>OX244028.2:23941521-25176436 GCA_945859785.2 Tridacna gigas
GATTGGATCATGAGGTAGACTGGTCCTTTGACATTCAGAAATTTGACTGATAGCGAAAGGTTTCGGCCCTGGCCAGCCTGCACGGACTGCGCAAGCTGACCATGCTGGGTCGATACATTTTGCAGATGCATTAAGACCCTTTTTCGCAGAGCTTAGTTGATATCTTTGGAAAACAAGTTATCAACAGCAGCATTTCTGGCAAACACCTGGGTCCGTATTAACCAACCATTCTTAAGAACATTCTGTGTCAAGATTATGTTAAAGAATTTCTGAATTTGAAAGTACCACAAGTTCTGATTGGCTAAAGCAGATGATTAAGCAAATCACAACTTGTAGTACTTTCTGATCTAGAATAAGGCTAAATACGATATGAATGGTTTAGCATTTGTGTAATTATTGTGTTGAATAAAGTTGTTTAACCCTTTACCACACAATCCAGAGTTTCAACGACCCTGAGAAAGAAAGCTTTTCAAAACATTGTGGGAAAAAGGAGAAAATGCTGGTAACCACCATTTTCTCCTTTTCCCACAATGTTTTCTACCCTTCCCAAAACAAATTTCAATTTTTCGCTCACATTTATTATGTCGTCTGGAAAAGCTTTGAATTTGGAATAGTCTAAAATTTTGTCGTTTGGTAAAGTTAAACTAATCAGTGTACTGTTGAAACGTCTTTGACAACTACTTTAAAGTTGGAGCAGTCTAAGATTTTTTGTCGTCCAGTGAACACATGTTGAAACATGCACATGTACCTATTCTGGTTCAGGTCCAAATTGTATAACCTTTTTTCAGGTGACAGGATGCCGCCGTTATGCTATACATGTCATAATAAACAAAATGGCGACGGAGAAATAACTTACCACGTCCGTTTTCTCACTAAATTCTCCCCCTGATAAACTTTCCACCGCCATCCATTTGACGGGAAGTTTGGCATCTTTACTCTTTATGCTGTAGTAACTGGACTCGTAAATGTCTCGTGTCAAGCCAAAATCGGCGACCTTCACCTTGTGATTCGCGTCAAGCCTAGAAGACATCCGGGAGGCGTGAGTTTTGTACATGTGTTTACAATACGACAGTAGGAGCCATGATATCTAATTAGGTCTTTGAGATTAATTAAATTTAAAGGGAGATGGCAAAATTTTTAGACATCCATCTGAGAGCATATGCTTTGATTGATTGTACAGATTAGATCTTAACGCCGTTTTAACAGCTTAGGGCATTTCACGGCGGTCATTGCACTTATGCATGTGTTTTCTGACTTTCTCACTCCAGGGCTGACACAATGTCCTTTCCAAGTCTCTGACTACCTTTCTCACATGCATCGGAGGTAAGAGGCGAAAATCGCTGGAAAGAAAATTTGCCTCAAGCGGGTATCGAACTTGTAACCAACGGGTCAGGAGGCAAGTTAAATAAAACTTTCAAGCCGATCGTAAACACACTAAGCTACCCGGGAGGGCATGACAGCATTTGCAGATGGAGATTAAATAACTCAAAGTAGAAGAAAGAGTAGAGTCGTATTTACCAAGCTTTCTGAATTTCATTCTAAGTCTTATTCTAGATTTGGTTCAGCCAATCAGAAGTTGTGTTAGTTTAAAATTTAGAAAATTATTGAAAATAAAACCATGAATGTTCTAAAGAATGGTTGCTGAATACGGATCCAGGACTGCAGATTCTGTCCTGTCTAAGCTAGATCCAACATAATCAAAATATTTCAAACAGCAAAACGCAACTAAGCTCAGATGAATATGACAGCAACAAAAAACAAAGGCGCCTAGCGGAGGGCATTTAATCCTTTACCTGCTAAATAAGTTAAAATCAAACTTTCAAGCCGATAGTAAAAACTCGAATAATATTACTTTAAACTTTGTTTGAATGACAAAATTATCTCCTTATCATACAGTGTAGACCCAAGAAAAAAAAATATATTTTTTTCAATAGTATTTCTTTGATTGGCTGCGTAGCCTCTTGAGGTATTTAAGATATTGCGACAGAATTTCGTAAAGGTTTGTCTCGTTTTCGGAAGGATTGTGGTAATGTCACGTGATCAATAACACGCATCGATAACTTAGAACTGAGTTCAACTACGTACAATGACATCATATTTTATCTCATATAAAGGGACTTAAAGATTGCAAAGCGCCCTACCGATGAGTTGAACGCCTAATTTGCATCTCTTTACAGAGGTCCATATAGAAGGAGTGATTTCGATTTCAAAATTGAAAATATTAATCACTCTCCACTAAACCCTATGTTATGGGTACTCATTAGAATCGTCTCATCGAGACAATTCTAATGAGTACCCACAACATAGAAATAATGGATTTAGAAAACTGTCACTCCCCTTTTATCTGTCTTTACCTCAGATATGCCGAGCCCCGGTAGCTCAGTCGGTAGCCTACAGGAATTGAGAACAGTGGGTCGCTGTTTCGATTCCCGGCTTGACCAATTTCTTTCCGAGGATTGATGATAGTCATTGCGAAAGGTTTCATTCCTCTCTCACCGCTGACCATTGTTTCGACAATGGTTACGTGGGAAAGCAGCCAGTGGCTTGGAAAGAATATTGTGAGGAGTACTGCTAAAAGAAACTCCAGGACAACATGGACAGGTGCACTGACCGCCGCGATATAACTGAAACAATGTTGAAAACGGCGTTGAACACCCTACAATCCATCAATCATACAATCAATTTACTTCAGATAACCGCCTAGTTTCTTTACGTTTGCAGGGAAAGGTATATTCTGTAGTAGTTACCAGTGTTTAAAAAAAAAAAAAAAAAAGTCAGACTTATCCAAAGTTGAAGCCTTTGCAGACAACGAAATAAATGTGACTCAAAAATTTAAATTTGTCGTTGGAAGGGTAGAAAACATGGTGGGAAAAGGAAATAAATGCTGGTTACCAGCATTTTCTCCTTTTTCCATATTGTTTTAAAGGTTTTCTTTCTTCTCGTCGTTTAAAGTCGGGATTGTGTGGTAAAGAGTTAACAAAAAAATTAATTCGCAGCTGCTAAAATCTAAAAAGGCCCCTTAAGGCGATTCCGGTACTTACATACAATTTCTGGCCGCCAAATCGCGGTGGACGAATTTTAATGACGCCAGGTACTCCATACCTAGAGCGATATCAAGGCCAAACCGCACCAGATCTCTTACTGTAGGTATCTGAAAATCATAGACTTGTAAAATTAACCCTTATCCTACTAAATAAGTTAACCAAAACTTTTGTGCCGATTGAAAAAAAAAAAAAAAAAAAAACACGAATGTTGTTATTTCAAACTTATTTTGGGGAGAAAAAAATCCTCTTATCCGATAGTGTAGATCCAAGATCAGACTGCACGTTCTGTGCAGTCTGATCTTGATCTTCACTACCCGCAAAAGGTCAGTGAGTCATACATAGCAGCCTTAGGTTAAGAAGGTTTTTTTCGGCATACCTAAATACGTTGGCTTTTGACGTATTTCTTGCTATTGATATAGATGTATTCGAATGCATAAATTGTAGTTTGCGATTAGTAAAAAATATGGGCAAGTTTATTCTGCGGGTCCCTGCCTATTTTCGAGCAATTGCTGGTGTGGTTATTTTATGATATGTATTTCTTCGTGTTGGACCGTAACAGAGTTTCAATATTCATATTCAAGTACACGTATCTCTAACGCCGTTTTAACCCGTATCCTGCTAAACAACTGTAATGAAACCTTCAAGCCGATTGTCAAACCAGAATAATGCGATTTCAAACTTATTTCTTTGAGAAAAATATCTCCTTATCGGACAGTGTACGTTCTGTACAGTCTGATCTTGATCTACACTGTCCACAAAAGGTCAGTGAGTCGCGCTTGGCAGACTGGGGGTTATTCTATTTTAAATTCTATTTTTCTGCTAATCTAACTCAGAGCTGTTGCGGATAGTGTAGGTCGAGAGTAGACTGCACGGAACCTGCAGTCTGATCTACGGTTCTATACTGTCCAAAAGTTGATATTTTTCAGACGAGAAGGCCTTTGAAATCTCAATAGTTGATTTAACCCTTTACCACACAATCCCGACTTTTAACGACCCTGAGAAAGAGGCCTTTTGAACTCACGTGTCGTTCCTCTTGCAGGTATGAAAGTAGGTCGCCGTGTTTCACATACGGTAACACAACGAGGGGCATGTCACCCGCGTCAAGGCACACCCCTAGCAAAGTCATCACATTGAGGTGACGAAAATCCTTCATTATGAACGCTTCTTTCAAAAACTGACTGATATCCATGTTCTCTGGCTTGTCCCCTGTTAGGGAAGAAAACGTATGTTATCTTTATCATATTTTTATCCTCTAACCCTTTATCAAGAAATCCAGTGTTGAGAACGACAAGAGAAAAGGAAGGAAAAGGAGAAGCTAACAATTTGAGAAAAGGAGAAAATGCTGGTAACCGGCTTTTTCTTCTTTTTCATATTTTCTTTCAACAAGATTCTTCCTAGAGTTTTTTTTTTTTCTTTTTTATTTCGTACAATGACAACAAGGGCGTCTCTCTGAACCCAAAACCGGAAGTGAATTTGGTTTGTGACGTCATTAGCATTCCAGCGACACAAGTCATTGGATTTTTATAGTAATGACGCCATCGGAGCGACGGAGTTGGAACGAGTAACAACAAAAGAACACAAAGAAAGATGAGAACTACCGACACCAAGGAAATGTGTTGCAACTAGTAGTTTCGTCCTTCTCCTTAGGGTTGAATAGATTAATCTTTAGTTTGACGGGAGACATCGGTGGTTGAGATACAGCGATACAGTCTACCACTTAACGTTCTGGGTTCGAAACCAGTGATGAGCGGGATCAACCTAAGGGACTTACCCCACATAAAGGCGCGATTACTGGTCGTGGTTTCCAAGGAGCACTCATCCATAATGATGAGTGATAATGGAAAAATGGGATTTGATGTGTATATTTGATGCATTATACCAAGCATGTCATCACATAATTATAGATCCATGAAAGTTTGAAAGTAACACAACTTCTGATTGGCTAAACCACATGGTTTAGCCACTCAGAAGGTGTGTTACTTTCAACTTTGGAAAATTTTGAAGAACAAGACCAAGAATGTTCTTAAGAATGGTTGGTGAATACGGACCCTATTTATCTAACAGGCAACTTAGGCTGAATCTTGGGTCCATCGACATGCAAAAAGTTGAACAATAGCAAAACGAATCGTCCCAGGTTAACCTGCGCGGCTGTGCAGGCTGACCTTGGTGGATACGTTTCGCATATGCATTAAACCTCCTTTTCACTGAGCATAGCTCATATACACGTCATTGAAATTTTTTCACAACGGATGTTACAAAAATTAGATTAATAATTAGGTTTTACCTTATTTTTTCTGTCCAAAAGATTTGATTTGCAGAGAAAGACAGAGAGACAGAGACAGAGACAGAGAGACAGAGACAAAGAGAGACAGAGACAGAGAAAGTAAACGGAGAAAAACAGAGACAAAGAGAGACACAGAGAGATAGACTGACATAAAACAGACGGACAGACAGATAGGGAGACACAGAAAAATGTATTGCAATACTCACTCTTTAGTGTTTTGACGGCAATTTCTATTTCTCCTTCGTCAGAGAACAACGTGCCTTTGTACACCGCACCAAAATTCCCTGAAAAGGAAAGAAACTATGATCCAGCAAACAGTCGTGTAATTCAGAAGCTGCTATCACTGAACCCCTTAAAGCTGTTAAGTGTGATGCACAATTTACCTAGAACCGAACTTGAATCTGAAATTCTCTTTAGTGCTTTACCACACCATTCCGAACTTGCATAAACTTGATAAAAAGCCCCTTGAAAAATATTGGGATAAAAAAAGCAGAAAATGCTGGTGACTAGCATTTTCTGCTTTTTCAACAATGTTTTCAAACATTCACTTAAGACAAATATGAATGCTACAAATGAGCTAGACTAAAAATTGCCTTCTGCAAATGCTTTGAATTTGGACAAGTAAAAAATTTTGTTGTCTTGTTAAGAGTTATCAAAAGCTATCAAAAGTAATAGTATCTCATTTGAACAGTTACAGGTAGGCCTATGTTATCATCATTACAGCAATTTAGAACATTAACTCATTACCAAACGACAAAATTTTGGACTTGACCAAATCGATAGCATTTGCAGACGACAAATAGAATGATACTCCAATGTTCGGATTTGTCTTCGATAGGGTAGAAAACATTGTGGGAAAAGGAGAAAAAGCTGATTTCCAGCATTTTCTCCTTTTCCCACAATTTTTCAAAAGGCTTCTTCCACAAGGTCGTTAAAACCCGGAATTGTTTGGCAAAGGGCTAAAGCAACGTTTTCGCACCGGAAAACAAAGTTGCTTTTGCATCGCTGACCTTTTCCTCTGACATTTGAAATCTTTTTCTGTGAAATTATGCAAAAAGATAGAGGTTGGCCTGGGTCGAACGTTTTCGCTATTGGTCAGTGGTCAATTATGTCCAAGGAATCTTCTACGTCATGATGCAATCCGTTGTTTGACAAAATGGATTTATGACCCTTGATTAATGCAAGAAGTAAAAGAAATTACTGAATCACGTAGATGCATGAAACCCCCTTTTGCAAGAGCATCGCTCATTTCATAGAGAGTTGTGTCGTAAAATTAACAATAAAAGAAAATTTAAAATGGAGCCTGAGGGTGATTTGGGCTTTCTGATCTTGGTCTTCATTGATCGGAAATGAAATTGGTAGGCTTACTCCTAGCTATGAAAGGGATTACATTACCTCTGCCAATAAGTGCGTCGATGTTCAAGTCACGTTTTTTGAGTATTAGACCTTTTTCTTCCATACTCTTTATTATCAGTTGTGTTGAATCTTCGAAGTTTTCTGAAAATAGCAAAGAAATGGCAATAATGATGATGATAATGATAATTATAATAATAACACAACCACCCCCATCATCATCTTCATTATCATCATCATAATAATCATCATGGTGATAACCATAAGAATAATAATCAAAGCGTTGAAAGCACTGGTGTGGCATTTGTCAAGGGAGCCATTGTGTGGAATAAGTAATTTGAAAAATAAACAATAGAAATAGTTTCAAAATATTCGCTTGAAAGTCAACCTTCTATAAAGTAATGCACAATCCGATAGAGTAGCGTGCAATCTTGTGTGACGAACAAGTCCGGGCGAACAATCCCAGGGACGAATAAGTCCAGGAACGAATTGGTTGTGGGACGAACAAGCACGGTATGTGTGTATGATTGCGCCAATAGAAGGCCATAGGGGATCAAGCTATTTTCGATAAAAAAAAAAGAAGTATTTCCACGATCGATGGCTTCATACAATTTATTGTAATACGCGATTTTCAATTTCATATCTGAGTGCAATGGAAACACTTGTTCGTCTTAGAAAACATGAGTTTAACTGGATTTACTTTCTTCGGTTTTGCACAAAATACGATACATGATTTTCAAAATGCCGTATTGAACTCATAGAACTCATAGGCTTCGACAAATGCCACAAAAACGGTGAATAACCCATGACTGCTGTTAATGTTGATCAAGATATTTATCGATGGTTTGTCAGGAATTGCTGGTTTTATCGATTCCGTGATAAATCATTTTTGAGTCGCCTGGTTGCGTAGCAACCAGGCTCTCATTGTTATCATCTTGATCTATGGGGTGACGTAAGCATACCTCCGGCCTTGTACTGCTTCCTGTCCCAAGTTCCGGTTTACGAGATAAAACATAGTTTTCTAATTATTCGGTAAACAACCCAATTTTTCTGTAGTAATTCACTTGCAATTGTGCCTTTGTGATAATGAATGTGTCTATAAAGACTGAGCTCTTTAACGGTTTAAGTCTTTGAAAAATCATTTCGTCCACAAGGGTACACGATAGCCTATCTCTTACACAGACATCATCTCTTAAAATAGCGCATTATGTATATATCTAAAAATAGCCGTCGTGACCTGAATAAGTTTGCGAACACACTGCAAAATACTCTTCGACGACAAACGTCTTCACTACGGCACGCTTCTATTTGTGGACAGTTCTCAGTGAAAAAAGGTTTGATAATTACCCATTAGAAGCACGCTCTAAATCTTACAATCTGTCCGTAATTGCAAGTCTTATTTCAATCCAGCATTCAACCTATGATCGGAAAGAGAAAGGCGATACCGAGTTAACGTGGAAGCTTTCAATGGAGATTTTTCCCAAAAGTAGGCTAATTTTTTTGAACAAATTTATAACGACTTGGAATGGTTGCGTTGCCTTCTTAGACATTCTTAAACGTTGCTTCTTCAGAGCTTTTTATTCTAGACATCAACTACTTTGCACACCCATATTCTAGGTGCACAAGCAGAGATCGTACAATTTAGCGTATGTAATGCGCACGGTTCAAGACTGCACCAAGTCATCGCTTAGCAGGTGCTTTCTGGAATGTAGCTGTGTGACAAATATAGATCTTATAATCACGTGACGTATAACGTCATGTGCACCACGGAATTCTCTATAAATTTACATATATATGAATGAATCAGTCGCTGATGCAGCCTTTATTTTCAGAGTACACCGACCTAGCGCCTCACCGACCCATGCAGAGAGTGTTTTAAAGTTTACCGTGTTCAACTAATTGTTTTTCGTTTTTAAAGCGGTGAATTTGTCAAAGTCTACTCTTTTTTTTGTTTCAATGTGCGATTAACCTAGATCTAGTATTTATGAAACAATTTATTAGTGCCGGTGTCGGAACGAAAGGTGCTTTCGTAACTGCCTAAATATGAAGTCACACGGGAATTCGACTTGAAACTACGCAGTTCTAACTCCCAGCAATCTGAGAACTTGACTTTTACTTCACTATATTTCAAATATAATAGAACAGGTCAATGTTAACCCACTCGAACAACAAGGTCTTTATTGGAGTGTTTGTAATCTTGGAAAGGGTTGTTGTACAGGGTACTAGAGCTAATCGCAAACATATGTAGTTTACACCAAAGCAATACACATGTAGATCTCTACAATTTTCAATTGGTGTGGAAGCAGTACTAATTCCTGGGCCGTTATAACACGCAGACAAAGTTAAAAGACTGATGATCATGCTTTTGGGTTATATTGTTTTTCTTGAGCTGTAGCAGCCACATTTCTAGAGTCCACTGTGGACAAAACTTGAACCCGGACAACAACAAAAACAAATTATTTCCAAAGGACCGTAGATTACTGAGTCAAATATTTGTGTGTGCTCCAGAGGCTACATTTCAGTCCAATGATCATGAAATTGCCCAGCTGTTTGTCTTAATAATAATTTTTGACAAAACTGAAAGTAGGGCACCGGGGTTTAAAAGAAAAGGGTTGTCACTAGGTCAAATCAGACGAAACCGTAATAGATCTAGTGCTGTAGAATCCATTTATGTTCAGTCCAGTACTCACGAAACTTTGTCAGACTGCTTAGATTAGATATGGGTGAGTTTCAAAAGGGCAATTTTGGTCTAAAAGTATGTCACTAGATCCTGTACCAAAAGACAAACTTCAGTTGAGTTCCATACTAATGTTGCCTAAATGGCCCTCTTGTAAAATTGTTCAAGTGGTTCTGCTCTGTTTCTATAAACTTTACAGAAGCTTCAGAACTGAGTAGTAACATTTCAAAATCACGGCCTCTGAAACTGTATAAGCAATTACACCCAAATTTCATATCTAGCGTCCTGTATTTGGAAAGGACAATTATTCAATTTAACAGATATATGTATAACCACATGGTCCAATTTTAGAAAAATTGTGTCATACAAAAACAACTTGTTCTAAATCTGGAGAGAAAATGTATGCCCTGTTCTACTGAAATTATTTAGAATGTTTGTTTTAGCAATATGTGTAAGAATTAAGATATACATGTAAGTTAAATCACCCAGTTTCTGCGCTAGAAAAACATTTTTATCAACCTAGAAGCCTGATTTACAGGCATTGTTACGCTGGGAAGGAACTGTAAATATTGATGGAACTTCGACAGTTATTATGCCCCGCTGAATTTCGGGGTGGGGGATATAGTTTTCATGTTGTCTGTCCGTCTGTCTGTTCATCGGTCCGATCTTCCGTCCATCCAGACAGATATATTCTTAATTCGTTGACGAACTTAATGAAACTTCAAACATGTGTTCCTCATGATAGTCCGCCGATATACTTTTTTTTTTAAATGTAATGCCTTTTCATGGAAAGAGGTGGCTTGATGTCCTCCGGTCTGCTTGTTTTGTTTTATTTTGTTTTTGTTTTTAATGCAGTGTCATGGAAAAAGGGGGCTTGATGTATATTTCCATTATGGATCAATATCTCTTTAACTACTGGACAAAATTTTATGAAACTTCATATTTATATTGTTTATCATAAGCCACAGACAATCAGTATTTGTTTTTATTTAATGAAATACCGTGTCATGGAAAAAGGGGGCTTAATGTATATTTTCACCAATGACAAAAAGGCCATTTACATGCAAAACACGATACCTCTTATAATTATGTTTCTATCTAAAAAAAATGTTGTTTTTTTTTTCGGCGGTGGATATCATTTTAACGAATGACTTGTTTTGTAATGATTTTACCTTTTGAAAATCATTTGTTAAATGAAGTCACCCGGGGTAAGAGACTTTGAACTTTTTAAACCTGTTCCTGGTGCCTAAATGTTTGCAACTTTAGGATGACAACTAAGAAATATGCTTGCATATAATACTGTCTTATGGTTAAGTTATTTTGTATCTTGAATGCTTTTAACAGATTTGAACAGAAAAGGGTGCACAGTTCTAACCCATTGCCCTCCAGGCGACTCTCGGGACTATCAGTCCTTTGATTGAAGTTTGGTTCGGTCATAAAAGTCTTCGAAGCGCACTTTGACAAAGGATTGAACTTTACCTGCAATAAATGCCTCTGTTGAAGAATTATCCAGCGATGTGCCATGCCAGGAAGGTCGAGCGTCCATGAATGTCACGTGGTTACTGCGGTAACTGACTACTGAAGGAAGCTCACGGTCGATCATGTCCCTGGAAGGTGGCAAAGGGTTAATAAAATTGAGTAACAGTCGAGTTTACAAAGCACGTCTCTAGGTTTCCCTTATTTGGGGGAGCTGGCAGTGTCGATAGATACGACTGCACAGAAGTACAACCTGAACTTTCTGCAAAGCACGTGCAGTCTGATCTTTGATCTAAATTATCTCATGTGTGTGTGTGTGTGTGTGTGTGTGTGTGTGAGACAGTGAACCGTGCTCTGTGAAAAGAGGGCTTAATGCATCTGCGAAAAGTGTCGAACCAGGTCAGCCTGCGCAGTCCGCGCAGGCTGACCTGAGCCGAAACGTTTCGCTATTAATAACTTTTTTGTATGTCAAAGGACCAGTCTACCTCATGATTCAGTCGGTTGTGATTAAAAAAAAAAAAAAAAAAACGGCCATTATGGATCTATAATTATGTAATGGCTTGATTGGTACAATGCATCACGGAGATGCATTAAGCCCCCCTTTTGCCAGAGCACGGCTCATATGTAACTTGATATCAGGTCAAAGATCAAAAGGAAAAAGAATCAATTGACAAAGCAAAATTTAGGTCGCTTTCGCGGAAAGAGTAGATGAAGACCAGACTGCTCAATAAACGGTGTCTTATCTTAGAGCTACACAGTCCGATATGGAATGATAGCGTATAAGACTCCAATGTTCAAATCACGACTTCAATTTCCTTGTACGGACATCGTATATAAAAAAGGATAACGTTAGAAAACTGAGCTTGGATTCCAATTCCCATAGCACAGCTGTTATCTGCTTTTTTGAATATAATGTATCTAGATCAGTCTGCACGGGAAGTGCAGTATTATCTCAGATGACAAAAATTAATATAAAATTCCAGTTTTCCAAGCAAACTTGATTCCCTTTGTTAGAAAATGTTGTTCAGGATCGGATGCACACGTAGTGCAGAAAGTGCTGTCCTATAATATATCTTTATGATACAATGCTCAAAAGAAAAAGAATTGCTTTGTTAGAAAGTGTAGGTCAAGATCAGATGCACATACTGAAAAAAGTCCTGTCCTGTCTTACATCTTTATATATAAAATATTCAAAAGGAAAGAGAAATAAGATTTCAATTTGACAGTCATAATTTCAGTTACTTTTTGAATATAGTAGATCAAGATAAGACTTTGCAGACCGCGCAGTCTGACCTCATTTCTACAATATATGATATTATGACCCTTGAAACTGTGCACTTAAAAATCACAGATGCCCGTAATTTTAACATGTTACCTAAACGAGCTCGTGTTTTTATGCCCCTGATGACAAAAAGCTCTTGAAAACAGTGTGGGAAAAGGAGAGAATACTGATGACCATCATTGCTTTCGTTGCCCACGATGTTTTCAATAGCCTTTTCAAATCAAAGGGTCGCTTGCTTAAGTATTACGACAACACTTTTTACCTTCTTTTTGAACGTTTACGGTATCTGCGAAAAACCATCACTACACAGCAAAGGATAAAGACCAAGGGCACGACAATACTCGGTATCAAGACCCCTAAGCCAGGAGAAGAGGAACTGTTTTCACTGTTGTCCCTCGTCTCAGAGGTTTCCGGTTCGGCCATCTTGGAGTCGATGAAGCCATTTATAGTAGTGAAACCAGTCGTAGTCTTCTTAGTTTTTCTAAATGTCACTCTTCCAGGGTAAGTTTCTCTAAATGTCACTCTTCCAGGGTGATACATCAAGTTACGGCCAATGCTCACCTGAGAGGACAAGAAAGTGATTTTAACCATTAACTTGCTAAGTAAAATGAAACTTTCAAGTAGAGAGTAAAATGAATGTTGCTATTTCAGATTTATTTTTTTGGAGAAAAATGTCTCCTTGGCGGACGGTGTAGATCCAAGATCAGACTGCACGTTCTCTGCAGACTGATCTTGATCTACACTGTCCGAAAAAGTAACGTTAGTCGCAAATAGCAGCCTAAAGGTTTAGAAGTGTAACCCTTAAAAACATGTATGTATCAAGCGACAAAATTTTCGACTCGTCTAAACCAGTCGTAGTCTTCTTAGTTTTTCTAAATGTCACTCTTCCAGGGTAAGTTTCTCTAAATGTCACTCTTCCAGGGTGATACATCAAGTTACGGCCAATGCTCACCTGAGAGGATAAGAAAGTAATTTTAACCCTTAACTTGCCAAGTAACATGAAACTTTCAACCCTAGAGTAAAATGAATGTAACTATTTCCAATTTATTTTTTTGGAGAAAATTATCTCCTTGGCGGACGGTGTAGATCCAAGATCAGACTGCACATTCTGTGCAGTCTGATCTTGATCTACTCTGTCCGAAAAAGTAACGTTAGTCGCAAATAGCAGTATAAGGGTTAAAAAGTGTAACTCCTAATTCTTTACCAAACGACAAAATTTTCGACTCGTCTAAAATGAGATCATTTGCCGACGACAATTTAAATTTGCCTAAAATGATTGAATTTGTCTTTCGAAGGGTGGAGCATATTATGGTAAAAAGAAGAAAATGCTTGATACTAGCATTTTCTCCCTTGCATCAATGTTTTGAAAATAGTTCTTTCCCAAGGTCGTCAAAACTCAAGACTGTTTGACACAAGGTTAAAGGACCATCTAGCTGGATTTCGTTTCGTATTCCTTTTCAGAACAACTTAACAGAGACTTGTAATTTCCATTCGAATGCAAAGATAGCCAATGAATTAAAACATCTGCCGTAGATACATACAGCAAATACAAAGAATTACCAAGTCTTAAAAATATTTTCTCAGTAGATATTTTTTTAAAATTCCGTTAGTGACGGGATAATCTTTATTGCGGGACAAGGGATGTATATTTTGGACGCTGTACCCGAACGGTCTAGTTAGATTCGCAGGTTTGTAAGGTGGAGGGCATTTTCCTTTTGCAAGGTCTTTTTTTTCAGCTAGACGCTAACAGTCATGCCCTTATAATTAACTTCCTCCCTCCTCCCACCGAAAAAAAAAACTGAGTCAAAATCTGGTTTTGTACACCTTTAACAAATTGATCCCGTGTTTTAACGACCCTGCGGAAGAATGGATTTAAAAAGAAAAAAGAAAACATTGTGGAAAAAAGAGAAAATGTTGATAACCATCAATTTCTTTTTTCCCATAATGCTTTCTACTATTTAAAAGACAAATCCCATAATTCGAGCTATATTTATATTGTGGTTTACCAAAATTTTCGCTGTGGACGAGTCTGAAACGAGTCTGGTAAAAAGGCAGTCTTTTACCACAGAATCCCGACTTTCAACGGGCTTAGCTTAAGTTTAAACATATTTGTGCCCTGCTTTGTGAAAAGGGGGCTAAATAGATCTGCGAAAAGTATCGACCCAGGTCAGCCTGCGCAGTCCGCGCAAGTTGACCTTGTCCGAAACATTTCGCTGTCGGTCAGTTTTCTGCATATCCAAGGACCAGTCTACCTCATGATTCATTGGGTTGTTTAAAAAAAGTGGCTATTTTGGATTCAAAATTATGGGATGGCTTGAGTGGTATCATGATTACGGAGACATATTAAGCCCCTTTTTGCCAGAGCCTGGCTTATTATTTGTTTTTACATCGACTGAGAAACAAGTTCTAACAACTTATACTAAGCTCTCTCGATTCTGCTTCCTTGGAACTACACCAGTACTCGCACCTAATGTGTGGGCCAATGAACAATCCCAAAGTTGACATCCGCTCTCGAGTTTCGAACTCGGGACCTTATGGTTACGAGGCCAACGCTCTACCTCACAACCACTTACACCACCACAACGGACTGAATCCCGAGGTAGAAAGGTTCTTGGAAATGTAGAAAAATTTACCAAAGCAAAATGTGTCGACTCAGGTCAGCCTGCGCGCTCTCCGCAGACTTACCTGTGTCGATATTTTTTGCAGATGCATTAAACCCCTTTTTCACAGAGCATTTTGTACATTTTTCATTGCTTAATATTGGAAAACCATGTGGGAAAAGGAGCAATTCGTAGTTCCAGCTAATGCTCCTATTCCAACAATGATTAACTAAAGTTGTCCAATCCTTGGCCATACGACAAAATTTTAGATTCGTTCAAGTTAAATTTATTTGCTGACGATAAATTAGATATAGTTCATACGGTGGAATTAGTCGCTGAAAAGGATGGAAAACATTGTAGGAAAAGGAGATAATGCTTGTTACCGATTGCAAAGTGAACAAAACGTCGTCTGGACGCCAAATTTGCACTATTTTACTGCATGCAACCATCTACTGTCTTTATATTTGCAGAGAAAGTATACTATAACTTGTCGCATTTGCCAGTGTTTAGTTAATGATAATAATAATAATAATAATAATATACAGAAAAAACATATTACAAAACTCCCTTTAATTCTCTTCTGTTCAATCCTATGTTTTCACTAGCTTGTGGGAGACGACTTTTGGAAACAATGTAGGAAAAGGAGATGTTACAAGCATTACCTCCTTTTCCCACCATGTTTTCTATCCTTTTGAAAACATATACTCTTGTTCGATCCACACTTGAGTTGTCGTCTACAATGCTTTCAATTTAAACGATTGCACATTTTTTGTCGTCTGAAGCAGAGTTAACCCTTATCTCGCTAAATAATAGAAAATTAATGAAACTTTCAAACCGATAGTATAAACCTGAATTGTCCTATTTCAAAGCTATTTTTGGAGGAAAGGTTTCTCTTTTTGGGACAGTGTAGATCCAAGATCAGACTGCACGTTCTGTGCAGTCTGATCTTGATCTACGCTGTCCCCAAAAGGACAGTGAGTCCCGCTTAGCAGCCTAAGGGTTAAAAGTGAAAATCTCACCCTGATGTCATAGTTATTAGAAGTACCGAAGACTGAGTCAGGCCATGTTATATCGCACGAAATAATGCTGCTGTTTATCCTGACATTCGTGCAACTTCCGCAAAGTTCCAGGGCAACTTCAACTTCTGACTGTCTAACCCACGAAATACTTCTTCCCTGACAATAGATAGAACGTTAAGGGAATAATCGTGTCCATCATTACTTCTTAGACCACGTATGTAGCGAGCTGACCAATCAGCGTTCAGTATTGTCATAGTATATATCGAAGATACAACTCCCGCAGTTGTATATCTGGATATACTATGCTAGTATATCCTGCACGTGAATTCAGACTTCTGTTTGCAATATCGAGTCGAGACAAAATGTAGCCTTCACGGTAAACCCTTTATCAGAAAATGACGACTTTTGACGACCCTTAGTTACAAGCCTTTTGAAAACGTTGTAGGAAAAGGAGAAAATGCTGTTAGCCAGCATTTTCTCCTTTTCCTACAATGTTTTCTACCCTTCCCAAATGAAATTTGGATTTTTCAGTCACATTTATTTTGTCGTTTGCTAAAACAGTCTGCGCGCTTTCGGGGCTAGTGATGCGTCATATAAGACAGGTCGAATCTTCGAAGAGTATGACATGCGCAGACAACGGTTTGGTAAAGAATTAAACAATTTTGAAATTAGGTACAGTACTTCATTTGACAATTACAAAACATTTTAAAGTTCTCAATTTTTCCTTTTATTTTGACAAATACTAATTAAATTCCCCTCAGGGAGTACAAAAAATATAATCCGTGAAGGTAAAGGGTACCATCTAGTAAATCATGTCAATGAAATAATTTTTTAACTCTTTACCAAACGACAAAATTTCAGACTTGTCCAAATTCAAAGCATGTGCAGACGACAAAATAAACGTGACTCAAAAATTGAAACTTGTCAAGTTGAGTTACTGTAACTTCAGGATCATCTTTAAATAGCTCATTCAAATCAAAATCCAAATCAAATGATGCTTCCATTTTGTAAAAGAAAAAAACTTTTGTCTCATAAGCACATGTTCCTGGATTATGACATAAAAAGCACGAATAGTCACGTGGTCTAAGTGAGATAGAAAATCTCGTGCCGTGATATATGGGAAATATACACTCGCTAACCCTCGTGTATATTTCCCATATACCACGACACTCGTTTTCTATCCCTTACGTAATCATGATCCTTCCGATGGTCATTACCATTTCAGTGTAGATGCAAGCATTCAATGACAAAGGACATACATGTATATCCAGGTCATTGAATGCTTTCATCTGCCATTAAATCGTTATGGCCACCTGAAGGATCGTGATCATAATTACCTTCATGTTATATGAATTTACTAGGCCCTTATTCACCAACAATTCCAAGTTGCTTTCTTAATTTGATTCTAAATTTCTAGACTATAACATTTTCTGATTGTCTAAACTATTTAGTTCAGCCAGTCAGAAATTGGGTTACTCTGAAGTTCAGATTATTCTCCAAAATTGGACTGCAAGTCCTTGTCAGAATGATTCGGGTTATAGGGCCCAAGTTTAAACATTAAAAAATATACGTGACGGAAATGGACAGATGGACAGTGCATGCAGACTGACCTTGGTCAAAACTTTTTGTTGATTGTAAATTTTCTGCGTGTCCAAGTGACATCTTTCCTCGTGATTTAGTCGGTTGTGGGACAAATAACATTTTATGGATTAAAAATTATTTGATGACTTGCTTGCTTTATTACATTAGGGAGATGCATTTTACACCGTTTTGCCAAAGCATGTTTCTGTACATTATTTACTGAAAGGTCGTCCTTGGCACCGACATTAGTCTCACAGGACTTGAAATCCAGGGGACCCAATGTCCATTTCCCAGCTTGGCAAAATTCTTTCCGCGGATTGATGATAATGCGACAGTATTCCTCTCCAATCGCTGAACACTGTTTCAACGATGTTTCTTTTTTAACGGAAAAGCAGCCAGTGGCTTTGAATGAATGTTGTGCAAAGCACTGGTATTCATCAGCTACAAAACGACTGTTCAAACTTCCCGCTGAATCTCTTCAACATTAAGTTTAACTAAGGCGATGAATTAAGAAT
The DNA here is from genome assembly GCA_945859785.2 of Tridacna gigas. Classification (NCBI taxonomy): domain Eukaryota; kingdom Metazoa; phylum Mollusca; class Bivalvia; order Cardiida; family Cardiidae; genus Tridacna; species Tridacna gigas. The sequence continues at coordinate 23,959,353 of OX244028.2, forward strand.
TTCGTCACTAGAATTCGGGATTTTGTTATTCAGTTTCCTTTCCGTACATACCTTGAGATAGAGTTTTCCAGCTTTATCTGCAAACTCAAATTGAACAATGTCTGTTGTCTCTCCGCTCTCTTCCACATAAATTCCCTCTATCACTGGATCCGAGTTTACTTGTATAAGGGCGGGTGATACGTCTCCGTAAAGGTAGGTTGTGGCATTCGGTCTGTCTAACAGGTGATAGGTTGGTGCAGCAAGGGCTAAGTTCAATCTTTTTCCGATGTAGTCTAGTAATGGCGGGGCAATGAACGTGAAACTTTCATGAAGGTATACTGTCTTGAGTCGTGACTGGAAAGCATGAATAAAAGAACTGAAAGTACCGCCACCAGAGTAAGTAAAATGAGCCGTGCTCTGTAAAAAGGGGCTCTAATGCATTTGCGAACAGTATCGACTCAGGTCAGCCTGCGCAATCCGCGCAGGCTGACCTGGGCCGAAACTTTTCGCTATTGCTCAATTTTGTGTATGTCCAAGGACCAGTCTACCTCATGATTCAACCGGTTGTTAAAAAAAAGGTAGCCATTATGGATCCATAATTATGTGATGACTTGATTGGTATCATGGATCACGGACTTTCATTAAGCCGCCTTTTGCCAGAGCATGGCTCAAATTATAACTTTTACTCATAAATTTAAACTTACATAAATTGGAACACTCATTCTTTTTTTTCCACCAATATTTCAGCCTAATGAGGTCTTAGTGCGATACAAAGTAACAAAAACTAAGTGATACAACAGAACGTAACAAACAGAAAAGTTTACTTTCACACCCTAAGAAGGAGCACGTGTTTTAAGATAGATAAAGAAGAACAATGAGGAAATCGCTGAAAAAAAAATCTAATGAGGAAAACATAATAAAATAGAGAACATATTACAAAACACCGTAAAAGGAGGAAATTTAAATGATAATAAGGAGCAACACTTTCCAGACAAGTTAGCAACTTTATAATTACCAAACAATACCACAATATTTGAGACATTTTGTCCATTGTTAGAAGGATATGTTTCTACAAGAGAAATTGATTGATCGATTGAATGGTGTTTGACGCCGCTTTCAAAATAATTTCAGTCATATCATGGATACAGCTGAAATAGTTGTGAATGTGCTGCGTTTCATCAGTAATAGGCTAGAGTTCTGAAGTGTCTTGCCCAAAGACACTTAAGCGGAAAGCGTAGTGCTTGCAAGTGATCTCGCATCTGGGGCCTTCTGGTTACGAGTTCTACATTTTACCACCGAGCCACGCATGACCCATTCTACGAAGAGAAAAGGAAAATGTAACTTAAAGGAAATTAGCAGCGTAACACTTCTATATGAGGCAAATATACAACGACTACTTTTAACCTATGGCTACACAGATTATCATTAGACTTGTCCATATGTGGAAAGGAAAAAAAAAAAAAAAAAGAAAACGCTGTTACAGGCCAAATAGCGACCTAAAGTGAACAACAGGGGTGTTAAAATGCATTTAAATTCAAATTATACCATGTAAAGGTATGGAAATTATTTTGAAGATGACAATGTCTAATTTTACGGTCGGTCCATGTGTTAGTTTCTGGCAGAAAAATTAATTTTAAAACCAGGTGAAAAGTAAACAAATGATGAAGAAACCTGGCAACTTTTGACCTAGTTTTAAAATTCATTCTCTGCCAGTGACAAACACTTGGACTGACCGTTCAGTAACAGATTGTTATCTTCACTATAATTGCAATACTTTTAAATGGTATGATTTAAATGCTCCGTGCTCTGGCAAAAGAGGGCTTAATGCATCTCCGTAATGAATAATACCAACCAAACCATCACATAACTATGGATCTATAATATTCGTTTTTTTTAACAACAGACTTAATCATAAGGTAGACTGGTCCTTGAACATACAGAAAATTAAGCGATAGCGAAAAGTTTCGGCCCAGGTCAGCCTGAGCGGACTGCGCAGTCTGACCTGAGTCGATACTTTTCGCAGGTGCATTTGGCCTCCTTTTCACAGAGCATGGCTCAAATTTATATGAATTTTATAAACCGTATTGTTCACTTATGGCCGCTAATGGGACTCTAGCCAGACGTTTTCTAGATGTTTTTCAAGATTCAAAGGAGTAGAGATGAATAAGCATGCTCTGGCAAAAGGGTACTTAATGGATCCCCGTGATCCATGATACCAAGCATATCATTACATAATTATGGATCTATAATTCCATTTTATGTAACAACCGACTGAATCACGAGGTATACTGGTCCCTTGACATGCAGAAATTGGACTGCTAGCAACAAGTTTCGGCCCAGGTCAGCCTGCACGTTCTGCGCAGGCTGACCTGGGTCGATACTGTTTGCAAATGCATTAAGCCCACTTTTTGCAGGGCTGGGCTCATTTATTTCGTAACTCAGTCTTCCTATCCCTTTACCTTACAATCCCATGTTTTAACGACCCTAAGGAAGAATGCTGTTGAAAACGCTGGGAGAGAAAGAGAAAATGCTGATACCCAGCATTGTTTCATTTTCATGCATTTTCTGTTCTACTTTTTCTAAAGCAATCTTGAAATTTTAGCCACTCTTAATTTGTCGTCAGCAAATGCTTTCAAACTGGAAAAGTCTGAAGTTTTGTCGTCAAAGGAAAAGGCCATATTTTAAGTCACATTTAATTTGACGTCTGCAAATGCTTTCAAAATGGGCAATTGCAAAATTATGCTGTCTGGTAAAGCATAAAAAATTATCTCTTTACCATACAATACCTAGTTTTAGCGACCCTGAGGAAGAAGCCTTTTGAAAACATTGTGGGAAAAGAAGAAAATGCTGGTAAGCAGCATTTTCTTCTTTTCCCACAATGTTTTCTTCTCTGTCAAAGACAAATTCTATCATTCCAGCCATACTGAAACTGATATTTGCAACTGCTTTGAATTTGGACAAGTCCACATTTTTGTCGTGTGGTAAAGAGATGAACGAGAAAAAAAGAATCACTTACAGTGGCCACAACGGTCCCGTTACCAACAAACGCTATTTCGATCACATTGAAGGAGTTTTCTTTTATACCACCAATATTACGTACAGGAAGAGTCAGTTCGAAACCACCGCTGTAAACGGGAAAAGAATATGTGTGGTGTTCTAGGGGTCCAAACTCACCAAAAGATGGTTATTTTTGCAGATTTAATTTTCTTTTTTTCTTAATTTTTTACTTTGAAAAAAAAACAAAAAAAAAAAAAAAAAAAAAAAAAAACGAAAAATGAACATATTTATTCAAAAGGCCTCAGTGCACAGCACTTTTGTTAGCCTATTTATGACACCTATATGCGAGGGTTGCTACCATTAATCTATAGATAAAAACCCTTTTCTTGTATCAATAGGTAATCTATCAATAGGTAATCTAATATTTCTAATACATGACTCTGTAACCCATGACTGTATTGTCTACGTGTATTTCCAAAGAAACTGCTCCTTTTCCAACGATGAATTGGATTAAGATCTAACCTTCAAAAATGTCTCTAATTGAAAATTTAACTTTTCACTTGAATACACGTTGAAATGCTAAAACTTTGCAGTATAATAAATTCGTTTTCCGGTCAGGTGGCAGGACACTTGGAAACTTGTTCACGTTCGGCTGTGGCGAATCGTGTCGCCCCAGACTCGCCACAGCCGTGAACAAGTTTCCAAGTGCCCTGCCAACTGACCGAACAAAACCACTGTTACCAAGGACAACTCGTATCTGGAACAATCGGCACTCAGGACAACTCGTACCTTGGACAATTTGTACCAAGACAAATGGTGCCTTGGAAGATTAGAGAAATGGATCATACTGGCCATCATCATTAATCGAGGGTTATTGACTCTTTATCACACAATCCCGACTTTTAACGACTCTGGGAAAGAAGGCTTTTGAAAACATTGTGGGAAAAGGAGAAAATGCTAGTAACCAGCTTTTTCTCCTTTTTCCCACAATGTTTTCTACGGTTTCCAAAACAAATTTCAATTCTTGAGTTGCATTTCATTTGTTGTCTGAAAATGCTTTCAATTTGGAATTGTCTAAAATTTTGTCGTGTGGTAAAGAGTTAAGTGAGCAAACCACCATTCGTATGATTATCCTAAGTACGAGTTATCCTAGATGGGAATGGTCTGGCTTCATACTGTCCTTGGTACTAATTGTCCTGGTGAGAATTGGCCTGAGACGCATTGTCCTTGGTATGAGCTGTCCTAAGAACCAGTCCATGCAAGGTTTTCCTTCGTACTAGCTATCCTAGTAAGCATTGTCTAGGTATAGATCGGCAAAGAACTTTTTTTAACGAGAAGATTAAAATTACCTCATTGACGTATCCAGCAAAGTTTGATCATTTGGAATGTAGGGACGATCTAGGTATGTAAAATTGAATTTCCACGTTCCGTTAGGCAAATAAACAACCAGTGACGTTGACTTCGTGGATTCTTCAATCGCTGGTACCAACACTTCTATACAGGTTGACATGCTCATATCCCTGACGGACAAAATGTACGAACCTGATTGGTCGATACTACATTTAGGATACTATTCTTAGCAGCTCGTAGTATTTTAAAAAGTCGATCGCTAAGTTTCATTTACAGATTAGATTCGTTCAACCCTTAGGCAGCTAAGCGCGACTCAGTGACCGTTTGGAGACAGTGTAGATTAAGATCAGACTGCAGAGAGCGTGCAGTCTGATCTTGGACCTACACCGTTCGATAAGGAGATATATCCTGCCATCTCCCTTTGAAATATCTGAGTTTTTATTATCGGCTTGACAGCCAAGCCCCCGTAGCTCAGTCGGTAGCGTACAGGACTTGAGAACGGGAGATCGCTGGTTCGATCACCGGCTTGGCCAATTTCTTTCCGAGGATTGATGATAGTCATCGCGACAGGATTCTCTCACCGCTAACCATTGTTTCGACGATGGTTATGTGGGAAAGCAGCAAGTGGCTTGGAAAGAATATTGTGCGGAGTACTGGTAAAAGTAAGTCCTGGAAAGCATGGATAGGTGCACTGGCTGCCGTGATATAACTGAAATAATGTTGAAAACGGCGTTAAACACTATACAATCAATCGGCTTGACAGGTTCTTATTAGCAGGTTAAGGATTAACCTTAAATCCTTAACACACAATCCTGACTTTCAACGACCCTGAAATATAGGCCGTTTAAAAACACTGTGGGAAAAGGAGAAAATGCTGGGTAACCAGCATTTTCTCCTTTCCCAACAACATTTTTTACCCTTTCCAAAACAAATTTCAATTGTTCAGCCTCATTTATTTTGTCGTCAGCAGATGCTTTCAATTTGGATTAGTCTAAAGTATTATCATTTGGTAAAGGGTTTAGCTGCAAAGCGCGAATCACTAGCCTTTTGCGGACAGTGAGGATCAAGATCAAGCTGCAGATCAGAATGTGCAGTCTGATCTTGGATCTACGCTGTCCGATATGAGGATACCCCTCCTAAAAAAAAAAAAAAAAAAAGAAAACATGAAATAGCAAAAATTGGGATTTTACGATCGACTTGAAAGTTTCGTTTCATTTATACAGCAGCTTAAGGGTTAATATATTCACTGTCACACATTATGAGGTCCTTTTTCACGGGATGGGTCCTGAGTGGCTCCGTGGTAAAGTATAGGACTCGTAACCTAGAGGCCCCGGTTTCGAGCCTCACTCGATCCACTGTGTCTTTCGTGGGGGTGTCCTTGGGCAAGACACTTCGGAGCCCTAGCCTACTACTGGTGGAATCAAGGAAATACATGAATATGTGAGCTGTCGCCGTGATATAACTGAAATAACGTTGAAAGCGGCGTAAAACACCATTCAGTCAACATTTTTCACGGTGGGAAGAGGAAAATTTGGCCGTCTTCTAAATCTCGACCTGTAAAGCTCTTTTGACGTTTATCGACTCGTTCTGATCTATAGACCAGATAAAAAAAAAAAAAAAAAAACTCAGACCATAATAACAGTAACGACTTTCTCCAGTCCTGTTTAACCCTTATCCTTCTAAATGAGGGTTAAATGAAATTTTCAAACTGATAGTAAAACCCGAAAAATGCTATTTCAAACTTTTTTTCTTGGAAAAAAAGGTATCTCCTTATCGGACAATGTAGATCCAAGATCAGACTGCACGTTCTGTGCAGTCTGATCTTGATCTACACTGTCCGCAAAGGGTCAGTGAGTCGATTCGCAGATTAAAGGTTTAGAAAAATGTACAAAAAATACTGACAAATAAACGGGCGCTTTGTCCTTCAAGCTAGTTTATAGAGGGCCTCCATAAGAACTTTATGAAGAGCAGGTACAGCCATTCTGAAGGTATCAATACTACGTACATTGAAAAACATGAGGGATATTTTGAATAACCTTGTACCTAAGAATAATGCTCTCTTCCCCGTCAATTGTTACAGTTTTGTTTCTGGCTAGGTCAAGGTTCTCGCCCATAATATAAATAGCACTGTTCCCGCATGAAAATCCAATATCAGGATGTATTTTGTCAACTTTGAATCGAACCTGAAATGAAACAGTACCGAGTTAATTTCTATGTAAACGCAATTTGCTGCATTTGCCACAAGTATCGACCTATGTCATTCAGCGCAGTCTGCAGCAGCTGACTTGGGTCGAACCTTTATGTTATGGTTAGAATTTTCTGCATGTCAACGGACCATTCTACCACACGACTCAGCCGGGTTTCAGACAAAATGACAATAGACAATGCGAATACTTTCAAGGTATAGTTTATTAGACTTCAGACTTGTTTACTGCAACCCGAAATGCATACCTGTTTTTATTTCCGTTACTTTTTGCATAAACTTACATATGAGCCATGCCCTGACAAAAGGGGGCTTAATGCATCTCCGTAATGCATTATACCAAGCAAGCCATCGCAGAATTATGGATCCATAATGGCCACTTTTTTTAACAACCGACTGAGTCATAAGGTACAGGGCCCTTGGACATACAGAAAATTGACCAATAACGAAGTTTCGGCACAGTTGAGCCTGTGCGGACTGCCCAGGCTAACCTGGGTCGATACCTTTCGCAGATGTATTAAGCCTCTTTTCACAGAGCTGGTTCACTGAATAATAAATATCTTGTTTGCTGGCCATAAATATAAAGAACATATCAGATTCGATTTTAAATCTGAGAGATACTTACAACCTCGAGTCAGAGACTCACCAATGTATCCACATCCAGTGGCCTTGAACAAGTATTTTTCGTGGTACAGTTGCTCGGCGGATCTCCACACCATACACATTCGTTGTCGTGATTACAGTCAGGGATGTTATCGTATTTACACGCTGCTGTATCCAAGCTGAGTATCTGAAGGAAGATTGATTAAGATTGTATGTCGTGGGTGGTATACACACTCAGCAAAACTTCTAACCCACCACTTTTGTTTCTTCTGTAAATTTAACCAAGTAATAGACAAGTAAATAAAAACAAATTGTGACATGTATCTGGACGTTAGCCAGGGTATTGTAATGAAAAGGCAGTTCTTTTTCAAAAAAGGGAAAACACATGCTTTGCGCGTACGTGGTGTCTATCAGCCAAAACAGGGAGAATCATAAATTTCAGAAATTTTGTCAGCAATAAAAAAAAAAAACATGAAAATTATTTACTGCACAAAAATATAAACAGAGAGAAGGAGCATGAAGTTTTGTTTTAAGCAACGATTTTTCAAATTTCAATGTTCAGCGAATGACTGTTAAATAAGTTCTTTTCAAAAGTACAAGTCAAAATAGTCTTTTTTAGGCTCGGGTATGTTTTTACACTTTTACACTGGTAAATTATTCTTCAAAATATCAAACCAAATGAACTGTTTCTTTTCTGGATAGCGGATGCCAAAAGAAGGTCTACGGGGAATTCCAGCTTGAAAGTGGCCGTTTAGAAGTTTTGTTTAGTGTACAGGGTGAACCAAAAATGTTAACGTGCTTTGTACACGTATATACAGGATGGACCAAATATGTTACCCACTCTTAATTGCATCTTACTTTTTTCGCACGTGAAAACCCATTGCAAGTTATTTCCGGACTTTAAAGACCTCAAGGACGGAGGCTTTTCAAAACATTGTGAGAGAAGGAGAAAAAGCTGGTAACCCTTTCACAGATAAATCCCTTCGTTGAGATAAAAAAAAAAAAAAAAAACAGAGATGTCCCAAAATGTTACGATATGCGCCAACACATGAGCATTTGGTATTGAAAATAATGTGGGAAAAACAAACACAATGCTGGTAACCCGTAATTTGAACCCCCCTTTTTTATGATGTTTTCTACCCTTTAACTGATAAACCCCTTTATATGAGCTAAAGAAATGCAATAAAATCTTACTATACTGAGAGTTCTCAAACAATTAAGCATACTGTATTGGAAATATGGAAAATGCTGGTTACAAACATTTTGTCCACGATGTTTTCTACCCATTCACAGCTAAATCTCGCCATTTGAGCTGAAAAAGAAACCTCATAAAATGTATCAAAATTTTACCCTCTGCTTCAATACAACAATTAGTGTGCTTCCATTGGTCCACATATTGAGCACGTCCTGATCGTCGATTGGATGGGTTTCTTTCCATTTGAGATAATTTGAGTTAGACCCAAGTTTAGCCTGAAAAAAGACGAAGAACTAAGATGTTACTCATGGAATGCTAGTCGTCATTACATTCTAGTTCATTCACATTCTTAACCCGTATCCTGCTAAAAAACTAAAATGAAACTTTCAAGCCGATGGTAAAAACCAAAATGTTTGTATTTCAAAGTTATGTGGGTTGGTGAAACATCTCCTTATCGGACAGTGTAGATCCAGGTTCAGACTACACGTTCTGTGCAGTCTGATCTTGATCTACACTGTCCGCAAAAGATCAGTGAGTCGCGATTAGCAGCTTTAGGGTAAATTAAGAAGGTAAAACGATTTCTGACCAGCAGTAAATAGACATTTGAAATCAGAGAATTAACACGTTCCGGTTTGAACATTTGCCTGATTACTTGCTAGCCTGTGCATTTTATCAAATCTATGAAACATCTTATTAAGCTCAAAATGGGCTATAAAATTTATATGGCACAAATCAAAATTTCCTGGTAAACACCGATATATACAAATAGATGTATTTTTCTTGCAATCATAAGGCGCACTTTTGATCATTTAAAAAACGGAATGGTCGTTTCGCAATAAGTAACTCCGTCTATCTCATATACATCAGATATAACGTCATCCTACTGATCTGAATACGAATCATGGTAATTGGCGAGTGCTATTGATCATGTGACATTCCCGGAAGACTTTGAGAACTTTTGGCGTGAAATCTAAAAATACCTAAAGAGGCTGCGTAGCCCATTAAGGAAACACCACTGAAAAATACCTTTTTTTTGCGGGGGAGGGGGGTACCTTTCTATGCAATACAATACAAAATACTTTATTTAACTTCTCAAGTACAATAACGTGCAAAAAAGGAAATGAAAGAAACAAATATGCATATACATAACATCTCACGTGATCAACGAGGAATAACCATGGGAACAGACGAGAGAAAAATAAGAAACGAAAAATTATGAAAAGATACCAAAAGATACGAAGAGAAAAGATATGGCGGTCAACCCATGTCCCCCCCCTGTAAACAAATCTGCAGCAGAGGGCACTGAATACACATTTATAAACTATATATAGGTAGTTAAAACCAATTTAAGTGTTTGTTTTTTTCTTCTTCGCTATATATGAGAACCTGGTGGCAGAAGAAGCTACTTGGCAGCCTACCCTCCATCACTAAGCTCTCGGCAGTGGCCAGTTGTCAAACGTATGAAATGAAGTCGTCTGTGGGGAGCAATGGGTTAGAGAGGGAATAAAAACCTATTCTAGTTGTACAAGGGGATGTTCAAACTAAAGTAGTTCAAGATCAGACAGCATAGACTGTGCTGTCTGATCCCGGTCTCGAATTCTCGGAAACAGAGATAACTACATATACATACAAGAGAGCCATGATGGCCCTGGAGTCGCTCACCTGAGCCTTTTGACCAAACACAACCAATTTCCAACGTCTTGTGAGATATATGTATTACCAAACAATAAAATTTTAAACTCATCAGTCTGAACCTTCTGCATAAAACAAATAATATGTGGATCAAGCTGTGGGACTGGTCTCTCAAAGGGGTAGAAAACATTGTGAAAATGGGAAAAAATGCTGGATACCAGCATTTTCTCATTTTCAAAGAGTGTTTTCAAAAGGCTTCTTTCTGAGAGTCATCCATACACTAGGTTTTTCTAAGATTTCACCTAGTGACCTAGTTTTTCAGCCAACATAACACATTTTCAAACTGGTCCAAGATATCATTAGGACAAACATTCTTACCAAATTTCAAGAGTATTGGACTGAAAATGTGGCCTCTACAGACTACACAAGGTTTTTCTAAGATCTGACCTAGTGACCTAGATTTTGACCCAACATGACCTATTTTCAAACTCATCCAAGATATTACCAAGGCAAACATTCTGAGCAACTTTAAAAGAGTATTGAACAAAAAATGTGGCTACAACAGTGTACACACGGTTTTTCTAAGATTTGACCAGGTGACCTAGTTTTTGACCCCACATGACCCATTTTCAAATGCTACTGAGATATCATCGAGACAAACATTCTGACCAACTTTCAAGAGTATTAGACAGAAAATGTGGCTTCTGGAGCTTACACAAGGTTTTTCTAAGATTTGACCTAGTGACCAAGTTTTTCACCCGTCATGACCCATTTTCAAACTAGTCAGAGATATTATCAAGGCAAACATTCTGACCAACTTTCAAGAGCACTGGACAGAAAATATGGCCTCTAGAGCATACACAACGTTTTTCTTAGATTTGATCTGGTGACCTAGTTTTTGACCCCACATGACCCAATTTCAAAATCGTCTGAGATTTTATCAAGACAAACATTCTGACCAAGTTTCATGAGGATCGGACTGAAAATGTGGCCTCTACAGCACACACAAGGTTTTTCTAAGATTTGACCTAGTGACCTAGTTTTTGACCCCACATGACCCAATTTCGAACTCGTCCGAGATTTTATCAAGACAAACATTCTGACCAAGTTTCATGAGGATCGGACTGAAAATCTGGCCTCTACAGCACACACAATGTTTTTCTAAGATTTGACCTAGTGACCTAGTTTTTGACCCCACATGACCCAATTTCGAACTCGTCCGAGATTTTATCGAGACAAACATTCTGACCAAGCTTCATGAGGATCGGACTGAAAATCTGGCCTCTACAGCACACACAAGGTTTTTCTAAGATTTGACCTAGTGACCTAGTTTTTGAACCCACATGACCCAATTTCGAACTCGTCCGAGATTTTATCAAGACAAACATTCTGACCAATTTTCATGAGGATCGGACTGAAAATGTGGCCTCTACAGCGTACACAATGTTTTCCTAAGATTTGACCTTGTGACCTAGTTTTTGACCCCACATGACCCAATTTCAAACTCGTCCAAGATTTTATCGAGACAAACATTTGGACCAAATTTCACAAGTATTTGACTGAAAATGTGGCCTCTAGAGGATACATAAGGTTTTTCTAAGATTTGGCCTAGTGACCTAGTTTTTGACCCCACATGACCCAATTTCGAACTCGTTGGAGTCTTTATCAAGGCAAACATTCTGACCAAGTTTCATGAGGATCGGACTGAAAAGGTGGCCTCTAGAGCGTACACAAGGTTTTTCTAAGATTTGACCTAGTGACCTAGTTTTTGATCCCACATGACCCAATTTCGAACTCGTCTGAGATTTTATGAAGACAAACATTCGGACCAAATTTCACAAGTATCTGACTGAAAATGTGGCATCTAGAGCATACACAAGGTTTTTCTAAGATTTGGCCTAGTGACCTAGTTTTTGACCCCACATGACCCAATTTCGAACTCATCCAAGATATTATCAAGACAAACATTCTGACCAAGTTCCATGAGGATCGGACTGAAAATGTGGCCTCTAGAGCATACACAAGGTTTTTCTAAGATTTGGCCTAGTGACCTAGTTTTTGACCCCACATGACCCAATTTCAAACTCTTCCGAGATTTTATCAAGACAAACATTCTGACCAAGTTTCATGAGGATCGGACTGAAAATGTGGCCTCTAGAGCGTACACAAGGTTTTTCTAAGATTTGACCTAGTGACCTAGTTTTTGACCCCACTTGACCCAATTTCGAACTCGTCCGAGATTTTATCGAGACAAACATTCTGACCAAGTTTCATGAGGATTGGACTGAAAATGTGGCTCTAGAGCGTAGACAAGGTAAAAAGTTGACGACGGACGACGGACGACGCACACCGCACGACGGACGACGGACACAGCACGATCACAATAGCTCACCATGAGCACTTCGTGCTCAGGTGAGCTAAAAAGAAAAAAGTAATGTGAATATATTTGACCCTTCCAATGGATTGGGGTTTGGTTGTCTAATGATATGCGCTTCACAGCCTACTAGAGTTTTTTAGCGGGCGCTGAAGACGAGAGCGTACAGCGGACTGCGGACTTTCATGCAGGGTTGTCTCAAAAGAATTATACACTTTCTATTAGAGCTTTACGAGTTATACAAATTATCCCATCAGCAGAAAAGTCTTATTTAATGTTTTTTCCCCTGTTTAATGTGCAGTTGGATTGAAATCTACTATTTAATATTATTACTAGTATTTATTTGAATCCAATGTTTAGTATTTCTTATTAGTGTGATTTATTTGAAAAGTGATTCGAGTGTTTGAAAATATAATATCTGAAAGTGAAATAAAGTGCTGGATAATTAAGTGTACAGTTACAGTTCCAGTTCGAGCTACAATTCAGAGAGCATAGGACTCTTTTAAGGAGCACCACAGAAAATGTGTTTCCAGAAGCACTAAGACTTCTGCATTTAGTTCAGACTGAAAAGGAAGCAGAGAACACCAAGAGTAAGGGGCAAGAAGAGCTGTAAGCCTCCACAATTCATGCTAACAGAATATGACTCTCAAAAGTGGCAAGGAGAGCTGTTAGCCTCCACAATTTATTGTAGTGGAATAGGACTCTCAAAAGGGGCAAGGAGAGCTGTCACGCCTCCACAATTCATGCTAATAGAATACGACTCTCGAAAGGGGCGAGGAGCATTGTAAGCCTCCTTATTTCTACTAGAATCTTGTGATTCTAACAGGTAAGTGATTTTAGCAAAGAAGCCCCTGTAGGCATTAAGCCCTACATGTAGGCTATTAAGCCCTACAAGAAGCCCCAGTAGGACATTAAGTCCTACATTTTGAACTACGAGGAAAAGGAATTCATCATTTATCATCGATCCGGGGACAGACAAAATCCCCAAAACCAATTTCCATATTTAGACTTGAACTGCTGGTGGAATAAACAGTGAACATATTTAATACATATAAAACAGAACTTTGTGTTTCATGATACTAGTGTAAAGCGGTCTATAACACACCCCACCCCCATCCGAATAATCGGACAGCTGTAATGGGTATTAGGAAAAATTCAGTCACTGGCTAGACTACCCACTATTACATTGTTTCACATGCAACTTTGCATGCATTGTCACAGCATAAAGAGCCACTGCTATGCCAGGAGATGGCAAGCTTTCTCAAAAAATTTTTGTCGTCTAAACTGGATGACTGTAAGAGAGTGTCTGTTTTAGAAAAGTATCAGATACCGGAAAATACTAGCCAACTCAAAACTCAAAAGTTAGCCATGAAATTATGTGGGTATTTCAATATGAGGCTCAGGCAAAAGACCCGAAATAACCGGGAATACATTCAAACTTCTTTAGAGCAAGTGCACTTGTTTTGAGTGTCATAGACCAAGAACCGAAACCAACCTGAATAGGTGAACACAGAGATAATGATAACTGCACCTGTTGGCAATTAAGCACTCAGTTGAGGCTACGGTACTAATTCGAGGGAAAAAAAAAAGGGGGGGGGGGTGGAAAGTGTGAATATGACATAATTCATACTGACGAATCACAACAGAACAGCAAGGTGGCCACTTTCAAATGAGATGAGCTGGGAAAAAAATCTGTTTTCCAAGCAACATTCTTGAAAAGCTGGGAAATAAAACCAAGGATAGAATCTGACGAATTCATTAAACTGAATTCATATTGCTTGCCTCTCACTATATTCACAAAGCTTACGTCAACCCACATTCATAATTTCCACTGCTAGATATAGAGTCATTCTGAAAAATGCCAGGAAGAGGTGTTAAGTGAGAGGGCAAAATACAGATCAAGGAGGTATATCCTTATCTTTGAATTAAAACGAATGAATGAGCCAATGGGTTACATGCATTAAGTTGTTAAGCTCACAATCATCTCTCAGATTAATGAGGCATAGACAGTATAATTAGCCTTCATAGAGTAAGAGGCTGTCTATAAAACAGTATCAGGGAATAAGGAGTGCAGAAAAAGTCTGTGATTCCTGTAGAATGGACAGATGTTAAAATATAGATGCTGCCTAAATAACTGATTGTGCATATTTCTTGTTCAATCACAAAGATATGGGGGGAGTTCTCGGGCATTTATGAGCAATGGGATTTGGTCAGTTAGTCATATTGCTAGTTCATACTTTACGGGGAATACCTTAGCAATACACAATGAACTAGTGATCATGCTTCATATTTGGTTTGCTGCAATAACAACAACAACAAAGTACATTCCTTCCCACTAAAATGAGTACTTTTCTAAGTTATGTGCAAAAGTCAGTCACAATGCTGGAGCACTTTAAGCTATATCTACAGTGGGAAATGGCAAGAAAATACTATCAGTTCTCAGGCCATTAGATCAAAGTATCACACCAGTAAATGGTATTTGTGTCTGTCTGTATCATTTCCAGAACGCTGTTGGTTTTGTATACACAAAAATATTGTAGAATGAAAACTTGTTAGCTCTAAAAACATGCCAAGGGTAATTTCATCGAAGAAACGTTTTTTAAGTGCTTGGGCTATTTCAATAGCTCAAAAATGACATGATGGTATTTACTATGAAGTGCTAGAGCTATTTCGGACATGCAGTGAGGAATATAATAGGGCTAAGGATTCCCCCAGACTGTATATCTCCGCTAAAATTACACTGACAACAGACTCTTCCTTTATGGGCTGGGAATCAGTCCACATGGGGTCAGTGAGGTGTCTCAGAGATACCTGTTGACAACAACATTCATTATCTTGATCTGAAAACCGTTTATTTTCGGATTGCTATCTTGTTCTGAGTCACCGTTAAATAAAC
Source organism: Tridacna gigas (assembly GCA_945859785.2). Classification (NCBI taxonomy): domain Eukaryota; kingdom Metazoa; phylum Mollusca; class Bivalvia; order Cardiida; family Cardiidae; genus Tridacna; species Tridacna gigas. Next base: position 23,974,582 of record OX244028.2, read on the forward strand.
AGTACTTGGGTTCAATCGGGTAAGGCACAACAGTCCCCTACATAAATCATTTTGGGGGTCATTAGTCGGCCAGAGTACTTAAAGTGTTAGAAAACCCCCAGAGCTTTGCAAAACATTGCGACATACTGCTAATTCAAGCGCAAATGCTAGAATGGTAAAGGTAACTGCGGATATATGGAAAGTCCAATTGTATTTCATGATCCCACAAAGTGGATGCTTAAACAGGCCATCCTTTAATTAAGGTGTTAAGCCTTTCTATTTCGAAGTAGAGACAGAGTTGATTGCTTTCGAACAGAATAAGAAATTAGAAATATGTGTATTCCGCAAGCGTGACCCATAAGTTCTTCATGTAATTTAGGTTTAAATATCTTAGATTCCAAAAGCTGCAGTTCTGCCAGTCTAATAAAAGTACCTCAAAAGCCTGAGGCTGACAAAAGAGGGGGGTGGGATATAAATACTGTAGCATTGGCTATGACAACAATGGTTCCATCATGCAGTGAAAAACATATATATCAACCCCAGTCAGATCACCACTTGCTGCAGATTTACTGACCTTACATGCATGCATCTGGGGACAGAATCCATCCATTACCTCTGGTAGGGCTGAGATAACTTGTCACTTGTCAGGGACCTTAATTAGTGGTCAGGCTTATCTCCCTAATTCCCTAGCGGGGCAGCACTAAATAGGGTCTAAGGTATATTACAAATTGGATCCATTACTCTAGCAATTCTTCTCAAAATAGCCATTCAGTCCCAGAAAATCAAGTACTTGAACTTCTTACATGCCCTTTGGCAAGCAGGGTTAAGCTAAAGTGTCTTATAGTGCCTTAACCACAGCAAAAAATGCATTAATTCATTCTTTCATGCTGTCTCTGATATAGGTTACAAAATTATGCAGTTAGTAATCCCAGTTTCATAAAATAAAATTACACACCTTCTTTTCCTACAGGTAAATATAATTAGAATATATATTATAACTGTAGTCATATTATGACTACAATTGCCTTATGATTTCTAACATCATTGGCAGTAAGTAACAAGAATAGATTGACATTACTTAACCCATAAATAACCAAGTTCATTGTTTCTCTTGTCGGGTAAAAGAGCCCTTCGTAATGATTCTGGGACATAGCAAATGCCTTAAATAAAAGTATGGAAACCTAGACCAGGGTGAATCTACGTTTGACAGATAGGTATACAATATTGACTAAAATATCTATTTAAAACGGTAGGTGTATAATAGTTGCCTTTAACATCTATTTAAAAACAAAAGTGCACACTTCCGGTATTTGCCTTAAATTACCAGTACCCAGAATCTTTATAAAACTTTATAAGACTGGGTCTGTTAACACTGTCTAGATAGATCTCGAACATATCACCAGATCAAGCTATTACTAGCTAGGAAAGGCATTGCACAATAGTGACATGTTTCTGCAGCTAAGAATGCAGGGGTCCCATTACATAATACCACGGCAGCTGCGAGTTGAACATCTTAGGTGACTTTCTCAAGGTTTTATAACAACCCGACACAAAATGAGAACAACACTTCACTAATGCTAGACTTAAAGTAGTGAATTAAAGTACTATGTAACAGTGTTTTCAAACAAAACATTAATGAATTGCACTCATTCCACTGTATTTAGTGGATAAGATGCATACTTGGAGATTGGTTGTTCGTGAACACCTTTAAAACTCTCGCAGGGGCTCATCACATGACCTTGTGCTGATGGGAGAATTGGAAAATTAAACGAGATTTACCTGTAAGTTGGAGTTGGATTTCAATTCTCCGAAGCACAAGGTCACCGTGATGAGCTCATGTGCCCACCCGTTTTACCCGCCCTTGGTGAAAAATTGGCTATATAAAAATACATGGATACAAAGTTCTTGAAAAGTGTTAAGCGCAATTTCGGTATGTTTATTCGGTGTTAAAAAAAAAAAAAGTTCAGTGTAAATGTGAATCAATTCCGTGGGAAAAAAGTGTTCACATCACAAGTTGAAAATTGACCTCCTGGACACGACATGCATCTCTCACATGAGCTCATCACTGTGACCTTGTGCTTCGGAGAATTGAAATCCAACTTCAACTTACAGGTAAGTCTCGTTTAATTTTCCAAAAATCCTTTCATTTTAATTAATTATACTACATACTTTTTTCATCAATGAAATGCTTTTTGTTTTAAATGTTAGCGGACCTTTTTCCCCAATATCTCACCTTTTTAAAAACTTGAACCTATTGCAGATTCCATGTCTTTTTCAAGTCATAAGTAATGTGTCCAGTGACCTTGACCTTCGCTTCAGCCTAAAACTAACGTAATAGCTAACATAATTTGCATATCAAGATCTATCGCCATGCAAAGTTTCATAAACATATCTTCAGAATGATTGAGATGATTACAGATTTCTATAAATCTATGTACAACATGTTACCCCTTCATAAAAAGGCCAACTCTGACCCAAGCACCACAATTTGAACAACTTTCATTCTAGAACAATGGATGACGCTACTTACTACATATTTCCAATCTAGACCTTGTAACTTCAGACTAGAAGAATTTTGAAATTCTCCATAACTTAACCTGTGAACACATGTGACATGTGGAACAGGGTTGTTCTCAGCTAAGAACGTACCGTAATTTGGACATTGACAGGTGACCACAAGATGATATGAGGCCTTATAATTTTAGACATTTTACTTTTTTAATTCTCCATTAAATTACTCCATGTAAAACGTTTGAACGCTAAGACAGTGCTGTGTATGACCATTTAGATATAACTGCACATACTTGAACAACAATTACCTTCGATCAAGGATCTCTGTAGACGGTGGTACGTACAGAATGTATCCTTTCCAGACCTTGCTGTTGCAGAAAAGAAGATTTATGATGTTTCCGTGATATAAACAATAAAATGTAGTAGTCAAAGTAGGTCGACGGTAATCCTTATTCAATCATTTTAGTAGACATTGTAGTATTTTGATAGTTATGATCACTACTAAGATTGAACGGCATCTGACTCACTGTTCGAGTGGAGATCATCTTTAATGGTCTCTCATAAACAAAGTAACAGCGGCCACCTTGGTCACGTGACCAAGATCAGTTAAACAATTTTTAATAACATCCAACACAAGTCTACGAAATATATTTGATTTGAATTCATCAAAGATTATGTGAAGACAAATACTTTTAAGTGATTGCAGACGGAAAAACGGACGTACGTACGAACGACGGACAGCAAGCGATCACAGTAACTCATCTCAAGCATATTCTTCTCATGTGAGCTTATAAAACCGGATTCAAGTGTCCTTACAATTTCCGATATCTCCATGCAGGTAATAAAAATGCACGTGCTTTTAAAGGATAGTCCATGCTCTATTTAAAGAGGAAGTGCAACGGTTTTTGACTGCACATAAATGATGCTCATCAGTGCTCCAATGTCTAAAATTGGACTAAGTGAGGAGCTCTTGTCCATGGTGTGTCTTGTGACAAAATTTTCCTTTTTCAGACGAGTCTTATTGTTAAGCAGTAAAGCGGTCTGTTTCAGCTGAGAGATTCGATCAACAGATCAATCGAGGCTTACAGAATGGATGTTAGACTCCATGTCTACCAAAACAAATTTTCGTTGCCTAGCCGTGTATATTTGTGCATGCAAAGAATGCAGAGATTTTAAATCCTTAGAGACACTACTGATATCACAGGGAAACAAATCTGTAATTTTGAAATGGATACATCAAAGGTGTATATGTCAAAGAAGTATACATTTTTAACCTAGACTACATGAGGAATGACGATGAGTTGAACTGCTAAAGACTTACAGTATATGCTTTGGCAATAAAATTCGAAATTGTTTCCCTTTAAATACAGCAATTATCCCTTTGAGATTTTTGAGACAACCCCTCATAAAAGTACGCAGTCCGCTGTCTGCGATCCTCTTCGGCGTCCGCTAAAAAACTCCATTGTACAGTTATAGATTTAAAATGACTAAAAAAAAAAAATCAGGGAAAGAATAGTAAGCATACAGTATAAATACTCGCAGTCAAGGGATCGTACATGTCATAATATAAAATTCCTGATGCATGCAAGAATATTTTATCTAATCGGGAAAGCCCGTATGGTTAAACAGGTCACTTAACCCTTTATCACACGGCAAAATCATAGATTTGTCAAAATTGAAGGGAACTTGGAGTCGTCAATATAAATGTGACTAAAAAATTCAATTTGTTCGAAGAAAGTTAGAAAAAACTGTGGGTCAAGGAGAAAGACTGGCAAACAGCACCCTCTCGTTTTCCCACAATGTTCGCAAAAGCCCTCCTTCCTTAAGGTCGTGAAAGTTCGCGATTGTGTGGTAAAAGGTTAATTAACTATTAAAACGGAGTCTTAAGTCACCCAGTTTTCATTAAAAGACATCTGATCCTGAAAAAGAAAACAATAAACATAGAATAAGATGGAATTAGACACTTCCAGGAAAGTTTGTAGAAAATATCTCTGATAGAAAGTTAAAAGAAATAACTGACCAAATTCAATCCCTCGCCCAACACCCAGCAATATTGATAAAATTACGCAAAAAGTTACAAGTTTGCTAAATGATTCTGCCACAATTACTTTTCACAAAAAGCAATATGCAGGGGCCAAAAGTAGCCAAACCTGGTTTGGACGGCAATGTCAAATTTCACGAAATCGTTATCATGTTGCAAAGGCAAACTACAGGAAATTTAAAACAAGAGGCTACAAAGATAGACTGGGCATTGCCAGGAAAGATTATTAAAAAAAAAAAAAAAAAAACAATGAATTATTACATAAACAAACACAAGTATAATACAGCAAATAAATTACGGAAAATGCAAAGCAATAACCCCCAAAATATTGGAGATTATTAAGAAAAAATAAAAAGAAAATATATGTGTAACACCAAGCATTGAAGACTTTTATAAGCACTTTAAACTCAAACTGTGAAGGAGCTGCTGAAGGCACCCAAATCTGGACTGCAGCCAAGGAGATCTACATGTTACCAGTTTAAGTGATTGGTCGTTTGAGAGAAGGTTGTCCGTATCAGTAACAGTAACAGGAAAACTATGCAGCAGATGGAAGCAATGAGCAGTTGTCATTGCATAATCAATGACAGATTTATCTCTAAAGGTAAATTGTCCTACTTTTTTTATCTTCTCCATACCTTCCATTTAGAATGAACATATCGTTGCTTCTTCAAATTTCTATGAGAGTATAGTCACGGGCATTTGTTTTTTCTGTCTCTTGATTCTCTATGGAGTTGAATATTGAGATTTTCCATAATTTTACATGTTTCAGTATTTGAAATTTGGCTACCAGACATATGTAATTCTGAAATCATAAATTGTCAATGCAACAGTCATCACGAATCTTCGCAATTCGTGCATTATAATCGCCCGCCAAAAATACATTTTCATGACTTGAAAAAATTTGCAGTTTCATTTTGAAGGGTACGAAGATGACTTTCATCGTAAAACTTCGATCGATAGGGGGGTATGTAAACTATACCAATGACTACATCCTCTTCAATGGAAATCACTGACTTGGATATTGCGACCCACTGTACATATTCCGCATCACTTGTTATATTTCTCACATATTTAGCTATTGTTTCTCTAACAAAAATACCGATCCCTCCAGATTAACTCGCTGAATTATTTTCTCTATATTTTGAAATAAAGGTAAAAACCTGGTATTTCACTTAGGTCAAAACTGTCTAAATTAGTTTCCAAAAAGCCTAAAATGTCAAACCGAGATATTAGTTCCAAAAATTCTGTATATTCAGGTCTACGTTTTAAACCACAAACGTTTAAAACGCCACATTTCAGTTCTGTTAAATTTACATTTCCCTTTGTTTCCATGGTTTTCCCGAGACTGGCCTATCCGTTGTTATCCGCACGATTCTTTCCTTCAAGGTGTCCGGAGCCCATGGACCAAAGTTGGCTCGACGGTTGACAGGTTGAGTGTCGTCTGCAATGGACCGGAAGGTTGTGGTTTGTTTACTTCGGCTGCGCTCACTATGTTCAAGAGACTGTGTAACAGTGTTGACATTAGCACTACATGTAGGTGTTGTGTTAACGCGAGGAGTGTTTATAATTTCGCTCTTTTCAGGGAACATGTCGCAGATAACTTTCCCATTCATGACTAACTTTGCTCGAAATTGAATTATGACTTTTGCGGAAGGATTCGTAGACTTCAACTGTGTATATTGTGGCCCGTTCTTTACGGGTGATGGTAATTTCAAGGGGGGAAAAATCTCCATTTCACGCCGAAAGATGTGCGGGCAAGTTTATGTATAGCACTCATAATGACTTCGGTAACTCCGTAATCCCGGAAAGCTACAATGATTGAGCTTTTAGCACCTGAGCGAAATCTAGTATTTCTCAAGAATCCCTGGATAATATCCATGCAAGACTCATTACGATTCTCTGGGAAACCACGAAATATCAGATTCTTTCTTCTCGAACGAGCCTCTAAATTAATGGTTTTGTATTCAAGGACCTTAATACGATTATTTTTAGACTCTGCAGATTCCTGAAGGGAGTTAAGTTTGGAAATCTTGTATAAAATGTTTTTCAGTGTTCATTGATATACTGTATGAATGATCCTTGAGTATACCTCCTTTGGATTAATTTCTATCTTGGCGTGCAAAAAATGACTTGGGATGTTGTGGGGGGATGGGGGAGAGGGGAATAGGCTTCTTTTCTCTATGAAATTGTATTGCATACGGGCACTGAGATCACAGTAGCAATTAGATTTGTTAATGAAATTGTATAGCTATGTTAATACAAGTTTTTATTGTGAAGATCATTTGAGTTGTATTCCCAAATCATTGAGACATTAACTATTTAGAATTCGAATGTTTGCACATGATTTGAGAATACAATCGGTTCGTTATTCTAGAAATAGAATAAGATGTGAAGAGAGATATTGTCTGTGCTGCTATTCTTTGGATATTGAGGATGAATATCATTTCATTTTAATTTGTCCTTGTTTTAACAAAATACGAAAGAAATATATTATCAGCTTCTACACAAAACGTCCAAATGTTTTAAGTTCATAAATTTATTATCTAAAGAGACAGGAGTACACTATATAATCTTGCTAAGTATATACAAGAAGCATTGGAGGAAAGGAAAGTGTTACTCCGGCGATCTGGACTCTTCCTCTAATTTCATTTTCTCTTTAAAGGTTCGTCAAGTTACTTTTTGTATCTGGATATCATTTGTTACGTCCTTTTCAAAAAAAAACTGCTTGGGCGCTAAATATTTCTAATTATTATTATGAACACGTTTAGTCGGGAACATCGCTTTTTCTTGTAAACACCTTTCGTCGGAATGTTTTACAAAGATTTCGACAGGGTGGATCCGGGATCTGACTGCCAATTCTGTGCTATCGGATCTCCATCTTCTTTGCCTGCAAAACGTTGTTTGATCCTGACATGGGGGGTGGGGTGTTTTCCTTTTATTTCAATGTTTTCCATGCTTTCACCCCCTTCACAGTTGGAGAGCTATATGGGCTACGACGGTATTCTTGATTGAAAGAGTCATCCACATCTATTTAGCGCGTTATAAAAGGTCTTCTAATTGACCTTTCTGCAAACGCGAGTTTGGCACGCCCAACGTAGTAACGCGGTATTTTGGTTGATATGCCCAACAAACAAACCAGAAAATGGCGTCGAATACATAGAGAAAGAGCGATTATTTCAGTTTTTATTCTAGCTTATGTTTTGCTATAATTAGAGTACCCAAAGCTTTTTTCCCAACTATCTTTTCAGTTCGGACTCAATCGGCAAAGTAACAAGAAAAAGTACTTTGAATAGCAATGACAGTTGATCGATAATGTTATCGCCTGCTATATATAACCATTATAACCGTACCTCATTAAACAGCTAATTTTCCATTGAAATCGGTAAATACATAAGAAATTGCTTCAATACATTAAAAACAAAAGGTTAAACTTTTGTTTAATAAAAGATTTGACATGAAAGTAATTCACAATCCCCGAGTAAATCCCGATTATTTAGGTCAAATCGAGGTCGCTTCGAAGGAGCGGTCCGCCATTTTCTTTTGTTATCCGTCACATAGTATCCTAATATGGTACGAAAAACTGGGTTTTCCAATTATTCATAAAAAATTAGACTGGTTTCCGACTGCCAAGAGGTATCCGAAGGGTTTTCTCTTTTAAAAAAAACAACAACAAAATACCCTGAAAAAAATCCGTAAATGGACAATGAAAATTGCCATATTTTGACCTAATATTTCCAGAAAGCCTGTCAATAGGACCTCTTAAGACCTGTATTTTTAAACTCCGTAATATCAGACCTTTCTTTTGGTACTTAGTTCGTATTGGACAATGTTTGCGCTTTTTTGCGATATCCCCATCAAAGACCCCTGTCATGCGGGACCCGCCGCGAGTGACATTTTTCGGACCAGAGTTACTTCCCTTACCATCCGTCGGCAATTTTTCCGCGAAAAAGATTTCTTCTGCTATTCATGTATATATTGGAATAAATACACAGTACATCGTGTTAATTCGTTCAGGTTGTTGATAGTACCAATATTTGTAATTGGTTTAATTGCAGTTGTATATTTTTGTTGAATTTAAAACGTCGTATTAGCATTTATCATCAGTTTTCGCGACTCCCCCCTCACGAAGTCTTACCAGGTTTCTTGCTTTATCGGCCATAGGAAATGGATACATGCCTTCGTTAGCATACATTTATTATTTCAAACATGATTAAGATGAAGATGACCCTTCATCAGATGATCCTGACTGATTAAAACAACTCTGTATATAATTTTGTCATAGCCGGCATTTTTTTCTTTTCCCACAAAGATTTCTGGGTATCAGACAATTATTACATATTTTTGTCATTCTAAATATCTTCTGCAAATCATTTTAACCCTTTCCCAAACAATCCCGGGTTTTCACAACCCTAACAGAGAAAACGTGTGAAATCATTCAGGGAAAAGAAGAAAATGCTGGTAACCAGAATTTTCTGCTTTTCCCTCAATGTTTTCTATCCTATAAGAGAAAAAAAAAAAAAAAACTCATGTTTGTAGTTGCATTTATTTTGTCGCCTGCATTTCCTTTCAATTTGGACCAGTCTTAATTTTTGTCGTCTGGTAAAGGGTTAATTTTTACTACCGGGAAAAAAAAAAAAAAAAAAACTCCCCATGTTATTTATTTTAAATATTTTCTATATTTCTCACTCAGTGACAGTGTGGTGAGTACCCTGGGTTTATCCCTTGATCTTGAGAGTGATATCCCTGAGGATAATTATTAATAATTATTAATGAAATAATTGTTTAAGGTAATAAACTCAGGAGTTTAAATCATTAGTATGAATACCTGATTTTCATATAAATGAATGTAGACGGTGTTCCGCCAAAATGCCAATTATCTTGATGTATAGGAGAGATAAATCAATTTGCTTTACAGATTTTCACTCCTCTGTAACAGACCTTTCCAATAATATATAACATGTGCATATTTTTGGAAGAAAAAAAAAGGCCTGTTATTGCTACTTTAAATAATGTCATATTTATGAGAAATCGAAAAATGAAAATAAATATAATTGGGGCATATGTTTTTAAGACATTTCGTCAGTTCTATAACATGTCAGTTTGACAGTAAACAATATGAGACAAGGATTTACAATATAACCCTTTACCACACAAACCCGTGCTTTAATGACCTTGAAGGAGGAAACTTTTGAAAACTTCCTCTTTTTCCTTAGAAAATAGTGCATTTATCAGTCATGCGACAATCGTTGGGAAAACAAACAATCGTTCGAACCAGGCAAAAGTGACATTAACAGTCACATGCAATCGTCTTTATGAAACAGGAATTAAATATAAATGCTCTATAAAGTATTACAACAAGAATCATATGATGACGTTCGCAATGTCAACTTATTTTTGAAACAGGATGACGAGTGGTTGTCAATAAAATATCCTTCTTCCTGTCGCTCGTTTTGTATGTAACGATTACGACTGTCTACGATTTATGGTTTGGAATTTGAAAGATGTACATGCAGTTAGATTTCAATACAGGTAGTTTAACAAAACAGTTTGGCATATAATGTCATTTGGTAGAGTGGCTGGTTTTTCGGAATCCTGGTTAAATCCACCGGCGACACTTTACGTAGATCTAGGTTTTTGGAATGGATAGGTTTAGTTTTCCTTTCAAGGTATATAATTTACCACATGATTCTTACGTGTAACTTAAATCCATTTTTAAATAATTATTGTATAATCTAGTCTTAGAACTATGGTTTAAACAAAAAGAAAACAATTACATTGTTTAATAGTAAAGTCTATCACTTTGTGTGACCCTTGTTTTTACATGATGCGCTATACTGCGTTTTGATTGTCAACCAAAATCGGCAGAAAAATCAATTCATTAAGTTCCCTCTTTTTTTTTTTCTGTCCATTATGCAAGTATATGTTTGGCACTGTCAAGTAACATCAAATTATATACAACATGTTTTATGGCTTTGCTTGTGAGTACTAAATAGATATGTCAGTCTCGCCGTCATGCTGCCCCAAGATCTAGTGATTTTCATGTTGATTATCTTTTGTGTATAACTATGTACAACCGTGTACTTGTCGTGAAATATGGTCTGTTCTGTTCTGTTCTATGGTCTTACGTGTCAACAAAGATTTATTTTTCTGCAACAAAAATAATTTCAGTGGACAGAGCATTTTTTTTTTTAGTTTTTGCCAAGAAATAGTGCTATCTAATATCTTGTTAAAAAAAAAAAAAAATAAAGAAGTATATCAAGCGCGACATTTTTAAGAGATACGGTGCATTTCTGAAACTTATTGGCGTGATGCATTACCTCCCCTTATAATAAATGTCTGTTTTGACGTGATTTGGCATCCCGATCAGGTACATTATAAATTCCTCCCCCCTTTTTTTTCAACGTCTGTGATTTTCAGACATTTGAAAGGTAACCGACATATTACAGATGAATATATATTATCTCCTCTGTCAAAGTAACCCAGTGGAATATAACAAGAGTTTACAAACAAGCAACATATGCAAGTCGGTGAGCAGGAAAAAATCTGACATATGTTCCTTACTTGCAGACTGTAGGATTTGTTGATTCTCAAATTGACGTTATACATCCGGGCAAACCGTGGCTTTCAATGTGTGAACTTTGGAATGTAGACAAAAAGGTCCATATTGTCTTTTCTTCTTTTTTTTTTTTTTTTTTTCTTTCCGGGCGATACCATTATATTGAATAAATAAGGAATATTATGTTGTAGTAACTTTCCTGCTGATTGTATTTAATTGGAGCAACATGAGAAAATTTGATATCGCGCGAGATCGAGCGAGATGTCAAAATTTTCTTACGCAGCGAGAATTAATACAAACATCAGGAAAGTTACTACAACATAATATTACTTTTATTATATACCTTCAACTTTCAACGACAAAGTTTTGCAGTTCTTGACATCGTATTCGTAAATTGGTAAACAAGATAAGGACAAACAATGGTGTTGTAGCTACTAACGTCATTTTTGCGAATGGCAGGTAACTATCACAGCGTAAATTTTGACCAATCATATCGCAAATCAATACGTATGTTTCCTGGCGTGAGTTACGTCATCAATACCATGTTTGGAAGCGTGTTTCACACTGTGTAGATACAGATTTTTTTTCTGTCTTGTGTTATTTTAACCGCGTTCGACGCATGTATTTGAGCCGGAAATTGTTCAGGTATATAATAAAGTCAGTAACTTCACTATCTTACAAGTTGAACATGCTTTATTAATAAACAAGTTTAGGACTATGTTATTGCATTTTGATGTTTAGATGTGAAAATCATCGAAAACAGAAGTCTCGTGTGCTGTCGGCCGAGAGCAACACTTCGGAAGACAGTGTTATGGCGCCTAAATTGACTAAACATTCAAGATAGTAGCATTCTTAGTCTTTATCTAAATATAGAATGTAACACAGTTTCTGATTGGCTAATCATACATACCTTTGTAAACGTCCGCCGATTGTCTGCGGCCATAAATGTGTAGTAGGCCACAACAGACCCGAGCCGGGAAGCAACCACCATGAAGTCAATCGGATTACTTGGAACTCTAAAAAGCCATGGCGTTTGTTTGAACCTAAGTACCGATGTTGAGCGTAATATATCCTGCACAAAAAAAAAAAAAAAGTTTCTCATCTACATAAGAACGATCAATGAAATCGCTTTAATACTACCACGTTAACATAAACAATATGAGCCATGCCCTGTGAAAAGGTGGCTTAATGCGCAATTCGCGCAGGCTGACATAACATTTTGCTTTTGTAAATTTTCTGCGTGTCAAAGGACCATTCCACCTCCAGATAAGGTCAATAGTTAGACAAAAGGATTTTTTAGATCCATGATTATGTGATAACATGTTCTGTGTGATGAGTGGCGAAGGTACATTAAGCCCCCTTTTGCCAGAGCATGGCTCATATCTGAATCTATATTAGGCTCTATACAGTTCCGAATATGAATTTTCTGAACGAAGCTAGGATCCCGAAATTAGACACTTGCACGAGAGATTAGTCTCCTTTTTAATTCTTTACAAAAAGACAAAAGTTTAGGCTTGTCCGAAATGAAAGCATTTGCAGACGAAATATAAATGGGATTTGCTTTGATATGATACAAACATTGTAGGTAAAGAGCAAAATGCTTATGAAACTCATTTTTCTCCATTTCCCACAACTTATTCCAATGCTTTCTTCCCTCGGGGTCATTAAAACACAGGATTGTGTGGTACAGGCTAAGATATCTGCTATTTATAGCAAAAGGCCGTCCCATCAAGAAGTTTCTAAAATCCATTGTTAAACATCACCATTATTTGTTTAACCCTTAGGCTGCTAAGCAAGGACCTTTTGCGGACAGCGTAGAATAAGATAAGACTGCACAGAACGTGCAGTCTGATCATAGAGCTACACTGTCCAATAAAGAGATATCATTCCCCAGAAATGACTTTAAAACAGAAAAAAAAAAATTGGCTTCTAACTATCGGTTTGAAGGTTTCATTTTACTCATGTGGCAGGTCAAGGGTTAAAGCCCACAAAAAAAAAAAAACAGAAGTCTTTGCAACCGACAAATTGAACAGGGCTCAAACTATGGGACTTATCCATGAAAAAGTGGAAAAAGGAGAAAACAAGGTGGGAAAAGAAAAAAAATGCTGGTTACCAGTATTTTCTCCTTTTCCCATAATGTTTTCAAAAAGCCTTCTTCGTCAGGGTCATTAAGACTCGGGATTGTTGGTAAAGGATTAAATGATCCCAAAATCATCGCATTTACAAATGCAGTCCATCTCATTACTAACAAACATATCGAAAATAGTGTTTTCCGGCGTACGAACTACACTGTTTAGATGCCACTATAAGCAAATACATTTCGGCAGTTGGTCTCAGCTACGTAGAAATGAATTCTTTTGCTTCGGACCCTGTGAATTTTAGAAGGAAGGAAGGAAAGAAGGAAGGAAGGAATGAAGAAGGGAAGGGAAGGGAAGGGAAGAAAGAAAGAAAGAAAGAGAGGGGAGAGAGGGAGAAGAAAGGGTGGATGGATGGAAGAAGGAGGAGAAAAGAGAGGGAGAGTTCTATACAACAAGATCTATACCGGATATGCTGAATGCGCAGATAAATTTTCCGTCTTCGATAATGCTGAGCGAAGGTATTTATCTACTGTCGATATTGACAAATGCTGACAATTCGTTTTGTTATTTCCATTTTTACACACGGATACAAGATAATTTCCGAACTCACTGTCAGTATGCAAAGTCGACAGCATTACACTTGGAAACTTACTTGGTCAAGTGGGACCACAAAGTTCGTAAGGTTTCCAGGTTTTGTATGTCTTACTTGTACTAGATGTGTGATAGGTTGGTTTGATGTATTAGTACTCAGTAAGAAGAAAACTGTGTCACGATGTATAAAAACTGTGACGTCACATGTCCCTGTTTACTTTTTTGGTTCAACTCAACAGAACTACAAGCTTTGTCGATGAGAAAATCGAACTGCACATTTTGCTTTGATGGTATGTTCTGCAGTTGTCAGTTACACAAAAGTAAACTGTAGCCGACGAATGTTCATCTCTGGGGTTACAAATAACAGAATTTCTCCGAGTTACAAATAACCGAGAGTAGAACCAATTGTACCCGCCTAAGGTCTTTCTTAATTGTGCGCGCGCCGGACCTAATCCTTAAGTTTTTCTCTCCTTATGTCCTTAAGATTTTCTCTCTCCGGTCCCTTAAGATTATTCTCCTCCGCGCCTTAAGATCTTCTCTCATCCGGAAAAATCCGGTCCGGATCCTTAAGATTATTATTCTCTCATCCGGAAAAATCCGGATCCTTAAGATTCTTTCTCTCCTATGTCCCTTAAGATTTTCTATCTCCTTCTCTCCTCCGGATCCTTAAGATTTCTATCTCCTTCTCTCCTTAAGATTTCCTAAAATCCGGTAGTCCGGATCCTTAAGATTCTTTCTTTTCGGTCCGGTCCCTTAAGACTTCTATCTCCTATATCGCGCCTTAATATTATTCTCTCCTTCTCCTCCGACTCCTTAAGATTACTATCTCTCGACCTATTATCCTCCTATTTCGTAACGCGCCTCTCGATCTTCGAGGTTAAAAATCTTAAATATCTCGAGGATTAAAATCGAGCGAATTATTACTTACGATTAATTTTTCTCTTAATAAATTTGATTTTATTAAAAGAGAAAAATTAGTATAAAGTAGGAAAAATGGAAAATAATTTAATTACGCGTAGAACGTTTTCTAGTAAAGTATCTTATCCCGAAGAAAGTTCGGTACTCTTATCCGATTTAGATATATCTTATTTAAATACGCCCGACTCGAGTCTCGCGAAATATTTATACTACGAATATAGTTTATTACTTATTAGAGGAAGAATACGGGAAATAATTGGTTTGACATTAAAGTTTCAATTAAGAGGCATTGAAAGAGGCCATTGTAGATACATTAGAAATGTCGGAGTTTCTACCGAATTATTAGAAAAAATTAAAGGAGTTTTAAAAAGAGCGGCGGGTAAGTATAATGAGGACCACCCTGGCTACCGCGGTAATATTGATATACTTATTTATCCTAATAGTTTTATACCAGTGGTAGACGCAGTAGAACGAGAGAGACGAAGACAAGTACTAGAGAGAGAATAGAACGAGAGATAATAGAAGAAGAGATAATAGAAGAAGAGATAATAATAGAAGAAGAGATAATAGAAGAAGAGATAGTAGAACAGGAGGTAGAAGAACAAGACGCGGTAAAAACGTACTTAGAAGAAAGATGCGTGGCCTGTTTAGATAATAAACCGTGTATACTCTTTTCATCTTGCGGCCATATTCCCGTTTGCGAAAATTGTAATAAAATGAAGGATTGTCCGCTATGTAGGAAAGTAAGTAATAAAAAATTTAAAATAGATATTTAATTAAATTTATAACTTTAAAAAATAAAGTTATAAATTTTTTTCCCCGTTTCGTAACGCGCCTCTCGATCTTCGAGGATTAAAAAAAATAGTTTAAAGAAAAAAAATCTTATATAAAAAAGCGCATGATGATGGAAGAAGAAAATAATTTTGTAAAATACCGAGACTTTAATATAAGAAACCTAGGTCTTTGCGAAAGCGTTACGGATAAAACTCGTAAATACCAGTCATTAAGGATAAATTATGAGTATCCCGACGGGGAAACGAGAGGTTTACGGTTACGTTCGCCCGTTTTCTATACTTACGGAATACATCAAAATAAATCCAATCCGGATGATACGTTTATGACTTTGTTACCTTCTTGCGATGAAGAAAATCCGACTAAAGAAGAAATAGCGTTTAAAGAAGTATTAGATAACATTTCGGAGTTTTTACGGGAAAAAGTGCCGACTCCATATATAGAAATGATGAGAAAAGAAGTTGATTTAAAAGATTTAGAAATTATTAAAGATAATATTTTTTACCCGAGACTAAAACGAGATAATGTATCGGATACTAATTTTTTCGAGAAATCGCGAGTAACGAAAGAACTTAGAAAGATAGGAGATACTTCTTATCTCGGACGAAAGAAATGTAGAGTAATCGCTTATATAGATTTTGAGGACGTTTTTTTTAACTCGTTCGTAACGAGAGTACGTACGAGTCTTTCCGACGTTATCGTGATTGAAAAGAATGCTGCGCGTATTAAAAGGATAGCGAGTCCTTCTAAAGTAGAGTTATACTCCGATGACGAAGAGTAAATTTATAACTTTTTAAATAAAGTTATAAATTTTTTTCGCCAGTAATCGGTAAATGCCCGATATTTTCGGGAATAAAAATATTTTCGACCTCTTTCTTATAATATTCCGGTAACATATACCTACATCGAGTTATTATAATCCCGTATAGTTTATTAACTTCTTCTAGGTACAACTTGCGTACATCTCCATCAAACAAAACATCGTATTTAGCGAGTTCCGAACAGTCCGCCGTTATAATATCGAATAAATCTGCCGGATCGAGTCCAATAATAATATCTTTTAGTTCCTTTTCCATTTTTTAATAGGGAAAAAAAATTAATATATTTACAAATCGAGTTCTACGAGTATCGTTAAATAAGCGTTTTTTACGTTTAGATTATCGGTCTTCGTTAAAAAGTTTATCACGTCGCATTGATTTACTTCTGAAGGTTGAGGAAAAACTACGCAACTACATCCTTCTCCTACTTTTTTTATTAAGGAGTAGTCGTTTTTTTCGATACCGTTTATTACCAAGTTAATTTTTACCTCTTCGTTTAAAAAATCATTTCCTTTTAAAACCGTTAAAGAACCTCTTATAATTCTACCCGGAGCTGACATACAATAACCTCCTAAACCGTGCGATCTTCCGCTACTACCATTACCGAAAGAAAACTCGTAATTTCCGTTTAATAAACTTCCTTGTTCTTCGGCGTGAATGCTTATTATAGGTTTAGTTTTTTCCTGCCTGGATAAACGTATTACTCGTTCCGTTAAAGCTAATAGCCGCACGGTTAAAAAAGATTTCGTTACGGGATCATTATTACCGAGGGGCTCGGGCAAGTTCGTAATTCTTTCTCCTTTCATATCTACTTGTCCATTCATGGTAAAAGAACCATCAGGGTTTCTCGTTAAAGCTTCTCCTCCCGTAGCCGCTAAAACTGTCGAATCTACGTAATTTTTATTCGCGGCTTGGTTCTCTTCTAAAGGAGTACCGATATTAGAAATTCTTCGTCCGCCCATAGAAATGTCCGAAGTCGCTATATAGCCGCCTCTACCGTAAACGAAAGCTCTATTAGCATTATCCACGTAATCTTTAGTCGCTGCATCTTGAGGTTGCGCGGGATTTAAAAGATTTATCAAATGGTATCCTCGCATATCTATATTCGCGGTGGCGGAAAAACTTCCGTCTCCCATTTTAACTATCGCCCTGTCACTTTCGTCCACATATTTTTTATTAGCGGCTTCGCTCGGTTCCGTCGGATTGTCTAAGTTTTTTATTTTATTAAATCCCATATTTAAATATCCTAACATGTGATAACCTCCGTTTTCGGTTAATAATCCCGCGGCAGAGTCAACGTAATCTTTAGTCGCTACGTCTTGAGGATTCGCGGGGTTACTAACCCTCGTTAATGTATTACCGTTCATATTTATAGAACCAGTAACTTCAGTCGTTCTGTCTTTACGCAAAAAATTATTATTCACGTAAGCGAGCGATATACCATCTTCGCTCGATTTAACGTAGTCCATTCCTCCGAATTTATCGACCGGCATCTTTTTTATATAACTAAAAAAGTTTATTTAAAACTTTATATACTTCAGCACGATAGGGATGAAGAGTTCTCCAAACCTCGTTTTCATTTTCCTTCTTACTAGCATTTACTGGCGTCATATTAATAGAAGAATGTTTCGTATTATTATATTTTTTAACGAGATCCGGTAACGCGTCGATGTAAACTTGTGTGCCTTTAGCGGTAAAATATTTCCACATCTTTTCTTTCATCGTTGTAATCCATCTCTCTACTACGCTAGATTTTTCTTCGTTTTACGTAGAATATATTTCTATTAAATCTTTAACATCTTTGTTATAAAACTCTTTACCTTTATCTACCCATAATTTCTCCGGCTTTCTTTCCTTAAAAATATTCTTTAACGCCTCAGCGACGGATTTCCCAGTTTTGTCTTTTAATGGAACCAGCCAACCGTACCTAGAAAAGATATCAATGATAGCGAGAAGATATTTTATACCCTGATTAGATTTAGAAAATGCCTGCATGTCTACTAAATCGGCGGCCCATATCCTATCAATACCGTTTACTAAGACTCTCCTTTTCTTAAATTTTCTTTTTACGGGTTTGTGTAACTCTTCAGCTAAATCCTCCATATCGAATTTTTTTTTTATTAACTCCCATTCCGAATCTTTTCTTCACGCCAATCAGATTACTAACGACGGATCGCTCCATTTTTTCCCTAAGCGTCGGATTATAGATTCCCTTTAACTCTGTTAACATATTCGCGTCGCAAATAGAATTTCTGGTAGCCGTGTCATTATGTTTAAGATAACAAATATCGTGATTGTACGTGGCTTTATCGACGCGGTTTATCGGCTTACTCCATTCCTTAGGCGTTAAATCGGGGTTTAGTCTTTTATTTAATTTCGTACCGGGTCCAGTAAAGTTATGCCCGGGGAGATGCATTTCGATGGGTAAATTATTGATCATCCTATTAAGTATCAATCTGCCTAAATTTTTTTTTTTTTTTGGCGCTTTTTTCGGTTTGGTACACTTCTTCGGTTTGGTACTCTTCAGTTTGGAACTTTTTGAGCTGCCGCTCTTCGGTTTGGAACCCGCCGACTTAACAAACTGCGTTTTAGTTGTACCGCATACCTTACATTTTCCGCGCGCCATATTTCTCCCATTTTTGGTAACGCTATAAGTAATCTCACCAGTATCAGTAGATTTTCTACATTTAACGCAATACATCTTTTTTTATATATATTAAAATTTTTAAAATATATATAAAATGGACGTTGAAGATTTATCTTGGAATGAGGTAGAATCGAGTAGATTTAATAGCCCTCTTTTACCTAAAAGCATTAGAGGGTTAATTGTAGGTAAATCAGGATGCGGAAATACTACGCTTTTATTAAACCTTTTACTAAAGCCGAAATGGCTTGATTACGATAATTTATGCGTTTACGGAAAAAGCCTTTTCCAACCCGAATATCGCGTGCTTAAAAAAGCTTTAGAAGAAAGATTACCGAAAGAGTGTATTTTAGAGCTATTTAACAATCGTGACGAAATACGGGATTCCAATTTAAATGCGGCAGAGTTAATCGAAGAATGGTCTAAGGACAAAGGAGATGTTAAAAAATCGGATATAAATTGTAGTTTCTTCGAAACTGCCGAGGATGTACCCGATCCGAGAGAGCTGGAAACGGCGGACAAAAATTTAATGATTTTCGACGATCTACTTTTAGAAAAACAAAACAAATGCGAATGTTATTATATTCGCGGAAGACATAGTAATGTCGACTGCTTTTACCTCTCGCAAAACTATTTTAAGTTACCGAGGCAAACTATTAGGGAAAACGCGAATTTTATTTGCCTTTTTCGGCAAGACCTAAAAAACATTAATCATATTTATGGCGATCATGTAATCGAAGATATGCCCAAAGAAGAGTTTAGAAAATTTTGTTATAAGGTATGGGAAAAACCTTATGGTTTTGTTACCCTCGATTTATCTAGCGAAAGAAATAAAGGAAAGTATAGGAACGGCTTTGACGATTTTTATATACCGAAACCATTAGTAGAAGAAGAAGAAGATATGGAATGAATAATTATTTCCTATAAAAAATGGAAGATCTTTTAGAACGGATAGCTAATAATACGCGCAAAAAAACCTCCGCGCAAATTATAGTAAGCGCTAACAAGACGGACTTTACTACGAGGTTTAATCCTCCGATACAACTGGAAAGAGATAAAAAATACGAAATAGCTTTAGTAAATCTCGAAACCTATTACTCTTTCCCAAACATCGACGTGACAAACAACATGTTTATTTATTCTCCGGACAATGGTATTTCTTGGTTTAAAATAGAAATACCGGAAGGAAGTTACGACCTTATAGACATTAATGATACCGTGCATCAGGAAATGAGGAAAAAAGGTCACATTGATTTAGTCAATGACGAATATCCTATTAAAATTTCCGCGAACACAAATATGCTAAAATCTATTCTTACTCTCGAAGACGGTTATCACGTAGATTTTAATTATCCGAATTCCATTTCTAAAGTACTAGGTTTTACTCGCGCGAAATACGAAGCGGGTTTTCACGAGTCAGAGAATGTAGTAAACATTCTCAGTATAAATTCCGTGTTTGTTAGCATCGATATTATCTCGGGAAGCTACGTTAATGGCACGACGCAAAACACAATTTACTCTTTTTTCCCTAACGTTGCTCCGGGATATAAGATAATCGAATCGCCGGTTAATTTAGTATATTTACCAATAACATTAAATGAAATACATCATCTAGTAGCAAAAATTACGGACCAAAATGGAACTTTACTAAATCTTAGAGGAGAAAACATTACAATTAGGTTTCATATTAGAGAGTCATAAAATAAAAAAAACGTATAAAAAATGACGAGTTACACGAATGTCAAAGTTAATATATCGGAAGGGCAAAAGAAAAAACTAGTGTCCGCTATTAAAAAAGGAGACTGTAAAGTATCCATCCGTTTAGGTCACGCGGATTTACGCGGTAATGATGTTTTAGCGGTTACCCAAACACAAGCGAAAAAAATAGATAAAGCCTCTCAAAATGGTACAGGAGTTACCATTAGAATGTCCTCCAGACAACTTAAACGCAATAAGGAAATAAAAGGAGGTTTTCTCGGAATGCTGGCCGGATTAGCCGCGAGCGCTTTACCGGCGTTAGCCAGAACCGTTTTACCCGCTTTAGGAGTCGGCGCTCTTTCGGGAATAGCTTCATCGGGCGTACAAAAGGCAATGGGATCTGGACTTTTTCTAAAAAAAGGAGGCTGCGTTTGCCGAATAGAAACTGACGGTAAAGGTCTTTATTTGAGTCCTTATAGAGGTAAAGGATTAGCGACTGTTGGTGACGGTTTATATTTAAAACAGGGCGGAAACCTATTTGAAGGAAACGGCCTTATTTTAGGACGTAATAGTCCTTTCGCTAATATACCTATTTTAGGCGCTATATTATAAAAAAAATTATAATATTATTTAATTAATATTATAATATTAAAAAAAAGATGTACATTCGCAAACTCGGCACGAGATCGATAATTTCTAAACCAAAAACGATCCGATGGATACTCTCTACTAATTTAAAACATCCGCTGATAAAAATAGATCCGGTAACTTGGAAAATCTTTACCCAAGAAGAAATTACGTTAACTCCGGGACAAGTAATTCATATGGGATTAGGTTTAGGACTTAGCTCAACTAAAGGCATAATTTTAACCTCTTTAGATTACCATCTAAGATATAAAAAATTTAGTTTACAAAATGAGATTAGCTTCGGAGATGCCCCGAATATTTTAGTCGCTATTACTAATAATTCGAAGGTACTGGTAAAAATGAAAGAAAACGATCTTTTATGTTTCGTTCATTATCGAGTTTAAAAAATCTCTCCTATAAAAAAATGGAGATGAAAGATATTAATATATATCCTGAATTACCTACGGCTCCTCCAGTTGATGAGGGCCATAATTATCGGCTACAAAAAATTAAGGAGATACAAAACTTTTTAGAAGGCGAGGTCGCGAAAAGAGAAGCTTTGAATAAGAAATATTTTAGAGCCGCGAGAATAGTAGATAATATAGATTCAGTTTTAATTTTCGTAACTACCGCCGGAGGAATAGGAGGAATAGGTTTGTTAACAACGGTAGTCTCTGTACCCGCGGTTATAACGATAGAAAGTATAGCCGGTTTTTGCGGTTTATTAAGTTTAGCCGGAAAATACGCCGTTAATAATTCGCGGAAAAAGGCGGAAAAACACAAGAAGATTAAAATCATTGCCGATACTAAATTAAATACTATATCGACTCACGTCACGAAAGCTTTATCGGATAATAAAGTCACGGACGAAGAGTTTCGACTAATTACGGAGGAATTAGAAAAATATAAGAAGATGAAAGAAGAAATTAGGTTAAAATCTAAGAAAGAGATTACGAGCGAACAGGAAAAATCGTTAATAGAGAGAGGGAGAAAAGAACAGCGCGAGTCCTTTCGGAGGTTGGTTGAAAAACATCATGCCGGGCCGTTGGAATATTAAACCTCCTAAAATTAAATTTTCGTGTAGCTTTAGTTACGAAACGCAATAAAAACCGCGTAAAAAATCGCGTTTTTTGAAAAATAAAAACCTAATAAAAAAAATGTCTTTTTTAAAAATCCGTGATCCCGATAAAAGGGACGTAATTGTAAAACAGTACCTCGAGACAAAAAAGAATATTCGCGACAGGAATATAGTGGAAAAAACGGGAGAAATAGAATTACAATCCGATCTTTCGAAATTTTTTAAACCTATTACGGAAGTGCAAAAAGCCGCGTCGGAAGAAATTACGAAGGGTCTTAAGCCTATTGAAGCGGGTATAGAAGGATTACGAGAATCTGTTCGATTACCGAATTACCTGGGAATAGAATTAAATACCTCTGAAAAGGGAAAAATAACTATGGGAGAAGGTGATGAAGAGCGTGTTATTGGACCACTGGCATTTTCGTATTTGACGAGATTCAGCGAAAAAGAAGATGTCGATAAAACGTACGGGTTATATACTAAAAATAAAAAACTTTATATCGGTAATAAAAAAGTCGCGATTAATAATGACGATATCACGATAAATAACAGGACTTATAAAGGAACGGAAGGTTTATGGGAGTTAATTACATCTAAAGACCCGGATATGAGTATCGTTAATCCAGATGATGTTAATAATTATTCCGAAATAGTCGTAAGTACCAGTACTCTTTATCAAAATAACGACCCGCATAGTAAACACCCGAAATCCTCTAGAGGGAAAAAATGGAGAGATATTGTTAAACCTATTTGGGAAGTAATTAAACCGAGAAAATAACTGGAAAAGGAACTATTATCCCGTGTGATCCAAACGCGTTAGTACAAAGATTAGACCTACTTTTAGTGAGTAAAGCATCGGGTAATACGGGCGTTAGAAAGGAGATCGTTAGCCTGTGTGACGAATTAAAAAGACAAGGCTACTTAGACGAGAAAAGCTATAAAAAGTTAATGTCTATATTATAAAAAATGATGATCGAGAATAAAAAAAGAGGATATAAAAGACAGTATGAGTACGGTGGTACCAGAATCTTTGATAGTTTAGTTAACCTCGGTACGAAACTTTTTACTAGTAATATCGCTAAACAAATCGGCTCTTCCGCCTTAGATGTAGGAAAAAGCGTCGCTAAGGAGGGAGCGTAAAAAGCTTTAGAAGCCGGAAAGAGCGCCGCAGTAGATGCGGCTAGCGGGTTAGTTAAAAAGGCTATAAATCGTAAATCCAAGAAAATTTTACGAAAGTACGCAGCGTTACCCAAAACGCGAGATAATAACGCGCTACCTCAAAGTACTAGCGCGTTAATGGATGGTAGTGGTAACAATGCGATAGCTATAGAAAAATTAATTAAGAAATTAAATAGAGGTTCGGGTATTAAAACGACGTAGGGCGAAAAAATATTATAATAATTTAAATTATTATAATATATAATAAAATGAGTATTTTAAACGTTACCGAAACAATTTCGGAAGATACGAGTATTGATGAATACGAGGTTCATGAGTATGAACCTATTACTGGTACCAATCTAAACAATCCCGCGGGAGAAATCAGGATTAATATCGGAACTCAAGATATTTTTACTCATCCTTCCGAGTCTTATTTACTTTTCATCGGCGAATTAGTAAGAAATGATAATGGAGCGGCCTATGATGCTAATACCAATATTTCGTTAACAAATAACGCCCTGATGCATCTTTTTAAAAATATTAGTTATAAGCTTAGCGAACAGACGATTGAATCAGTGACAAATCCTGGCCAAGCTACTACAATGATCGGGTTATTAAAATACCTGAACGATTTTTCTAAATCGCAGGGATTAAACCAACTGTGGTATAAAGACAACGGAGAAAATGCGGATAATAACAATAAGGGTTTCGAAGTAAGAAGACGGTATATTATACGAGATCCGGTACCGCGCGGTACATTCAGTTTTAGAGTTCTGTTAAAACATATATTCGGTTTTTGCAAAGATTATAATAAAGTTATTTATGGAATGAAACAAACTCTTACCTTAACCAGAAATGATGATAGCGAAGCGATATTTAAAGCTGTTCCAGATGGAGCGGGTAACCCGGTTAATGGCCGAGTTAATTTAATTAAAATATCGTGGTTTGTACCTCATGTTTTGCCCGCGTTAGAGGAGAAGACGGCGCTTTATAAACTCATAGAGAAAAAAGAAAAATTCCCGGTCGGGTATAGAAAGATACAATGCAAGTCTACCACGGTTACTCAGACAAGAACATTTAGTTGGAGACTTTCCGTTAATTCATCTCCAGAGATACCGCGTTTTATCATTATCGGCTTTCAGACGGATAAAAAAGGCAATCAACAAGTAAACTCGGCCGTATTTGATCACGTAAACGTCGAAAATATTTATGTCATGTTAAACGCTATTAGATATCCCGCGGTTGACTATAATTTATCTTTTACCACTCATCAATATAATAGAGCGTATGGAGATGCCGCTTTGTTCAGATCTAAGTTTTTTAACATGGATGAATTAGTATCAAATCCGAGTTTTTCTCCCGCGGATTATAAAACCCTTTATCCTTTGTTCGTGTTTGATATCTCTAAGCAAAGCGAAAAGGTAAAATATTCTTCTACCGATATGCAAGTTAAAATGTTTTTTAGCCAGAATGTGCCCGTAGAAACGGAGGTATATGCCGTTATTATTAGCGATAGGTTATTATCCTTCCATTCTGACGGAAATAAAATGGCCGTAGTACTTTAGTTTAAATATTTTTTTTATATAAAAAATGTTAACGGTTAAGGATATTAAAAAAATTCTCAAAGAGAATAATATGAAATATAACTCTTACGGAGATAAGAAATATTATATCGATAAATTAAAAGAACACGGATTAATGCCTGGGGAGAATGTACCTGTACCAGAAGCTTTAAGGAAACTAGAAAATATATCTAATCCTAAGTACGATAGATTGAAAACTATTATGAAAAATCCGAGAAAAGTTATTTTAGAGGATGTTCAAACTGGAGAAATACACAATTTCCCATCGATTTATAAAGCCGGTAAATTTATTAATCATTGTCCTCAAACGATTTTAAATTGGGTGGGAAGAGTTTGGAAAAATAAATATAAGATTAAAGTTTTATAAATTTTATATAATAGTTTAAGAAAAATTATTATATAAAAAATGATGGATACCGCTAACGAACGAGTAAAACGCGCGCTTTATCTAAAAGGAGAAATCTCGATAAAAGAAATTCTGTATGATGAAGATGAACGCGAAATTATTAGACTAAATAGCGGGTTACCCGCGATTAATACGCCTCTTTATTATATAAGACAAAAAATTTCTTGTTTTACTATGGTAATCCAAGAAATGACCGAAGATGTATTTTCTCGGGAATTATCGCGCCGAAAAAAAGATTTACGCCTCGATAAACTGAAGACGCAATTAAAAGTACTAAGGGAAATAACGAAAGAACAAATTGATGAAGAAAGAATCTTAAATGAACGAGCGGAAGAAATAGAAAAAAGAAAAAGGCCTCACGAAATGAGGAAAATCATTTTATACGAAAAGTTATGCGAGTTAAGAGAAGAATATGAAATTTTACTTCTAGAGATGAATGAAAACGAAGTTCCTGAAGGACTAAGAACCGATTACGAAAATATACGAGAAACTGTAGAAGAAGATTCGAGCAGCGATTTAATTGTAGAAGTAATCGAAGATGAAGAACCCGAAGTACTCGAAGTAAAAACTTTTTTCGGGTATGATACGTGATGCGCATGCCAAGAGGAAAAGCCGGATATATTTAATATCCCCTGCGGCCACGTTTGTCTTTGCGCACCATGTAATACTAAAAACGTGGAGAATAATAATAATAAATGCGCTGTTTGTAGAAACGTAGTAAAAAAATTCTACGCAATAAAAAATTTATAAATTTTATATAATAGTTTAAGAAAAACTATTATATAAAAAATGGAAAACGATTACAGTGGACAAACGATAAGAGCCCTTCAAAATATAGCTAAGGAAAGAGGTCTTAAAAAATACTCTAGGCTTAGCAAAGAAAATTTAATCGAGGTTTTAAAAGTGCAAAAAAATATATCGGATTTTAATAATGTAAGAGGATCGGATCAGGATCTTAGTAGACAAACGATAAGAGGCCTTCAAGATATAGCTAAGGAAAGAGGCCTTAAAAAATACTCTAGGCTTAGCAAAGAAAATTTAATCGAGGTTTTAACCGGACAGAAAAATATATCGGATTTTAATAATGTAAGAGGATCGGATCAGGATCTCAGTAGACAAACGATAAGAGGCCTTCATGATATAGCTAAGGAAAGAGGCCTTAAAGGATACTCTGGGCTTAGCAAAGAAAATTTAATCGAGGTTTTAAACAGGCAAGGACAATTAGTTAACAAGCCGAGAGAACAAAGGCAGCCTGTTAGAAAGCAAACGGTAAGGGATCTTAAAAAAGTAGCTAAGGATAGGGGCCTCAAAGGATACTCTCAGCTTACCAAAAAGCAATTAAATCTGGTTTTAAGCGGAGTAAAAAAGATATCGGATATTAGTCATATAAGAGGAACGGATCTGGATCTTAGGCACTTATGGAAGAGTGACCTTAAAAAGCAACCGAAAAGAGCTCTTCAACAAATAGCTAAGCAAGAAGGCTATAGGGGATACTCTAAGCTTAACAAAGCGGATTTAATCGAGCGTTTAGAAAATTCGGATAAGGGAGGTTATACGGCATACCAGCTTCGCGAATTTGCTAAGCTTAATGGCATTAAAGGTTTTGATAGAATTAATAAAGACGCGTTACTTAAGTACTTACGCGAATTAATTTCGCGAGAAATAGAAGTAAAGCTAGTATATACCGCCCTTAATGACCAAATTAGAGTATATAAAGGGATTGCGCCTCCATGGGATGAAGAAGGAGATGGTTATCCGACTGATAGCGATCTCCCGGTAACATCCGTCGTTTTAATGTCCTTATTTCTAGATAATATGAGAGAACAGATGGTAAAAATTTTATCGGATAATACCGGAAGAAAAGTGAAAATGAATGTCGAGGCATATATGTATCAGTTAAACAACCGAGATCCCGAAGAAGCGGTACCAGCTCGTTTTCATTCCGGCGAGAATGAAATCGTTTCGAAGGAAACGGATTCTAACGCGTTATACGTTATAATGGGAAATAGGATTATAAAAAATTTAGAAGAATTCTTAAAAAAAGGTAGCGGCTGGGGATTACGGAATATAACCGAAATAGTATTGAAGAGTTCCATCTATGATCCTTTAAAAGCTAAAGGCCACTTGCCTTTACCAAAATGGGTTGCGGGTAAGAAAGTAATTATTAACATTCAGAATAAAGACGATAAATGCTTTCTATGGTGTATTTTAAGATGACTAAATCCTGCGCTAGAAAAAGCGTATAAAGTCGATTCGAAATTAAAAGAAAAGGAAAAAAGTTTAAATATGGATGGAATAGAATATCCCGTTTCATTTAAAGATATAGATAAGTTCGAAAAACAAAATCCGGAAATTAGCGTTAATGCCTTCGAGTGTACGTCGAAAAGGAAGATAAACCGTATTAGGGCGCCTAAAAAAATAGCCAGTAATCACGTAAACCTGCTTTATATCGAAGAAGGAGATAAAAGTCATTACGCGTTAATAAAAAATTTTAGGGGTTTAATGAGAGAACAAATATCGGATAATGGCGGTTACGAATATTGCATGCTTTGTTTAAATCATTTCGGTAATAAAAGGCTTTTGGAAAATCATAAGAGATATAGAGAAGGCCATCAACCCGTTACTCTGGAAATGCCGGAAAAGGGTACCGTCTCGGAATTTAATAATTGCGTTAGAAAAATAACGGTTCCTTTTGCCGTGTACGCCGATTTCGAAAGTGTCTTATCGCCTATAAACGTCTGTCAGCCGAATCCCGAAAATAGTTATACGATAAAAACTCAGAAACATATACCTTGCAGTTTCTGCTACGTTATAAAATGTTTCGATAATAATGTCTGCGCTCCTATATTAAGAGAATATACCGGAGAAAAAGCGGAGGAAAAGTTTATAGAATTTTTAACGCACGATATAAGAGAAATTTACTTTAATTACTACCAGAAACCTAAACCATTGATATTAATGAAACTGGAACAAGAGAGATACGAGAGAGAGTAAATTTGCTGAATTTGTAACGAAGAGTTTACTGACAAAAATAATAATAAGGTAAGAGATCATTGTCATTTTACGGGTAAATTTAGAGGCGCCGCCCATAATGAATGTAACTTAAAAGCGCGAACGCCGACTTTTACTCCCGTATATCTCCATAACTTAAGCGGATACGACGCGCATCTTTTTATTAAAATCCTCGGTAAAACCTCAGGGAAGATTGATTGTATTCCGAATAACGAAGAAAGATATATTAGTTTTAGTAAGAAGATCGGAATTGGTAATAATAAATTTCATACCATTAGATTTCTAGATAGTATGAAATTTATGCAAACTAGTTTAGATACTCTTTCGGGCTATTTAGACGAAAGTCAGTTTAAAACTTTATCTAAATTCTTTATGAAAGAAGAGTTACCTTTAGTTAGAAGGAAAGGCGTTTTCCCTTATGAGTATTTGGACTGTTTGAATAGAAAAAATATTAGCGTAGAAGACTACGAACACGCGATTAAGGTTTGGGAAACTTTCGGTTCGGAAACTTTACGGGATTATCTCGAACTTTATAATAAAATAGACGTATTACTTTTAGCCGGTATTTTCGAGAACTTTAGGGATATTTGCTTCGAGCATTACGAATTAGATCCGGGTTGGTATTTTACTTCTCCGGGTTTAGCTATGGACGCTATGTTAAAGAAAACGAAAGTAAAACTCGAACTTTTATCAGATCCGGATATGCTTTTAATGGTAGAAAATGGCATTAGAGGCGGTATTAGCATGGCTAGCAAAAGGTATTCTAAAGCTAATAATAAATATATGGGCAACTTATACGATCCGAGTAAACCCTCGAAATATTTAACGTATATCGACGCGAATAGCCTTTACCCTTGGGCAATGAGTAAGCCTCTTCCTACTCACGGTTTCGAAATGGCGACAGAAGAAGAATTAAAAGAATGGGAAAAATATTGTAATATAGAAGGGCAAGTTATGATCTTAGAAGTAGATTTAGTTTATCCGCAAGAGTTACACGATGAGCATAACGATTATCCTCTAGCGCCGGAACAATTAGATATTAAAAAGGTAAAAAAGCTCGTGCCTAATTTATATGATAAGGAAAATTATATCGTACATCACGAGACTTTAAAAACGTATCTCGATTTAGGCTTAAAACTTAAAAAGATACGCCGAGGAATTAAATTCGTAGAAAGCCCTTGGATGAAATCATATATCGATTTAAACGTCGAGCTAAGAAAAAAGGCGAGGAATAAATTCGAAGAAGAGTTTTTTAAACTAATGATGAATTCCGTTTTTGGTAAGACTATGGAAAACGTACGGAATAGAGTAAATATACAATTGGTTTCTAGCGAAACCGGTTACCAGTATAGAAAACTCGTCGCTAAACCGAATTACGATCATACCACTGTATTCAGCGAGAACTTGGTAGCTGTACATATGAAAAAGACTAAAATAAAATATGACAAGCCCGCTTACCTAGGAATGAGTATTTTAGATATTAGTAAAATCCGTATGTATGATACTTATTATAATTATTTTAAAGCGAAGTACGGTAAAAACGTTAGATTATGTTATACAGATACCGATAGTTTTATTCTCGAGATAGAAACCGACGATTTTTATAAAGATATCGAACCGGAAAAGATCGCGATATTCGATACGAGTAATTATCCCGATGGTCATTTCCTAAAATATAACGAAAATAAAAGGTTAATCGGGAAGTTCAAAGACGAACTGGGCGGAAATATTATGACGGAGTTCGTAGGTTTAAGGGCAAAAAATTACGCCTTTAGAAATATAGAAGGCGAGGAAGTTAAAAGATGTAAAGGAATTAAAAAATGCGTAGTTAATTCCGATTTGCATTTCCAAAATTATAAAGATTGTTTACTCGGCGGTAAGGACCTGTACAGAAGTATGCCTTCGCTAAGAAGTTATAGGCACGAAATATATACCGAGGAGATAAACAAGAAAGCTTTATCTTATAATGATGATAAAAAATACTTGTTAGACGATGAAATAAACACGAGGTCTTTAGGGCATTATAGGAACGAGAAAGAAACTATTTAGATTTCTATATCTAATATCTATTTTAAATTTTTTATTACTTACTTTCCTACATAGCGGACAATTCTTCATCCTATTACAATTTTCGCAAACGGGAATATGCCTGCAAGATAAAAAGAGTATACACGGTTTATTATCTAAACAGGCCACGCATACTTCTTCTACGTACGTTTGTATCGCGGGTAGTATCTTTTTTTCTTCTCTTTTATTATTAAAACTTATAGTTACATTTGGAAATAAATAAATATGATTTCTTTCCGCCATTTCCTCCGCGGTATGGAAAACTCTTTTAATACCTTTTAATAAAGTACTAAAATTTTTTTTAATGAAAAGATTGTGACTATAAGAGTATCCATTTCTTTCTCCTTTATATTTAAATCTAAATCTTATACTGGTTATTTCCCGTCTATTTTCTCGATATATTCTACTATATTCATAGAATATATAAGGTATTGTTCCTGAACTATTAAAAGTATATGGATCATAGTTAGATATGGATACTGTTTTTATTTTGCCAGTATACTCTATATAACGTACTTCCCGCGTAAATTTTTCTTTTTCGAGATAAATATTTTCAATCTCCGTATATTCCATTTTTCCTACTTTATACTAATTTTTCTCTTTTAATAAAATCAAATTTATTAAGAGAAAAATTAATCGTAAGTAATAATTCGCTCGATTTTAATCCTCGAGATATTTAAGATTTTTAACCTCGAAGATCGAGAGGCGCGTTACGAAATAGGAGGATAATAGGTCGAGAGATAGTAATCTTAAGGAGTCGGAGGAGAAGGAGAGAATAATATTAAGGCGCGATATAGGAGATAGAAGTCTTAAGGGACCGGACCGAAAAGAAAGAATCTTAAGGATCCGGACTACCGGATTTTAGGAAATCTTAAGGAGAGAAGGAGATAGAAATCTTAAGGATCCGGAGGAGAGAAGGAGATAGAAAATCTTAAGGGACATAGGAGAGAAAGAATCTTAAGGATCCGGATTTTTCCAGATGAGAGAATAATAATCTTAAGGATCCGGACCGGATTTTTCCGGATGAGAGAAGATCTTAAGGCGCGGAGGAGAATAATCTTAAGGGACCGGAGAGAGAAAATCTTAAGGACATAAGGAGAGAAAAACTTAAGGATTAGGTCCGGCGCGCGCACAATTAAGAAAGGCCTTAGGCGGGTACAATTGGTTCTACTACCGAGTTGTTTGATCGACGACAGCCCAAGCTGAAACACCGAGAGAAATAAGCCCCTGGTGGCTTCGCTCCACGTCTACCAGGTAACGATCTACATTCAAGTTTCCATAACAAACTACAATTTGAACAGATTTCAGTGTGTGAATTATTTCGAATATTTTAACATATCCGGTCACATTGACCTTTAAAGTTGTATTTTGGATTGTCTAATGAACTTGTTTGAAAGACCCTAATGAAACCGCCGTCTAGAATATAAATATTCCCTGATAACTGTCTTGCTTCACTATCGAAATATTTTCCAGTGCGATAAGCCCGAGGCTCTTGTTGATGGTAGGCAAGCCCCAACAGAAAAATAAGGGGATAATAGTGTCATCTTTGTTCCATAAACCTTCACATAATGGTTACTCTGAAACGTAATTTCAATGCCAAATAGATTATATAGCTCGTACGCATGATTTAACCCCTTACCACACAATCACGGCTTTTAACGACCCAGAAGAAGATGGCTTTTGAAAATATTGCGGGAAAAGAAGGAAATGCTGGTAACCAGCATTTTCTTCTTTTCTCACAATGTTTTCTACCCTTTGAAAGACAAATTTCCTGTTTTGAGCAACATCTAATTTATTGTCTGCAAATGCTCTCAATTTGGACAAGGCTAAAATTTTGTTGTGTGGTAGAGTTAAGGAAACACGCGCAACAAATTAGATGTTACAAACCATCCCAAAATGTTACTTTCATCCACCTAATTAACTCATAGCAAGTTTGGATAAAATCCCTGTAAAACATCATGGGAAAATAGGAAAATACTGGTAACTAGCATTTCCTTCTTTTCTCGCAATATTTTCTACATTTTCAAAGACTGGTCCGTCATTTCTGCATCAATAAATTTGTCATCTGCAAACTGTAATGCTTTCAACATGGACGAGTCTAAACTTTCGTCATCTAGTAAAAAGTTAGCTCTATACCAAACGACTGAATTTTATTGGACTAATCCAACAAGTGTCATTTCCAGACGACAAATTTAATGTGTAGAAAGTGTCTTTGAAAACGGAGAAAACATTGTATAAAAAGGGGAAAAATGCTGGTTACCATTTTCCACTGCTATCAATAACCTCTTCCGGCGCAGCTGAATACTGAACCAGACTCAAGAGAGTTTGCACTGTCTTCCGTTATGAAAGCCGCCGCATACGTTCGCCTCTTTGGAAGACAGATTCTATGTGAAAGGAGGCGAAAACCGTGCCATTTTAGATTTGGATGAGGGTAGATTATTTAAACGATATCGTTTTAGAATAGGGATGGCATAGCTTTATCATGGGCTCGCTCAACACTGGTGCATCTGCGACAAGGAAAAATATGTCTCGCCTAACCTGTATCAACCCTTCTAGATAGTTGGATTGCTCAAAGGAATTAGAGACCGGTGCAATTTCAGATCCTGTCGAGGAAATTAAATGATTATAAGCAGAACGACGGCAGGACAGTGTATATAACATACGAAAAAAAGAGGTGTTGGTTTAAATGTTTGCCAACAGATTTGTCGTTTTTCCCATCGGAATCGAAGCTGGAAGCACAAAATGGGAGTTCTTCCAGATAATACTGGTAATAATTTTAGTTGGAATTTTCAAAACAAAAACTCAACGGAGTTCTATAATTAAACGGAAGTTGATTGGTTGTCATCTAATCAATATTTTTTAGGCTGGGGGCTACTTCTGTAATCAATACATTTTAAGGTGGGTGGCTTCTAATTTGAGAAAGTACCACCGAAGATCTAGTGTATGCGGTGGTTTCGTAAAAACTGCTAAAATCTTCGATAATTTTCCCGCAAAATCACGTTTTTGCTCAAGGCTAGAATTCATTTTTTTTTTTTTTTTTTTCAGGATCCGGCAAACTAGCTGGATCGGCACAACCATCAGCTGTCAGGGCCTCCATGCTGTTTGTCAACAGCATCCGATTAGAATATGCTGTTTTTGTGTGCAAGACGATTCGGCCTAATGCAAACAGTGGGGAAGATTTCGTGATACTGTCTAACTTATGCCCATTTACGTAATTTTTCCTGTCTGTTTTTATATAATTCGGATATTTTCTATTTCCATTCAGATATTATGATAATTATGTAATTATTTAGGCCTATCTGGACTGACTGTTTATAAAACGATTATGTTTGAAATATAAACTATAGGTATAATCTACAATATGTGTATGTGTGTGCTTTTGTCCATATTTGATCTTTGACAATGTCCAAGTTTTGTTGTTTTTGAAAGAAACAAACAAAAAAAAAAAAGAGTGGTGACAGAGCGTCAGCATGCCACAACATCTGCTGCGAAAGGTGGCAGAATCAGAAATACGGAAACACTCTTCAATCTAAGCCTTTCCCAAAAGCCTATTAAATGCCCACAGAGATATTTGAGTGAACTAAAATTGCAACTAAGGTTCATATGGGGTGGGAGGAACCGGGGTTTTGGTAAATAACAACGAAGTTCGGTAAGGAGGATATCCATGGATGGTTAAATTGATTTAAATTGTAAAAAATGGATAGGGATACTGCAGAACGGTGTTTATCACACCTTTACCTGGCTTTCATCACGAACAACTGTTTCCAATCACGGAGTAAAACTTAATCAATGAAAAATGCATCAATGTCAGTACTTCTTCAAAAGTGCGGGTGTGTGTGTGTGGGGGGGGGGGGGGTTGTCTCGGAAACATTAAAAAAAAAAAAAAAAAAAGACGAAACTGTAGAAATAATGATAATGAAGTACTAAAAGTATACTTAACTTCTATGGTTATGTAATTTCTTGTTTCGCAGAAACCTCAAATCATTTAATTTATATATATGATTTACACCAAACGTGCAATTCCCCGAACATATATGTACCATAAATCTTGACACAGCCGTGAACAAGGTTCCAAGTTCCCTGCCATCTGACAGTGCAACTAACACTATGATAGCTGTTCCCAATTATCCATGCATATTTTGAACCCTTCATCTTACAATCCCGAGTTTTAACGACCACGTGGCTTTTGAAAACACTGTGGTGAAAGGAGAAAATGCTGGCAGCATGGTCTCCTTTTCCCACAGTTTTTCCTACTCTTTTAACCCTTAGACTGCTTATCGCGACCCACCGACCTTTTGCGGACAGCGTAGATCAAGATCAGACTGCACAGAACGTGCAGTCTGATCTTTGATCTACACTGTCCGATAAGGAGATACATTTCCTCCAAAAATACCATTGAAACAAGAAAGTCTTGGGCTTCTACTATCTACTATAAAGTTTCATTTCTTTTATTCAGCAGGAGAAGGGTTAAAGGAAACTTCCATCTTTTGAACAGAACAGAACAGAACATATCTTTTATTTTCACCCAGGTATATAGCAAATATACAACAAGGGCAATATGAAATAATAAACATGGCTGTGCCCTTTATCCCAACTGTGTATATTGTTGCATTAAAAAAAAAAATAACTGTAGATCTTTTGAGATTAAATAACAGTGCAGTTGGGACAAAGAGCTATTAATTGTATATACAGTTGACTTCCAGATAACATTTATAACTTTTCAGAGAGAGCGAGACGGAGGAGGGAGGGAGTTGAAGAAAGGGAAAGAGAGACAAAGATAGAGAGAGCCCTTGTGGATGCAGTATCCTTATGAAAACTGCAGACACAATGACACTCCGTGTATTTATGGGGGATAGGATGTTATTATTCAATAAACCTTTTTAGTAGCGAAAACGGACCTTAGACATTTGGGGAAAAAAGCTTGGAAATCTACGAAATAATGCGGATATTCGTTTCTGCAATAGCTTTCTTAACAAAGATCAGAATGAAGCATCAAAGACCCGCCCTGAATATTGTCACATCAATTGCTGCACGCCGGTGCCACACACTAGTGCCATTTCATAGGTTTGATTCAAAGCAGAGAAGAGGGAGCAAAAAAGTAGAGCAACAGTAAAATGAGAATTTTTGATCAATTGCCGGATAGAGCGTTCATCAAAAAGTATATTCTTTATAGTAACTACATATGCTGGGTCAGTCAGTTCAAATAAATCTCATGAATATTGCTTAACCGCTAAGTAAATCATTCACGCACGATTAAGTCAGTTGAACCAGACACAACATTACGTGGACTGATCTGTGACCGACCAATCGTACGAAATAACTCATCCGATATGTACGGGACGCCTGTGTCAACACGCTCGGTCTATGAATGCATGCGTAACCCGTTATTTATGTCTGGCTGTGAAACAGTTTGATAATGGAAAAGTTATTTAACAAAGGTAAGTAGAAAACGTTATTTTCTGTCTATGTGCAAGTTTCTTGAAAAAAGGGGAAAAAAGAAATTCGAACATGATCCCACAGTTTTGTCTAAGAGTTACATTTTCAAAACTGGATAGATCCAGGGGGTAAGTGCAAAACCGTCGCAAGTGCATATACACTGTACTTACACTTACGACGGTCTTGCACCACCCGAGATATAGACATGATTTAACGATATAATACATTGTAGGAAAAGGACAAAGGGAGACACCAGATGTCGATTATCTCGTGAAGTTCTGCATAATACAGTTAACGTACTTGCATAAATGTTTGAGTTTCACAACTGATTTGAGGTTGAACATATCTTTGACGTTTAATTCATGTCGGTTGAAATTATTTAACAAGAATATTTCACGTTTATCGTTGAAAAAAGAGCAATCGAAAAGATAGTGTATTTCTGAACCAACAGCGTTTGAGTTACATAGAGTGCATGTTCTATCTTCGAAAGGAGTACCGTCATAACGCCCGGTCTCAATCGGCAGTAAGTGATTTGCTGTTCTAAATTTGAAAAGTTGTAGGTACTCGCGTCGGTTTAGTTGTGTCAAATAGTTTTCGAATTCGTGAGTCGTTTTAAAATTATTATATATTTTACCTTTATTAGATTGTTGTAATTGATCGTGCCAGGTTTGTTTTTACTGATCGATTAAAATTTGCTTAACGCCCTTATGTATATTTTTTTGTTCGATTAGAAACTGGTTTACCCAAAGATCAAGTCTTCCGACCGAGGTAAGGATTTCTTTAATTTCATCAAGCCATTTGAAGCTTCCTTGGGGTAATGATAACATATACTTATATATTTTTAGGGAATATTTCTCACTCTTACCAAGTAATATGCGATTCCAGAAAGAGATCATTCGGGATTTTATAACAATAGAAATTGGGTATCGCCCTAGTTCACCGTAAAGAAAATGTAGTGGAGTAGATTTCTTACTGTTCGTAATTTTCCTAAGAAAGTTGGTGTGTACTTTTTCAAGAATTTCTAAGTTTTCAAATCCGAACACTTCGGAACCGTATGTTAGAATAGGTAAGACTGTATGATCAAATAATTTTAGTACTAGATCAAGAGGAAGATCAGAATTATTTATTTTTGTGTATAGAAAATGCATTGCTTTATTTGCTTGTTCCACTATATGTTTACGTGCATGCAAGAAGGAACCATTGTTAGAAAACGTAACGCCCAAATAATGATATTTGCTGGTTATTTCAAGTGAACTTTCTCCAAGTTTGAAATTATAATGATTTGTTCTTCTTGCTCCGAATACAATTACTTTTGTTTTACTAATATTAACCTTAAGATGCCAATTGTTACAGTAGTTATTGAAAGTATTTAAACTGTTTTGAAAGTCGGTCTCATTATCGGATAAAATAACGGTATCGTCCGCGTATAGCAATATTAATAGTTTTAGCCATACTGTACTATCAACAGGTTCATTTAACTCTACACAGACGGCACCGTTAGATCTCATGTGTGTTTCTAAATCATTGAGAAAGAGAGAGAATAGGATAGGTGACAGATTTTCCCCTTGTCGCACGCCCATTTCTGACACAAAATTTGGGGAAAAGTCTCCATCTAGCTTTATGCAAGATTTGATATTGTTATACATATTTGTAACGACGTTGAAAAATTTATCATTTATGTTGTTTTGCAACAACTTATACCAAAGCCCTTTTCTCCAGACTCTATCAAAAGCCTGTGAAAAGTCGATGAAAGCTACAAATAATTTCTTTTTTCGTTTCCTTATGATTTCAAACAGAGAATGGTGTGTGAAGATATGATCAGTGCATGAATAATTTTTTCTAAAACCAGCTTGATTTTCATTCAAAATATTGTTTTCATTCAAATACGAGGTTAATCTGTCATTTAGTACAGATGTAAATAATTTTCCGAGGCAGCTGAGGATTGTTACTGGTCTATAGTTGGAGCGGTCTTTTGGGTCCCCTTTATTTTTGTAAATTGGTATGATAACCCCTTCCAGCCATGACTTTGGTATGTAACCGGTATCGAAAATACAGTTAAATAACTTACAATACAATGGCATTAAAATTGTTTGTGTTGCTTTAATGTATTCATTTAAAACGTTTTAATTGCATGGTAAATATTCAATCTAAGTTATGGGCGGACGAGATCGCGTTGCGAGATAAATGCAATTAATAAATGCGATTAAATGAAATGCTTCGGGTTTTGACACTAAGTAATCAATCACAGACGTACTGTTATTTTTAATATATGTAAAACTTCCGTGGAGATCATTGAAAAGCCGTCCGTTAACTATGCGGAGCCCCGTGGACTTGCAAAGATCAAGCATGCGTACACCGAAACCGTTACAAACATGATCCATCGAGGACCGCGGCATGTAAAGGTCTGGGGTATATTCATCATCATCAATACATGAATTAAATTTGTCTTTAAGTTAAAAAGTGGCTCGAATGATGGAGCTAGTCTTTGGAAGGGTAAAAAACGTCGTGATAAAAGGAGAAAACGCTGCTAATTAGCATTTTCTTCTTATCCAACGGCTCTTCTTTGGGGGTTGTTAACTCTTTACCAAAACACAAAATTTTGGACACGACCAATTTGAAAGCATTGTCGACGAAAAATAAAATGTACCTCACAAGATGTCTAAGGGTACTGTCTTAGATAGGGTAGAAAACATTGCAGGAAAAAGAGAAAATGCCAGTTATCGGCACATAATTATATTCCCACAGTGCTTTCAAAAACCTTCTTCTTTCAGGGTTGTTGAAATTCGGGATTGTGTTGTAAAGGGTCAAACCACGGGCCTGTTTTGTAAAGATGATTGTACAATTCTTAGGTACGGGGGCTAATGAAATTCTCGTGGATAAGGGAGAGAATCCTATAAGTATAACTGCCACAATTTCTTTCTTGTTTTCTTTTTCAAAATTGTTTTCTAATCCTTCGACAACAAATCCCGAGGAGAATCCAAACAGCCATTGCGACAGGATTCATTCCTCTTTCACCCTGATAATTGTCAGCTCAAGGATAGCAAGAAACCGTGAACTGGTTCCCGAGATATATACGTAACTGAAACAATCTTGGAAACGACGTCAAACACCAAATAGATAAATAAACCTAGAACCCTTTCATCGCTAAATATATAAACTTGATTTTCTTCGGACGGATGAAAATACAATCCATTGAAACTAAAATCGTTCTGCATTGATGACGGTTTTGGGTTGCAGGTGATTTTAAATAACTAGGTCGAAAGTCTGATCACGAGACTTTTGAGGCGCAAGAAAATTACGGAGCTGTAAGTCTTAAATCAACATAGAGACAAGAAAAAAGCTTTTTTCTGAAAATTATCATCGATGCTCTTTGCTATTGAAAACCACTCTATTCCTCGTTCTCCACCCAGCTGTCGACTCACGGTTATAATTGCTCTGTTTTACCTAACGTTTCTATATTTCAGGTTAAATTTACTGTATACGGAGAGTATGAAACATACTTGTCACCAATGTAAAGCTTTTAGGGTCTGGACAACAGCAATAACAACATTATGAATGTCGATTTTTAATTCTGATTACAGAATTCTTTACATTCGGTTTCTATCTGAGAGCACATGCGCGACTACAATTGATCAAAGTGCATTAAATACGTCGACCTAATGCAGATCAAAGTACTAAAATACTACAATTGATAGCTTTAAGTCATCACTACTTTCCATAAAATTGTGTATCTAAGCGGTTTGCAGGCAGTTTTAGTTGTTAGGAAAGTGGTTTAGGATGTAATGACAGTAGTTTGGGGGTGATTTTTGGGTGGTTTTGGAGGAATTTGGGGCGTTTCTTTTACTTAATCACCTGCAATTTAGACTTTATAAAACTAGGTCATGTCAAAGTTGCGGAACGAGACCAATTTCAGATTTAGCGTGAATTCTACGACATTTAACTCTGAAGTCAATATTTGTGTAATTGGCTTACAAAGGTTTTCAATCTGCAGTTTATTTTCACATATCAAATGACACAGACGCGTCTGTTCATTGATCTATGAGGCCCTTTTTTTTTTTCTGAAAACAGAGGAGTGATTCGTTTTCACGTGACTTCCGTCTGTCGGTTACCATAAGATGGTGAGACCTGAAAGGTTATCACCTTCTTAAAATAGTACATTGGCAACTGCCTCTGTATCATATATCGTCGAGTGTTGTCATTCGGTGATTGTCCTTGAATCTTTGATTTTTGTTTACATCTCGTAACGGTCGTAGTCACACGGTATTTTAGTTTTTAACCCTTACCAATATTCGAACGTTTTATTGCACTTGAACTTAATCCAAATGCGAGACAAAATTATATAAGAAATAATTATTTGTCGCTGATAATAGGATTTGATACCATTTTTCTTATTTCTAAACAGTGTTCCCTCTCAAAAATGCTGCAGCCTATTCATTCTGTTTTAAATACTACCAATCTACCGGAATTACGTCACACCAGTTTTGCTTAAGAAGGCCAATGGCATATATATTTTTCATGCAGCATACCATTGAAATAAATAAGTTCTATTTTTACATGCAACTAATCTATCGCCGACAGTCGGCGCCGGTCTATTCGTAAAAGATTTTTTAATCACTTATATGAGTTATATTGTTGCACAGGTGTAAATATCTAAGTTATATTTTTACATGGAAATGATCAGAGATGATTTCCTTATGAAGACAAGTACCTTCTGGTATCAAGAAAACTGCCCCCCACTTCCCGGAAAACTGCCTCCCCCGAAAACTGCCCCCTGGAAATCTTCCTCCTAGGAAAACTGCCCCCGGGAAATTTTTAACATTGTGTTACTGATACTGATGTTGCGATTATCATTTTAATAAATTTCATTTTCTTTGATTGAATTTTTTCCACATGAATGCACATTTCTAGAGACATTAAGATTCCCTTTGAAAGGTTTAACACTGTTAAGGAGAAGTGATTCCTTTGAAAGGGTTTAATTCTATAAAAGCTACATTTAATTGATTGCTTTTAAGTATTTAATGGTAAAAGTCTTTCGATTCCAAGTGAACTGTTAACATCTAAAAATGCATTGTAAATATAATGTTTAATAAAGATGACAAATGTAGAACTAAAAACGGGGGGAAAAAAAGATGTGTACATTACCCTATTAAAAAAAAAAAAAAAAAAATGCGCTGAATTAGAAATAAACGAAAAAGAAAAAAGGTAGATACACTATATCATTCTTGAAAAGTGCTTATATTTCTTTGGGTATGTATGAATGTTCCATTTTATTTAATATTTCCATTACAGTATCAGAACTAAAGCAATAAAATAAGATGATTAAAAACAAACTATAGCGGGGATATCTCTGGCAATTTATGTCTGTTCGATAGAACTGGCTTGCCATCACCGCCTGATGAAGCTTGTAGATGAGCCACGATAGTTTTTTTTTTTTTCTTTTTATAAAACATATAACAGTGGGGGGCAGTTTTCCCGGAGGGGGGGCAATTTTCCTAGGGGGAAGATTTCCTCGGGGCACTTTTCAGGAGGCACTTTTCAGAGGGGACAGTTTTTCGGGGGCAGTTTTCCTAGAACCGTACTTTCTTGTTTATGTTCTTGTTTA
This sequence comes from Tridacna gigas, assembly GCA_945859785.2. Taxonomy (NCBI): domain Eukaryota; kingdom Metazoa; phylum Mollusca; class Bivalvia; order Cardiida; family Cardiidae; genus Tridacna; species Tridacna gigas. The sequence continues at coordinate 24,016,180 of OX244028.2, forward strand.
AAGTCTTAATTTTATCTAGTTTTTTTCTTATCATCACGGAATACGGACACTCGACGCTACAAAAAGACAGGGTGTGCAACAAAATCTGAGAAAATTCGTCCCCTTGACCGGAGAGAATATCTAATCGAAAGCGGAAAAAAATGGTGATCGGCGTAGATGGGTTCAGAATGATTTCTCTTATGTCCCTTTGCTTTCGAAAGTTTCAAACGGCTCTTGCGATCAAGTAATAGCTCTGATCTCAAGAATTTGAAAAAAGCTTCCACATTTTCCGTATCGTCATGCGCTGACGTCAGACAATTTATTATCCCGCAGCGAATTATAATTGAAATACTTTTTTTTTTCAATAAAGATATGAAAAACAAATTGTTAATGTATTGATGATTGTCATCAAATTAATATTTCGTCTGTTATTTTTTATCTTTTCATTTAACCCAGTATCATCTTCCATTTCGCATCTTTTCAAACGGTAAATTTACTGTTTATTGTTAAAAAACTTTGGGGCGTCTTTTGCTAGTAAATTCACGTGAGTTACAATTCGCCGTGGGACAATAACTTGTAAAATCTATTTAAAAACTCATGAGATCAGCGCCAATTTTTGGTTCCAAGTGTAGTTTGAAATCTCAGAATGACAGGGAACAAAAGAAGATTCGTTTCTTATCTAATTTTCACCGATTGTACAATTTTCACCGTTTACCAGGCTGGGTTTTTTTTCCGTTTTCGGTCAGATATTCTCTTGCAAACGGGACAGGGGAGTCATTTTTTTTGTCCAACATCATCGCACACCTTGTTTTATTATATATGATTCAGAGGCAGAGAAATTTGATGCAGGCAACATTGATGAACATGGCCTCCAAAAGATCATCTCTCATGGTCTCGGATGGAATAAGTTGGGATGGACGTTAAAACCTCGTTGAACAGCGCAGCGAAAGCCCAACAGTATTGAGATGAGGCTTTGGATACCAACGTTAGATTTTATTCTGATGTAGTAGGCATACGTTCATTCTAATGGACTATAACGCAAGTCCACACACTGCCAATGTAGTACAAAGGTACCTAGAGGGTGAGGCTATTCCACGTATGGAACTGTTCGACCCGATCCCATTGATTTCAGCCCTATCTCGCATTATTTGTGGAATGAGTTGCAGGTTCAAATTGCAGCTCGTCAGGTCCAACAAAGACCCATCAGTTCCAAAAAAGTCCAGGAGCTTTGGGCTTCATGTATATAAGCCACGCTCTGGCAAAAGAGGGCTTAATGCATCTCCATAATGCGTTAAACCAAGGAAGCCATCACCTACTTATGGATCCATAATAGCAACCTTTTTTTAACTACCGACCTAATCATGAGGTAGGCTGGTCCTTGGACATACACAAGATTGGCCAGTAGCGAAAATTTTCGGTCGATACTTTTTGCAGATGCATTAAGCCCCCTCTTCACAGATCATGCTCATACATGTTTGTCCAAGAGTAGGACAACATTCCACAAGGGCTAATCAAATCAACAGCCTGATAGAGGGCAAGAGCAGACGATATCCTTCTGTCCTGAAGAGGGACGGGTCACGTGATCGATATTGATCCATGCCAGCTTGTATCGTTTGTTTTCTTTTTTAATCGAAAATTAATTTTCATGCAGAAACTCCGGCGATCACACTTCCCCCCCCCCCGTTTCAATCCCTGTACGTTACTGACTAAGCTATCAGACTCGGCAAACACAATTAAAAATGAGCCATGCTCTGGCAAAATGCATCTCCGTGATGCACGATACTAAGCAAGTCATCACATAATTATGGATCCATAACGTCCATTTTGTCTAACAATCCTCTGAATCATAAGGTAGACTGGTCCTTTGACATACAAAAAAATGACCAATATCGAAAAGTTTCGGCCCAGGTCGATATTTTTCGCAGATGTATTAAGCTCCCTTTTCACAGAGCTTGTCTCAAATTTAAACATCTTCGGTTTCACTAGGAAAGAAATCATTAATTTTGATGTATATATATAAGTCATGCTCTGAAAATAAAGAGTTTTAATGCATCTGCAAACAGTATCGACCCATGCGGGCCTGGGCAGTCAACGTAGGCTGACATGGGTCGAAACCTTTTTTCTATTTGTAAATTTTCTGCATGTCACATTGGACAGCCTTTGCGGATGGCGTAGATCAAGATAAGACTGCACAAAACGTGCAGTCCTATCTTGGATCTACACCATCCGCTATCTGATACAGATTTCGGACCAAAAGCAGCTTAAAATTCAATGAAAAGTATACTTGTAAACCTCGAAAAATATCGATTCCATTTATTCGGCAGAGAAAGAGCGAAAAAGTGTAATACAGCAAATACGAATTTTCTAATCATTTTAGACAAGCAAAATTTAATAGTGCCGTATATAGTTAACATTCGGTTATCATACGTCCAGTTTCTAAGATACTGCTGATCCAAATTTCTTTGCAGAGTTCACTGTCAAAATTGACGATCGTGACAAAGCTGCCAATTTGATCATCTCTAGATGCAAAAGAAAATCATTATATGCAGTTTTTTAAAATCATTTTTCGTCCGCAGTGTACCCGTCAGAGAAGCGCGAAGTTTCATGTAAATTTCAATCTATGTGTACATGAAGGTCGGCGTTGCCACACATCATGGACCATAATTCTTGGTATACAGTTATGTGATGAAAAGAATGTTACATGTGTTGGCTTTTGAAGTAAAAGGTTTATTAAACTTGTCTACGAAAATATATTATTAAGCTCGCAGAAGGTTTGCTTAATAACATTTTTCTAGACCCGTTTATAAAATTTTATCTAAAAAGCTAACTCGTGTCAGTTTTTATGTGTATAATAATAAACCATTTTTCTTTTTATTAAAACAGTGCTTGTAGAATAAATCTTACATCATTACAAACGATACGAAGTCGGCATGCTAAACTTTCACCAGGTAAGCCTGATTAGCTCAGGTGGTAGAGCACGAGATTTGTCAGTACGGCACACTTTTAAAAGCGCGTAAGTTTGATACGCACGGTTTGTCAGCTAAATTTAATAATTATCTTTCGGATGGGATATCAAAACCTAGGACCCATGTGCCGCAGCTATACAGAAAGCATGTTAACTCTTTCACCGCCAATGTCGCCTTGGATGGCTTTTGCGGACAGCCTCGACCAAGATCAGACTGCACAAAACGAGCAGTCTGATCTTGAATCTACGCTGTCCGCTACCTGATGCTAGTCTCAAACCTGAATTTTCTTTAGTTTTAATAAAAAAAAAAAAAGAATAACTTTAGACCTCTCAAAAATGTCGAATGCATTTATTTTGCTGCGAAAGAGTTAAAGAACGAGGCCTAACTCAGGATGGGTTTCTTCTTTTATCTTGCACCACCCCCTTACATTACTAATAGCCTTCTTTGGACGTCGTCAATATGGGCACCCGGTGACGACGTCAAAAAATGCAAAATTAATCAAACCACCTACCGTTTCTGACTGGCCCTTGCAGAGATCGTAATTTGTATCTTTGATCCACGACGTTGCAGGACATTCTTTTTCTGTGATGCTAAAATGTTTTTCAACTTCTTTCATTGTCGTAAAACATAGGTTTTGCCCTTGGAGGAAGATAAGTTTTTCTTCATATAGGTGAGCGCGTAGGTTCTTGACATTGTTTGTATCAGTTGTACAGTTGAATGATGTTTCAATATATTGGACTTTTTCGTCATTTGAAATTTGTAATTGTAATAAAATGTATCGGTTGAAATTGGCAGTGAAGTAATTTACTATGTAATATGACATAAAGTTGTGCACAAAGTTGTACACAATCCTTGTGTTGTATGTAGGGCGAGCACGCAATGTATCTTGGGATATTAATGAAATTGAGTAATCCAACCAAGATACTTTGAGAACAGCGATGCTCAAACGTAGACGGTAATCCGTATATTTGCCAATATCTCTTCCCAAACACAGATAAAAGGAATAATCTTTCAGGTATTCAGGGTCATGTTTCAAGCTTGTGGTTGTAATATGGTGCGACGTCAGAAACTTTGTGTCACTTTCTGTAAACGAAAGTTGGTGTTTTGTCCATGAGGCCTCCTCAATCAAGTAGCAAGTACCGTTGTCCTGACTCATGCAAACAAAGATATGTAATTTAAAGTCTATGTAAACCAGTTCCATCAACGTGATGAAATTGGCCATCTGTTCCTCGCATTTGTCTAGAAGTGTATTCTGACAGTTTTCGTCGTATCTGTTTACATTATTCGGGCCAACCTCATATGTTGTAGTAATGTCCGCAGAACTAGAATCAAATACTCGTATTATATTACCGTCTGCTACGTAGAAATAGCCGCTGTGCTGATCCATTCTGATTACAGAGAAGCTTTGATTTGCCCGGATGTCAGCGCAGTAGCAGACGACAATCCACGACCATACAAGTAAAGCATACAAGATGTCCATCTTTAGTTGTGGCAGCGTTCTTTGCCGTTTTGGTAAGTCCTCTAATCCCGGTATGTTTTATGAGTGAAAATGACCTTTTCAGCAAAATTATTTCCAAGTCCAACCCCCCATACGATGCATTTTCATCACTGTTTTAATCTGAATAACTTTCAAACTAGCGCGCAAGTAGAACGAAGATCAGACTGCACGTTCTTGATCTATAGTGTCCACATTAAAGCAGCTTTAAGTAGTTTGCTGTCTCTTGCTCAATATATATGCCCAGGCTATTACCCGAAAGTCCCTGAAGTATCCGGAAATTTTATCGTCCGAACTTCAGATCCATTGTTTTATAGAGTCACTGCCCGTTTACAGTAACCCTTTCAACACCTCGGAATGTCTTCGAAAAGGAAGTTTGATTTAAACTTGCGATTGCTAAGCGCGACCCAAGGCCCTTTTGTAGGCAGTGTAGATCCAAGATTAGACAGTGCAGAATGTGCAGTCTGATCTTTGATCCGCATTGTCCTACATAGTGAGAACTTTAGGCACTGAGAAATTTCAAATTGCAATATTTGGTAGTTTGCTGTTGGCCGACAGTCTTTAACTGAATAATTGAACAGCTTAAGGATCACAACTTTAAAATCTAAACCTCCGTCTTTCGCAAGAGCCACATTTAGTGTGGATAAAGACTTGCCTTCTGATCTTAGATTTACTTTATCTGCTTTGTTAAGATATGAGCCATGCTCTGGCGAAAGGGGGCATAATGCATTTCCGTGGTGCATGATACCAAGCAAGTAATCACATAATTATTGATCCATAATGGCCACTTCTTTTAATAATCGACTAAATCATGAGGTAGACTGGTCCTTGGACATACAGAAAATTGACTAAAAGCGGAAAGTTTTGGCCTAGGTCAGCCTGCGCGGACTGCGCAGGCTGACGTGGGTCAGTACTTTTCGCAAATGCATTAAGCCCCCTTTTTACAGGGCATGGCTCATATTTTTGACACAAAGATGTCACTGAATTGCTTTGGCTGATTCCCTTTTTAACAAACTGAAATTATCCTTGTGTCAAGGATATCAAGGGTAACCAAGTAACCACACACACATACACATATACGCACATGCACTCAAATACTTGTATACGTTCCGTTAAAACCAATTGGCATTTCTTTCTAGCAACTTACTAAACGATTGCAGTCTGCCTTTTATTTACATTGTCCACAAAAAGAAACGAAAATCACTACTTTTTTATTTTCAAATTTTCACTTGAAGGAAATTAGGTGTTAAGGCACAAAGTCCTACACATCATGACATATATACTTTCCTACTTTTGTTTGTGAATAAAAGGAAAAAAAAAAACAACTTTCACATGTCCAAAGAACAATAAGTGCCCTAAACCCTTTACCAAACGATAAAATTTTAGACTAGTCCAAATTGTAAGCATGTGCAGACAGCAGAATAAATGTGGCTCAAAATCTGACAGTTACTTTAGGAAGGGTAGAAAACATTGTGAGAAAAGGAGAAAATGCTGGTTACCAGCATTTTCTCCTTTTTTTTTTTTTTACAATGTTTTCAAAAGCTATTTTTCTCAGAGTCGGGATTGTGTGGTAAAGGGTTAAGCACAAGGAAGAAAAATTAAAGTGGTGATTGTGATCTTATCCTTTTAATCCTTTACCAAGCAGTCCCAAGTTTTAACGACCATGAAATAGGCTTATGAAAACATTGTGGGAAAAAGAGCAAATTCTGGTAACCGGCATTTTCTGTTTTACCACAAAATGTTTCACTTATCCAACGACAATTTCAGACATATTTCATTTGTCAACTGTACATTCATTTACAGTCGTTTTCGAGATGTCTAACTTTTGTCACTTCGGTGAGAATTTCAGTAAGATATCGAAGTTTTGACAAGCATCTTTGACTTACAGTATTCCTAGTTTATTTCCTTTTAACTCCTTTCCGGAATTCATGCAATGAAATGATAAAAATGAGTCATGCACTGTGAAAAGGAGGTTTAAAACATATGCAGAAAGTATTGATCCATGTCAGCCTGTGCAGTCCGGGCAGGCTGACTTGGGTCGAAACATTTTGCTATTTAGCCAATTTTCTGCAGCTCAAGGGATCACTTTACTTTATGATTCAGTCGGTTGTTAGACAAAATGTATTTTATGGATCCATAATTATGTGATGACTTGCTTGGTATAGTGCATCACAGCGACGCATTAAACCCCCTTTACTCAAATTTAGTTAGAGCGTGTTACTGAGTATTTAACCCTTTACCAAACGACAAAATTTTAGGCTAGTCCAAATTCAAAGCATTTGCAGACGACAAAATAAATGTGACTCAAAAATTGAAATTTGTTTTGGGAAGGGAAGAAAACATTGTGAGAAAAGGAGAAAATGCTGGGTACCAGCATTTTCTCCTTTTCCCACAATGTTTTCAAAAGGCCTTTTCCTCAGGGTCGTGAAAACCCGTGATTGTTTGGTAAAGGGTTAAGTACTTTCGGAGTTTTAATGGAGTGTATATTAAGGCATCTTAAAGATATCCTTTTGAATACGTATCCTTTTAAAGGTTTCCCTTTCAAGATCATTTCTTAACCCTTAGGCTGCTAAACGCGACTCACTGACCTTTTGCGGACAGTGTAGATCAAGATCAGACTGCACAGAACGTGCAGTCTGATCTTGGATCTACACTGTCCGACAAGGTGAAATATTTCCACAAAAAATACCTTTGAAATAGCATAATTTTGGATTTTCAAACGCCTTCAAAATTTCATTTAATTTGTTTAGCAGGATAAGGATTAAATGAATGTGGTGTAACTAGATATAAGTCATGTTCTATGAAAAGGGGGCTTAATGCATCTACGAAAAGTATAGACTCAGGTCAGCCTGCGCAGTCCGCGCAGGCTGACCTTGGCCGAAACTTTTCGCTATCGGCCCATTTTCTGTGTGTCGAAGTACATTCTACCTCATGATTCAGTCGGTTGTTAGATAAAATAGACTTTATGGATCCATGATTATGTGATGACTTGCTTGGTATCATGCATCACAGAGATGCATTAAGCCCCCTTTTGCAAGAGCGTGGCTCATATTGATTAACCAAGTTTATTGTTGGCTGGCAGATTGATAAGATGTGAGCCTTATATGTAAGGGTTTGACCTTTGGCGGACATATTGCATTATTTTTAATCATGATCCCCTTCAATATCTGTACACCTTGCCAGCGATGAGGGACCACAAAGCCATTTTAAAGCAGTCCATGTCATGACCCTTCAGAGAGTCCTCAGCAGCATGTAAAATAACATTATCTGACCGAAGGCGGGTACCTTTAATGGCCTTTTTCAACTTTGGAAATAGATGAAAGTCTGATTGAGCGCGGCTAGGAGAATGAGGCGGGTGCTCAATCATGGCAGTGATGGAAATGTTAGACTTGATTGCCCTGATGGAACAACACAACATTTATAAGTCACTTGCTTTCTTTACTGTAGAATGATACCTCTTCGGCATAAACCGACCAAATGGCACCAGTCTTTGCTTACACAGCCTTAAAAGGCAGGGAATAGTAGGGCTGAAAAATGACATCCCTGCTTAACTCCTTCAATACAAGGCTCATAACTTATCAATCAGACCTCGTGCTTTAAACATTGAATAAGAGACTATAAAAAAATAAACATCCATCCCCACCCCACCCCACCCACTCCACCATATCTCCCGACACCCCTCCCCCGCCCTCACTAGTCCCTGCAAATCCATTGCCTGTAGTCATATTGTAAACTCTAAATATTCCTAATATAGAGCTTTTTTGGTTGTAATATCTCACAAAATATCCAATATAGGGAGGATCACGAATCAGGCTCTACATTATGTGCAGTCTGATCTCGATTTACTCTTTCCGCGAAAAAACACTTGCAGTATGTCCACTGTATTTTTTGAAGTTAATAATAACAACGAAATCCACGAAATTGTATTATCGAATTAAGCACAGATTATTATCCAAACATGATCAGTATTTGTATTTACCATTATCACAAAGTGTTATCTGTGTTTGATGAAATAAATAACAATCAAGGAATTGTTTATGAAGAAGGTCCGGCTTCTTCTCTCTCCTTTTTGGGTTAATTCTTAACACGCTAAGGGCAGAATAAGACGCTTTGGTGGACGGTATAGGTTAAGATCAGACTGCACAGAACGTGCAGTCTGATCTTGGCCCACCCTGTCCGATTCAAAGACATATTCTGAGTAAGATTCTGAGTCAAAGGGGCTCAAAGTTTTGGTCTATGTGTTTCGTCTATACGGGAATTAAAGATACTAAAATTCACTGACTTTGAGATCTAAGGGTAAATTCGGACGAGGAGGGAAGAGGGCCCTTGAATATTTACCATTTGATAGAATAACCAGCTTTACGATAAAAAATGTATGGTCCTTCGGACAGGATATCAAAGAGACTGTCTGTCGGTCCGTCCAGTCGTTCGTCCGTCCGTCTGTCCGCCTGCCTATCTATCTATCTATCTATCTATCTATCTATCTGTCTGTCTGTCTGTCTGTCTGCCTGTCTGGCAGGCGAGCCTCCTTTCCTCCATTATTCCATCTCCCTTGCCTGCCATGTCTGTCTGTCTGTCTGTTTGTCTCTCTGTCTGTCTGAGTAAAACATTTATTTGTTTCCTAGTACATATGTAAAAGAAAAGAAAAGAATGAAGCCAAACTCTACAAAACTTCATAATATCATATTTTATCAATAAATAAGGTTTTAAGAAATTTGTGTGTCAACATTTTCTCTTTTTCTCTCCTTCCCGATCAGAAATTGTGTATTTTTCTAGATCTAAAGTTACACAAAGGACCGACGCTCTTTAGAATGGATTGCGCACACTAAACATTAACTCTTTCCCAAACAAGCCCTGGTTTTCACGTGTCTGCAGTACAAGTCTTTTGAAAACACTGTGGGAAAAGGAGCAATTGCTCGTAACGAGCAATTTCTCCTTTTCCCACAATATTTTCAACACTTTTTGAGAACTTTCTGCCATTTTCATCAAATTTAAAATTGTCGTCTGCAAACTCTTTCAATTTGGAACAGTCTAAAATTTATCGTTTGGGAAAGGGTTAATCACCTTGTTGCTTCAAACCTTTACTACACAATCCCGACTTTTAACGACCCTGAGAAAAAAGCCTTTTGAAACATTGTGGGAAAAGGAGAAAATGCTGGTAACCAGCATTTTCTCCTATTACCGAAATCTTTTCTACCCTAACAAAGACCAATTTATTAATTGACCCATATTTAAATTGTCGTCTGCTATTGCTTTCAATTTGGACCAGTCTAAAATTTTGTCGTTTGGTAAAGAGTTAACTCTGTGTAAGACGGTAATATTTTATACTTCTACTAAATGAAAGCATTAATGAGCTGTGCTCTGGAAAAATGGGACTTAATAAAACTTCGTGATGCATGACACCTAGCAAGTCATCTCATGATCAGGGATCCATAATATCCATTTTGTATAACAACTGACTTATTCATGAGGCACTGCGCAGGCTGTCCTGAATCGATAATTCTTGCAGATGCATAAAGCCACCTTTTCACAGAGCATGGCTTATTTGCAGAGGGCGAATAACATGTGTTTCAATTGATAATATTTTTCATTGAAAAGGTGGACATCACGGAGAGAAATGGAGAAAGTTCTTGTTACCGGCATTTTCTCCATTTCCATATTATTTTCAAAAACCTCTTACCCTAGGTTCGTTAAAGCACGTAATTGCTTGGTAAAGTTTTAATGATACATTCTTACAGCCAGAAAGAAAGAATTGGATAGACTGCAGAATGGTGTAGAATTTAGTCAGCTGTGTAATCATAGATAAATTAACAGAATATAATTATGGTGGGAGGTTTGGGAGGTTAAATACACACGGGTAGGAAACTTCATATTCGGAGCAAATGGCTCCGATGAGAAAATATTGTGTTAGTCTTCCGGTTCCGTAATTGTCGGCTCAAAAACAACCGAAAAACAGGTATGCTTGTCATTTTTTGTAATTATGCGTTCTTATGTCTTTGAAATTCCATAAAAGGAGAATGTCATGCAATTCTCAAGTCTTTCAACTTGTTTCTACACTGCGGAAGGCCGTGGAATGTGTACAGTATTGTCTGAATCATTTGTGCCGTGGGTTGACCGTAGCCGAATTAATATGTCAAGAACCTAGATTCAGTCTGTTATCGCAATTAAAGTAGCAAATAAGAGAAGAAGTTTGCTGTCCTAAAGGCGTGAATTAGTATTTTGAACTGTTATAATCGCTGTTGGTAAAGAATTGAAAAGAAATAGCGTAAAATTAATTAAAACAAGGAAGGGCTCCGATTATGTGAACCGACTCTGAATATCTAAGTTGGCACCGATTGATGAGGGCTTCCTTTTACAACTTTATAGTTTTTGACCAGCGAAGCTAGTCTATATGCATCAAGATTGACCTAGAGTCAAAGTAAATAAAAAACCTCACAGCTGCCAAATACTGCCTCACAGTAAATAGTTCTCTCTGTTAATAATCTTAATTCTGTTGTTTTTAACAATTTTGACAAAAACCACTTAATCTCTATCACTCCAATCTGAACATGTCATCTTACAAAGTAATTAACTGAACAAGATGTCATTTTTAAGGTGCAAAATCTTTGCTTATATGTAAATTAAGTGACCTATGCAAAGGATAGAATCACTTATTCCTACAACACGGTAACACGGTAACATTAAGAATGAATCTATCAATAGTTACACCTACATGTAGGTAACTTGTAGCAGATCCCAGCTATATGAACCATCACTGGATAGGGAACCCTTGTTATTCCTTCAGTCATTCATTATCTAGATTATTGTGTACAGTTACACTGTTATGCTAAACTATTAATCTACTTCTTGAAAATTAACCCTTTACCAAACAATCCCAAATTTTAAACAACACTGGGGAAGAATCCTTGGAAGACATTGCAGGAAAGGAGAAAATACTGATAACCATCATTTTTTTCCTTTTCCCACATTGTTTTCTGCTGTTTTGGAATCAGATTTCATCAGATCAGCCTCATTTAATTTATGGTCTGCAACAGCTTTGAATTTGGACGAGTGTAAAATTTTTCGTTTTGTAAAGAGATTTTACAACGATAAAAGAGATAACTACATCTTGTGCTATTGGATATTGACTAATTGATTGCAGGGTGTCTAACGACGTTTTCAACATTATTTCAGTGATACTGCAGCGGCCAGAGCACCTATCCATGCTTTCCTGGAGTTTCTTTTACCAGCACTACCTCGACTCAATGACCTTTTGCGGACAGTGTGGGGATAAGATCAGACTGCTCAGAGCGTGCAGTCTGATCTTGGATCTACGATGTTGAATTAGAGGATATTATTTTCTCCAAAATGTAACTTTGAAATAGCAATATTCAGGTGTTTACTATAGGCTTGAAAGTTTCATTTAACATTTTTAGCAGGTTAAGGGGTAAACTTAAACTGGGTTATAGTTAACCAATAGATCCCCTACTCGGCAAATTTCTTTCCGAGGATTGATGATATTCATTGTGATAGGATTCATTTCTCTCTCACATTTCGACGATGGTTATGTGGGGAAGTAGTCAGTGGCTTGGAAAGAATATTATGAGGGGTACTGATAAAAGAAACTCCAGGAAAGCATGGATATTTGCACTGGCCATCGCTACATAACTGAAATAATGTTGAAAACAGGGTTAAACACCCTACAATCAATCAATCAAATTCGATAGTCTGTCAGTACTTTCAGTCCTTTGATTTATTAGAAATTTCACAAGCTCTGTTTTCGCGAAAATACCCTTCAGTCCAAACTTTATTTCATTTGTTCGATGGAAGGTGACCGAATTTATGACAATACAAAGGACTGATATTGTCACAATTGAAAAATAATGTCTAACATTAGTCTATCTAAATTTTGAAAATACATTTGTGTAGCTTTTGATTAACCAAATGGTCTATAATGCTACATTTGAAATGCTTTCGTAGTAAGTGCAGCTAACACATAAACTCAAATAATGAAAAATATTTGTCATTTTCGGAAAGCTATGTGGTCTTCCAATAAACATTCAACAGCTAAATAGGAAATGGAATGTACCTATCGTAGCAGAGATAATGAATAAAAAAAATGAGTCTGCAAAGGATACTTGATTTTTTTGCGAAACACAAAATCTTATCCATGTACACATGCATATTTCAGAAGACCGATTACTCCTGGATCTTTTACAAGTAAGAGAAGAGAAGAAAATACACGCTACACGTTTGAATGGTCTACATATCTACATGAATTTGCATTATACAATCTATAATGCATTCATCAACATAATAAATGTAAAATGAAAAGAGAGTCAGTGAAATTATTATGTATCAAATTTAAGTTATCACAATTAATTCATTCATTCATTCAAACGCCCGTGCATTCATTCAGTCATAAGTTCATTGCACATTTGTATATCTTTTGTTTTCTATCTCTCTTACCTTGAAAATGGGCAGGGGTGAGCGAGCGAACGAGCGAGTGAGTGAGTGATCACCTTATATATAATGGGAACAGACTGATGTGGTAAAACTGAAACGTAATGTCTTACACATAAACTTTTCGGGGAACAATTTTATGTTTATGCATAAGTTACAAAAATAGAACAACAAACTCAAACTCAGACGTGTAAGCAAACTAACAATATATGCATTGTAAATGCTACGTGACACCATTTTCCAACCAATGCTATATGAATTTTGAAAAAGCAATCAAATCTGCAATGGTTTGGGAAAATAATGTCGTGTCAAATTTACAATGTGTACGTCATTAGATTAGTTTGCTTACACACAATTAATTACACTGCAATATTAAACTTCCTGTTCACAAACGCGACACTTAACCCTTAGCTTCTTTGGTACGATACGTGAGTAAAGAATATTGATTGATTTGTAGTCCAAATTACAAATTTACCGCTCGTACCAGAGATTGTGAAGACAACAACGTTGTCCTTTTTTTGTAATTCATTTGTAAACTTAAAATTGTTATCCGAAATGTTTATGTGTAAGACATTGCGTTCCAATTTAACCATATTGGTTGGTTATTTCCGTTTATTTACCGTCGCTACCGGTTGCTCATCTGAGCGACGCCCCCAGAAGACGGTTAGTTGTTACGGGGGATAGTGCAAGGATACAGGTCGAAACTACTGAGAGCTTCGCCTGGTTCTTTAACGTGCTCGGCGTATAGCACCGTCACACGGGACCTCGGTTTAATGTCTCATCCGAAAGACTATTAGTAATTTTTTTTTTAGTTGGCCAGCCGGGGATACGAACCCACAATCTGTAGGACATTGTGTTCACGAGTCCTACGCTCTACCTACTGAGCTATATCGGCCGGTAATTTAACCATATCAGCCTGTTCCCCTTATATATAACGTGATCACTCACCCACCCACTCACTCATTGGTCCACGCCCACCCACACGAGAGATAGAGAACAACAGCTATATAAATGGACAATGAACTTATGACTGAATGAATGCACGGATGCTTGAATGAATGAATGAATGAATGAATTAATTAATAGCTATAACTTAAGTTTGATACATATTGTTACACTTACACTCTTTTCATGTTACATTATCAAGTGTAAACAGTTATGTTGATGAAAGCGTAATAAATTGCTTAATTCAAATGTGTGTATGTAGACCATTCAAATATGCGTTGCGTGTATCATTTTCTTCGCTTCTCTTACTTGTAAAGGAACAGTGCTTATTGCCAGAGTAATACGGCTTCTGTAATATGCATGTGTAGTTTGGCAAAAAAATCAAATATTCTATGTAGGCTGATTTTTTTTTTTTTTTTTAAATTCAATATTTCGGCTATGACAGGTGCATTACGTTTCCTATTTAGCTTTTGAATGACTATTTGTGGACCACACAGCATTCCGAAGATGCCAAATATTTTTCGTTATATGTGTTTATGTATTGGCTGCACTTACGACGAAAACATTACAAATTTAATATACATAGGCCGTTCGGTTGATCAAAAGCTACACAAAAGTATTTTCAAAATTTAGATAAACTAATGTTATACAGTACATGTATTTATTTTTCACTTGTGACAATATCAGTCCTTTGTATTGTCATAAATTGGGTTACGTCCATCGCAGAAATGTATTAAATTTTGGACTGAAGGGTATTTCCGTGAAAACAGAGCTTATGTATCAAGTAATTTTTAACAGAAAACTAAAGTTGTAAAAGAAAGCCCTCATCGATCGGTGCCAACTTATATATTCAGAGCCGGTTCACATAATCGGAGCCCTTCTTTGTTTTTATCATTTTTACGCTATTTATTTTCATTTCTTTACAGCAGCGATTATTACAGTTCAAAAACTTATTCACGCTTTTAGGACAGCAAATCTCTGTCTTATTTGCCAATTCAATTGCAATAGCAGACTGAATCTAGGTTCTCGACGTATTAATTCGGCTACGGTCAACCCACGGCACAAATGATTCAGACAATACTGTACACATTCCACGGCTTTCCGCAGTGTAGAAAACACGTTGAAAGACTTGAGAATTGCATGACATTCTCCTTTTTTAGAATTTCAGAGTCACAAGAACACATAATTACAAAGAATGACAAGTTTACCTGTGTTTCAGTTGTTTTTGAGCCGACAATTTCGGAACCGGAAGACCAACACAATATTTTCTCATCGGAGCCATTGGCTCCGAATACGAATTTTCCTAGCCCGTGATACATGTACATATATTTGAAATATTCGATTTAAAACCGGAAACGTCACAACTCTAACTTCTTTAATGGCCTCCAGAAAATGAAACGCATTTTTATCTGCCGTAATCTATGCAACCTTGCCGCCGTCAGGGGCAACATTTTTGGATGAATATACAAGAATGATTACAGTTTGATAAGAAAAAGATAAAAGGTATTAAAAACTGGCTGAAAAACGAGTATAAAGGTAAATTTAAAACGTATTAAATCGTCTCTCTTCATTTCTTAACCTTAACCCTTATACCACGCAATCCCTACTTTTAACGAAACTGAGGAGGAAGGCTTTTGAAAACATTGTGGGAAAAGGAGAAAATGCTGGTAACCAGCATTTTCTCCTGTTCCCACAATGTTTTCTACTCTATCAAAGAAAAATTCCACCATTTAAGCCATATTGAAATTGTGGTCTGCAAATGCTTTCAATTTCGACATGGCTAATATTTTGTCGTCTGGTAAAGGGTTAACCCTTAAACCACGCAATCCTGCGTTTTAAAAACAATTTTGTTTAAAAACATTGAGGTCAAAGGACGGTTACCAGCTGATTACTAGTGCTTTCTCCTGTTTCTGACCTATAGCTTATGGATTTTTTTTTTGTCAAGCAAATTTGATTTGCCATCTGCAAACGTTGTAAACTGGGATAAATCTTTAACCTTGGGCCGCTGACACAGATTTCCATTAATGGAGATGAGGTTTACTTTGTGTCGAACATGTACAAGTTGTGGACGGTGACGCGTCCTATACTTCCGGTTGAACATCGCAGCAAGACCAGGCTAAAGAGAACTCAAAAGATTATTATCTTTTTGATGATGTGAGCCACTTCTGGGGAAAATATACCTCTTAGGGTTTTTTTTTATGTAAAACATCGACCTGGACCATTTTTAAAACATCAACCGGCGTCATAATATGGTATACAAAGTCCTCAAAACTGGAACGCGCGTTTAGGAAATTTGATGGAGGAGGGGAATGGGCAAGGAGCCGAGTCCTAATTGAGCCGTTGCAAACAGCGAGGACAGATACGTGCAACGGTTTCTCCACGGATACGTATTGTAGTCGCCTTTTCTCAAGGACTGGTTAACGTTTGACTAAGTCCCTTCTTACAAAGAAGTGAAGCGAAGAGTCACAGTGTTCACTTCCTGTGATCTACATTTCTGATATGTGTCACTGTCTAGTGCGCACTTCCTGTGCAGTCCTTAAACCCTTTACCCGTCATTCCCGTGTTTGTGAGGCGCTTAAGAGAAAGGGCTTTTAAAACATCGTGAGAAATGGAGAAAATGCTGGTAGCCAGCATTTTCTCGTTTTCCCACAATGTTTTTAATCCTTTCAAAAATCAATGCTATCGCTTTAGCGATAAAAAGTAAGTAGTCTATAAACGCTGTCAATATGGACGAGTCTAAAATTTTGTCATCTGCCTAAGAGTTACAAAAGGACACATGTACATGAGCCATGCTCTGGCAAAAGGGGCCTTAATGCATCTCCGTGATCCATGATACCAATCACGCCATCACATGCTCATGGATCCACAATAGCCACTTTTTTATTTAACAACCGACTTAATGAGGTAGACTGGTCCTTGCACATACAGAAAATTGACCAACGGCGAAACGTTTCGGCCCAGGTCAGCCTGCGCGGACGGCGCAGGCTGGCCTGGACCGATACTTTTCGCAGATGCATGAATCCCCCTTTTCACAAAGCATAGCTCACATAAGGCTCATGTATCCTTTGACACTGAAATAGACACACAGTTTCTACAATTCATTAATCTAATCTTTAACCTACTAAATCAGTTAAAAGATACTTTCAAGGCGATGGTAAAAACTCAAATGTTGCAATTTCAAACTCGTTTTTTTTTGGGGGAAAAAAAATCTCCTTATCGGACAGTGTAGATCCAAGATCAGACTGCACGTTCTAGGCAGCTTAAGGGTTAATTTCGTTGTGGAGCATATTTTAGAACATTACAGGGAAAAATAATGTTTACTTTCAAGTAGAAGTCCCTTGTGGAAAAAAAAAAAAAAAAATCTCGATACTGGCAATCTCTTCTTTCGCCACAATGTTTTTTAAGAATGGACTGGAGCAAAACACAAAGAAGTAGCCTTTGCAGACCTCCAGATAAGAGGGAGTGATGGTATTCTAAATCCATTATTTCTCATCCAAACCCTATATTGTAGGTACTCATTAGAATCGTCTCGATGAGACGATTCTAATGAGTACCCATAACATAGGGTTTAGGGAAGAGTGATTAATACTTTCAATTTTGAAATAATAATCACTCCCTCTATCTAGAGCTCTGCATAGTATGAAAGACAAGGATATAAAGGTCGCAGTATAATACTAGTCTGGGCCTATATTTACCTACCATTCTTAAGAATATTCGTTGTTTTATTTTAGATTTATAAAGTAATGTAAGTTCTGTCTGGCTAAACCAAGTGAGCCATGCTCTGGCAAAAGAGGGCCTAATGCATCTCCGTGATGCATGAAACCAAGCAAGTCATCACATGATCATTGATTCATAAAATCCAATTTTTCTAAGAACCGACTGAATCATAAGGTACACTGGCTCTTTGATATCCGTAACATTGACAGATAGCGAAACGTTTCGGCCCAGGTCAGCCTGCGCGGACTGCGCAGGATGACCTGGGTCGATACTTTTCGCAGATGCATTAAACCTTTTTCACAGAGCATGCCTCAAATGGTTTTGCCTATCAGAATTTGCGTTATTTTCACATTCAGAATAAGCCTAAAAATGTTCGTAAGAATGGTTGGTGACACGGACCCTGTTCGATAACGCGTTTAACTGCAGCAGCCTTGCCTGGGTTCCTGCCCGATCATTTTTCCTCTTTTTTTTTATATTCGGACTTTACTTTGTCAAAATGAGGACTCATTTTTGATAAAGTAAAGTACGGATATAAAAAAGGGAAAAAACTGTGATCGGACTGGAACCCATAGCTATCTGCAGCCAAGCACGGTGGTTCAGTCGGTAATGGACTGGGCTTGAAACTAGGGAGTCACAAGTTTGAAACCCTAGCTCGGCCAATTTCTGTCCGGGGGCTGATGATCCTCATTTCGACAGCATTGATCTTTATCCTGCTAGATAAGTTAAGTAAAACTTTTAAGACGAAAGTAAAAAACCCGAATAATGCCATCTCAAACTTATTTTTGGAGAACAATATCTCCTTATCGGAGTGTGTAGATCCAAGATCAGACTGCACGTTCCGTGCAGTTTGATCTTGATCTACATTGTCTGCAAAAGGTCAGTGAGTCGCGCTTAGCAGCTAAAGAATTAATTTTGTCCCTCTATCATAGCTGACCATTGCTTTGTCGATGGTCGTTTGGGAAAGCAAATCAAACTGCACAAAAAGTTCAGTCTTATCTACAAACTACTTTTCCCTGCATGGTGTGATTTTTTCCGACCAAAAGAATTTTGAAATCGCTATATTTGGAGTTTTGCTATCGGCTGAAATTTTTTATTCAAAATTTAACCCTTAACCTGTTATATTATATTAGTGAAATGAAACTTTTAAAGCAGATAGTAAATACCCAACTTTTGCTATTTCAACGGTGTTCTTTGGTGGAAAAATATCTCCTTATCTGACAGTGTAGATCCAAGATCAGACTGCACGTTCTGTGCAGTCTGATCTTGATCTACACTGTCCGCAAGAGGTCCTTGAAAAGTGCTTAGCAGGTTTAATTCTATCAACACCGAAAAAGGCAAAAACATGGGCTCTTGCGGGCGGCATAGATTAAGATCAGACTGCACAGAACGTGCAGTATGGTCTGTGATCTAAACCTTGTGCTTGTTTAGCCAAGTAGGTTGTATTTTCAGCCGTATGAAAGACGTCGATTTTGTATTTTTGGCTCTGATAGAATTAATAGGTAATATAAGGGTTAATAAGTAATTTCATCAGTTTCATTTAGCCCTTTACCACACAATCCAGTGTTTTAACGACTCTGATGAAGAAGCCTTTTGAAAACATAGTGGGAAAAGGAGAAAATGCTGGTAACCAGCATTTTGTCCTTTTCCCACAATGTTTTCTACCCTTTCCACAACAAATTTGCATTTTCTAGTCACATTTATTTTGTCGTCTACAAATGCTTTCGATTTGGACTGAGATGCGATTTTTGTCGTTTGGTACAGGGTTAAGTACTTATTTTGATGCTCATTCAATGTCAGCTTCAGTGTGAACTTACATTTGAGCCATACTCTGGCAAAAGGGGGTTTAATGTATCTGCGTGAAACATTATACCAGGCAAGTCATTTACATAATTATGGTTACATAGAATCCATTTTGTCTAACAACCAACTTAATCCTGAGCTAGAATGGTTCTTAGACATGCAAAAAAAATATACCTAAAGCAAAAAGTTTCGACCCAGGGCAGCCTGCGCAGTCCGCGCAGGCTGACCTGGGCCGATCCTTTTTGCAGATGTGTTTGACCCCCTTTTCACAGAGAGTGTCTCATTTCCTTTTATTCTACACAATAACCGTATCCTCCCTACCTTTCTTATCCTTTCCGAAACGACAAATTTTAGACCCTCCCAAATTGAAAGCATCTGCCGACAACAAATTTGCAAGTGGTATAAATGAACTTAAGTTTTTTTTTTTTTTTTTGACACGGTAGTAGAAAACATTATGGAAAAAGGAGAAAATGCTGGTTACCAGCATTTTCTTCATTTCCCACAATATTTTCAAAAGGCCTCTTTCTAGGGGTCGTGAAAACCTGGGATTGTTTGATAAAGGGTTAATATTATCTTCCCCAAACGACAAACTTTAAGACTGGTCCAAATTGAAAGCATTTGCAGACGAAAAATCAGATATGATTCACAAATTAAAATTTGTTTTGGGTAGAAAACATTGTGGGAGAAAGGAGAAAATGCTGGTAACCAACATTTTCTCCTTTTCCCACAGTGTTTTCAAAAGGCCTCCTCCTCAGGGTCGTTAAAAGTCGGGATTGTTCGGTAAACGGTTAATTCCATGACTTTCAACTTGATTGGCTGGAAATAAAATAGAAAGAATAGAGCTCCTGGAAGATAATTCTTTACAATTTCGACATCAAAAAACAACCAATAACAAAAACGTCAAACTTTTCTTCTTACTTTGAATTCATTCTATTTACAACGTAATTCTATGGACGCAAATTCCATGTACAAAGTATGAATAAAAGTAGGCCACCGTATTAATTTTTCAAGATTGTAAGGGAGATAACTAGTTTTTTATGAACTTTGACGCGTATATTCCGAAGTTGCTTCCCTTCTTTCTATATGTCAAGTGATTTCGTCAAAAACTATCATTCACTTACTTCTTGGTAATGTCTTGTAGATGGTGTTGGTTTGTAAGGCATTTAACCCTGTTTTCAACATTAGTTCAGGTGTATCATGGTGGCCAGTTCACATATCCTTACTCTCCCCGAGTTCCCTTTACCAGTACTTCACACAATATTCTTTTAAAGCCACTGGCAGCTTTCCCACATGACCGTCGTCGAAACAATGATCACAGATGAGAGAGGAATTAATCCTGTCGCAATGGCTATCATCTGTCCTCGGAAAGAAATTGGCCGATCTGGGGATTCGAACCAGCGACCCCCACCTCATGGTTTCGAGCGCTATACTTTATCGGCTGAACCACAGGCAATAGAGGCTTTCAGATTGCATTAGGAGCCTTAAAGTGATACGTAGTCTTTTAAACTTTTAATAATATTAATAAACTTTAAATACTAATAATATTAATAATAATAACTAAGGACTACAGAGATGTGACAAAACCTCGACGTTTTCTTCGAAAACAGCCGAGGTGACAAAAAGTCTCATTTTTCAGTACGGCCGATGCAGACCTCACTTTTCATTGCGTCAGTCAAAGGGGGCCCATGCAATTCACGAACTAAAGATTTTTTTACCGAACAACATTTTTTTTTTTTCAAACTCGTCCAAATTAAAAGCATTTGCGGACGACAAAATAAACATGTCTCAAATGATGGGATTTTTCTTTTAAAAGGGTAGCACACATTTTGGGCAAAGAAGAAAAATGCTGGGTACCAGCTTTTTCTTCTTTCCCCGAAATGTTTTAAAGCGCCTTCTTGCCCAG
This sequence comes from Tridacna gigas, assembly GCA_945859785.2. NCBI lineage: Eukaryota > Metazoa > Mollusca > Bivalvia > Cardiida > Cardiidae > Tridacna > Tridacna gigas. The sequence continues at coordinate 24,037,427 of OX244028.2, forward strand.
GATCGTTGAAACATGGGATGGTTTTGGTAAAGGATTAAATTTTAAAGTTTGGCAGATAGTCTTCTTCTCTTAAGTCCGGACTACGATGTCGTCTGCTGCATTTATTCGGCTGAGACAGTCGATTCACAATTCCTCGAATCCTACGTCGAGAGACCGGTGTTCGAGGTGTCAGCATTTCTTCCTCTAGTTCGTAGTCGAGAAATCCGCGTTGGTAATGATCGCAATTTCTCGGATTAGACCTGATACTTGAACGCTTCGTTAGACGCCGAACAATATCGTCTACGTAACGTTTTTCAGCAACTCTGTAAAAAAAAAGCAAAGAAAAATAACAATATTACACATTAAACAAGAAAGGCTTTTAAGTCTTTATCAGACGGGGAATTTTTTGACTGATCCAGATTGAAAGCACTAGGAGGCGACAAATTAAATGTGGCTTTAATCATGGGATTCGTGATTAACTCTTTACAAAACGATAAAATATTGGACACTACCAAACTGAAAGAATTTGCAGACGACAAATTACATGTATTCTTATGATATCTTATGTTTTTGATAGAGCTGAAAGCATTATGGGAAAAGAAGAAATTTTTTAGTTAAGCAGCATTTTATCCTTTTCAAACAATTCTTTAAAAGCCTTTGTAGTGTTGTTATAAAGTTACAATTGTGTGGTAAAGGGTTAAAAGATGGAAAACATTGTGGGGGGAAAGGAGCAAATGCTGGTTGTCAACATTTTTTCCCGTGATGTTTTTAAAGGCTTTCTTCCTCAGGGCCCTTAAAACACGGGACTATTTGGTGAAGAGTTCAATAAAGGGTAGACGGCGTAAGAGTTACTACAAAATGATTTTGTGATTTAATGTACGAACAGGCAGAGACTAACATAATAAACCTGTCCATTTTTTCACCAATTGCAAACTAGTATTTATTCATTCGAGACTTATACCAAGAAATAGGCCAAAAGCCCGCATTTACAGTTACGCCAATGTTGCAGTTAAAAAATCAAAGAACTGAAAGTACTGATAGAAGGTGATGTAGAGATTTTCTGGCAAATGGGTTCTAATATTTGACTGAAAATTGATAGTGATGCATTATAGCAAGCAAGTCATCACATAGCTGTAAATCCATAAAATTCATTTTGTCTAACATTCATCTTAACCCTTTCCCAAACAAGCCCTGGTTTTCACGTGTCTGCAGTACAAGTCTTTTGAAAACACTGTGGGAAAAGGAGAAATTGCTCGTAACGAGCAATTTCTCCTTTTCCCACAGTGTTTTCTACCCTTTTGGAGAACTTTCTGTCATTTTCATCAAATTTAAAATTGTCGTTTGCAAACTCTTTCAATTAGGACCAGTGTAAAATTCATCGTTTGGGAAAGGGTTAATCATGAGGTAGACTGTCCTTTGACATGTAGAAAATTGACCAATAGCAAAAAGTGTCGGTTCGGGTCAGCCTGCGCGGACTGCGCAGGCTGACCTGAATCGATACTTTTTGCAAATGCAGTAAGCCCCTCTTTTCACAGAGCATGGCCCATATATACATGTTTTTTTTTTTTTTTTTCATTACAGGGAGTGTGAACGATGAGATAGTTAAGTAAAACAGTCTCCACCGGTTACGAATTTCGACGGGAAACAAATTCTCTCTCGAAGTTGGACCGAATTACCCAGAATTCAAGATACGCAGAATTCAAGATGGCGTTTAATGTAACATCCGGTCCTTATTGGACCGCAATATCAAACATTTATACACAACCCGAGAAAAGACTATGCATAGACAAATACCTCACCATAGAATGTACAGGTCGGATTTTCTTGAATTAGAAATTCAAGCCAGCGATAGGCATAGGAAACGAAGAATGAAAAAGAAGCCAAATATGGAATTTGTTCCCGAGTTTGACATCGAAGTTCCACGAGCCCCGGCGTTTAGGTAAGAAATTTAACAATTTGATAGAGTTTTCAGCAGAATACCTATGTTGACGGATTAGGTTCATTTTGTGAAGTTACGAAGTTACAAGAAAATCTTGATACACACAAGCATAGAATCAATGTTGCCGCGAGTTGTGAGGCCAAAAAACTTCACAACTTCACAGCCCTGATGAAAATATCCTAGAATGGTTTTCTTTAGAATCATTGTCAACGTATTGCCTAAGACAAATCAGTCTCTCTCTTTCTCTCTCTCTCTCTCTCTCTCTCTCTCTCTGTCTGTTATACTTCATTCCAAAATTAATGCATTGCAGCCTGGATTTTGGCACCTTCAGCACTTTGTTTGACTCATCAAAGTTTAGGAGTTCCGACCATGGCTCATGATCTCGTAGGCCTACTTTTCCACGAGTTTTTATTACGGACTAAAATGTCCTTATGACTTCTTGTACCACTTTTACTTACAGCTTTTAAACCTTCAAGTACCGATCACAATTATAGTTACCTTTGCGGGCAGTGTAGATCAAGATTAAACCGGACAAACTGTGCAGTCTGATCTGGGATCTACTTTGTCCACTAAGCAGATACATTGTAGACAATAGCTGTCTTGGAAAGGCAAGTTTCTGTCAGAAATATTCGATTTCGTTGAATTGGCGCTTACAAGATTTAAGAAGATTTTTTTCTTTTGATCTTTCTTTTATTTCACCGTCTTTCATTCCTCCTTTGATCGGTTTTTAGAAGTTGATGACCTTTCAGGTCTCACCTTCTTATGTCAACAGCGAAACTGAAATCCTGTGATGACGAATCAGTCCTGTTTCAAGAAAAATAGGTCCTCATAGATCAATGATCAGACGTCCCTGTCTCATTTGATATGTGAAAATAACATGCGGATTGAAAAAAATAGTGAAATTACACAAACAGCGAAGTTCAAAGTTAAAGGTCATAGAATTAGCTCTAAATCTGAAATTGGCCTCGTTTCGCAGTTTTGAAAACATCTCTTTCATAAGGCCTTCATAGCGAATGAATAAGTAAGAGAAACACCCCAAAACACCTAAACCACTCGAAAGGCACCCCAAACCATTGTCTTAACACCCCCAAACCACTTTCCTAACATCTAAAGCCCCATGCAACGCGCTTAAGTACGCGATTTTAGGAAAAGTCATGAAAAAATACTATCAATTTTCAGTCAAATATTAGAACCCATTTGCCAGAAAATCTCTACATCACCTTCTATCAGTACTTTCAGTTCTTTGATTTTTTAACTGCAACATTGGCGTAACTGTAAATGCGGGCTTTTGGCCTATTTCTTGGTATAAGTCTCGAATGAATAAATAACATAACATAACATAACATTTATTGAAAATTGTAAGGCCTCTGGCCCATAATACACACATCTGAGCTAAGACACATATGAGTGGTCCTACCCTAATCACTATATCAAAACAAAAGATACATTTATCCGTGTAAATTTAATGCAAACGAAAGTAGACCAGAAAGGGAAACCAAGCCTCGCAAATGAGAGGTCTGTTTCCCTTCCAAATCACTTTCTACTGAAGATCTGACTAAGAAGGGGAATATGATATTAGCAATAATATTTGACAAAAAAAAAAGAGAGAGAAAATTTCGCCAAAGTTGAATTGACTCATAACTAAGACGGTGCGCTGGGGCGATGAGTGTGCAAGTCTAAACAAGTAGATTAATTACAGTGATTTTTTCTTATTTCAAACGCTGTATGTATAAATTTAGCCAGTTTTCTAATAATAGCTGGGTTCTCAGACGACATTATCTGATGAAAAAAATTCTGATCTATATGATTAGGTAGAATAGATCCAAATATATTTTCTCGGACATCATTGTAAGCACTGCATTCACATAAAAAATGAAATTCGGACTCTATAACAGAAATTCCTTTACAACGGCAGTAATGACAATATCTATAATTTCTATCCAATCCAGTATGTCTTCCTTTCTCTATCATCAAATCATGTGTTGAAGTTCGAAACTTTGCAAGCGCCTGTTTATATAGATATTGGAGATTTATAGAAAGATACTTTTCAGGTGTGAGTAATGACTTGTAGCATTTATATGTGTCTGCTTTGCTCGTATTTGTAAGTGAATCATGCCATTTTTGAGAATAAATGTCTTTCAATCTGATCTTAATAATGTTCATAAATTGATTGCTGTCCCCGACGTCTTGGGCTATCCAAACAAAACCAAAACCCAATGAGAATAAAAGTTGTTTAATCGACCCTGCCCAAGTCTTGCGACCTAATTCATCTAAACCTTTTAGCATATTATAACACTGACGAGGGTAGCGATTTAGATCCATATGAAGTAGCTTAACCCAGTATTTGATACATTGTGCCATGTAAAACGTACAAAGAGGTAATCGACCACACTCCCCATAGACAAAAACGTTCGCTGCCTGTTGTGGCAGATGACAGTACCGCTTACAAAAATATAAATGAACGGATTCAACAATTTTATTAAATTCATATCCCCAAATTTCACATCCATAGCACAATATAGGTCTTATCATACTATCGAAAAGTTTGAATATTTCGTGTGGCTTAAATTGTCCAAAATTATATTGGCACTGAAAAATACAGGATATAGCTTTACGAGCTTGTTTAGCAGCTATTTCATGTGTTTTTCCCCACGAGAGTTTTGGTGTCATGTATACGCCCAAATATTTATAAAGTGAAACGACCTCAATAATCTTATCTTGAAAGTACCATTTTTCATGCTTTTTTAAATGGCCACCATTACGAAATACAATAATTTTGGTTTTGTCTAAGTTAATTTGCATATTGACTTCATTACAATACTGGGAAATACAGTTTATTTGCCTTTGCAACTGAATAGCAGTGTCGCTCATGCTAGAAATATCGTCTGCATACATTAATGCATAAAGATCACATATATTATCATTTATGAATACTCCATTGGGAAATTTAGCTTTCATGTAGTCAACTAAGTCATTGATAAAAAGGCAAAAAATCAGAGGACTTGTTAAACAACCCTGACGGGTACCCACGTTACAGTTGAAGAAATTTGATAAGCCATCGTCTACTCTAATACACGCTTTAAGATTTTTGTATAGAGACTGTAATACTTTCAAACATCTACCGCTTATGCTCTTCCGACGTAGCGTGTTCCACAAAAGTTCATGTTGAATTGAGTCGAACGCTTTCGAAAAATCGATGAAAATACAGTAAAACCTTCCTCCTGGTCTTGAGAGGTATTTTTGTACAACTGACGTTAACGTAAAAATGTTGTCAATAGTTGAATATTGTTTACGAAAGCCAGCTTGGGACTCATCTATAACTTGGTTTTCTTCACACCAGACTGACAAACGATTATTTAGAATAAAAGTGAAAACTTTGCAAAGCGCGTCTATAAGTGATATACCGCGATAATTATTTGGGTCTGATTTGGATCCTTTTTTATAAATTGGAACAATTATACTTTTTCCCCATTCCTCAGGTACTAGTCCCGACGTGTATATTTCATTGAATAATTTGTGTAGATATGGTATTATAGCAGACGATACGTGTTTTAATACATCAATGCCTATACCATCAGGTCCAGGCGAGCGATTACTATGAACTTGGGAAAGAGCTCTTGTTATTTCATCTTCTGTAATGTCAGTATTTAAATAATCGTTATCTAAGTCGTGGCGAATGTGTTGCAATGTAATACTTTCATCTCGAGATTCGGGAATATCTTTATAGTACAGGGATTGAAAGTGAACCATCCATTCATCACTACTGATATTTGTGGAAGTGTTTATATTTTTCTTAGTCAAAAAACTCTTAATCGTTTTCCAAAATTTTTGTGGATTCTTACCCGAGTCTATAAGAATGCGACGGTTTTTATACTGATTATTGATTTTTGCCCGTTTGCAAACTGTTTGAAATATTCTTTTTGCTTCATGAAAAGCAACTAGATCAGAAGAATGATTAGATATTCTAAAAATTCGTAAACGGTTGTATTTTTCATTCTTAGCAATTGCACACTCATCACTCCACCAAATCGGCTGACAAGAGTTACCTCCCTTACTCCTATAAGAACCTCTAACAGTAGTTGGGCAGGATGACTTTATGAGAGTTATAAATGAATCGAGCATTTCCATAGCTGAAACTGTATCCAATTTGTCATAGAATGATCTAATCAATTGTGGGAAATTTGAATCAAAGATCTGCATTGTGGAAGCATTCCATATCATTTTTTCATAATAGTGAATACGTCCATCCTGGCGATTTTCAGACTGAGTAAGATTTGTAACAGTTATGTTTCTGGAAAAACTAAATATACAATACAGTGGGCAATGTACTGAGAACATAATATTGTCAACATTAAAGTCAGTAACATAAGGGAAAATACTCGAGGATGCCAACATGTAATCGACGACACTCGCACCATTATTTGCGAAACATGTGTATTCGCCGTTTTTGTCGTTAAATAACCTGCCGTTAAAGACATGTATATTAAAAGTACAGCATAAGTCTATCAAAGACAGACCAAAGTTATTACAGACTGTATCTTTTGACAATCTTGACATATCAAAACTGTCAGATGGAAACTCTATATTCCCGCTGAAAATGTAGTTAACGCAATCATTTGGAATGAAATCACATAGATCTTTTATTCGGCTGTTCAAATCTCCGGCTACAAATATCGCTGCATCAGTGTACATACTGGTTAATTCTAAAATTTTGTCACTTAAAATATCAATGCCATTATTACTATTGAAACTATATATGGGGGAATGTTCTGGCGAGACATATGCAAAGACCATTATAATATCTTTACCAATATCAAACAGAGACCCTTTAAATTGCAAAACTACACATTCTTCAAAGTGTCTATAGATACGCTTTATTAACCCTGATTCAACAAAAAAGTTCTTGACAAGAACAGTAACTCCACCAGAATTACGTCTGGCGAAGCGACTGCGTTTACGCACAAAATCAAAATGTGTATAATCTGTCATAAAATTTTCAAACTCGTGCTCATTACGCGCCCAAGTTTCACACATTCCAAATATGTCAAATCGTCTAATATAAGAGTGAAGAAATTCATCAAATTTAAATTTCATAAAACCCTCTATATTCACGCTAGCAATCGACATGTCAAGACTGTCAGAAGATAAAGGCAATGAATGTTGTTTGAACGAAGACGATTAATTATTTTCATTTACAGAAACGTTCTTTTTGGGGTATGTCTGCTTTCTTGTCCGTAAAGGGTAAGTTCTGTTAAGGCCTTGGCCGGACCGCTATTGGTCAATTACCACGGGGGTATTAGACGCAAAATCGAAAGTGTAGGTGACTTTGTCAACCACAAGTTTGTCATACCTGAAAAATGCCTTTTTGTTTTCGTTTATGCTTTTCATAAGGAGAGGATATAACGCAGTTCGTAACTTAGTCACGCGTTCAGGGAAATCCTCTACGATGCGAAGGTTGCTGTTTTCACTAAAGATCGGATCTCTGTGACACTGGCGATAAGCTTTCAAAACTCGTTCACGATCCCGAAAAAAGGAAAACTTAACTATGATAGGCCTAACAGCAGCACTACTTGGAATACGATGAGCTCGCTCTATAGACATCGATGACTGATCTATACCCATCTTGGTAATCTCTCGTCTGATCTTTTCCTCAGACTCCTCCCACGATTCATTGCGCTGATCCTCAATTCCATGGAATTTGAGATTATCTCGTCGTGACTGAGCTTCGAGCTGTTCACTCCTAATTTCGCTTTCCTTCGCCACCCTTCTCACATCCTCGATCGACCGCGTCAACGACTCCACTTTACTAAATAACTCCTTGTTTTGCTCCTTCAAAGCAAAATTCTCAGCTTGTAAAGTTGACATCGATTGCTCTAGTTTATCAAATTTTCCATCCATATTCTTAATATCGCGCCGAATTTCGAGCAAAAGAGTATTAGTATCCAATTTGGAAGAGTCTAAATCTCCAATACTATTCCGATCTGTGTCCGATGGGTTAAAGTCTAATACAGTGGAGGTATCTGATAAATTGGACTCATTGAGTGCCGCCTGAGGTGGATGAACACCAGTCGCTGTGGGTTCCTGGCGTGTTTTGGAGGGACCGGTATCATGTAACCAGCGATCAAGATCGGCCTGTCGCCGAGATGTTTGAGCCGACGGGGGAGATTTAACAACGGCAGAGTATAAAGTATCGTCCACATTACTTGCCGCTGAAGCATTACGAGTCATTACACGACCAATACTATTGCGACCTCTGTTTGATCCCCGACAGGCGGGTTGCCCCTTGCCAGAAGCGGATGGTGTGACATCTCTGTTGTAAGGACCGGGGTTACTCTCGAGACCGTTAACACAAAGGAGGAAGAATAATACTAAGCGAAGACATAGTGACAGTTTATAGAAGTCTTTTGCAGAAGTTATTGAGCTACATCTACTCTTTATCGGATGCGTGAAGCAGCCTATTCTGTAGCGATAAGTCGAAAGATCATCGCCCATTGTTTACATCCGTAGTGCAGAACCAGTTTTGCAGCTTTACAGAGATGGCTATTTATAGAGGGTCACTTCAATTGACCTCTGGCAAATCCAATATACAACAATATATATATACATGTATCTTAGACTGACCGATCGAATAAGTTTCTTTCTGTTAACTCTTACAATGTTCAATTCCCAACAAATGATAACGGCAGCACATAGAAAGTACCTTTAACAAATTGTTGACGAATTTCTAGACCATAAAACTTCCTCTTTCTCGAGTTTTTAGTTAATTTAGCTACCTTTGTCTTCAATGTAAAAAAACGTGTCTTCGTCCAAGGGCGACCACCCACGAGTCTAGTTTGCGATTGGTGAAAAAATGGACAGGTTTATTATGTTAGTCTCTGCCTTTTCGTACATTAAATCACAAAATCATTTCAAAATTCACATTGTAGTAACTCTTACGCCGTCTACCCTTTATTGAACTCTTCACCAAATAGTCCCGTGTTTTAAGGGCCCTGAGGAAGAAGGCCTTTAAAAACATCACGGGAAAAAATGTTGACAACCAGCATTTGCTCCTTTCCCCCACAATGTTTTCCATCCTTTAACCCTTTACCACACAATTGTAACTTTATAACAACACTAAAAAGGCTTTTAAAGAATTGTTTGAAAAGGATAAAATGCTGCTTAACTAAAAAAATTCTTCTTTTCCCATAATGCTTTCAGCTCTATCAAAAACATAAGATATCATAAGAATACATGTAATTTGTCGTCTGCAAATTCTTTCAGTTTGTTAGTGTCCAATATTTTATCGTTTTGTAAAGAGTTAATCACGAATCCCATGATTAAAGCCACATTTAATTTGTCGCCTCCTAGTGCTTTCAATCTGGATCAGTCAAAAAATTCCCCGTCTGATAAAGACTTAAAAGCCTTTCTTGTTTAATGTTTCAAGTTTCAAGTTTCAAGTTTTATTCATTCTCTCAGCACATTTACATTTATGTGATATGAGGTAACAACAAAACATGAAATAATTATTACCAGGCTGTATGGTATATCAACTACAAGATATATGAAGAAAAAGAAAACAAACATTACTGATACATAGGTGAACAGAGTGAGGGAGGAAAGGCTAATGGAAAAATCTGTACGGTTTGGTACCGGTCATAAAATTAATGAAAAATATAGGAACAAAGTCAGGTAGATAGTTTACAATTTTTCAATACAATAAATAAAAACTTTGCTAGTTTAGTTAGTTTCTTGGAAATATTTGTGTTCATAATATTTCTAAAGGTAAAGATATTCGGATCTCTACATTGGGATCTCGTCAGAATATGTGTTCTCTCATTATCAAAAGCATTACACCGAAAAAGATAATGAAATTCATCACCAACCTCATTTAGAGAACACATTTTGCACTTTCTATCACTTCTTTCTATAACTAACCAACGACCCTTTTCTATTGGAAGATAATTATTACAAAACCTAAAATTAATAACAGACTGGAGAAGTTTACCATCTAAGGTGTTAAAAAAGTCTTCAAATTTATGTTCGAACTTGTACATTCTATAATTAATACATTTTCGGGAACACATCAAATCAGAGTACCAACTTTGTAAACATTGAGATTTTAGAATATCATCAACTCTTTTCAAAAGCATTATTTTTGAGCCAGTATAAGACTGGCCATTCCAAACAAAGCTTAAGCCACAACTGTCCAAAGTATTTTTAACAAATTCAAACCATTTCAGTTGCCGATTTGGTGCACTGTAATAATTCAATAAGAAATTATAAAGAACTGCAGACAATTTGTTATTTTCTATCAGTAGATCAAACCAATAGCCAATAATGCGTTTCTTCACAATTACTGACAATGGGAATCTTCCTAAATCCCCATACAACATAACATTAGGTGTATTCTTTTTCACGTGTAAAATGTATTTCATGAAATCTGTATGAACCTTTTCAACAGCAGTTAAATCACCAAAACCCCATACTTCACAACCATATAATAAGACGGGCACTACCATGGTATCAAAAAGCTTTAGTTGACATTCAACGGATAGGTTTAAGTTACGTATTTTTTGGAATAGACTAAACATTGCTTTCTTAGCTTGTTTGACGACATACTCTTTTGCAGCAGCAAAAGACCTGCTCCTGCAAAAAACTACACCTAAGTAGTTAAATTCACGGACAATTTCAATCGTATGATCACCTATTCTCAAATCACGTTTATTACTTGCCCGGTCAACAAATATAAGGATTTTCGTTTTGTCAAAATTAACTTGGAGCTTCCATCTTTCACAATATTTAGAAAAAACATTCAACGCTTCAACTAGGCCCTCTTCTGTTTTGGCAAAAATAACCGTATCGTCGGCATATAATACAACAACTAATTTAACAAAGATATCTAAATATTCATCACTAAGATCTAAGTACGGCGCTCCATTATTTATCAAGTAATGTTCTAAATCATTCAGGTACAGAGACAATAAAATTGGCGATAGATTTTCTCCTTGTCTTAAGCCTCTACAACATTGGAAAAAAATCAGTTTTTTTACCGTTTATGGATATACAACTTTTTATATTTTCGTACATACTCTTAATAACATTAAGAAAATTTCCATGTATGTTGTATTTCAGAAGTTTACGCCAAAGTCCTGCGCGCCAAACAGAATCAAATGCCTTCTTGAAATCGATAAATGCGCAGAAGAGCTTACTTTTTCTTTTAAATATTCTGACAGTGCATGAAGGATAAAAATGTTATCAGTTGTAGAATGCTTTTTACGGAAACCTGCTTGATTATAAGATAATAAGTTATTCATTTCAATGAATCTATTTAATCTTGCATTTAAAATAGAGGTGAATAGCTTGCCCATACAACTCAGAAGCGTTATGGGTCTGTAGTTTTCTGGAGAGTGTATGTCTCCTTTGCTTTTGTAAATAGGAATGATACACCCCTTTGACCAAGAATCTGGGATAATACCCTGCTTTAAAACAAGATTAAATAATTTGACATAAACTGGTAGCAGAATATTTATAGAATGCCTTAAATATTCATTAATAATATTGTCTATACCGCTTGCTTTTCCATTTTTCAATTGTTTAATGCATTGCTTAATTTCCTCCTCGGTAATTTCATTATCAAGGTCATTTTGAACGTCAAGGTCAGGATAATCAGTGGTTGGGGGCTCATCATCTTCATCCAACGAAGACTTGAGATCTTTGAAGAAATCATAAAAATAGTTCACATTTAAATTGTCTTTCTTTGTATCTTTATTCAAACTTTTAATATAATTCCAGTAAGCTTTTGGATTTTTACTTCGCATGTTTTTAATTCTATTTCTACATTCTTTTTTGTACTTAGAATTTTTTAAATTCAAGATAGACTTATACTGTTTGCTGGCATTTAATAAGTCTGTTTTGTATTGATTACTACGAATCTTATTATATCTTTTTTACACCGGTGATGACTTTTTCTAGCAGTTTTACAATCTTGATCGAACCATGGTTCATTTCTACTGGAAGAATTGTTTATTTTAGGACTGCTATGTCTTCCGCATGTTTTAGCAGCGGAATCAAGTAATATGTTTGCTATTTCGCTACTAATATCATTAATAAAAGTTTTGTCTGTATCATGTGTATGTGTTAGTTTTTCTATAACAGAATTAACTCTTTCGATATCTATATTTTCAGTGAAAATGGCTGAATGTTCTGGTTTAAACCGTTTTATATCATTAGATACTTCCTTCCTACAAGTTTGTATATCAATTGGCTTTGTATGAAGATCAAATGCTATAGCACAGTGAACATCTGAAAAAAGTGGTATGAAATTTTCTATCTTGAAGCTTGAAAACAAGGGCAAACATTGTGCTGAGGAAATCACGTAATCAACAACTGAACTTTCCCTACATGTTAATTTTCCGTCAAACATATCGTCAAATGAACGTCCGTTTAATATAACGAGATTGTTCGCCATGCAAAAATCCACTAATCTTCCTGGCCGATTAATTGTTTTATCTTGCGATACCCTAGTTACAGCGAACTCAACGAGTTTATTTATTTCTGCAAGTGCATCATTTTCAGAAATACATTGACTATCAGAATTTATTGTCTGAAAAATTCTTTCATCAGTGTATACTATATCTTAAAGATTCGATGTTCGGGCATTTAAATCTCCCATTAAAATGACGTATTTACAATTATTGCTATATAATTCAAATTCTTCGTAAAATGTATGCAAAAAATGGTTTTGAAAATACTTCGAGTTTTCTGGGGGCACATAAGTTACATCAAAAATTACATCTTCGTCACAATTGAATAATTTTTTAGAGATCTTAATCCACTGGACATAATTACAATCAGATTCTATGAAGCTACAATACTTAACTATGCCATGTTTAATAAATGTACCTATTTCACCAGACTTTGTCAATACTTTTCTTTTCTATGTTTTGGGACAAATTCGTATCCATCAACCTGAATAATGTCTAACGAATCTAAATGGGTTTCAGTGCAAGCAAAAATATCAAAGTTTGCTAAATATTGCCGAAAGTCTGGAGTAATAAGCTTACTAGATAAACCAGCAACATTTAAACAAGAAATAGAAAGGGATGTTGTTGTAGTGTTAATAGAACCACCATGACTATCCTAATCACGTACCACATGTGTGCCTACACCACTAGATGATTGTGCAGCAGTTTGACCTTCTAAAGTACCTTTGGTATTTGTATTGTGTACATCAGCCTTTATCTCGCGACCATCAACATAAAGTTTATCTTTAACAAGAACAGCATGCTGTCTATCCTTTCTAGCTTTACGCAACAAAGGGTACAATGATTTTCGACGCTTTTCGACTTCTTCTGGAAATTGTTCTTGAATACTATAAGTAGTACCTGCAAGTAAGCGACCAGATTTTCTCACAGACTCTCTTTCTTTAAAAAATGTAAACTTTGCAACTATTGGCTCTGGTTTGACTCGACGGCTCTGACCCTCTTTCCTGGATTTAATACGGTGCGCACGTTCTAGCTTTACATCTTTAATTTTCAATTTTTCTTCAATAAATTGTTTGAGAACTGCTTCAGTATCTTCATTTTGGCTTTGTGGGATTTCATTGAAAATCAAGTTATCTCTCATACTTCTGCATCTGAGATCAAGTAAGTCCTCTTTAAGTCTTGAGTTAGCACTTATCAATTCACGTAATGCTTCTTTCAATTGGTCATTTTCACTTTTTACTTTGCGCACAACTTTTTCTAAATCAGCATGTTTAGAGGTTTGTTGAGCCACAGAATCATACTGCTCACTTAGAAATGTCACAGAATGCTGCAGGTCGCCAGTTGCTGTTTCTGTTTTGGTAAGTCTTTCTTCAAACTCTGTCTTTTTGAGGGTAATTTGCTTTACACTGTTTTCAATTGAGTCTAGTTTGTCTAGTTTTTCTAATTTACCACAACACATTTCTAACACCGAAAGCTTAGACAATATACTATCAAACCGAGACGTGGAAAGAACAACGTTATCAGATGTTTTCTTATTTTTCAGCACTCTACCGGTGTCTAACTCAAGGTATGATAATTCTCCATCAATGGAAGAGTCTGATTCCCTGTCCTGTCTTATACGCTTACTAGATGGTCGTTTGCAGGAATTGGATGAAATTGGTGTAGATAACCTGGTACTATTAGTTTCCATTTCTATAAACTGGCTCTGACTGTCTAAGATAATATGGACTACTTACAGTAATTCTTAAATGAAAAAAAGACTGCGGAACACTCAGCAGCCGAGACAGACAGGCAGACAGACAGACAGACACCAAACTTTCAGACGAACAAACAGACTAACGAACAGGTAGACAAAGCATATACTAGTTTTTTAACAAAATGATGCTGGCAAAAGTAAAAAAAGAAAACAGTTTAATAGACACACGGAGTGATGGACGCACAAACAAACAGAAAAGACAGTCAGACAGACAGGCAGGCAGGGCTTCGCGGAGGTAGGCGATGCCCCCAGAAGTAGGCGATGCCCCCAGAAGTAGGCAATGCTCCCACCTTTCAGGTAGGCGATGCCCCCATAACGGGGCGATGCCTACCTATAGAGTTACGCTTATCAGAGATGACATTTTAGCGTCTGCTAACCGACGGGTGATAGTTATTTTGTCATGACATAATTTCTAACCCTTCGTTCGTCCATACATAAGTCATACAGACTGTTCGTCCGGCTGTGTGTCTGTCTGTCTATCGATCTTTCTGCCTGCCTTTCTGTCTGCTGCATTTTGTTTTAATTATTTTCTAACTCTTAACCACTCGATTCCGAGTTCCGACCCTAAGGAAATCATCGGGTTAACTATCATTTTCTTCCTTTCCCACAATGCTTTCTTCTCATCAAAACACAAATCTGTCGTTTGAACCATATTTGTAAGTCTGCAAATGCTTTTAACTTGAACATGTCTAAAATTATATCGTTTAGTATAAGTAAGTATAAATATTCTTTTTTTGAACAACACAACGTGTACTTTGAGCAGAGTTACAATTTAAATTGAAATCGCCTAACGACCAAAAGCGATTAAAAACTATTTTGCTGCCTGGTTGGATAGCTCAACGGCTGGCGTATCTGACTCGTGACCTGGGCCCGTATTCACCAACCATTCTTGAGAATATTCTTAGTCTTATTCTCCCATGATTTCTATATTTGTAAGTAACATAACTGCTGATTGGCTAAACCGAATGGTTTAGCCTATCAGAAGTTGTGTTACTTACAAATGTAGAAAATTCTGGAGAATAAGACAAAGAACGTTCTTGAGAATGGTTGGTGAATACGGGCTCTGGGCTATCCCGTTTAAGGCGAACATTCTCTCTGGGGTTTACTTCGCCATTTATTTCTGTTGCGTGTGAGAAAATTTGTCGGGAAAGTAGTCGGGAAAGAAAAACCTGTCAAGACTGATGCGAGAATAACAGGAAAGATATGAAGTGACCGCCTTGATGACCGGGGCTATAATAGACAAATATTCAATCCAGTTGCTATGACAACTTAGATATGTTTTATTATGTAAATTGGGAAAAAGTGTGGTGTGGGAATGGTAACTCTAAGAAGTTGGGTAAGGTTATATGACAATATTGAGAAAGGCGAGTTTCATGTTTTTTGGTGGTCCTGAAAAGGACCGTTTATTTAGAGTGACCTCTATTTGGAACTCATGAGTGCCAGTCTGATTCGGAAAAAATATTTCCGCAATCCGCAGTTTGGAGCCAGGGCCGTTGCTGTTGACAAATGCACCATGTCTGGGAGATAGTCCCGTGGACACTTAATATCCTTGAACCTTATGACAAGGTTGCCATATATTTTCGTCAATTTTCTGTTTATCCATTTCCTGTCTTTTTCAAATTTGGTAAGCGTCAGGCCTGGAGGTTTGCTTCTTGAGAAGTCTGCTCTTGGAAGAATTTCATTTATAAAAACTTTCTTTAATCCCGGCTTCCTTAAACTCTTCTACCTAAACGACAAATCGATCCAAGAATAGTTGCCGGGTTCGATACTGGGCTTACATCATTTCCGCCTATAGATATAACAAGGACGTCTATGCTTGCAGTCTTGGTCTTGTTCTTGAGTTCTTCGTCCAAAGTATCTGTGCGTAAACCCCCACGATAAATAAAAACCGTGGAGCCTGGAATGTGTAGGTTTCCCCCGCTGAAGTCTTCCAAACGTTTTATGTAGGAATCTCCGAAGAATCCGAAACGAGCCATTGTCGAAGAAGTGATCTAGAATGTGAAAACACTCTACCTTTAACCCATTTAAAAAGAACTTGGTGCTGTAATTAACACGTAACACATGGCAATAACTACTCAATGTCGACTCATTACTGCTCAACTATAAACAAACTGCTAACTAATTACTGCTCAAATTATATATTGTTTATTTCACTCAAACAAAAAGCTGTAAGACAGGGCCGGACAAGAATTGTCAAATTTAACACCTTATATGTCTTAACCCATTACCGCACAATCCCTTCTTTTGACAATCCTGAAAAAGAAGCCTATGGAAAAAACTGTGGGGGAAAGGAGAAAATGCCGGTAACCAGCATTTTCTCCGTTTCCCACAATGTTTACTACCTTTCACAAAACAAATTTCAAATTTTCCGTCCTTTTTGTTTTGTCATCTGAAAATGCGTTCGATTTGGACAAAGCTAAAAATTTGGCGTTTGGTAATGAATTAATTAATGTACTTTTTACCTTTGAAATTCACTTATGACATTTGTGCCTGTACAATTATGAAATGTTGAAGTGTCCACCATTTCATTCATTCATTCATTCATTCATAACAAAAAAAAAAAAGTGTGTGCATTCAACATTTCACTCATATTACCAGCTGAAGAGATTTCAGAATTCTCTTTCTTCAACAACATTTGCAGACAACAAATTTCAACTGGCAAAAAAACAGTGTATGAATGGATAGGAAAAGTAGGAGAGAATCGATTATTATCGTTCGTTCGTTCCTTCCTTCGTTCCTTCCTTCCTTTTTCCTTCCTTCCTTTTCGAGTTTCGATTGTGAAGTACAAAAGGTCAATATGGTTGGTGCAATACAAATACCCCCATGTAGAGAGACCATTGATAAAGGGGTTATTGATCTCAGCACGATGTCCGCTTAAAGTAAATCACAGCTGATCTTTAACCTCTTTCATAGATAAATCGGAACGACATTTATGTTGCTCAATGTCCAAAATAACTTTCCAGGGAAACGATGCCTGCCTGTCAAATAAATTCTGATTTGAAGACAAAACTTTGTGACAGATTTTCTTTTTAGTAGTTTCCTTCCTTCCTTCCTCCCTCCCTCATTTCCTTCCTTCCTTCCTTAGTATGAAAATTATAGCATAACTTAGATGGAGAATTAATGAGGTCCCTATGCCATTTTTTCAAAACATTGCTAATCCTGTATATTTTTCTAAGTCCCGTTTTTCCTTATCCGTTTAATGTTCTATATATCTCAAGTTTTAACTTTTTCTTTTCTTTATGTACATGACGGGTATTGTTCTGTGAGTAAATACTTTGTAGTGTTTTATTCAACTTGAGGGAGAAGGGTTTTTCTATATGATACATGGAATTCTTTATCGTAAAGTAATAACTGAAGCTTCAAAAATACATAATAGTTGCTAGTATTTAGAAAAAGGACTTGAACATCATCCGAGCCATGATTGACATCTCCATACCTGGAAAATTTTCCAATCTGGGTCAGGGAAAGACCGCCCACATCTGCACTGACCAATGAGGATGCAAGGTTGGAGCCAATTTTTCGATTACTGTAAGTAAGCGTCTTTTAACTGGCAATCAAGTGAATGAACATTGATGTTATGTTTTGCATAATCTTTGACAACACCGACTTTTTTAAGACACATTGAAAAAAGCTTATGAAAACTAAGAGGAAAAATACTGGTTACAAGCATTTTCTCAATTCTCCACAATGTTTTCTATCCCGTCGAAGACAACTCAGACACTATAAGCTACATGTAATTTGACAGGCACAAGTCTATAATTTTGTTATGTAATCCAAGTCCATAGTGCACTTTCTGTGTAATCTGATCATAAACTGCGATGCCTTCCAAAGCAATTTTAAATTGCAATCGGCAGCAAAAGTGAAAATATCAATCTATTCCCTGCATAATCGCCAACTTGACTTACGAGTTTAAGCATAGCTGAATCTGCAGAAAACATTGCTGAAAAAAGAGATAAGGCTAGAGAGAAGTGCTGTTGTTTCCGTTTCCACAGGTTCTTTTTTTCACCAAAAGCATATTCCGTCCTGATTAACATTTGATTTACATCAAAATAAATGTGTGCCATGCTCTGGCAAAAGGGCTTAATGCATCACCGTAATACTAGCCCAAGCCAATCACATAATAATTAATCCACAATAGCCACATTTCTTACCAATCATCTTAATCATGAGGTAGAATGGACCCTGGTCACACAGAAAAAACGACCAATAGAGAAAAGTTTCGGCCAGGTCAGCCTGCGATACTTTTCGTAGATGTATTATGCCCCCTTTTCACAGAACATGGCTCATTTATGAATTATTCTTCTGCATAAATGAGATAATACTGTATGGAAATTTTGTTTCCTACTACGATTAACTTGTAATTTGCCATTTTTTTTCTTTACGCAGAAAGCCCTTGGAAACTGATGCCAGCGAACAGCGACCTGGTAAATCGCCTTGCACTCTAGTGCCATAAACTCTGTTCAGGCCCATCGTCTTTGTATGGTGGAGACAAAGATCAGACTGTAATGACTGTAAAGTAACGATATTCACCAATAAAGAGGGCAAATTCGAGCAATTGAGGGGGGAGGAGAACAGATATACATATCAAAATATGCATAATCCATATAAAAGTTGTAAGGTAATAAATGCAATGTATTTTTTGTGTGTCAATCGCGAAAATGTTTATTAGTTGCATTTTTATTTTTCATACTTCAGTACTTTAAGTGTTTTAAGTGTTTTAGTTTTCAGGAGTCCAAGTCGTCTAAAACGGAGAATATTTCCCCTTTCCCCTGTAAATATGCCTATTTACAGTAATTCATTGTAAAAGTATCTTTTTCGTTTACATGTTTTGCCAATTTTTACTAAACCTCTCTCTCTCTCACGCAAGACTAAGGTTATCACAGCTATCAAAGGAAGATCAAATAGGAAATTGATAACCTGATAACTTTAAGTCAGTTTTTTACATTTAAGTCTAAGCCAGGCGATAATATTTCAGCTTTGAAAACAGTTGCAAAGTGTCTCCAAGACAAAGGGGTCAAAGTATCTCAAAAGGGTCTAGATTTCATCTAAAATTCTAAGGGGTCTAAATGGTCAGGGGTCTAGGTGTCTCACTCCCAAGTTTACATTTTAGCAAAAACTTGTGAGGGAATTAGAAAAACAATTGTATTAATTTTGTAAAAGTTAAATTGACCTATTCAGAAAACGACAAATTTTTACTACTTTCAAATTGAAAGCATAAGCAGACAACATACTGAAAAATGCCACAAACTACATGTAGCTGAAATTCTTAGATAGAGTTGAAAATAATGTAAGAAAAGGAGACAATGTGTGGGCGTAGGCACACTGGCCGCCTCGATATGACCCAGATGGCAGGAGAGAATTGATGATTTTTGCTTTTTTCTTTTCCAACATTTCGCCTCGAGCAACGTTGAAGCAGCTTATCATAAAATTGAAAGGAAAACCACGAGAAAACATTTTTACAGGCCGCTTGGCGCGCTTCTAGAATCTTAAGCGGCGAGTGTAGATCAAAATCAGGCTGCAAAAAATGTGCAGTCTGATCTTTGATCTGCACTGTCCGATGATAAGATACCTATACTCTTATTATGCCTGTGAAATAGCAAAATTTAAGTTTGTACTATCAGTTTGAAATTTTCATTTCATTTAGTTAGCAGGGAAAGGGTTAAAGATATCAAATATCTTTCTAACCAGGTGAATGATTGATGTTGCACGTTTTCCTTTTATCCGGCCAAATGATTGAATCAAAATCTTGCTATTTCATAGGTATTTTTAATTGAAAATTTATTATTATCAGACATTGAAGATCGAAGATCAGTCTGCATGGTCATGTAGTCTTATCTTGATCAATACAGTCAGCCAGTTAATCTAAACATCACAAAAGGAACACTTCCAGTCTGTTTCACTCGCTAATTGGTGCAGTCAGTACTTATTTTGACCAATGACATAACAGGGGCGGAGTTAAAAAATTCTTTGCTATCATAATCATAACGAATTTGATGATTGACATCTCTGATCAAAGAACATCTCCCCTCGAAACCTTTAAAATTGTATATAAAAAAAAAAGAAATCAAACCTTAACCCTTTCCCAAACGACAAATTTTTGGACTAGACCAAATTGAAAGCATTTGCAGATGACAATTCAACTCCTGCTGAAAAGATGATTTCTATCTATGATAGGGTAGAAAACATTGTGGGGAAATGAGAAAATGCTGGTTACCAGCATTTTCTCCTTTTCCCACAATGTTTTCAAAAGGCTACTATCCCAGACCCGTAAAAACCAGGGATTGTTTGGGAAAGGGTTAAGGCATCAATCTTTCTGCGACAAGTTTTTGAAATAATCAGCATAGCCCTTTATATATAAAAAGTAATTAGAAAATAACAATATTTTCATAGGTTAGACAATAATATGTATGAAAGCAACTACCATGTAACTACTCACATTCAGAACTTGTCTCGCATCTTTTTTCGGCTTGTCTCTCGTTCTCTCCCATGGGTTTAAAAAAATCGGTTAAAAAATGGTATGTTACAAACACTTCTTAACATGCAAAAAAAGAAATGAGCTTCCTTCCTTCCTTCCTTTTTGAGTTTCGCTTGTGAGATCCAAGTGTCCAATATGTTCGGTACTCTACCGATACCCCATGTGGAGAGCCGATCAATATTCGATAATCGTTCGCAGCGTGATTCTAGCATACAATTACAATAAGTTTCTTAATTCCGCGTCTGTTACTATTTTACTACTAAAAGACTAAGTAGATCAAAGATCAGACTGCACTTTCTTTGGAGCCTGATCTTGATCTTCACTGTTCACAAAAGCTTCAAGATTCTTTTCTTTCTTCCTCCGTCCTTTCTTTCTTTCTTTCTTTCTTCCTCCGCCCTTTCTTTCTTTCTTTCTTTCCTTCGCATATAACTTACTTTCTTTCCTATTCATATAAATCGGCCATTACTTTAAAATGCTGACCGTCCAGAGTCGTGTCTGTCAGGGTAGGCGATGCCTGCCTGTCAGACACAGATCCCAGCAAGAACTTTCGTGTAGCTTTCTTCAATACGTTTTCTTTCTTTCTTTGTGAAATAAATTACAATCTCGTTATATTACCAATATTCGTCAAATGTTTTTTTCGTTTGTTCGTTCATTCGTTCGTTCGTTACATTTTGAGTTTCGCTTGTGAGATCCAAGTGTCCAATATGTTCGGTACTCTACCGATACCCCATGTGGAGAGCCGATCAATAATCGATAATCGTTCGCAGCGTGATTCCAGTATACAATTACAATAAGTTTCTTAATTCCGCGTCTGTAACTATTTTACTACTAAAAGACAAGGTAGATCAAAGATCAGACTGCACTTTCTTTGGAGCCTGATCTTGACCTTAACTGTTTAAAAAGCTATAAGTGTACAGTATACAGTATAGAAGAGAATTTCCTTTTCTGTCTTTCTTTCTTTCGTTCTTTTTTTTTTGTTTCTTATCTTATCTAACTTCCTTCTTTCTTTCTTTCTTTCTTTTTTCTTTCTATGATGCAAATTGCTATCAACCTCAGTTATGCTTACCGCCCGGCACTCTGTCTGACACAGATCCTGGTGAAATAAATTACAATCTCGATATATTACTTAAATTCTATAAACGGTCATTTCGTTCGTTCCTTCGCTCTTTCCTTCATTTTTTTGAGTTTCGCTTGTGAGATCCAAGTGTCCAATATGTTCGGTACTCTACCGATACCCCATGTGGAGAGCCTATCAATAATCGACAATCGTTCGCAGCGTGATTCCAGCATACAATTACAATAAGTTTCTTAATTCCACGTCTGTTACTATTCTACTATTAAATAAGTATATTGCAGTCTTTCAGAGGCTAAAAAAAATTAGAACAAGAAACAATTTGGTCAAAATGTAGAATGAGTTTCAAGACGAGGTAGATCAAAGATCAGACTGCACTTTCTTTGGAGCCTGATCTTGATCTTCACTGTTTAAAAAGCTTCAAGTGTCATATACAGTATAAAGGAGATTATTTTCTGTCTTTCTTTCGTTCTTTCGTTTTTCTTTTCTTTCTTATCTAACTTACACCCTTTTATATTTATATCAATCGGCCAAGACTTTGTAATGCTAACCGTCCAGAGTCGTGTCTGTCAGGGTAGGCGATGCCTGCCTGTCAGACACAGATCCCAACAAAAACTTTCGTGTAGCTTTCTTCAATACATTAACGCTTTCTTTCTTTCAAATCGCTCTTACCCTCAGTAATGCTTACGGTATAGAAGTCTGTCAGGAAGTCAATGCCTGTCTGTCGGACACAGATCCTGGTGAAATAAATTACAATCTCGATATATTACTTAAATTCTATAAACGGTCATTTCGTTCGTTCCTTCGCTCTTTCCTTCATTTTTTTGAGTTTCGCTTGTGAGATCCAAGTGTCCAATATGTTCGGTACTCTACCGATACCCCATGTGGAGAGCATATCAACAATCGATAATCGTTAGCAGCGTGATTCCAGCATACAATTGCAATAAGTTTCTTGATTCCCTGTCTGTTACTATTTTACTACTAAAAGACTAGGTAGATCAGAGATCAGACTTCACTTTCTTTGGAGCCTGATCTTGATCTTCACTGTTCACAAAAGCTTCAAGTGTCGTATACAGTATAGAAGAGATTATCTTTTCTTTCTTTCTTTCGTTCTTCTTTTCTCTCTTATCTAACTTACTTCGTTTCATATTTATCTAAATCGGCAATAACTTTGTAATGCAAACCGTCCAGAGTCGTGTCTGTCAGGGTAGGCGATGCCTGCCTGTCAGGCACAGATCCTAATAAGAACGACTTTAACACTTTCGTATAGCTGTCCTTATTACCTTACCGTTTCCTTCCTTCCTTCCTTCCTTCCTTCCTTCCTACTTTCCTTCCTTCCCCTTTTCCTTCTGTCAAAGATACCTATCGACCATGACTTTCTTTTTTTCTTTCTTCCTCCGTCCTTCCTTCAATACTTCATTCAATCCTTCCTTCAACCCTTCCTTCAATCCCTTTTTTCTTTCTTTCTTTCTTTCTTTCTTTCTTCGCCCTTCCTTCAATCCTTCCTTCAATCCTTCAATCCTTCTTTCTTTCTTTCTTTCTTTCTTTCTCCCCGCTTTCCTTCCCTCGTACCTAATCTATTTCCTTTCCTATTTATATAAATCGGCCATTTCTTGATAATGCTAACTGTCCAGAGTCGTGTCTGTCAGGGTAGGCGATGCTTGCCTGTCAGACACAGATCCCAACAAAAACTTTCATGTATCTTTATCAACGCTTTCTTTCGTATCTAACTTACTTCCTTTCATATTTATATAAATCGCTCATTACTTTTTAATGCTAACCGTCCAGAGTCGTGTCTGTCAGGGTAGGCGATGCCTGCCTATCAGACACATATCCCAATAATAACTTTCGTGTAGCTTTCTTCAATACGTTAACACTTTCTTTCTTTCTTTCTTTCTTTCTATACATGAAAATCGCTTTTACCCTCAGTTATGCTTACGGTCTAGAACTCTGTCAGGAAGTCAATGCCTGTCTGTCGGACACAGATCCTGGTGAAATAAATTACAATCTCTAAAAATTCTATAAATGGTCATTTCGTTCGTTCGTTACTTTTTTAATTTCGCTTGTGAGATCCAAGTGTCCAATATGTTCGGTACTCTACCGATACCCCATGTGGAGAGCCTATCAATAATCGATAATCGTTCGCAGCGTGATTCCTACATACAATTACAATAAGTTTCTTGATTCCGCGTCTGTTACTATTTTACTATTAAATAAGTATATTGCAGTTTTTCAGAGCAATAAAGTTCTTACAGTTCTTACATTTAAGCCGATCTTAAAGTTTTATGCATCATTGTGAAACCCTGTGAAAAGTTTTTAGTACAACGGAAAGACAATATGGAAAAAGTCGAAAAAACCATTCCGAAAATTGGCCGATTTCTGAAATATAAAAAAATCGACCTGATCGAGAAACATTTTCCAGGCCCTACTGTTCTTAAATTTAAGCCGATCTTAAAGTTTGATGCATCACTGTGTAGCTGAGAAAGCCTATTTGAAACTCTGTTAAAAGGTTTTTAGCACTACAGAAAACAGTGTGAAAAAAGTCGAAAAAACCATTCTCAAAAATGGGCCGATTTCTGAAAAGTCAAAAATTCGAACTGATCAAGAAACCTTTTCCTGGCCCTAGAGTTCTTAAATTTAAGCCGATCTTAAAGTTTTATGCATGATTGTGCAGTTGAGAAAGCGTATTTGAAACTCTGTTAAAAGCTTTTTAGCACTTCTGAAAACAGTATGGAAATACTCGAAAAAACTATTCCGAAAATAGGCCGATTTCTGAAAAGTCAAAAATTTGACCTGATCCAGAAACCTTTTCGAGGCCCTGCAGTTCTTGAATTTTAGCCGATCTTAACGTTTTATGCATCATTGTATAGCTGAAGACGCGTATTTGAAACTCTGTTAAACGTTTATTAGCAATGCTGAAAACAGTATGGAAAAAGTCGGAAAAACCATTCCGAAAATAGGCCTATTTCTGAAATGTAAAAAATTCGATCTGATAGAAAAACCTGTTCTAGCCCCTACACTTCTTTAATTCAAGCCTATCCTAAAGTTTTATGCATCATTGTGTAGCAGAGAAAGCCTTTTTGAAACTCTGTTAAAAGCTTTTTAGCACTACTGAAAACAGTATGGAAAAAGTCGAAAAAACCATTCCGAAAATAGGCCGATTTCTGAGAAGTCAAAATATCGAAATGATCAAGAAACATTTTTCAGGCGCTGCAGTTCTTAAATTTAAGCCGATCTTAACGTTTTATGTATCATTGTGTAGCTGAGAAAGCCTATTTGAAATTCTGTCAACAGATTGTTAGCACTACTGAAAACAGTATGGAAAAAGTCGAAAAAACTATTCCGAACATGGGCCGATTTCTGAAAGGTCAAAAATTCGACCTGATCAAGAAACCTTTTCCAGGCGCTGCAGTTCTTAAATTTAAGCCGTTCTTAACGTTTTATGCATCATTGTGTACCTGAGAAAACCTATTTGAAATTCTGTCAACAGATTGTTAGCACTACGGAAAACAGTATGGAAAAAGGCGAAAAAACTATTCCGAACATGGGCCGATTTCTGAAAGGTCAAAAATTCGACCTGACCAAGAAACCTTTTCCAGGCGCTGCAGTTCTTAAATTTAAGCCGATCTTAACGTTTTATACATCATTGTGTAGCTGAGAAAGCCTATTTGAAATTCAGTCAACAGATTGTTAGCACTACAGAAAACAGTATGGAAAAAGTCGAAAAAACTATTCCGAACATGGGCCGATTTCTGAAAGGTAAAAAATTCGACCTAATCAAGAAACCTTTTCCAGGCGCTGCAGTTCTTACATTTAAGCCGATCTTAACGTTTTATGTATCATTGTGTAGCTGAAAAAGCCTATTTGAAATACTGTCAACAGATTGTTAGCACTACGGAAAACAGTATGGAAAAAGGCGAAAAAACTATTCCGAACATGGGCCGATTTCTGAAAGGTCAAAAATTCGACCTGATCATGAAACCTTTTCCAGGCGCTGCAGTTCTTAAATTTAAGCCGATCTTTACGTTTTATGCCTCATTTTGTAGCTGAGAAAGCCTATTTGAAATTCTGTCAACAGATTGTTAGCACTACGGAAAACAGTATTGAAATAGGCGAAAAAACTATTCCGAACATGGGTCGATTTCTGAAAAGTCAAAAATTTGACCTGACCAAGAAACCTTTTCCAGGCGCTGCAGTTCTTAAATTTAAGCCGATCTTAACGTTTTATGCATCATTGTGTAGCTGAGAAAGCCTATTTGAAATTCAGTCAACAGATTGTTAGCACTACTGAAAACAGTATGCAAAAAGTCGAAAAAACTATTCCGAACATGGACCGATTTCTGAAAGGTCAAAAATTCGACCTGATCAAGAAACCTTTTCCAGGAGCTGCAGTTCTTAAATTTAAGCCGATCTTAACGTTTTATGTATCATTGTGTAGCTGAAAAAGCCTATTTGAAATTCTGTCAACAGATTGTTAGCACTACGGAAAACAGTATGGAAAAAGTCGAAAAAACTATTCCGAACATGGGCCGATTTCTGAAAGGTCAAAAATTCGACCTGATCATGAAACCTTTTCCAGGCGCTGCAGTTCTTAAATTTAAGCCGATCTTTACGTTTTATGCCTCATTTTGTAGCTGAGAAAGCCTATTTGAAATTCTGTCAACAGATTGTTAGCACTACGGAAAACAGTATTGAAATAGGCGAAAAAACTATTCCGAACATGGGCCGATTTCTGAAAAGTCAAAAATTTGACCTGACCAAGAAACCTTTTCCAGGCGCTGCAGTTCTTAAATTTAAGCCGATCTTAACGTTTTATGCATCATTGTGTAGCTGAGAAAGCCTATTTGAAATTCAGTCAACAGATTGTTAGCACTACTGAAAACAGTATGGAAAAAGTCGAAAAAACTATTCCGAACATGGACCGATTTCTGAAAGGTCAAAAATTCGACCTGATCAAGAAACCTTTTCCAGGCGCTGCAGTTCTTAAATTTAAGCCGATCTTAACGTTTTATGTATCATTGTGTAGCTGAAAAAGCCTATTTGAAATTCTGTCAACAGATTGTTAGCACTACGGAAAACAGTATGGAAAAAGTCGAAAAAACTATTCCGAACATGGGCCGATTTCTGAAAAGTCAAAAATTTGACCTGATCAAGAAAGCTTTTCCAGGCGCTGCAGTTCTTAAATTTAAGCCGATCTTAACGTTTTATGCATCATTGTGTAGCAGAGAAAGTCTATTTGAAATTCTGTAAACAGATTGTTAGCACTACTGAAAACAGTATGGAAAAAGTCGAAAAAACTATTCCGAACATGGACCGATTTCTGAAAGGTCAAAAATTCAACATGATCAAGAAACCTTTTCCAGGCGCTGCAGTTCTTAAATTTAAGCCGATCTTAACGTTTTATCAATGATTGTGTAGCTGAGAAAGCCTATTTGAAATTCTGTCAACAGATTGTTGGCACTATTGAAAACAGTATGGAAAAAGTCGAAAAAACTATTCCCAACATGGGCCGATTTCTGAAAGGTCAAAAATTCGACCTGATCAAGAAACCTTTTCCATGCGCTGCAGTTCTTAAATTTAAGCCGTTCTTAACGTTTTATGCATCATTGTGTAGCTGAGAAAGCCTATTTGAAATTCTGTCAACAGATTGTTAGCACTACGGAATACAGTATGGAAAAAGGCGAAAAAACTATTCCGAACATGGGCCGATTTCTGAAAGGTAAAAAATTCGACCTGATCAAGAAACCTTTTCCAGGCGCTGCAGTTCTTAAATTTAAGCCGATCTTAACGTTTTATGCATCATTGTGTACCTGAGAAAACCTATTTGAAATTCTGTCAACAGATTGTTAGCACTACGGAAAACAGTATGGAAAAAGTCGAAAAAACTATTCCGAACATGGGCCGATTTCTGAAAGGTCAAAAATTCGACCTGATCAAGAAACCTTTTCCAGGGGCTGCAGTTCTTAAATTTAAGCCGATGTTAACGTTTTATGCATCATTGTGTAGCTGAGAAAACCTATTTGAAATTCTGTCAACAGATTGTTAGCACTACAGAAAACAGTATGGAAAAAGTCGAAAAAACTATTCCGAACATGGGCGGATTTCTGAAAAGTCAAAAATTCGACCTGATCAAGAAACCTTTTCCAGGCGCTGCAGTTCTTAAATCTAAGCCGATCTTAACGTTTTATGTATCATTGTGTAGCTGAGAAAGCCTATTTGAAATTCTGTCAACAGATTGTTAGCACTACGGAAAACAGTATGAAAAAAGTCGAAAAAACTATTCCGAACATGGGCCGATTTCTGAAAGGTCAAAAAATCGACCTTATCAAGAAACCTTTTCCAGGCGCTGCAGTTCTTAAATTTAAGCCGATCTTTACGTTTTATGCCTCATTTTGTAGCTGAGAAAGCCTATTTGAAATTCTGTCAACAGATTGTTAGCTCTACCGAAAACAGTATTGAAATAGGCGAAAAAACTATTCCGAACATGGGCCGATTTCTGAAAAGTAAAAAATTTGACCTAATCAAGAAACCTTTTCCAAGCGCTGCAGTTCTTAAATTTAAGCCGATCTTAACGTTTTATGCATCATTGTGTAGCTGAGAAAGCCTATTTGAAATTCTGTCAACAGATGTTAGCACTACTGAAAACATTATGGAAAAAGTCGAAAAAACTATTCCGAACATGGACCGATTTCTGAAAGGTCAAAAATTCGACCTGATCAAGAAACCTTTTCCAGGCGCTGCAGTTCTTAAATCTAAGCCGATCTTAACGTTTTATGCATCATTGTGTAGCTGAGAAAGCCTATTTGAAATTCTGTCAACAGATTGTTAGCACTACTGAAAACAGTATGGAAAAAGTCGAAAAAACTATTCCGAACATGGGCCGATTTCTGAAAGGTCAAAAATTCGACCTGATCAAGAAACCTTTTCCAGGCGCTGCAGTTCTTAAATCGCATCATTATCATTATTTCTTGTTAAGGTTTAAGTCTGTTTCATTCCATATAAAATTTTGTTGTAAATCTTCACAAAAACCAAATATATGTTTTAAGGGTATCCTAAAACTAAATATTCCAACATCATTTGAACTAAAAATATAGTTTCTTCTTACATTAAAACCAACGTTATCACCCCCTGCAACATCATTTGTATCCTTATACCATAGTTGATTTAGTCCTTGTGATTTAGCAAAGTCATCCGGGTATTTTAAAAGTCCAAGCATTGTAGTAGTGTGACCAAGGTAATTAATGGATTCTATCTCTTGCCCACTAAGTTGATATCTGATATTTTTAAACAGATACATTATTCCATTATTTATTAATGTAACCGTATCTTCATTACGATCATAATAGGGATCAGCAACAACAATAGCTTCTTTAAATAATCTTCCTTCAAATAGTAGATATGACTCAGAAGGATGATAAAAAATATCTTGTGTTTCAATGTCAATCCTAATATTTCCTCCAGAGTTGTTAAGATTAGTTCCTGTAATAGGCTCATACTCATGGTATTCATATTCATCAATATTATCAAATTTTAAAATTGGCGCTTTAATGTTTAAAATATCCATTTTATTATATGCAATTATAATTTTTAAGTCAAAATTATAATTGAGTTGAGTTTTTAATATTCTAGCCATAGTT
This sequence comes from Tridacna gigas, assembly GCA_945859785.2. NCBI lineage: Eukaryota > Metazoa > Mollusca > Bivalvia > Cardiida > Cardiidae > Tridacna > Tridacna gigas. The sequence goes on from OX244028.2 coordinate 24,066,748, forward strand.
GAAGGAATGATTTGTTTTCATCATTAACATAAACACCTTTAAGTTTAATATTTTTAAGTTTTTCAGCAGAAAATTTTTTTCTCATTTTAGGATAAATTTTATTTCCATAAACAATGGTCACCTTTGGTATATTGTTTTCTTCTAAATAATCATTTACTTCATCTTCAAAACCCTTCATGATATCAGCTTTTTCAGGAGACAATTTTACAACAACCTTTTTATAATCATAACTTGTATTATTTACTTCAAGAACTTCGCAATCTTCACTAATTTTAAAGTTAGCATAAAGAATACCACCTCTTTTTGTATTGTATTTTTCATATTCTGTTATCCTAAATTTTAGCTTTGACATTCTTTTTTATTTAATGTATATATTTTACTTAACTTAAATTTATTATTTTCATAATACTTTAACTCCGGAACCCCTACTATTTAATTTCTTAACTAAATCTTGAATAGCAATGGCACTACCATCTATTAAGGTGTTAATATTTTGCGTTGCAGGTAGGGTTGTTGTAGTAGGCTTTTGAGTATATTCTTCTAAAATCTTTTTAGATTTTGGTGTCAAAGCCTTTTCAACTAACTTTTTACCTGCATCAACCGCGGCACTCTTTCCAACCTCTAACGCTTTCTTTGCTCCTTCCTTAGCAACACTCTTACCAACATCAACTGCTGAAGATGCAATTTGTTTAGCTGCGCTGCTTGTAAAGAGTCTTGTAAGAAAATTAGCAAAGCTATCAAATATACCTGCACCACCGTAAGAATAATTTCTTTTAAATCCTCTCTTTTGTGATGTAATCATTTTATAGTATAGTCATTAAATTTTTATAACTCTTTGAATCTAATACACCCTGTCTTTTTAATTCATCACAAATACTTACCAACTCATTTCTTACACCTGTATTACCAGCTTCTTTACTTGCCATCAAAAGGTCAAGTCTTTTTAATAGTGCGTTAGGGTCAGATGGAATAACAACAATTCCTTTTCCGAGGACTGAATCATTCCAAATGTTGGAAAGAATGTTTGTCCATTTGTATGCTTTACTGCTTTTTGGAAATTTACTTTTCGGGTTATTATTGCGATGGAGGGTGTTGCTTTTTATCATTATCTCCTTGTAATTATCAAAATCCTCTTCTTTATATTTACTTCTGTCCGGTCTTTTAGCTACAATTAACTCCCACAGACCAGGTGTGCCTTCATAGGTTTTATTTGCAACTAAAATATCATTTCCTAAAATTTCAGCTTCCTCGTTGCCGATATAAAATTTGCCTTTTTTGTCATATATCCCATACATTGTATCAGCTTCATCCTTATTGGTAAATCTTCTTAGTTGCTTTGCTGCAAGTGACCCAATAAGTAATAATGGGTCTTCTTCTTCTTCCAATCCTTCCAACATTCTCATAGTCTCAAGCATTTCTTCAAAATCTTCATCCGTTTCCGATTTCTCATAGGCTTTGATAGAAGGAAAGGCTGGAAACGTAATAGCATTAGGTAAGTCTTCGATACCTTTTATAATAGGTTTAAGCCCTTCTGTAATCTCCTTTGTTGCGACTTTTTGTGTTTCTGTAATAGGTTTAAAAAAACTTTGAAAGGTCTGTTTGTAATTCAATTTCACCTGTTCTCTCTGCAAGTTGGCTATCACGAATTCTTTTTCTCGTTGCGAGATATTCTTTTACTATTTGGTCCCTTTTCACAGGGTCAGTTATCTTTAAAAACGACATATTTTTTTAAGTAAAATTTTTTTTTTATCTTATTATTTTTTTAATTAGTATTTCCAACTTCACATACACAAGAACATTTAAACTTAGGACATTTAAAACGTAGTGGTGCCATGATTCTTTTCAACGAGCCTCCGAAAGGACTCCCTCGCTTCTTGTCTTCCTCTTTCAATTACGCTTTCCTCTTCTTCTGTCTTAATCTTTTTCTTTGACTTACTTCTGATTTCTTCCTTCATTTGTTTATATTTCTCTAATTCCCCCAAAATTAAGTTAAACTCTGTATGTTCTACTTTGTTATCAGATATTGCTTTAGATATATGTGTAAATAGTGTATTAAGCTTTGAATCCGCCAACATTTTAATTTGAAGCTGTTTTTCAGATTTCGTTCTGGTTCTTCTAACTATAAACTTACCTACTAATGCTGAAAAACCAACAGCTAAAGCACAACCTTCTAATGCAATTGTTGCTGGTATCGCTACCACGGTACTTAATAGGGCTATTCCACCTGCTCCGGCACCTAGTGCTATTGTGGTTAATCCAGCTTCAAGGTTATCAATTGATTTACTAATCTTTAAATACTTTTTACTTAACTGTTCTCTAACCCTTACTTCATCTTCAAGAAAAGTTTGAATTTCAGATATCTTTTGTAGTCTAAAAGACTGGCCATTGTCTTCTGCTGATAGTGTTGTTTCTAATGATAGCGCATTTGGTATATTTCGTGCTTCTGGTAAGTTTGGATAAATCTTTTTTTGAAAGTTCCATTTTATTAATTACAACTATTTTTTTTAAATAGAATAGTAAAGACGACACAAAAATTCATTCTCCTCAATTTTTACTAACCTGCTTGAGTTGTTTGTAATTGTGGTAACCACATCAGGTGCATCCTCAAGAATAACTTCATTCGATAAACTAAATTGCTTAATTTTTAAATTATAAGATAAAGAAATTAAAACACCTCCCCTACTCATCATAAAACCAAAACCTAAACAATGGTTTTAGTTTCACCAGCTTTTAATATTAGGGGTTGTTGAGTATAAATATCCCAAGTAACAGGATTAACTTTTTTAGCTGGATTCTTAACTTCTACAGGTTTCCAAAAAATAGTTTTTGGTTGAAACATTTTAGGTTTAACTCCAAATTTATGCACATTCATATTTTTAATTTTATAATATTGCTCCCAATATAGGAATATTTCCAAATGGGCTATTAGGTCCTAAAAGAAGACCTTTTCCATCATAAATTCTGGCACCCCTTTTTAAATACAATCCATCACCAGCAGAACCTAATCCTTTACCTTTAGCCGGTCCAAGATATAAACCTTCACCATCAGTTTCTACTTGACATACACAACCACCTTTTTTAAGGTAAAGACCGTTACCCATTGCTTTTTGAACGCTTGAAGAGGCTAAACCGGATAGGGCACCTACTCCTATAGCAGGTAAAACGGTTCTTGCTAATGTAGGTAGAACTGATGAAGCTAATCCTGCTAACAAAGGTAAAAATCCACCTTCTACTTTCATGTTATGTTTAAGTTGCTTAATTGTCATTCTAATCGTGGTTCCCTTACCAGCTTCATAAGCTTTAGCTATTTTATTTGCTTGTGATTTGGTCACTGCAATTATATCATTACCTTGTAAGTCATCAAAATTTAAACGAATACTTACCGGACAACTAGCTTTAACAGCATGATTTAGCTTTTGCTTTTGTCCTTCTGATATATTTACTTTAACAGTAATGTAGTTTGTCATTTTATATTAATATGTTTTTTATTTATCTTGCTTCTCTAATATGAAATCTGATTGTTAATGTTTCACCTCTAAGATTTAGTAACGTTCTATCTTGGTCAGTAATTGACACATTAAGGTTATGTATTTCATTTGATGTTAGCGGAAGGTAAACTAAATTAACAGGTGACTCTATTATTTTATAACCAGGCGACACATTAGGAAAAAAACTATAAATTGTGTTTCTTTGCGAACCATTAACATAACTACCTGAAATTAAATCAATGTTAACTAGCAAACTATTAATACTTAAAATATTTACTACTTTTTCAGATTCGTGAAATCCTTGTAGATATTTTGCTTTATTAAATCCTAATACTTTTCCGATACTCCTACTTTGGTTAAAATCTACCTGATAACCATTTTCTACGATAAGAACTGATTTTAAAGTATTAGTGTTTGCAGAGATATTAATATAATATTCTTCATTAATTGCGTCATAATGACCTTTTTTCCTCATTTTTTATTGTATTACATCATTAATATCAACTAAATCATAGGAACCTTCAGGTATTTTTAGTTTTACCCACGTTACACCATTGTCTGGGGAATAAACAAAAGTACCGTTGTTTTTATCAATATTAGGAAATGAATAGTAAGTTTCAAGATTAACCAATGCTATTTCATATTCTTTATCTTTTTCTAATTGAAGTGGCGGAGTAAATCTTGTTTTAAACTCTGTTTTGTTGTCACTTACTATAATTTGAAATGATGTTTTATGGTCAGTGTTTTTTACGATTTTTTCAAGCAATTCTTCCATTTTTATATTACTAAAAAAGGTTGTTTATATGTGTAAAAAAATATCTTTTTTGCTTAAGATATATTTTCTATGCATTAATAATAATTATTTTGTTTAAAAAATCTATCATTTCTAGCACCTTTTAAATAAAAATCAATGTATTTTTTACTCATATTTGGGTTAAATACTAAACATATTTCACCTATTTTATTTACGTTAGGTACTATTTTTTCTATACGTTCTTCATGTTTTTTATTAGTTTTATCTACCTCTTCACTTTTAAAAATCTCAGACCATTTATCTATTTGAGAAGATAATTCTGACACATAGTTTTTAATAAAAAAAAAATTTTTTTTTTCTTTTTCACTAAGATTATTGTTTTTTTTTTTTTCTCAAAAAGTTCAAACTCTTTTTTTTAGTCTAAGTGCCTTAATTTTTTTTCTACAATTTCGTGGTGTTGTGACCTCAACCTTTTTTTGTATTTCTTCTTCATATTCTTTAGTACATAATGAAATCTCTTTAAAACTTAAACCATGAAAATTATTATTAGTAAATCCATAAACACTGTTATAACAAGCCATTTTTTTTATAATTATATTTAAAATTTTCTTAAATTATTTTCAATTTTTAATAATAATCTTTGTAATTTTTAGGTATATAAAAGTTGTCAAATCCATCTCTATATTTACCGTTATATTTATCATTGGTTAAATCAATGATAACAAAACCATGAGGTCTTTCCCAACAATTTTTACAAAAGTTAATAAACTCATTCTTAGTCATATCATCCCCTACATGGTCGCTAAAAATATGATTAAGATTTTTTAAGTCTTGTCTAAACAAGCATATAAAATTTGCGTTCTCTCTAATAGTTTGACGAGGCAATCTAAAATAATTTTGTGATAGATAAAAACAATCAGCATTACTATGCCTTCTACGTACATAGTAACTTTCACATTTGTTTTGTCTTTCTAAAAGTAAATCGTCAAAAATCATTAAATTTTTGTTTTGCCCGTTTAAATCTCTTGGGTCAGGTACATCACTAGCATTTTCAAAAAATTCACAGTTAATATCAGATTTTTCTTTAATTGTTTTGCTCCACTCTTCAACTAACGCTGTAGGTGAAACATCATAGCTTTGAACTTCATTTTTAAGTGAAAACAACCTTAATATATATTCTTTTGGTATTTTTTCTTCAAAAGCTTTTTTAAGTATGCGATATTCTGGTTGAAACAAACTTTTACCAAAAACGTATAAGTTGTTATAATCTAACCAATCAGGTCTTAACAAAAGGTTAAGTAAAAGTGTAGTTTTACCACATCCTGATTTACCTACTATTAAACCTCTAATACTTCTTGGTAAAAGGGGTTGGTTAAATCTTTTTGCTAACGCTTCATTCCATGATAAATTAACAATATCCATTTTATATTAAAAAATTTAATTTAATATAAAAAAATGTATTGTGTTAAGTGTAAAAAACAAACTGAAACAACCGATTTTAAATGTGCGGTAAGTAAAAATGGTAGAAATATGAAACGGGGTAAGTGTGTTGAATGTGGAACAACTAAAACTCAGTTTATTAAAATAGAGGGTGGTTCGTTGTTAAACAAGGTTATTAATAACTTACCTGTTGAAATGCACTTACCAGGTCATAATTTTACTGGTCCTGGTACTAAATTAAGGAAAATATTAAATCCTGATTTAACACCTAAAGAATGGTCAAAGCCTGTAAATCGTGTTGATAAAGCAGCATATCATCATGATATATGTTATCTTAAACATGATGATACAGCAACAAGAAATTCTGTTTGTGATAAAAATATGCTTAAAGAGTTAAAAGTATCTATAATCCAACAATTAGGGAAAAAATGGAAAGAGGATTGGTTTCTTCATTAATTGGAACAAAAAAAAAAGATTTGGTATGGGAATTAAAAAAAAAATGACCAAAATATAACGCTAGCAGAAGAATTACATAAACCCGTAAAAAGAAAATTTAAGAAAAGGAGAGTTAGAGTAAATGGTATTGATAGGATATGGGCTGCAGATTTAGTAGATATGCAAGCATTTTCTAAATTTAATCATGGTGTAAAATATCTTCTTGCTGTCATTGACATCTTTTCAAAATACCGGTGGCTGATACCATTAAAAGATAAAACAGGAAAGTCTGTTTCTGTTGCATTGAAGAGTATTTTTAAGGAAAAAAAAAACCTGAGAAAATGTGGGTGGATAAAGGTAAAGAGTTTTATAACAAAGCAGTTAAAGATTTGATTGAATTATATTCCACTGAAAACGAGGAAAAATCAAGCGTTGTTGAGAGATGGATTAGAACAATGAAAGAAAAAATGTGGAAGTATTTCTCTGCTCACTCAACAAATTTTTATATTGATGTATTACAAGACCTTGTTAAAGAATATAATAACACGAGGCATTCTTCTATTAAGATGACACCAACTGAAGCAAGTAAGAAGAAGAATGAAAATAAAGTTTGGAGAACATTGTATCCTGATTATAATCGAGTAAGGGAGGGTATCGAACCAAAGTTTTCTGTTGGAGACAAAGTAAGGATAAGTAAAAAGAAAAAGACTTTTGAAAAAGGTTATACCACAAGATGGACTGAAGAGGTTTTTACAGTTTCAGAAGTAAAACATACATTACCGGTAACATATAAAATTGAAGATTTAAATGGAGAAGAAATAAAAGGTACCTTTTATGAACCTGAACTACAAAAAACAATACAAGAGTTGTATAGGATAGAAAAGGTTATTAAAAAAGGAAAAAAGAAATCTCTTGTAAAGTGGAAAGGTTATTCTGATGAGTTTAATTCATGGGTTGATAATAGTGCTATTATAAATATTTAAATATATAAAAAAAAATGCAAGATATTTTAATTGATAATATAACTTTACCAAATAAACCTTTAAGTAATTTTGAATTTGAGGATGCCTCAAAAAAATTAAAAATAAAAAATTTTAGAGGAATATTTTTACGTAACACTTTACCAAAAAATAATAATAAAAAAAAAGGAATGTGGTATATTAAACCTTAATGACTCAGCGGTCCTGGTACTCATTGGGTTGCTTGGTTTAAAGATGGTTAAAAAAAAAAATATTTTGATAGTTATGGTATTCAACCACCTATTGAAATTATAGATTATTTAAAAAGGCCAATACACTACAATACTGACCAATGACAACATGCAGGGGAAGTATTTTGTGGTCATTTATGTTTATTGATTCTTACAGAGTTATGCGCAGGTAATAAATTTCAGGATGTTTTAAATAAACTTTTTTAGTCATATAAAAAAATGCCCGTTGATAAATTTGGAAGAATGGATGATGTTAAAACAAGCGGTGATGGTGTGTCACTTGCTTACATAAGTAATAATTTTTTACGTAAAGATGGAACAACCACCGTTACCGGTTCTATAAATATGAATGGCAACACATTAACGAGGGTTAGAAATCCAGTAAATCCTCAAGACGTTGCGACAAAGGATTATGTTGATAATACAGCAAAAGGTAATGCTGAATCACCTCTATTGAAAGAAAATGGAAATTTTCTTGCTACTGCTTCTATCAATATGGCTTTTAAAAAAATACATAATCTACATGACCCTGAAGAACAGGATGATGCTGCTACAAGAAGTTATGTGGATAAGGTTAGTAGAGAAAGTGTCATTGTTAAAAGTAAAGATGGAAGATTTGTTGCTACAGGAAATATAGATATGAGGAATTATGAGTTAATAAATGTGATTGCACCGGCTGAACCTGATGATGTAGCAACAAAGGGGTATGTTGATAGCCAATCCACACCGTTTTGTATAACTCCGTTGATAACTTTTATACTGCAATAGGAGAAATATCTATGGGTAACTGACGAATCCATTTTGTTGCTTCTCCAATTGAGAATAGCCATGCAGCAAATAAGCTTTACGTAGATACTGTTTTTGAGATAGCTACCGCAGGTGAAAAGGCTTTAACAAAAAACCAAGACGGGTCTTTTTCAATGGCTGGTAAAATAGATATGGGCGGTAACTCAATTACTGGCTTACCAAATCCAATAAATCGCGACGCCGCTGCTAATAAAAATTACGTTGATAATGGTAGTGCTATTGTAAAAAATCCGGATGGAAGCTTTACAGCAATATCTGATGTAGATTTTCAAGGTTTTTCTATACAAAAAGCTGCGACACCTGTAGATGAGAGAGATTTAGTAACAAAATCCTACGTGGATAAAAATGTATTGCTTCCTAAACCAATTATAGGCGTGTGTGCCGAGGAACAAGGTGTATTAGCAGACGGTAATTACGAGTTTTCTTTTGGTAATGGAAGCACTGGAGTAAGCCATGGGATGGGGGTTATTGTATGTCTGCTCCTGGTAGAATTAAAAGAGGGACTTCAATGGTTGTTAAAGGTAGTGGTATTCTAAAAGAAGAGGCAAAAGTTAATATAGTCGTAAATGGAGTTGAACAGACTGACTACTCCATAGTAAAAAAGAAAGGAGAAGGTTGTAGTTGTGTAGTTTTTCCACAACCTTTAGTAATAGACCAAAGTGATGTTATAAACTTTATAACAAGGTCAAATAACCCCAACGCAAAAAACGCGTATTTGACGTTACTGATAGAGTTGGACTTGTAAAAAATATTTAACCCAGTAAAGGGTTAAATATTGAAAAAAAGGTTTATCGACACCCACGTCAGAATCACGTGGTATAGTATTTCACAACTTTTTCCAATATTTTGCAATGTGTATATACACTTTAGACTGGACTTTTGAGGGAGATGGTAGTATGTTATGATATTAATAATTTTTTTGCTTTGTTTTTTCTAAAAAATGAACTGTATATGGTAATTGTATAAAATATGATTTTTATTTATGATAATAAAGCAGTCTTACTTCCTTGTTGTAAAAATTTTATTACTAATAACACGGTAACCTCTGGCGCGGTCTAACAACCCGTAAGTTAATACCATATCACAATGTTGTAAGGCTGCTGTTTAAAAAACAATAAGTATTTTATACAATTATTGTACTCGTTAAACATTTTTTAGAAAACAGGGTAAAAATGTTTGTTAATATTATAATGTACTACCATTTTCAGTTTTTGGTGTATTAAGCAAAAGTTAAAGGGTTGTGCACTAAATAACTTCCTCTTTCGTTTTCGGTGAGGAGGCATGAAAAAATGGTTTATATCACGGTAGTGTCATGACTCGCCTTACTTATTTATACTTTCTTTTATGTTAAGGTATAGAAAACAGAGTTAAAGGTGATTCTTAAGATAGTTTTACGTTTTTCAACATTATTTAGCTAAGGCAGGAATATCAAAGTTTAAAACTCCCTGTGTTTGGGGTTCACAGAATTTATCCACGGATAAATACGTCCCCCGATATTCCCTGTTAACTTTGTAAAAAAGTTATATTTTACGTTTTATATTACTTTCGGTTTTGCAAATTGAGCATTTGTTTGAATTGTCGTTTAAATCATCACAATTTGCGCATATAGGTATATGACCACAGTCACAAAAAAGTACATCTGGTTTTTCTTCAAGACAAATAACACATTTTTCTTCATAAAAAGTTTTTTTAGGAGCATTTTGTTTTTTAAGATTTTCAAGAACTTGTCTTAAACGTGCTTCATCTCGTTCATCTTGTTCATCTTCTATTGGTTCAGGTATGATTCCATCTTGCATTGAATAAATTATTTGCTCTTGTTCTCCATCTCTTCTGGTAACTCTTTCTAAACCAGAATCACTAATTTCAAGATGAAATGTTCCTGAATCACTATAACCTCGTAATATTTCTAAAAGTTCATGATTATTTATTCGTCGTCTTTCATTAGATTGTTGTTCAAGTTCATGAGCTTCCTGTCTTGCTCCTCGTTCTTCTTCACGATTATAATCATCGAGTAATTCTTGTTCATGTTCAGTTAATTCTCTTGGTTGTTCTTCTTCATCTTCCTCTTCTTCCTGTTCTTCCTCTTCTTCAATTTCATCAAATATACTTTTATCTTCATAAACTATAAAATATATTTTACGGTGTATATCTCTTTTTAAAAAACAATTTCCTCCATCAGTTAAATATTCAACTAAATAATAATACTTATCTAAAATATCATTTTTACTAAAAGAATATGTTTTAGAAAATCTTTTAAAAATCCCATCATCATCAAGCCAATCAATAAATAAGCCTAATTTAAGCCATTCTTTTGATCTACCAAGCTCTTTTTTTGCTCTACTAAATATGTATAATAATTTTGCATCTAACTTTTTTAAAACATATTCATAATTTATATCATCTTTTGATAATTTTAATTATTTGTCATACATTAACAACCCCTTTGAATTTATATAAAAATCTTGTTTTTCTTTTAAGGTTTCTTTTAACTTTATTTTAAAATCATTTGAAATTTTATTTAACACTGACATCTTACATATCATTGTTTGTAACTTAACAAACAAAAATTCAATTTTTATTTTTAAAATAAAAAAATAAAAAATAAAAATAAAAAAAAATAAAAATAAAAAAAATGTATCTATTTATTTATTTATTTATTCATTTATTTTTTATTTATTTATTTTTATTTTTATTTTTTTTATTTTTATTTATTTATTTATTTTTTTTTTTTTTTTAATTTCTTTTTTTTTTTTTTATAATTTTTTAAAAAAATTTTAATTTAAGTAATTTTTTTAAATAAAAAACCCTCAGTCCTTACTCTCAACATCTGGGTTAAAGATATTTCTTCTTAATATTTACTTTTTGTAAAGAGTAAATATTTATGTATGAAGCATGACAAAAGGTTAATCGGCTAACCCATTGCGTGGTTAGCTTGCTAACCGATGCGTGAGTTGATTGTTTTACACAGGGGGTTATACATCGGTTAGCCGGTTAGCCTGGTAATTTAGGAAAAATATTTTTTTTTTTTACAATTTATTTAAGTAAAAAAAGTTTATAAAACAGGTTATGTCATTTTGTTCAATGGCCTTTATGTTAATTTTATGAGCATGTTAATGTTACATAAAATTGTTAAACATATTGTTTATTTAAGGTTGGTTATATTGTTAATTGTATAGCCATTGCATAAGTGTAATGCTAACGTTAAGTTGGTTGTTGCTTAAGGTTTTTTTGAAACATATGGGACATGGTGTGGGTGTGGTTAAAATATTTCTGGGTATTTTGGGATTGCTTAATGATTGGGTTTTTATCGTAAGCGATTTTTTATTACATAACTAAACGGAAAAGGCAATGAACTCCCTTTTATCTATCTACTTGTATATGTTGATAAACATTTGTCCTGGAATTTTCATATTGATAAAACTGTTTCTAAGATAAACAGTAAGATAACATTGCTAAAAAGAATTTCCATGTATCTCACATTTGAAATGAAACAACTATTTTATAACTCTTACATACTCCCAATCTTTGACTACTGTTGTACAGTTTGGTGGAAGAACACCAAATGTAAATCATCTAAGCTAACCGTCCTCCAGAAAAGAGCTGCTCGCATTATACTAGGGGTTACCCCAAGAACACCGTCCAAGGAACTTTTTTTCTAAACTTAACTGGTTAATTTACGATAATAGATGTAAGTATCACACCGGCGTTTTAATCTACAGATGTCGTAATAACCTATCGCCTAGATATATGAGCGACATTATTTCGTTTTTGAGTAACACAAATTACAATTTAAGGTCATCTGCTCGAAGTGACATCATAAACTCGAGATTCAATACATCGTACAAGAAACGAGCATTCTCGTATTTTAGCATGGATGTGTGGAATGAAATTCCTACTTCCATCAGAGATGCGAAATCATTACCTATCTTTAAAAAACAGTTCAAACAACATTTATTAATCTTACAGTCCTCATTCTAGTTAGGAAATCTTACAACTTAACAAAATATTGCACAGTATAGAAACGTGTGTCTGTCCGTAGATTTCAGATTCCATCATTATTTTGCCATTAATTCATCTTCTTCATTTTCAAACACCACAATCATAAGTATCAGTCATCCATATCAGCATTAATTTTGATATTATTACTATCATTATTATTGTTATTCCACTCATTTCGAAGGCAACATTGTAAAAAAGACCTGAAATATGTCTTAATGTTTTAACCTTCACAAAATAAAGATATTATTATTATTATTATTAAGACTCTCGGCTGTATCGCGTGGCTTGATATGCACAGGTCTACGTGGTACATTTCTACGCCGAAAATACGCCGCTTTACCATTCTTAAATCTTAATAGTCCACCTAGAAAAAGAAAACACCATTCATAATTTTCTATCAGAATCTTTCTAAATACATTTCCGTATGACAAACAATTTGTACATTTATTTTCTAACTTGATCTATCAATTGCACAGGCACTTTAGCGACACGTTGCTTATCACCATGGGTGTTGTTGCCGTCGGTAATCGATTCATGCTGTCATGTTTAAGATCATGTGACTAGAAGTAAAATGGGAAGCCCCTTGATACAGACGAGGTTAGATGTAAGTACAGAATCGACCAAGTTGTAATGAGTGACACAGCGGGCACATAAAAGAACCACTCATCACAACTCGGTTGATCAACTGATCACCCGAGTTTTGTCAATGATAAAGAACCAAGGACTGGTTTCGGAACGATTGGGTCTTGAATCCAGGCTTCCTTTTGTCTGATTCTTCAGTCCATACCAAATTTGCTTAGAGATTGAAAGAACTTAAATCCTACAAATCCATCATAATCTGTTGTAATTACTGACAAGAGGAAGCTTTGTCAATCATTCATTTACTTTTTTCATATAATAAAGAAAAGCTAAAAAGTCAAACTTTGTTTTGATGTAAAATAAAGAAAAACTCATTAGTAAGTACCAAAATTTAATGTCTTCGCCGGTAGGTTCTCAACTCGTGAAATTAATGAGCCATGTTCTGGCAAAAGGGGTTTTAATGCATCTCCGTGATGCACTGCATCAAGCGAGTCACCATTTAATTATGGACCCATAATATCCATTTTATCTAACAACCGACAAAATCATGAGGTACACTGGTCCTTTGGCATGCAGAAAATTTACGAAAAGCAAGAAGTTTCGACTTAGGTCAGGTCAGGTCAGGCTGCGCGGACTGCGCATGCTGACTTGGGTTGATACTTTTCGCAAATGCATTATGCCTCTTTTTTACAGAGCATAACTCATATTTAAGAGTTCACACTGGGAAACCTTACACCGAAACAAACAATTGATTCCCTCTCTATGTACTTTCACCCATGAGCATCGAAATTCAACATTTTCTCTTGCGGTATCACTGCTTGCGAAAATATCAATTTTGGTTTTATGCTATCGGCTAGAAAGTTTCATTTCACGTATGTAGCAGGATAAGGGTTACTTATGTAGCAGGATAAGGGTTAGCCCTTATCCTGCTAAATAAAAGAAATAAAACTTTAAAGTCGTTGGTTAAAAACCCAAATTTTCCTATTTCAAAGGTATTTTTGGTATTTTTCATATTTCCTATCGGACAGTGTAGATCCAAGACCAGACTGCACGTTCTGTGCAGTCTGATCTTGATCTACGCCGTCCGCAAAAGGTCAGTGAGTCGCGATAAGCAGCCTAAGGGTTAAACCTGATAACGCTTTGGTTAAATAGGAAATTTACTCCTTCAGCACAATTTCTCGTCAAGGCCCCATGCACATGCACAGCATTTTCTCACGTACAATTAAGCGGCGCTCTGGCAAATGATGGCTTGATGCATCTTGGTAATGATCTATACCAAGTAAGTCATCACATAATTATGGATCCATAAAATCCATTTAGTCTAACAACCTACTGGACCTGGAAGCAGAATGGTATTATGACACGCAGAAAATTTACAAACAGCAGGAAGCTTCGAACTATGTCAGCATATGCGGACTGTGCAGGCTGACCCAATCCCTTTTTTTTTTTTTTCCCTCGGCTGGATCAAACCCCTTTTCACAGAGCAGCGCTCACATGTATGTTAATACATGGAGTTAATAAACACATGTAAGGAAAATACATTTATCCTGAGGCCACACTCTAAAAGAATCCAGATAAGTAATTAACTATTTACAAGACAATAGAATTTTAGACTCGTCCAAACTGAAAAAAATTCGCGCAACAATTCATACATGTACATGTACTTAGTTTAAGCAATGGGATTTGCCTTCAAAGGGTTACAAACCATTGTGGGAAAAGGAGAAAATTCTGGTAGCCAGCATTTTCTCCTTTACCAACAATGTTTTCATATGCCTTCTTCCTCGGGGTCGTTAGAACTCGGTATTGTTTAGAAAAGGATTAGGCTTGTTACGGTTTAGATTTTTTATGCTCGTCATCTTCTGCGAGAACATGTGTAGATGAGAGACAAATCACGCCGGATGGAAATATCACACACGAATATTCCGAAGATCTCTGTTAAGTCTTTACCAAACGACAAAGTTTTAGACAGGTCCAAATTGAAAGCTTTTGCAGAAAGCAATATAAATGTACTCCAAAAATTGAAATTTGTCTTGGGAAGAGTAGAAAACATTGTGGGAAAAGGAGAAAATGCTGGTTACCAGCATTTTCTTCTTTTCCCACAATGTTTTCAAAAAGCTTCTTTCCCAAGGTCGTTAAAGGTCGGGATTGTGTGGTAAAGGGTTAAACTACCCATTGTTTTACGTCAAAGACCCTTTTGCATGACAACGACGACGACGATGATGATGATGATGATGATGATCTTTAATCGTAAAAAAACAAAAGCCATGCAAAGATTATGCATATTTATTATTACAAAAAGTACAACAAAAACAAAACAAAAAAAACAAAAAAAAAAACAAAAAATCATAATAATATCAAAAATATGATAATGTAACAGAAACATACTTAACATAATTTCATGGAACGTTCTTTTACATTATGAGAGAGAGAGAGAGAGAGAGAGAGAGAGCTCTAACAAGGTAGACGCGTGTACTATCAGTTTAGGACCAAGAAGGAAACAAGCCGGCTATTCTATTCTGTTCCCCCAAATCCTCATTAGTGGAGGAAAGGAGGATACACTTGAACCCGTTTTCATGTAGAGTATACTTAACCCTTTACCAGTCGACAAAATTTTAGACTGGTCAAGATTGAAAGCACTTGCAGACGAAAAAATGGTGGCTGAAAATTTGAAAATTGTTTTGAAAAGGGTAGAAAACATTGTGGGAAAAGGAGAAAAGGCTTGTTACCAGCATTTTCTCCTTTTCCCACAATGTTTTCAAAAGCCTCCTCTTCCTCATGGGTCATTAAAACTAGCGATTGTGTGGTAAAGGGTTAATTACAATGTGCGACGTCTTTTTAACTTTTTCTGTCCCTGGTGTACAAAACATCAAACTCATTTATACAAAATTTTTGTTTTCGTGATTTGGAGTATTTCGAATTCAGACTACAATAGAAAAGCAATAACAATCCAGAAATTATGCTGCAAATAACAGCTACCATCGGAATGTTTGAGTATTACACCCGAAAGTTGTTCGGGACAACTTATTAAGTTTTTACGGACACTGCAGATTCAGTTTAAATTGCACAAAATATGCCGTCTGATCATAGATATATACTGTCCGATGCTTAGTCTAAATTACAAAAGAAGCTATCTAATTGGCTGAGACGTACTGTCTCAGCCAATCAGATAGGTTTTCTTGTAATTCAGATGAGACCAGCGTTTAGAGTGATAGGTGGGTATGGACTGCGATATACATTTAAACCACGATGAAGATGGATCGCTTTGGTTATAGTTTATATGAGTCATGAGGAGGTTTAACTCTTTACCAAACGACAAAATTTAAGACTGGTCCAAACTGAAAGAAATTGCAGACGACAAGATAAATGTGAATGAAAAATTGAAATTTGTTTTGGGAAGGGTAGAAAACATTGTGGGAAAACGAGAAAATCCTGGTTACCAGCATTTTCTTATTTCCAACAATGTTTTCAAAAGGCCTCTATCTTAGGGTCGTTAAAAGTCGGGATTGTGTGGTAAAGAGTTAATTAATTAAATATGCGTCTGCAAAATATATCGACCCAGGTCAGCCTGTGCAGTCCGGGTCGAAACGTTTTGCTATTGATCAATTTTCCTCATGTCCAAAGACCATTCTACATCACCATTTACTTAGCTGTTAGACAAAAAACGACTTTATGGATTCATAATTATATGGCCAGCAACATGCGAAATGAGACCTTCGGACATTTGCGTAAAGTGTCGTCCCGGATTAGCCTGCGCAGTCCGCGCAGGCTAATCCGAGACGACACTTCACGACTACATAATATTTTTTCAAACAGTAGACTATCGAGAAACAGAAAATCGCACAAAAAACGGGAAGTGTCGTCTCGGATTAGTCACAGACTGCACAGGCTGATCTGGGACGACACACTTTTACGCATATGTGTGTGTTACATGCCATATGATGACTTGCGTGGTATAATGCATTGCGGAGATGCATTCAAGCCCCTTAGTGCCAGAGTGTCGCTCACCTCTACAGTTACTTGATGCCATCAAAACTGATTCTTCTTCTCTTTAAACTGTTTAAACTCTTGATCATTTGACATAAAATTTAACAGTAAAAAGAAGCCTGAGTTTTGTGATTACACTACAAGAGATCAGAAGTATTCACATATTTACAACGATTTCCCTTGGAGAAGTTTACATGAGTATTTTCTGTGTTGCTTCAAACAGGTTAAAAATACACACCTTGATCTTTGTATATACACTAAGAAATCGGAATAATCTCATATATCTTATATTTACATCGTTTTCCCAAGGGCAAGTTTACATGAATACTTTCTGTGTTGGTTCAAACAAGTTGTAGATACAAACCTTGACCTATGTATTGACTCTCAGAAACTCGGAATAATCTCATATTTACAATGAATTGCCTTGGATAATCAAATTTTAAAGGCCAAACAGTCACCAAGTGTAAACAATTCTGTTTATAAAATACAACTAAACTAAATACAAATTAAAAGTATGGCGATTATCTATGAATTATCAATGAATCAATGTTTCGGACGTTGAATATTACAACAAGAATTGAGCCGCGCTCTATGAAAAGGGGGCTTAATACATCTGCGAAAAGTATCGACCCAGGTCAGCCTGC
Source organism: Tridacna gigas (assembly GCA_945859785.2). NCBI lineage: Eukaryota > Metazoa > Mollusca > Bivalvia > Cardiida > Cardiidae > Tridacna > Tridacna gigas. The sequence continues at coordinate 24,084,088 of OX244028.2, forward strand.
GCGCTCCGCGCAGGCTGACCTGGGTCGATACTTTTCGCTATTGGTCAATTTTCTGCATGCCAAAGGACCAGTGTACCTCATGAATCAGTCAGTTGTTATACAAAATGAATTTTATTGATCCATAATTATGTGATGACTTGCTCGGTATTATGGATCACGGAGATGCATTAAGCCCCCTTTTGCTAGAGCATGGCTCAATTAATGCTGACCCAAAAAAAAAAAAAAAAAATCTACTCTTTACCCATAAAGTGCTGGAACCAACTTAAGTTGTTTTTGTGGACAGTATAGATCAAAATCAGACTGCACAGAACGTGCCGTCTGATCTTGGATCTCCCATGTCCGCCACATTGTTAAAGTATTCTGGCCAAAAAGACCCTTGAAATGACAATGTTTCGAATGTTTTTCCTAACTGAAAAGGTCCATTTCATAAATTTAGCGCTCTGAGGGGTGATGTTTATTGTTCTGTCAGTGACTGGAACCGTGACCAGCCGTACTTTATCAACTCGCCAGACTTGTAATAAAAGCTGTAAGTTTAGATGGTATCAATGGAATTTACCTGCATTTCATACATATAATTGATTTTATTTGGCCCATATTGTGCCTTTAAATCTTATCCTGCCGATAGTAAAAATCCCGAATAATGCTGTTTCAAACTTACTTTTGGTGAAAAAATCTCCGTATCGGACAGTGTAGATTCAAGATCAGATTGCACGTTCTGTGCAGTCTGATCTTGATCTACACTGTCCGCAAGAGGTCAGTGAGTCGCGCTTAACAGCTTAAGGGTTAATATAAATATTTAGTGTATTGCTTACTAGCCAAGCTTCCAACTAGTTGAAATTACTTACCCTGATTTTTGTATTTACTCTGTCAGTAATAAACTAGACATTTATTAAAGGAGTTCCCTTGGAAAAGTTTACTCAAGTAGTTTCCATATTGCTTGATTTTAAACCTGTCTTGATAATCTTCCCCATGCTCAACTATTTACATAAACAATCTCTCCGCCCGAGTTTAACTCTCTAACAGGCGACAAAATTTTAAACTGGTCCATATTGAAAGCAGATGCAGACGACAGACTAAATATTGCACAAATCATGAAATTAGCCTTTAAAAGGGTAGGAATCGTTATAAGAAAAGGAAGAAATGTTAGTAACCAGCATTTTCTCTTTTTCCCCATTTTTTAAAGTCCTTTTTTGGGCTTGTTAAAACTTGGGATTATTATAATAACGGGTTTACCCTTAAGCTGCTAAGCGCGACTCAAGGACTTTTTGCCGGCAGTGTAGATCAAGATCAGACTGCACAGAACGTGCAGTCTGATCTTGAATCTACACTGTCCGATAGGGAGATATTTTTTCCCAACAAAGAGACTCAAAATAACAATATTTGGGTTTTTATTATTCCCTTTAATATTTTAGTTATTTATCATGTTAAGGGTTAAATTCTCAGAAAATCAGTTTACATTTACATGGACTTCCCTTGGTCAATGATTTTCTATTTTGCTTAATTTCTAAGCTCTTTCGAAAATTTTCAAAGAGCTCAACGAGTAGAAAATACAATTCTGTTTCTGGAATTTTCATTTTCACTTTTCTCACCATTCTCTAGAGGCTCATGTTTTTTCTGTGATTTCCTTGGGACTAGTTTGAAATAGTATTTTCTCTATTGCTTATCCGACTCCACACCCAACAAGCTGCAAACGCAAAATGCAGACTCTGACTTTTGTATTTTCTCTTTCAGAAATTTCTAAAATTCTCATATTTACACGGATTTCCCTTTGACAAGTTAACGTAAGTATTTTCTATGTTGCTTGTGCTCTCCATGTCCCCGAGATGATGGTGAACACGCATAAGCAGTTCCGAGATCCAATTCTTGATGTCTGTAAACGTGGGTCGGTCTTCGGGATTCAAGGACCAACACTTCCTCATAAGTTTGTACCTAGATAGGGAAAAACATAATAAGTACAGTAAAGCCCAGTTAGTACGACGAGACACTTTAACCCTTTTACCGCACAATACCGCCTTTTTACGACTCTAGGAAAGAAGCAAAACATTGTGGGAAAAGGAGAAAATGCTCGGACAGAAGACAAATTATTATTCACACCTGATTTATTTTAATGCAGAAAATACCGTATTAAGTCTTTACCAAACGACAAAATTTTAGACTACTCCCAAATTGAAAGCATTTGCAGACAAAATAAATGTGACCCAAAAGTGAAATTTGTGTTGGGAAGGATAGAAAACATTGTGGGAAAAGGAGAAAATGCTGGTTACCAGCATTTTCTCGTTTTCCCACAATGCTTTCTATAGGCCTCTTTCTCAGGGTCGTTAAACTTTGGGATTGTGTGGTAAAGGGTTAAATACACAGGGTGTCCCAAAATATGTGTAACTGTTTCAAATACGTCTGAGGTAAATTGTTTATAAAGATAACACCGTAAATTTATACCATTTAATAAGTAACGAAGGCAGCTAGTGCCTTTCAAAACATATATTGATTTACATAAAATATTTAAAATGAAGTACATTTTGACATTGCAGGTCTCTTCATGAAATTTGCTTTTATCGATCTGCAACCTATTTTTTTTTTTTTGTTGTTGTTGTTAAATTTGAACACAGAAGATACTTCAAAGATTCTATACAAAAAAAAAAAAAAAATGGACAAAATCTATAGAAAGGTATTACACAAGTATTTTGGTCTGATTCTGCATAAATTATAGAACCAAAGCTGTATGACAATGTTATTCTCATTTTCAAGCCAAAGTCAACATTTTCAGAATTTGAGGGTATACTTTTACCATGGAAACAGGCATTTAATAATAACATGAATACGTCAACATATCATTTTCCCTTTGTTTTTGTCTTCAGCATAACAGTTTACATACGTGAAAACACAAAAATTCCATAGAAGAAATAAAACCACAGAAAAGGTCCTTAAGTCGTAAATGCTGAGACAAAATAGAATGACCCATCCCGGCCTTCCTGGAGCCTCTTTTCTCGGCACTCTACTTGTTATTCTTCCAGAGCTACTAGCTGCTTTCCCACGTGACCATTTCCGAAACAGTGATAAGTGGTGAGACACAAATGAATCCTGTCGCAATCACTAATGTCAATCCTCGAAAAAAAAAAAAAACGATCTGGGGAATCGGCAACTCTCCCTCCCCCTCCCCAGTTTTCAAGCCTAAGTATAATTTACCGACTGAGACACCGGGTGTGGCCCATATACATGTACTTACAAATTAGCCGGGCAATAAACTGGCTGTTGGAGCCGCCTCCCTGACCTTAAATAGGCCTCCATGTCCCAGTTGTCAACGGCAGCATACGGTCGTACACCCCTAGTCATGAGTTCCCACAGGGTAACACCAAAGGACCACTACAATAAAACAAGACATGCATTAATCAACCCTGCTCAGGCAAAAGGGGGCTTAATGCATCTCCGTGATGCATGATACCAAGCAAGTCAACACATGATCATGGACCCATAAAGTACATTTTGTCTAACAGCCGATTGGATCATGAGGTAGACTGGTCCTTTGACATTCAGAAATTTGACTGATAGCGAAAGGTTTCGGCCCTGGCCAGCCTGCACGGACTGCGCAAGCTGACCATGCTGAGTCGATACATTTCGCAGATGCATTAAGACCCTTTTTCGCAGAGCTTAGGTGATATCTTTGGAAAACAAGTTATCAACAGCAGCATTTCTGGCAAACACATGGTCCGTATTAACCAACCATTCTTAAGAACATTCTGTGTCAAGATTATGTTAAAGAATTTTTGAATTTGAAAGTACCACAAGTTCTGATTGGCTAAAGCAGATGATTAAGCAAATCACAACTTGTGGTACTTTCTGATCTAGAATAAGGCTAAATACGATATGAATGGTAGTAGTATATATTATACCAGTTTGATTCCAAAATAGAAAAAAAACCCTTCCCTACCTCACTGCCCTCAAACCGATTCACTCCCATTATCAAATTTCATGTAACACGCACGCATTTAAGCCGCATGCTCATAAAATTATAACCCTCATTATACTTACTTAACAAGACGCATCAGTTAACCAACGCAACAGTTAACCAACGCATGACACACTAGAGCTGCAGATTTTTCTAAAAAAAAATTTAATTTTAAAAAATTTTTCATCATCACGCATCATTACATCAGCCAACCAACAAACCCATCAACCCAGTGAAACCCTTACATCAGCTAACCGCTTAACCTCCCCATCAACCAACGCATGACACACTAGAGCTGCAGATTTTTCTAAAAAAAAATTTAATTTTAAAAAATTTTTCATCATCACGCATCATTACATCAGCTAACCAACAAACCCATCAACCCAGTGAAACCCTTACATCAGCTAACCGCTTAACCTCCCCATCAACCAACGCGTCACGCAATGGCTAACCGGCTTATGAGTTAGTGGAGGGCTTAAGATTTTTAATAAAAAAAAAAAAAAAAAAAAAAAAAAAAAAAAAAATTTAAAATTTTTATTCCTTAACGCAAGAATAAAAATTGATCTTACTCTTAAAAGTTTCAGCAACATAGTGTGTAAGATAATAAGACTTACAAGATGAATAACGCAGATAGTGAACAAACACAATATGATGGAGTTAATGCTTCTCCTTATGATGATCCAGAATATAAAACAGAGATGGCTTTCCGTTATAAAAACTATAACCCAGAAACCAACTCTTTCCGTGTTGACCTTTACACAGGTTTAGGAAAAACAAAAACAAAAGAACTACAACCAGGTGACTGGGATCACTTTGAAGATAAAGAACAGTATATAAGAACCGACCATACAGAGAAAGAAAAATGGATACTAGAAAGTGCAAAAGAAATAGTAAGTAAATACAAAGGGTATCCGGATCATGTAAAAGACCGGGGAGAAGTAAACAAATCTAAATATGAAGAATATGATTTTAACGAAGCAGAGTTATGGATAGACTATAACGAAAGATGTGTCTACATACGATTGTATTGCCCTAAAACAGGATTAGATTTTCTCGAGTATCTTAATTTAGATAATCTAGAAGAAGATTACTATGAAGAAGTAGAGTCTAACTTCCTATACAACGTGAAAGGTGTTAAAGAAGACATAATGTATTACTTTGATGAGTATACCAAAGGTTGCGCAGAAGATTTTATAGAAAGCGTTAAAATAGATGAAGAAGAAGAAGATTTTGATCAAGATTTTGCTATAGTATCTTTTATTGAAGATATGAAAGCAAACTTTACTACATGGCTACAAAAAGAAGATGAAAAATACAAACCTGAATACTAGATGATAAAGATTTTTTCTATTAAACTAGAGCTTTATTATTTATAAAATGCTAGAACTAGAGCCAGATTTTAAACAAAAGTTAAGTGATCTACTTAAGGATAAATCTAATATTCATCCTATAAACACAAACAAAATTATTTACACAAATGGAACCGGGTTAATGCCTTACAAAAACCCTAGATGGTTTAGCGATATCTACTACTACTGCAGTAAAATGCTTTATGATCAACCTAAAGAAGATGTTCTAAAGATAATATTCTATGCCGGTGGTAATGGCATGCATGTTAGGAGTTGTTTCTATGTTAGAGATTTAGCTAATTTGCTATCACTTATGAAAGAAAGATTTATAGATTGCCCAAACGAACATCATTACCTAGAAAGCCGTCTTAACGAAATTGAAAAATTTAGTATAAACTTTAAATTTCTATAAAAAATGAAAATTCCAGAAGCGATACAACAAAAGTATATGGTTGAATGCTTACGCATCAAAGCAAAAAAATACCTTTTTAACCTTGACTTTGAAGGATTAAAACAATTTCTTTATAAAATTAGAAACCTCACAAGATTTACAGATTTATATCTTTACGATGATCGTTTTTTAGTTGTGTATCGGGATGATCTAGATCCTAAAATACAGAAGTTTTTTAAAAAATATCCTGGAGAAAATGTTAAACTCATCAATAAAAGACAAAACTATGAAATATAGTATACAACAAAATACTATATGTCGCATCCGGTAACATCAACAGCGACAATAAGCATATTTATATTATTATTTTTTATAAAAAAAAATTTATAAAAAATATTTTAAATATTTAACTCTTTTACAAGTCTAACTCTATCAGTATCGTTAAATATGCATTTTTAGCATTAGGATTAGTTGACCTTGTTATAAAGTTTATAACATCACATTGGTCTATTTCTAAAGGTTGTGGGAAAACTATACAACTACAACCTTCTCCTTTCTTTTTTACTATGGTGTAGTTAATCTGTTCAACTTTATTTACGACTATATTAACTTTTACCTCTTCTTTTAGAATACCGGTTCCCTTAACAACCATTAAAGTCCCTCTTATAATTCTACCAGGAGCAGACATACAATAACCCCCAATCCCATGGCTTTCTCCGGCACTCCCATTACCAAAAGAAAACTCATAATTACCATCTGTTAAAGGACCTTGTTCTTCGGCACACACGCTTATAATTGTTTTATGAAGCGATACCCTTCCATCCACATAGGATTTTGTTACTAAATCCCCCTCATCTACAGGCATCGCTGCGTTTTTTATAGAAAAAACCTTGAAAATCTACATCAGATATTGCTGTAAAGCTTCCATTTGGATTTTTTACAATGGCAGCACCATTATCAACATAATTTTTATTAGCAGCAGCGTTAAGATTTATTGGATTTGGTAAACCAGTGATTGAGTTACCACCCATATCTATTTTACCAGCCACTGAAAAAGACCCGTCTTGGTTTTTTGTTAAAGCCTTTTCACCTGCGGTAGCCATCTCAATAACGCTATCTACTTAAAGCTTATTCGCTGCATGACTATTTTCAATTGGAGGAGCAACAAAATGAATTCGCCGGTTACCCATAGATATTTCTCCTATTGCAGTATAAAAGTTATCAATAGGGTTATACAAAAATGGTGAGGATTGACTATCAACATACCCCTTTGTTGCTACATCATCAGGTTCAGCTGGTGACAGGACATTAATTAACCCATAATTCCTCATATCTATATTTCCTGTAGCAAGAAATCTTCCATCATTACGTTTAACAATAACACTTTCTCTACTAACCTTATCCACATAACTTCTTGTAGCAGCATCATGCGGTTCTTCAGGGTCATGTAGATTATGTATTTTTTTAAAACCCATATTGAATGGAGCAGTAGCAATAAAATTTCCATTTTCTTTTAATAGTGGTGATTCACGGTTTCCCCCTGCTGTATTATCAACATAATCCTTTGTCGCAACGTCTTGTGGATTTACTGGATTACTAACCCTCGTAAATGTGTTGCCATTCATATTTATGGAACCGGTAACAGTGGTTGTTCCATCTTTACGTAAAAAGTTGTTAGTAATGTAAGCAAGTGACACACCACCATCACCACTTGTTTTAACATCATCCATTCTTCCAAATTTATCAACAGGCATCGTTTTTTAATATTAGTTCTACGAACTAAAAGTGAGTATCATCTACGACGATAGGAGTACTAAAAAAGTTTATTTAAAACATTTTGAAATTCATTATCATCGCATAACTCTTTAAGAATAAACAAACATAAATGACCGCAAAATACTTCACCCGCATGTTGTAATTGGTCAGTATTGTAGTATATAGGTTGTTTTAAATAATCAATAATTTCATTAGGTGGTTGAATACCATAACTATCAAAATAAATTTTTCTTTTTCCATCTTTAAACCATGCAACCCAATGAGTACCGGGACCGCTAGAATCATCAAGGTTTAATATACCACATTCATTTTTTTTATTCTTTTTTGGTAGGGTATCTCTTAAAAATGTTCCTCTAAAATTTTTTAATTTTAATTTTTTTGCAGCATCATTTAGTTCAAAATTACTTAAAGGTTTATTCTTTAAAGTAACATTATCAATTGTAATATCTTTCATTTTTTATATATTTAAATATTTATAATAGCACCGTTGTCAACCCATGAATTAAACTCATCAGAATAACCTTTCCACTTTACAAGAGATTTCTTTTTTCCCTTTTTAATAACCTTTTCTATCCTATACACCTCTTGACTCGTTTTTTGTAGTTCAGGTTCATAAAAGCTACCTTTTATTTCTTCACCATTTAAATCTTCAATCTTATATGTTACAGGTGATGTATGTTTTACTTCTGAAACTGTAAAAACCTCTTCAGTCCATCTTGTGGTATAACCTTTTTCAAAAGTCTTTTTCTTTTTACTTATTCTTACTTTGTCTCCAACAGAAAACTTTGGTTTGATATCCTCCCTTACTTGGTCATAATCAGGATACAATGTTATCCAAACTTTATTTTCATTCTTCTTCTTACTTGCTTCAGTTGGCGTCATCTTAATAGATGAGTGCCTCGTGTTGTTGTATTCTTTAACAAGATTTGGTAATACATTAATATATACATTTGTTGAGTGAGCAGAGAAATACTTCCACATTTTTTCTTTCATTGTTCTAATCCATCTCTCAACAATGCTTGATTTTTCCTCATTTTCAGTAGAATACAATTCAATCAAATCCTTAACATCTTTGTTATAAAACTCTTTACCTTTATCAACCCACATTTTCTCAGGCTTTCTTTCCTTAAAAATACTCTTCAATGCAACAGAAACAGATTTTCCTGTTTTATCCTTTAATGGGACCAGCCATCCATATTTTGAAAAGATATCAATGACAGCAAGAAGAAATTTTACTCCACGATTAAGTTTAGAAAATGCTTGCATATCTACTAAATCTGCTGCCCATATTCTATCGACACCCCCTACTCTAACTCTCCTTTTTTTAAATTTTCTTTTTACAGGTTTATGTAATTCTTCTGCTAGTGAATTTTTTTTTTACTCACACCCATACCAAATCTTTTCTTGGTTCCTATTAATGTGGAAACCAATCCTCTTTCCATTCTTTCCTTAATAGTTGGATTATAGATACCTTTTAACTCCTTAAGCATATTAGCATCACATATATCATTACGCGTTTTAGTATCATCATGTTTAAGATAGCATATATCATGATGATATGCTGCTTTGTCAACACGATTTACAGGCTTTGACCAATCTTTAGGTGTTAAATCAGGATTTAATCTTTTCTTTAACTTGGTACCGGGACCAGTAAAATTATGACCAGGTAAGTGCATTTCAACAGGTAAGTTATTGATTGCTTTGTTTAACAATGAACCACCTTCTTTATCCTTAATAAATTGTGTTTTTGTTGTTCCACAAATAGCACATTTTCCACGCATCATATTTCTACCATTTTTACTTACCACATATTCAATATCAGTAGTATCAGTTTTATTTTTACATTTAAAGCAATACATTTTTTTATATTAAATAAATTTTTTTAATATAAAATATGAATATTGTTAATTTATCATGGAATGAAGCGTTAGCAAAAAGATTTAACCACCCCCTTTTACCTAGGAGCATCAGGGGTTTAATAGTAGGTAAATCAGGATGTGGTAAAACTACACTTTTACTTAACCTTTTGTTAAGACCTGATTGGTTAGATTATAACAACTTATGCGTTTTTGGTAAAAGTTTGTTTCAACCAGAATATCGCATACTTAAAAAAGCCTTTGAAGAAAAAATACCAAAAGAATACATACTAAGGTTGTTTTCACTTAAAGATGAAGTTCAAAACCGTGATATTTCACCTACAGCATTAGTTGAAGAATGGGCAAAAACAATTAAGGAAAAATCTGATATCAATTGTGAATTTTTTGAATATGCTAGTGATGTTCCTGACCCAAGAGATTTAAATGCATCAAATAAAAACTTAATGATATTTGATGACTTACTTTTAGAAAGGCAAAACAAGTGTGAAAACTATTATGTAAGAGGAAGACATAGTAATGCTGATTGTTTTTATCTAGCACAAAATTATTTTAGATTACCTCGCCAAACTATTAGAGAAAATGCTAACTTAATATGCTTGTTTAGACAAGACTTAAAAAATCTTAATCATATTTATAGTGATCATGTAGGGGATGATATGACTAAAACAGAGTTTATCAATTTTTGTAAAAAGTGTTGGGAAAGATCACATGGTTTTGTAGTGATTGATTTAACTAAGAACCGTAACGATGGAAAATATAGATGTGGTTTTGACAACTTTTATATACCATGAGATTACTATTAAAAATATATCCTAAAAAAGATATATTTTATACATTTAAACAACCTTTTTTAATAATACAAAAATGGAAGAATTACTTGAAAAGATAGTAAAAAATACAGACCATAAGTCGTCATTTCAGTTGATAGTAAGTGACAACAAAACAGAGTTTAAAACAAGATTTAACCCACCACTTAAATTAGACCAAGATAAAGAATATGAAGTGGCGTTGGTTAACCTTGAAACTTACTATTCATTTCCTAATATTGATAAAAACAATGGTACTTTTGTTTATTCACCTGACAATGGCGCAACATGGGTAAAACTAAAATTACCAGAGGGATCTTATGATTTAGCTGATATTAATGATACAATACAACAAGAAATGAGGAAAAGGGGACATTATGACCTAGTTAATGAAGAATATTATATTAATATCTCCGCAAACACTAATACTTTAAAATCTATTCTTTATGTTGAAAATGGTTATCAGGTAGATTTTAACCAAGGTAGAAGTATCGGAAAAGTATTAGGATTTAATAGAGCAAAATATCTACAAGGATTTCATGAATCAGAAAATGTAGTAAATATTCTTAGTATTAATAGCTTACTAGTTAATATAGATTTAATTTCAGGTAGTTATGTTAATGGTTCACAAAGAAATACAATTTATAGTTTTTTTCCAAATGTATCACCAGGGTATAAAATAATAGAAAATCCGGTAAACCTTGTTTATCTTCCTCTAACATTAAATGAAATACATGATTTAAATGTAACAATTACAGACCAAGATGGAACATTACTAAATCTTAGAGGTGAGAATTTAACAATTAGATTTCATATAAGAGAGTCAAGATAGATATAAAAATGACAAACTATATTAACGCTAAAATAAATATATCAGACGGACAAAAGGAAAAAATTTTACATGCCTTTAAAAACAAAAGTCCAGCAAGTATTCGTTTAAAGCATGAAGATATACATGGTAATGATGTAATAGCACTAACCAATTCACAAGTAAATAAACTTACAAAAGCTTATAAAGGTGGAAAGGGAGCAACGTTTAGAATGTCTCCTAGACAACTTAAGCAAAACATGAAAGTAGAAGGTGGATTCTTACCTTTGATAGCTGGATTAGCTTCTTCAGTTTTACCAACATTAGCAAGAACCGTTTTACCTGCAATAGGAGTTGGTGCGTTATCTGGTCTAGCTTCTTCAGGTGTTCAAAAAGCAATGGGTAACGGGCTTTACCTTAAGAAAGGTGGCTGCGTATGTCAAGTTGAAACTGATGGTGAAGGTTTATATCTTAAACCATACAAAGGTAAAGGATTGAGTTCCGTTGGTGATGGATTGTATTTAAAACAAGGTGGAAAAGGTCTTCTTTTAGGACCTAATAGCCCATTTGCTAATATTCCTATATTAGGAGCAATATTATAAATTAAAAAATATGAATGTACATAAATTTGGAAATGGAAATAAAAATGGATATCATAAAATAGTTCAACCAAAAACTATTTTTTGGAAACCTGTTGAAGGTAAGTATCCAGCTAAAAAAATTAATCCTGTTACATGGGATATTTTTACTCAATATCCTTTAGTATTAGAAGGAGGCAAAACTAAAACGATAGCTCTAGGTATGGGTTTCAATATAAGTAAAGGTTTTGTTTTAGCTTCTCTATCTTATAATCTAAAACTTAATCAAATATCTATAACAAATGAAGTTACATTAGAAGAAGTGGATGACATGGTTATCACAATTACAAACAACGCTGATAAAATAAAAAAAATAGAGGAAAACACCTTTTTGTGTCGTCTTTACTATTCTATTTAAAAATAAGTTGTTGTTAATAAAATGGAACTAAAAGAAAAGATTTATCCAAACTTATCAGAAGCACGAAATATACCAAATGCCCCATCATTAGAACCAATAATATCAGCAGAAGACAATGGTCAATCCTTTAGATTGCAAAAGATATCAGAAATTCAGACTTTTCTAGAAAATGAAGTTAGGGAAAGAGAGCAACTAAGTAAAAAATACTTGAAGATTAGTAAGAATGTGGACAATGTAGAAGCTGGACTAACCGTTATAGCACTAGGTGCAGGAGCAGGGGGAATCGCTTTACTATCAACCGTAGTAGCGATACCTGCAACTATGGTTCTAGAAGGTTGTGCTTTAGTTGTTGGGTTAGCAGCATTAGTAGGTAAGTTTGTGGTTAGAAAAAGCAGAACAAAATCTGAAAAACATCTTCAGATTAAAATATTGGCTGATTCAAAGTTAAATACACTACTTACTCATATATCAAAAGCAATATCAGACAACAAAATAGATCATTCAGAATTTACTTTGATTATGGTTGAATTGGAAAAATACAAACAAATGAAGGAAGAAATTAGGAGTAAGTCAAAGAAAAAAAGTAAGCTAGAGGAGTCGGAGAGTTTAATAGAGAAGGGACGAATAGAAGCACGGGAGGAATTCAGGAGACTTGTAGAAAGGCACAATGGAAACCATTAAGAATAAAACTAAAACCACCCAAGTTTAAATGTTCTTGCGCATGTGAGATTGATAACACTAATTAAAAAATTTTTTTACTTTAAAAAAAAATGTCATTTTTGAAGATCCGAGACCCTGTAAAAAGGGAACAAACAGTAAAAGAATATCTTAAACTAAAAAAAAAAATTCATGATGATCAGCTTGAAGAGAAAAAAGGTAGACTTAAATATCAACAACAACTTTCTAGGTTTTTTAGACCTATTACAGAAAAACTAGACCCTATTAAAAAAGCAGTACAAAATGTTGAAGGTATTATTGATTTAAAAGGTTTTCCTTCTATATTAGCATATGATTATGAAAAATTAGATTTTGATGAAATAGAAAGTATTGAATTAGAAAGTAAAGAAAAAGGTACAAAAAAACCATATTTTCTAAGAAAAATTGCAAAAAAACAGTTAAAAAGATATGATAATGAAGATGAAGTTGATACAACGTTTGGGTTTCAAGAAAATAATGGAAAATTATATATTGGTGATAAAGAAGTTGATATTTTTAACAATTACTTGTTGTTAGTTGGTGAACAAGATTATGATACTGATAAAGATGGTTTGTGGGAATTAATTATTTCTAAAAACCCAAACGTAAATAAATATAATAAAGTAACCGATTTAAATTTTTATGAGGAAATAATGATAAAAACCAATGCTCTTTATCACAATAACAATCCATTAGAAGGTGAACATAAAACTGTTGATAAAACGCTTAAGTCTAAGTGGAGAAGAATACTTAGTAAAATTTGGAAAAGGATTAATATAGGGAGTGGAATTACGGTAATCCCATCTGACCCTAATGCACTATTAGAAAGATTAGATCTCTTAATGGCAAGTAAAGGAGCCGGTCATACAGGTGTAAGAAATGAGATTGTAAGTATTTGTGATGAATTAAAAAGACAACGTGTTTTAAATGCAAAAACTTATAAAAAATTAATGTCTATACTATAAAAATGATTACATCACAAAAGAGAGGATTTAAAAGAGAATATGCTTATGGAGGAGCAGGATTATTTGATACTTTTACTAATTTTCTTACAAGACTATTTACGAGTCAAGCAGCTAAACAAATTGCATCTTCAGCAGTTGATGTTGGTAAGAGTGTAGCTAAGGAAGGAGCAAAGAAAGCATTAGAGGTTGGAAAGAGTGCAGCAGTTGATGCAGGTAAAAAGTTAGTTCAAAAGGCTTTAACACCAAAATCTAAAAAGATTATAGAAAAATATACACAAAAGCCTACTACAACAACTCAACCTGTAATGCAAGATATTAGCAAGTTAATGGATGGTGGTGCCATTGCTATTCAAGATTTAGTTAAGAAGTTAAATAGTAAAAAGGGTTCCGGAGTTAAAGTAATATGAAATTTAAGTTAAGTAAAAATAAACATTAAATAAATGCCTAATCTAAAATTTAATTTAACACATTATGATAATTATAATACAAAAAAGGTTAATATCCTTTATGCTAATTTAAAACTTGATGAAGATTGTGAAGCATTATACAGTTGTGGTACCGAATACAACTATATTAAGGTTGATTTAAAATTGTCACCTGAAAAAGCTGATATCATTAAGGAATTTGAAGAAGATGTAAATAAATATTTAGGAGAAAATGGTATACCTAAGGTAACCATTCTTTATGGAAATAAAATTTATCTAAAAATGAAAAAAAACCTTTCAATAGAAAAAATTAAAAATATTAAACTTAGCGGTGTGTATGTAAATGAAGAAAACAAGTCTTTCCCTCAACTATGGGCAAATTAATATAACAATTATAATTTGACTTAAAAATTATAATTGTATATAATAAAAATGGATATTTTAAATATTAAAGCACCGATTTTAAAAGATGATAGTATTGATGAATATGAATACTATGAATATCTTCCTATTACAGGAACCAATCTAAACAACCCTGGAGGAAATATTAGGATTGATATTGAAACTCAAGATATTTTTTATCATCCTTCAGAATCATACCTACTATTTGAAGGAAGATTGCTAAAAGAATCGCTTGTTGTTGTTAATCCTGGTTATAATATGGATGGCAATGTTCGTCATAATGATGATATGGTCGCCCTAGTAAACAATGGATTGATGTATCTGTTTAAAAATATAAGATATCAACTTAGTGGGCAAGAGATAGAAAACATTAATTATCCTGGTCAAACTACAACAATGCTTGGACTGTTAAAATACCCTGATGATTTTTCTAAATCCCAAGGATTAAATCAGTTTTGGCAAAAGGATACAACTGGTGCGTTAGATAATAACAGTTTTCAAATAAGAAGGTCTTTTATTTTTAGTTCACTACCTACTGGAACATTTAGTTTAAAGGTGCCCTTAAAGCATATATTTGGTTTTTGTGAAGATTACAACAAAATTTTATATGGTATGAAACAAACACTAACCTTAACAAGAGAAAATGATAATGATGCAATTTATAGACTTGCCGAAGCAGCAGTGGGTGGAAACCAAAGACATGAACCTGGTAGGGTTGAATTAACTAAAGTATCTTGGTTTATGCCTCATGTAACGCCTGAAGATGGAAACAAGTTGGAACTTTTTAAATTTATTGAAAAGAAAGAAAAATTTCCAGTTGGTTATAGAATGATACAAAGCGACAGCATTGCGGTTCCACAAGCAATAGGTTTTACTTGGAGGTTATCATCTAAATCATCCCCTGAGGTGCCACGTTTCTTAATTATTGGTTTTCAAACAGCAAAACGTAATAATCAATTAGCAAACACGGCCATATTTGATAATATAGATGTTAGAAATATTTATGTAATGTTGGGTCCAAATAAATATCCAAACTATGAACATGATATAAATTTTATAACTAATAAACTTGAAAGAATATATGGTGAAGCTTCCTCTTTTAGAAAGAAATTTTATAATATGGATGAATTGGTATCAAGCAATGGTATTAATCCTTATGAATTTAAAAATATTTTTCCTTTGTTTGTGTTTGATTTATCAAAACAAAGTGAAAGGCTTAAGTATTCTGTTACTGATATTCACGTTAAAGCAACATTCGGCGCACCTGTTCCAGCAAATACTGAGGCATTTGCAGTTTTACTTAGTGACAGGCTAATTAACTTCCAGAGTGATGGGAATAAGATGAGTATAGTATATTAAGTAATTTTTTACTTAAATAAATGAAAAAGGTTGCTGATTTTAAGAAAATATTAACAGATAACAATATTAAGTGGTATTCCTATTGGAACAAGAAAAAGTATATTGATGTGTTAAAAGAGCATGGTTTGTATCCTGAAGAGGAAGAAAAAAAATTTTTAAAAAAAATTCCTAGTTATGATAGATTAAAGGATATCGCTAAAAACCCAAAGAGGGTTACCTTAACGGATGTAAAAACTGAAGAGGTGAAAGAGTTTCCATCAATTTACAAGGCTAGTAAGTATATTGATAAATGTCCACAAACGATTGAAAACTGGAATGGTAGAGTATGGAATGGTAAATATAGAATTGATATTCAGTAGTTTTATTATTTATGAAAAAATAATAAAATTTGACTTAATGAAAGATTTTTTTATTTAAAAATTATAGCGATGAATTCTTTTTCACGAAGATTTATCAATAGATTGGTAGATGCTAGTCAAACGATTGCATCTAATTTATATAGTGGTGCTCAAAGGGTTGCCTCAGCAGTAATTCCTCAGAGTGTTAGAAGAAGAGTGTCTAATTTTACTAATTGGATGACTGGTAATGTTCCAGAAGAGCAAATTCCACAAGTTATAGACGAGGCTTTAGAAAATGTAGAAGAAGACTTGCTAAGAAGAGAAATACCAAACTTTGTATTAAGGCAAGAAGCGTCTGCATTAAGAGAATTTGCAACACAGTATGTTATAGATGGAGTGGGGGGATGGGGAGCAAATGATTTTTTAGAAGTATGTAGAGAAATCATAACTAATTTTTTAAGAAACAATAGAAATACAAAGGTAAAGCTAGAACTAGTATGTTTATTTTCAAGGGAAAAATCTGGTGGCGGTATTGAATATAAAGAAGTTAAACTTTCTTCAAGTCATGAAATTATAACAAGGGAAAGTAATGTAGATGACACTTATGATAACATGGTAGAACTAGTTATGAGAAATTTCGAAACTTTTTTAATACAAGGAACTGGTTGGAATTTTGAGAGGGTTATAAGCTTAACATTACATGTTGTAGAAAATAGACCGTTATGGGAGGGGCTTGCAGGTTCATGGATGCCTTTACCAGCAGGATTAAAAAGAGCAAATAACAAAAATGGACTTGTTAATATTCAAAACAAAGAAGATCATAATTGTTTTTTATACTGTTGTATGAGGGTGGTTTATCCGAAAAAAGAACATCCAGAAAGAGTTGATAAAAAATTAAAAGAACAAATCAAAGAATTAAATATGAAAGGGATAGAATGTCCCGTTAAATTGTGTGATATTAATAAATTTGAAAATCAAAATCCAGATTTTTCTATTGTTGTTATAGGTTATGATGAGAAAGATGGGTTATATCCTCTTAGAAGGCAAAGAAAAGAAACTTTTGATAGAAAACATTTAGTGATCCTTTTGTTAATAAAAGATGAAGATAAAAATAGTCATTATGTTTGGGTAAAAAATCCAAGTGCACTATTAGCATCAAAAATATCTAAAGATGGACATAAACTTTCTTTTTGTTGGAGTTGTTTAGGACATTTTATGAGTGAAAGAGTTTTAGAAGATCATAGAGTGTTTTGCTATGAAGAAGATGCTGTAAGAATTAAAATGCCAACAAAAAACCGGTGTACCGTAATGTTTAAAAACTGGGTTAAAACGCAACGACATCCTTTTGTTGTTTATGGTGATTTTGAAACGATGCAAATACCAATACAACATGCAAAACCAGACCCAAGTAAAAGTTCAACAACAAAAACTTATATGCATGTCCCAACAGGTTATGCTTTCTTTTTAAAAAGTTTTGATGAAAATGTTTTTAAGTCTAGATTGTTACTATATCGAGGAGAAAAAGCAGAGGAAAAGTTTGTGGAAGAAATAGAAAGTCTGACTAAAGAGATTTTTAAATTACCAGTATATATATGATACTTACCGCAGAGGATGCAGAAGATTTTAATACCGCGGATGTTTGTTATCTTTGTAATATAAAGTTTGGGGAGGAAGAAAAAAGGAATGAAGAAGAGGAAAGCGATGAAGAAGATGGAGTGGAAGAAGAGGAAGAAAAAGAAGAAAAAAAGGAAAAAGATGAAGATAGATGGAAAAAAGTAAGAGACCACTGTCATTTTAGTGGTAGATATAGGGGAGCCGCACATAATAAATGTAATCTTAACTTTCGTAAACCAAACTTTCTTCCTGTTTTCTTTCATAATTTGTCTGGATATGATGCTCATTTATTTGTTAAAAATCTTGGTGTTAGTGAGGGGGAAATTAATGTAATTCCAAATAATGAAGAAAAATATATAAGCTTTACAAAAAAGACTTTAGTAGGTCAGTATAAAAATAAAGATATTTATAAGGATATTAGGTTTTTAGATAGTTTTAAATTTATGGGCAGCGGTTTAGCAAAACTAGCAGAAAATTTAGAAGATTATCAATTCAAAAACTTAAAAAGTGAATTTCCAAAAGAAGAAGAGTTTAAACTTCTTCGTAGAAAGGGTGTTTATCCATATGAATATATTGATTCATTAGAAAGACTTAATGAAACACAATTACCACCTATGGAAGCATTTTATTCAAAACTTGCTGGGGAAGGAATTACAGAAGAAGATTATAAACATGCAAAAAAGGTATGGAAAACATTTAAAATTAAAACTCTTGGTGAATATCATGATTTATATTTAAAAACGGATGTTCTTCTTTTAGCTGATGTGTTTGAAAGTTTTAGAGAAGTTTGTTTTAACGTTTATAAATTAGACCCTGCTTGGTATTTTACTGCACCTGGTTTAGCTTGGGATGCTGCATTAAAGTTAACTGGTGTTAAGTTAAAACTGATTAGAGATGAAAATAAAATCCAATTTATTGAAAGGGGGATCCGAGGCGGAATTTCGATGATTGTTAAAAGGCATATAAAAGCTAATAATAAATATTTAGGTAAAAAGTATGATCCACAAAAACCTTCAGTATTTTGTAAATATTTAGATGCGAATAACTTGTATGGTTGGGCAATGAGTCAGAAGCTTCCAATTAACGGATTTAAATGGATGACGGAAAAGGAATTAAACAACTGGAGGCGGCATTCTTGTTTTTTGGAAGTTGATTTAGATGTCCCTAAAGAACTACATGATTATTTTAATGAGCTTCCTCTTGCTGCAGAAAGAAAAAAAGTAAATAAAGTTGAAAAGCTGGTACCAAATTTACATGATAAAAAGAAATATATTATACATTATAAAAGTTTAAAACAGTGTTTAAGTCTTGGTTTAAAATTGAAGAAGATACATAGAGGGATTAAGTTTAAAGAGAGTGATTGGTTAAAACAATACATAGATTTAAACACACAACTAAGAACAAAAGCAAAAAATGATTTTGAAAAGGATTTTTATAAGTTAATGAATAATTCAGTGTTTGGTAAAACTATGGAAAATATAAGAAAAAGGGTAAATGTTAAGCTTTTCAGAAATAGAAATTCAGCAAGGAAATTTGTAAACAAACCAAACTTTAAGCATTTAGAAATATTTAATGAAAATTTGATAAGCATTCATATGGGAAAAACACAAATAACATTTAACAAGCCAATATATTTAGGGTTTTCCATTCTTGAGTTAAGTAAAACATTGATGTATGATTTTCACTATAACTATATTAAAGCAAAATATGGAGATAGAGCAACTTTAGGACTTACTGATACGGATAGTTTATTGTATGAAATTAAAACAGAAGATTTTTATAAAGATATTTCAGATGATGTTAAAGAAAAGTTTGATACAAGTGACTATCCAAAAGAGGGACATCCTTCAGGCATTCCAGTTGGTAAAAATAAAAAGGTGATTGGCATGTTTAAGGATGAAACAAATGGAAAGGAAATAGAAGAAACTATTGGATTAAAACCAAAAATGTACAGTATTAAAATGGATGATGGGGAGGAAAATAGAAAATGTAAGGGGACCAAGAAAAATATAATTAAGAAAACTATAACGCATCAGGATTATCTGAATTGTTTAGAAAATAATAATATACAGCATAGAACAATGACAAATTTAAGAAGTTATAAGCACCAAATTTATAAGGAAGAAATTAATAAAATAGCATTAAGTGCAAATGATGATAAAAGGTTTATTTTACCTGATGGAATTCATACACTTGCTTGGGGGCATCATAGGATAGAGGAATACAAAAAATAAATTTTTATTTGTGTTAAGAACAAATAAAAATTATAAATTTTTAATTTTACCACATGTTATACATTCTAAAACATAGTTTTCATCAATATTTCTTCCTGTAATATAATTCATTATATCATTAAATGATATGTTTTCATTTAGTTTTCTTTCAAATCTGCCTAAACAATTATTTTCATGATGAAGATTGTTATAACATTCTTTAAAAAGACCGTATTTTTTATTTTCAAAAATTGTATATTCTCTCCAATTTGTTAATTCCTGCATTTTCTTACATAGCTCACTTCTTTTTTCATTATAATCTGATATTAAGTTATTAATGATGACTACTTCTTCATTTATCTTTTCAATTGTCTCTAAATCTTCTTTTGTTAAAGTATCTCTATATTTTTCTTTTGTGTTAAGTAAAAGAACATGATTCTTTAAATCTTGCAAAACATTTATATAAGTTTCTTATCCATATTGTATTTTTTTCCCTGTTTTATAGTTTATTCCGTTTTTTAATTTTTCATATTTTTCTTTTAAAGTAATAACCTTTTCTAAATCATCAACACTACTTTTTATGTGTGATAATGAATATGGTATAAAATTTCTTGGATAAAATAAAACTGTGTATTTATTGGAGGTAGATACCTTTTTATTTTATCTTCCATTATTATTTTTAATAAATACATTTTTCACTTAATTCATTTTTATTTCTTGTCAATAGAAATAAAAATTTTTTTAAAATTTTTTATAATTAAATTTTTTTTTTTTTTTTTTTTTTTTTTATTAAAAATCTTAAGCCCTCCACTAGGTCATAAGTCGGTTAGCCATTGCATGACGCGTTGGTTGATGGGGAGGTTAAGCGGTTAGCTGATGTAAGGGTTTCACTGGGTTGATGGGTTTGTTGGTTAGCTGATGTAATGATGCGTGATGATGAAAAATTTTTTAAAATTAAATTTTTTTTTAGAAAAATCTGCAGCTCTAGTGTGTCATGCGTTGGTTGATGGGGAGGTTAAGCGGTTAGCTGATGTAAGGGTTTCACTGGGTTGATGGGTTTGTTGGTTAGCTGATGTAATGATGCGTGATGATGAAAAATTTTTTAAAATTAAATTTTTTTTTTTTTTTTTTTTAGAAAAATCTGCAGCTCTAGTGTGTCATGCGTTGGTTAACTGATGCGTTGGTTAACTGATGCGTCTTGTTAAGTAAGTATAATGAGGGTTATAATTTTATGAGCATGCGGCTTAAATGCGTGCGTGTTACATGAAATTTGATAATGGGAGTGAATCGGTTTGAGGGCAGTGAGGTAGGGAAGGGTTTTTTTTCTATTTTGGGATCAAACTGGTATAATATATACTACTAATGGTTTAGCATTTATGTAATTATTGTGTTGAATAAAGTTGTTTAACCCTTTACCACACAATCCCGAGTTTCAACGACCCTGAGAAAGAAAGCTTTTCAAAACATTGTGGGAAAAAGGAGAAAATGCTGGTAACCACCATTTTCTCCTTTTCCCACAATGTTTTCTACCCTTCCCAAAACAAATTTCAATTTTTCACTCACATTTATTATGTCGTCTGGAAAAGCTTTGAATTTGGAATAGTCTAAAATTTTGTCGTTTGGTAGAGTTAAACTAATCAGTGTACTGTTGAAACGTCTTTGACAACTACTTTAAAGTTGGAGCAGTCTAAGATTTTTTGTCGTCCTGTGAACACATGTTGAAACATGCACATGTACCTATTCTGGTTCAGGTCCAAATCGTATAACCTTTTTTCAGGTGACAGGATGCCGCCGTTATGCTATACATGTCATAATAAACAAAATGGCGACGGAGAAATAACTTACCACGTCCGTTTTCTCACTAAATTCTCCCCCTGATAAACTTTCCACCGCCATCCATTTGACGGGAAGTTTGGCATCTTTACTCTTTATGCTGTAGTAACTCGACTCATAAATGTCTCGTGTCAAGCCAAAATCGGCGACCTTCACCTTGTGATTCGCGTCAAGCCTAGAAGACATCCGGGAGGCGTGAGTTTTGTACATGTGTTTACAATACGACAGTAGAAGCCATCATATCTAATTAGGTCTTTGAGATTAATTAAATTTAAAGGGAGATGGCAAAATTTTTAGACATCCATCTGAGAGCATATGCTTTGATTGATTGTACATATTAAATCTTAACGCCGTTTTAACAGCTTAGGGCATTTCACGGCGGTCATTGCACTTATGCATGAGTTTTCTGACTTTCTCACTCCTGGGCTGACACAATTTCCTTTCCAAGTCACTGACTACCTTTCTCACATGCATCGGAGGTAAGAGGCGAAAAATGGCTGGAAAGAAAATTTGCCTCTACCGGGTATCAAACTTGTAACCACCGTGTCATGAGGCAAGTTAAATAAAACTTTCAAGCCGATCGTAAACACACTAAACTACCCGGGAGGGCATGAGAGCATTTGCAGATGAGAGATTAAATAACACAGTCGGTCAAAATATCTCAAAATGGAAGAAAGAGTAGAGTCATATTCACCAAGCTTTCTGAATTTCATTCTAAGTCTTATTCTATTCAACCAGAAGTTGTGTTACTTTCAAATTTAGAAAATTATTGAAAATAAAACCATGAATGTTCTAAAGAATGGTTGCTGAATACGGATCCAGGACTGCAGATTCTGTCTTGTCTAAGCTAGATCCAACATAATCAAAATATTTCAAACAGCAAAACGCAACTAAGCTCAGGTGAATATGACAGCAACAAAAAACAAAGGCCCCTAGCTGAGGGCATTTAATCCTTAACCTGCTAAATAAGTTAAAATTAAACTTTCAAGTCTATAATAAAAACTCGAATAATATTATTTTACACTTTGTCTGGGGGACAAAAATATCTCCTTATCAGACGGTGTAGACCCAAGAAAAAATGCATTAGTATTTATTTAATTTGCTACGTAGACTCTTGAGGTATATCAGATATTGCGGCAGAATTTTGCAAAGGTTTATCTCGTTTCGGAAGGATTGTGGGAATATCACGTGATCAATAACAAACATCGATAACTTGGAACTGAATTCAACTAAGTACAATTACATCACATTTTATCTCATATAAATGGACAAATATTGCAAAGCGACCTATCAATGAGTTGAACTCCCAATTTGAATCTCTTTACAGGGTTCCAGGTAAAGGGAATGATTTTGATTTCAAAATTGAAAATATTAATTACTCTTCACTAAAACCTATGTTATGGGTACTCATTAGAATCGTCTCATCGAGACAGTTCTAATGAGTACCCACAACATAGGGTTTGTAAGAGAAATAAGGGATTCAGAATACTATCACTCCCCTTTTATCTGGAGGTCTGTCTTTACTTCAGATAAGCCGAGCCCCGGTAGCTCAGTCGGTAGCGTACAGGACTTGAGAACAAGAGGTCGCTGGTCGCTTGGCCAATTTCTTTCCGAGGATGGATGATAGTCGCTGCGAAAGGGTTCGTTCCTCTCTCACCGTCGACCATTGTTTCGACGATGGTTATGTGGGAAAGCAGCCAGTGGCTTGGAAAGAATACTGTGCGGAGTACTGGTAAAAAAACTCATGATAGCGTGGATAGTCGAACTGACCGCCGCGATATAACTGAGATAATGTTGAAAACGGCGTTAAACACCCTACAATCAATCAGTCATATAATCAGTTTACTTCAGATAACCGTCTAGTTCTTTACGTTTACAGGGAAAGGTAGGCTATATTCTGTAGTGATTATCAGCGTTTAATGAAAAAAAAAAAATCAGAATTGTCAAAACTGAAAGCCTTTGCAGACAGCGAAATAAATGTGACTCAAAAACTGAAATTTGTTGTTGAAAGGATAGAAAACATAGTGGGAAAAGGAGAAAATGCTGGTTACCAGCATTTTCTCCTTTTTCCACATTGTTTTTTTCTTCGCGTCGGTTAAAGTCGGGATTGTGCTGTAAAGTGTTAACAAAAAATTTGATTCGCAGCAAACAAAAATCTAAAAAGACCCCTTTAAAGCAATTTCGGTACTTACATACAATTTCTGGCCGCCAAATCGCGGTGGACGAATTTTAATGACGCCAGGTACTCCATACCTAGAGCGATATCAAGGCCAAACCGCACCAGATCTCTTACTGTAGGTATCTGAAAATCATAGACTTGTAAAATTAACCCTTATCCTACTAAATAAGTTAACCAAAACTTTTGTGCCGATTGAAAAAAAAAACAAAAAAAACCACGAATGTTGTTATTTCAAACTTATTTTGGGGAGAAAAAAATCCTCTTATCAGACAGTGTAGATCCAAGATCAGACTGCACGTTCTGTGCGGTCTGATCTTGATCTTCACTACCCGCAAAAGGTCAGTGAGTCATAGATAGCAGCCTTAGGTTAAGAAGGTTTTTTTCGGCATACCTAAATACGTTGGCTTTTGACGTATTTCTTGCTATTGATATACATGTATTCGAATGCATAAATTGTAGTTTGCGATTGGTAAAAAATATGGGCAAGTTTATTCTGCGGGTCCCTGCCTATTTTCGAGCAATTGCTGGTGTGGTTACTTTATGTTATGTATTTCTTCGTGTTGGACCGTAACAGAGTTTCAATATTCATATTCAAGTACACGTATCTTTAACGCCGTTTTAACCCGTATCCTGCTAAACAACTGTAGTGAAACTTTCAAGCCGATTGTCAAACCAGAATAATGCGATTTCAAACTTATTTCTTTGAGAAAAATATCTCCTTATCGGACAGTGTAGATTCAAGATCAGATTGCACGTTCTGTACAGTCTGATCTTGATCTACACTGTCCACAAAAGGTCAGTGAGTCGCGCTTGGCAGCCTGCGGGTTAAAAAAGACACTTCTTGTTTAAATTCTATTTAGATTTTTTTTTCGGCGTAGCTGAATGCAGTGGCTTTTGACGTACATCTTGTTATAGATAGGAGCCATGCTCTGTGAACACGGGGCCTAATGCATCTGCGAAAAGTATGGACCCAGGTCAGCCTGTGCAGTCCGCGCAGGTAGGCCTGGGCCGAAACTTTTCGCTATTGGTCAGTTTTCTGTATGTCCAAGGACCAGTCTACCTCATGATTAAGTCGGTTGTTGAAAAATGTAACGATTATGGATCCATAAGTATGTGTAGACTTTCTTGGTACCATGAGTCACGGGGATGCATTAAGTCCCACTCTGCCACAGCGCGGCTCATATAGCAGTTTGCCATTGGTAAAAATATGGACGTGTTTATTGTGCGGGCCCCTGCCTGTTTTTGAACTATCTTTGGTTTGGTTACTTTACAATATGTATCATGTCATGTTGGACCATAATAGAATTTCAACATTTTTATTCAAGTATCTTTTACGCCGTTTTTTTTTTTTTTTTTTTAAGTTTTTTCTTGTTTAAATTCTATTTGAAATTCTATTTGAAATTCTATTTTTCTGCTAATCTAACTCAAAGAGCTGTTGCGGATAGTGTAGGTCGAGAGCAGACTGCACAGAACATGCAGTCTGATCTACGGATCTATACTGTCTAAAAGTTGAGATTTTTCAGACGAGAATTTATTGCAATTGCTATAAATTGCAATAGCTTATTTAAATATATCTTACTCATAGAACATGTATGTTCTAATTTACAAACCTTACCCATGGAAAGGATCGGAACGAAAGCTTTAAACTAAAAAAGTTCCTCTCCTATTAGACACCTCTCTGTTTAATAGCAATACTTATAATGAGAACAAAATATGATCAGCTCCGTATGTCTGCCTGGGTGTGTGTGTGGTTGAATGGGGCGTACAGTGCCACCAACAAATATTCCCGTTACAATAAAAAAAAAAAAAAAAAAAAAAAAAAAAAACATTTGAAGGGAGAAAAACATTAGATTTCAATCATTCACAACATAATCTAACTTTTAGAAGTGCAATAAAATAAGAAGAAAAAAAATACGAAGATTGGCGAATGTTGGTACGTGTATATCTTTAAAATGAGTCATATTCTGGCAAAAGGGGAGTAGATTGTAAAAAGGGAGTTCATACTCTTCACCCCCTTTTCCCTCCCCTAGCCTGAAATATTTTAACCACAACAAACCACGAACCAACAAACCCACGCACCACTTAACAAATCCCCCCACCCTTAACCAACAAACCCACACTTATGTATACAGCTAACCCTTATACAACAATGTAACAATAGCAATTTTATGAACATTAACATGCTCATAAAATTAACAGTTATTATACTTATGAAAAACCACCTAATTAACTTCATAAAACAAAAAAAAAAACCCCATAACTTTTTTATTAAACAGTTTTTTACTTATATTAAATTTATTTTTCAAAAAATTTTTTTTCTTCTTCCAAAAAATTTTTATTTTATTTTTTCCAATCAACCAACGCAATGGATAACCATTTAACCTATCCACCACCCCCATCAACCAACGCATAGCTAGTCAGTTACTCATGCATGACACAATGGTTAGCCCTCTTATGTGTTTGTGAGTGCCTTAAGATTTTAATAAAAATTTAAAAAAAAAATTAAAAATAAAAAATAAAAATTTGAATTTTTCTTTATTAAGTTTTTAAGATATATTACAAAATGAGTGTGTTAAATAAACTTACCAGAGACTTTAAATTAAAGTTAAAAGAAACCATAGAAGATAAATATGATTTTTATTTAAATTCTCATGGTTTAATGTATAAGAAAAAGTTACCCCTATCAAAAGATGATGTAAATTATGAAACTGTTTTATATAAACTAGATTCAAAATTTTATTATATATTTAGTCAATTAAAACGTGAGAATGAAGATAGAGAAACAGAATGGTTAAAATTAGGTGTATTTATTGATTTTTATTTTAGAAATTTTTTTATGACATATTTTAAATCATTTTGTTTTAAAAAAGATGCAAATGATATTTTATTTTCATATCGTTGGTATGTTGAAACTTTAGTTGATGGTGGTAATGTTTTTAAAGATGAAGATAAACACCGTAAAATACGTTTTATCGTTTATGAACAAACAACATTTGATGAAGAAGATGAAGAACCAAGAGTGTTAAATGAGTATGAACAAGAGATGTTAGATGATTATAACAGGGAAGTAGAATTTGATGCAAGACAGGAAGCTTATGAACTTGAACAAGATGAACAAGATACGGCACGTTTAAGACAAGTTTTTGAAAATCTTAAAAAACAAAATGCTCCTAAAAAAACTTTTTATGAAGAAAAATGTGTTATTTGTCTTGAAGAAAAACCAAATGTACTTTTTTGCTTTTGTGGTCATGTATGCTTGTGTGCAAATTGTGATGATTTAAATGAAAACACAAACAAATGTCCGGTTTGTAAATCTCTTACTGATATAAAACATAAATTATAACTTTTTTAACAGGAATATCGGGGGACGTATTTATCTGAGGATAAATTCTGTGAACCCCAAACACAGAGAGTCTTAAACTTTGATATTCCTGTCTTAGCTAATTAATGTTGAAAAACGTTAAACTATCTTAAGAATCACCTTTAACTCTGTTTTCTATACCTTAACATAAGAGAAGGTATAGATAAAGTAAGGCGAGTCATGACACTACCATGTTATAAACCATTTTTTCATGCCTCCTCACCGAAAACGAAAGAGGAAGTTATTTAATGCACAACCCTTTAACTTTTGCTTAACACACCAAAGACTGAAAATGGTAGTACATTATAATATTAACAAACATTTTTACCCTGTTTTTTTAAAAAAAATGTTTAACTTGTACAATAATTGTATAAAATACTTATTATTGTTTTTTAAACAGCAGCCTTACAACATTGTGTTTTTAACGTGTAAGAAATGTATTGATACGGTATTAACTTATGGGTTGTTAGACCGCGCCAGAGGTTACCATGTTGTTAGTGTTTGCTAACTTACGGGTTGTTAGACCGCGCCAGAGGTCAGCATTTTTTTGGTATTAACTTACGGGTTGTTAGACCGCGCCAGAGGTTACCATGTTGTTAGTAATAACATTCTTACAAAATCAAAGATACAACAAAGAAGTAAGACTGCTTTATTATCATAAATAAATTATATTTTATACAATTACCATATACAGTTCATTTTTTGGAAAAAAACAAAAGCAAAAAAATTATTAATATCATAACATACTACCACCTCACTCAAAAGTCCAGTCTAATAACAGCTATGTCATACAACATAGCTGGTGTTTATTGGGGGGCAGCTACTGTTAGTACTTTGATTGCTGTGAACTTCACGGACATGTATTCCTCTCGCATTCACCGCAGATATACACGTAAGCACTTTTTATCTTGTCACTGGAAAATGTTAAAAAACAACTTCATATTGTCTTAATTTCTTGTATTTATTGTCGTGATCATAGTTTTACAGCTTCAAATTTAGGCCAGGTTGTATATATTTTAAATTATATGAATACAAGAGTACACAACGAGCTTAAAACTTTTGGAAGACCTTACATCGTGTGGGTGGGGTAACGCGGTTTTCTTTATTTTTTATCTTCATTTGTTAGGACATGTCTGTTTGTCGGAATGTATTTTCCTGTTGTAATCTTACTTAATTTCTCATCTGATTATGATTCTTTCTCTATTGCATACACGATACGAGCAACATAACAATAAGCAGTCACGGTATGGGTCCAAAACGAAAGTCTAGGAGGGTACAGGAGGCTGTGTCAAAACGTGCAAGGCGTCAACAAGGGGAGCCAGACCAGGGTCCTGCCAGGGCTGAGCCAGACCAGAGTCCTGATAAAGCTGATGTAGTTGGTGTTCCTAGTCCTGTGAGTGAGCAACAGCAGGATGATCCAGGTAATATGGCAATACAGGGCTCGGGTACTGACACTGTTAATTTTATTGAATCTCTTTCAGCAATTTCACCCCTTCCTGCAATTACATCCTCTTTAGGGGAGCATGTTTCACATAGTTTGAGACAAAAAATAATTTCTGGATCATTTGTCGATCTTAATTCGCTTAATTCAAATATTGACCATGATCAGAGCAAGTTGGGGGTTGCAGTGGATGCCAATGGTCAGTTGACTATCAGGCAAAATATAAAGAAAGAGAATGTTGACATTGAGAAGTGGACAGATTTATTTCTTATTTATATGAGTATTTTTGTTTCTGCTCATCCAGAGCGTACACAAGAATTGTTGAAATACATGAATATTATACGTACTGGCCAGAAGCGGTTTGGGGGAGTGGGTTGGCGGAGTTACGATGAACAGTTTCGTTATCGTTTGTCCCTCAACCCAAATCAGAGCTGGGTAGATATCGATACTGAGCTCTGGCTTATGTATATGCATACTCCAGTGTCGAGTCAGGTGGCGGCTAATTCCGCAAAGAAGTGTTTTGATTATAATTTTAAAGGAATCTGCTTACGCACTGTTTGTTCTTACCTTCACAGGTGCCTCAGGTGTTCTGGCAATCACCCACAAGGGTATTGCAGCAGAACCAAAGCTGCTTCAATGCAATCCAACCCGAATAGGTGTGAATCCCCCACAGGTCCAACAATCCGGGGTCGGTCAAATGCCTTTAGAGGGCAAACAAACCAATATCACAGGTTTATGGGACCTCGGTTTAACCCCCATTAATGTGCAAAATCTTATCAAGTATGCTTCCATATATCCGGAAAGGCAGGCAGCTGTCAATTTAGTAAATGGCTTTACGGAAGGTTTTCGTCTTTGTTTCTCTGGGTCACGGTGTGCATCTTTTTCTCATAATTTGAAGTCTGCTAAAATTCATCCTGAAGTTATTAGGCAAAAATTAAAGCAGGAAATCTCTTTAGGTCGCATAGCTGGACCATTTCCTTTTGTACCATTTAATAACTTGAAAATTTCACCTATTGGCATTGTGCCAAAAGGGGATGGTGGTGGTTGGCGTATGATTACGCATTTGTCACATCCTCCGGGGTTAAGTGTAAATGATGGGATTGAGGATGATCTCTGTTCTGTCCAATATACAAAGTTTGACCAAGTTGCAGACATGATATTTAAGTTAGGGAAATCTGCCATAATGGCAAAAAGGGATATTAAATCGGCCTTTCGTCTTCTTCCAGTTCACAGAGAGGATTTCCATTTACTCGGCATTTTCTTTGAGAATTCTTTTTATGTAGATAAATGTTTGCCTATGGGTTGTAAGATATCCTGCAAATTGTTTGAACAATTTTCAACTTTCATTCATTGGCTAGTGTCCTACAAATCAGGGAATGATAATTTGGACCATTACCTGGACGATTTCATTTTTGCTGGACGTTCAGATGCAAGTGACTGTCAGCTCTTGCTTGACACATTTACTTGTGTGTGCGACGACTTAGGAGTCCCAATAGCTGAAGAAAAATCTGCAGGCCCTTCTGAGGTGCTAGTTTTCCTAGGTTTGGAATTGAATTCCTTAGATATGACAATAAGAATTCCTTTAGAAAAAATTAACCAACTTTCTGATATTTTAATAGAATTCATTTCAAGAAAGAAAGTGACTTGCAAAGAATTGGAGTCCTTAGTAGGCAGGTTAAGTTTTTTCTGCCAGGCAGTCCGATCTGGGCGAGCCTTCCTTCGTAGATTTTATGATCTCCTTCTCACCGTTAAAAAACCATTTCACAAAATCCGTGTATCTGAATCTCTGCGCGAAGATATGAAAATGTGGCTTTCGTTTCTTTCTGGTCACAGTGGCCTAACTTACATCCCAGAACAAACCTGGTACAGTAATCAAACTTTGAACCTTTTCACGGATAGCTCTGGCTCAGGCGACTTAGGTTGCGGATGTGTCCTGGGCAATGAATGGTCTTTTTTTCAATGGCCTGAAAAGTGGTATGGTCAATCCATTTTAAGTGACATGTCATTTTTGGAAATGGTACCAGTTTTGCTCTCAGTCATGTTATGGGGGGAAAAACTAGCCAATCGCAAAGTACTATTCTTTATTGACAATGAAGGGCTTGTTGCAATTTTGAATAAGCAAACTACCAAGTCAAAAAGATTAATGTCCATTCTGCGAGAGTTTGTTCTATTGTGCATGAAATTTAACATTATCTTCAGAGCTGAGTACATTGCTTCTGTTGATAATGAAATCGCTGATTCTATTTCACGCAAGCAGATGTTCCGGTTCAGACGGCTGGCACCGGATGCGAAGCTGGCAGCAGCTCCTCTGCCAGAGCGGTTTCTTTGGCTAATGTCCAGTGTGAAGTTAACAGACTGTTAAATAACTCCATGGCAAGAAATACCCAAAAAGCTTACAATACTGGTTTGATTAAATTTGAAGCCTTCAGAAGACTGTACAACTTTGAGTTAAAATGGCCACCATCAGTCCAGGAAATTGTGCAGTTTATCGCATATTTGTCATTGAATAAGTTCTCATACAAGTCCGCATCGTTATATGTGTCTGGTATAAGCTTTCAATGTAAAATTGCTTGTATACAAGACTTCACCTCTCATTTTCTTGTAAAAAAGGTACTGCAGGGGTTTCAAAGACAGGAAAAACACTTGCGAGATTCTCGTTTACCAATTACCCCATCCTTACTGAGTAAAATTATTGTTAAACTTCCTATGGTTTGTCACAACTTGTATGAATCCAAATTGTTTGCTGCAGCGTATGTAATTGCATTTTTTGGTTTCTTTCGAGTTGGCGAATTGACAGTGACAAATAGTAACAGTTTGGATCATGTTATTAATCTGAGTGATCTGATAGTCAAAAGGAATGAGAGGAGTTTATTAATTCATCTCCGATTTTCTAAAACAGATCAATTAGGGATTGGTCAAATCTTAAAAATAAATTCAACTGGATGTGGCCTATGCCCATTCAAAACAATTTGTGATTATTTATCAATCCGACCTCCTGGCAATGGTCCCCTGTTTATACATTATGATGGTAAGCCACTCTCCCGCTACCAGTTTAGTGCAGTCCTCAAAAAAGCTCTTGGTATTCAAGGCATCAACTTTAGTCAGTATAAGTCTCACTCATTTAGGATTGGTGCAGCTTCAACGGCGGCCACCTTGGGCTTATCAGAAGAAAAGATTAAGTTGGCTGGTCGTTGGAGATCTGCAGCTTATAAGTCATATTTGCGTCCCGCAGAGATAACCTTGCCCACTTTAGTGGTCCATTAGAATGTTAGCCGTTTATATTCAGCACAACCTAATGATTTGGCCAAAAGGACTTGTTTTGATTTACATTTGCATGCCTTTATTATCTTTGCTTATGGCACGAAGATCAGGAAGTTCTGTATTCTAACAGGACTAAAGAAATTTCATTCTAGGCCATGTTAGTGTTTGGTGCATTGGATCATCAATTATCAAGAATGCTTTTATAGCAGCAAGACGAAGGCCTGGAGGGGTAAATCTCAATTTACAATCGCTTCAAATTAAGGTATGGTGGCAGGGTTATAGCGGTCTCTGTCTCATGGACCTCGCCAGAAAATTGTCGCTGTTAGCTGGCATTGTGGAACCACCACAATTTATATTATTTCATTGTGGTGGGAATGACATTGGTCGTTTTAATCTTTTTTCCATAAGACAATCCATTGTTAATACTATATCTCATGTTTCTCGGCTGTTTCCAACAGCCAAACTTATTTGGTCCCAAATATTACCTAGATCTAAGTGGCGTTACTGCAGTAACAATGCTGTTATGAACAATTGCAGATTAAGAATTAATAGTTTCGCAGCTTCACGTATATTGGCTACAGGAGGTCATTATATTAAGCATCCTAATTTGCAAATTGTAACCCCTGAACTCTACAACAATGACGGTGTGCATTTGTCAGAAGAAGGCAATGAGCTTTTTCTAAAACAGCTGGCTGTTGGCATTGAAGCCATTATCGTAGAAAACATTAAAACAGTGGCATAGGCAGTATGCTTGAAGTACTATTTTGTAAATTTTTGGTTGCGGCTTTTGACATTTTTGCTGTGCCCAATTTCATTGGCGGCGATCCGGCATCAATTCTATTTGATTAATCAAATAGTTGAATTCCGGATCGTATGGCGTACAGCAAAATAATTAGGAAGTGTAAAAGTGTTCTTATGTTATGTAAATATTTAGATTTTGATGTTTTTCTATTGCTATCATGACAATGTTTTCGAGGATAAGTCACAAATGTGTGGTAGTTCTTGCTTGCTACTGTTTCACAGAGTAAGCCAGGAACAGTGATTGCTTCATGTTGACATATTTGATACAGGTTACAATTGGGAAACCTGTTGTGATAGAACACAAATGTGGTGTTCTTGGCTTGCTACTGAAGCACAGGGTAAGCCGGGAATACTTATCATTTGATATTGGCATATTTGATTTGGTAGCCCACATTGGGGCGTTTGATCTTCTGTGAGCCCACTTTGGGGCGTTTTGTTGTTGATGATATTTTAAGCCCATATGTTGGGGCTCTTGTTTTGTTGGGCTTGCCATAATCACTTGAGGCAGCCCATATGTAAATTGTATGTCTTCTGCCGCAGCCAAAAATATTGTGCCAAAACAAATAAATAGTAAATGGTGTGATGTTAGTTTATCTTTTGTTAGTTGCGTCCACAATAATAACAGCTATGTCATACAACATAGCTGGTGTTTATTGGGGGGCAGCTACTGTTAGTACTTTGATTGCTGTGAACTTCACGGACATGTATTCCTCTCGCATTCACCGCAGATATACACGTAAGCACTTTTTATCTTGTCACTGGAAAATGTTAAAAAACACCCACCCACCACACCCCTACTGGCCATTTTGGTATTGGTTTTTTCCAATAGTCTTGCCTTGAATTTGATACTGCTGTTAGTAATTTTAATTTCAGGAACTTATTACCCAGAGATTGACATGCGACAGTAGGGACAGTTCCCAGATAAACACGGCGCGGCAGAAGTTACAGTTCATTTGCTTTGCTTTGTGCCACAGTATCATCCAATGGGAGTTAAAAGGAAATGAGACATTTTTTTTTTTTTTTTTTTTTTTTAATACCATGCTATGTGCAAACTATGGAACAGAAATTGTGTCGACATGCCCTTGTACAGAAAAGAGAAGTGTTGATCAAATGTAAAGGGGTTCTTAGTCTATGGAGCTACCGTGTATTTGCTTTCAGTTGCTTTCACAACAATGTTTTCAGGGTTAAATCATGTAGGAATACTCCGGAATTTGTAGTCTGAATTCGGTAAATTTTGTGCGAATAATGACAGATGGCATGTTCTTGGCTCGCTACTGAGGCACAGGGTTAACCGGGAATACTTGCCATTTGTTCTTGTGCGTACAGGAAAACAAAAAGGAAGTGTTAAAGTGTTAAAAATAAGGTAAATATTTACGATTGATGTACTATCATAACAGTATTTCCAAGGATAAGTCACAAATGTGCGGTAGTTCCTCCTTGCTAGTGTGGCGTACAGCAAAATAATTAGGAAGTGTAAAAGTGTTCTTATGTTATGTAAATATTTAGATTTTGATGTTTTTCTATTGCTATCATGACAATGTTTTCGAGGATAAGTCACAAATGTGTGGTAGTTCTTGCTTGCTACTGTTTCACAGAGTAAGCCAGGAACAGTGATTGCTTCATGTTGACATATTTGATACAGGTTACAATTGGGAAACCTGTTGTGATAGAACACAAATGTGGTGTTCTTGGCTTGCTACTGAAGCACAGGGTAAGCCGGGAATACTTATCATTTGATATTGGCATATTTGATTTGGTAGCCCACATTGGGGCGTTTGATCTTCTGTGAGCCCACTTTGGGGCGTTTTGTTGTTGATGATATTTTAAGCCCATATGTTGGGGCTCTTGTTTTGTTGGGCTTGCCATAATCACTTGAGGCAGCCCATATGTAAATTGTATGTCTTCTGCCGCAGCCAAAAATATTGTGCCAAAACAAATAAATAGTAAATGGTGTGATGTTAGTTTATCTTTTGTTAGTTGCGTCCACAATAAAGTGATATTATATGCGTAATACACATTTCAAAATATTGGAAAAAGTTGTGAAATACTATACCACGTGATATTGGTGTGTGTATCGATAAACCCTTTTTAAACATTTAACCCTTTACTGGGTTAAATATTTTTTTTTACAAGTCCAACTCTATCAGTATCGACACATGTGCGTTTTTTGCGTTGGAGTTGTTGGACCTTGTTATAAAGTTTATAGTGTCGCATTGTTTTACTTCTAAAGGCTGAGGAAAAACTATGCAACTACAACCTTTTCCCTCCTTTTTTACTATGGAGTAGTCAGCCTTTTCAACTCCGTTTAAGACTATGTTAATTTTTGCCTCTTCTTTTAGGTTACCACCAACTGTAACAACCTTTAAAGACCCCCTTATAATTCTGCCCGAGGCTGCCATGCAATAGCCTCCTAATTCATGATGTATTCCCGTGCTTCCATTACCGAAAGAAAACTCGTAATTACCTTTTTTTAATCCTCCTTGTTGCTCAGCAGGCTTATAACGGGTTTAAAGCCTATTTTTCCATCCACGTAGGATTTTGTCGCTAAATCTCTCTCTTCCACCGGAGTTGCTGCGTTGTTTAGAGAAAAACCTTGAAGATTTACGTTAGCTACTGCCGAGAAACTCCCATTTGGATTTTTTATGATAGCTCCACCATTATCGACGTAATTTTTATTGGCAGCAGCATCATGGTCTATAGGATTTGGTAAGCCAGTGATTGAGTTACCATTCATAACTATGTTACCAGCTGCTAAAAAAGACCCAGCATGGTTTTTTGTTAAAGCTTTTTCACCAGCGGTAGCTACCTCAACAACCGTATCTACGTAAAACTTATTAGCAACTTGTTGACTTTCTATAGGCGAAGCAACGTTGGTAATTCTTCTCCCGCCCATAGAAATGTTGTTACTCGCTAAATAATAACCTTCAGCTTTATAAACAAAAGCTTGATTGACTGCATCAACATAACTTTTAGTTGCAACATCTTGAGGTTCTGCAGGTTCTATAACATCCGTTAAAGTATATCCTCGCATATTTATATTTGCAACAGCAGAAAAAGTACCATCTTGTTGTTGAACTATTGCTCTACCACTGCTATCTACATATTTTTTAGTAGCAGCTTCACTCGGCTCCTCAGGGTCAGCTATATTTTTTATTTTATTAAAACCCATGTTTAAATACCCCACCATATGGTATCCTCCATTTTCAACTAACAGCCCTGAGTTGGCATCAACATAACTCTTAGTGGCAACATCCTGGGGATTTACTGGATTACTAACCTCGTTAATGTGTTACCATTCATATTTATAGAACCGGCAACGGGGGTTGTTCCATCTTTACGTAAAAAATTATTACTTATGTAAGCGAGTGACACACCATCACCACTTGTTTTAGCATCATCTATTCTTCCAAATTTATCAACCGGCATCGTTTTTAATATTACTAAAAAAGTTTATTTAAAACATTTTGAAATTTATTACCTAAACCCAACTCTTTAAGAATGTACAAACATAAATGACCACAAAATACTTCCCCTGCATGTTGTAATTGGTCAGTATTGTAGTGTATTGACCTTTTTAAATAATCTATAATTTCAATAGGTGGTTGAATACCATAAGTATCAAAATAAATTTTAGTTTTATCATCTTTAAACCATGCAACCCAACGAGTACCTGGACCGCTGGTATCATCAAGATTTAATATACCACATTCTTTATTTTTTACTTTTTTAGGTAGGGTATCTCTTAAAAATATTCCTCTAAAATTTTTTATTTTTAATTTTTTTGCGGCATCCTCAAGTTCAAAATTGCTTAAAGGTTTATTTGGTAAAGTTATATTCTCAATTAAAATATTTTGCATTTTTATATATTTAAATATTTACAATAGCACTATTATCAATCCATGAATTAAACTCATCAGAATAACCTTTCCACTTTACAAGAGATTTTTTTTCCCCTTTTTTAATTAACCTCTATCCTATACAACTCTTGTCTTGTTTTTTGTAGTTCAGGTTCATAAAAGGTACCTTTTATTTCTTCTCCATTTAAATCTTTAATTTTATATGTTACAGGTGATGTATGTTTTACTTCTGAAACTGTAAAAACCTCTTCAGTCCATCTTGTGGTATAACCTTTTTCAAAAGTCTTTTTCTTTTTACTTATCCTTACTTTGTCTCCAACAGAAAACTTTTGTTCAATATCCTCCCTTACTTGATTATAATCAGGATACAATGTTCTCCAAACTTTATTTTCATTCTTCTTCTTACTTGCTTCAGTTGGTGTCATCTTAATAGAAGAATGCCTTGTGTTATTATATTCTTTAACAAGGTTTGGTAACACGTTAATATAAACATTTGTTGAGTGAGCAGAGAAATACTTCCACATTTTTTCTTTCATTGTTCTAATCCATCTCTCAACAACGCTTGATTTTTCCTCGTTTTCAGTGGAATATAATTCAATCAAGTCTTTAACATCTTTGTTATAAAACCCTTTACCTTTATCCACCCACATTTTTTCAGGTTTTCTTTCCTTAAAAATACTCTTCAATGCAACAGAAACAGATTTTCCTGTTTTATCTTTTAATTGTATCAGCCACCCGTATTTTGAAAAGATGTCAATGACAGCAAGAAGATATTTTACACCACGATTAAGTTTAGAAAATGCTTGCATATCTACTAAATCTGCAGCCCATATCCTATCAATACCATTTACTATAACTCTTCTTTTCTTAAACTTTCCTTTTACAGGTTTGTGTAATTCTTCTGCTAATATTATATTTTCTAAATTTTTTTTTTAATTCCCATTCCAAATTTTTTCTTGGTTCCTATCAATGAGGAAACCAATCCTCTTTCCATTCTTTCCTTAATAGTAGGATTATAAATACCTTTTAACTCTTTAAGCATATTAGCATCACAAACAGAATTTCTTGTAGTTGTATCATCATGTTTAAGATAACAGATATCATGATGATATGCTGCTTTGTCAACACGATTTACAGGCTTTGACCATTTTTTGGTGTTAAGTCAGGATTTAATCTTTTCTTTAACTTGGTACCAGGACCAGTAAAGTTGTGCCCAGGTAAATGCATTTCAACAGGTAAATTGTTAATAGCTTTGTTTAACAATGATCCACCTTCTTGTTGCTTAATAAATTGTGTTTTAGTTGTACCACAATTAATACATTTTCCTCGCATCATATTTTTACCATTTTTACTTACATAACATTCTATATCAGTAGTATCAGTTTTTTTTTACATTTAACGCAATACATTTTTTATATTAAAATAAAATTTTTAATATAAAATGGACATTGTTAATTTATCATGGAATGAAGCTTTAGCAAAAAGATTTAACCACCCCCTTTTACCAAGAAGTATTAGAGGTCTGATAGTTGGTAAATCAGGATGTGGTAAAACTACCCTTTTACTTAACCTTTTGTTAAGAGAAAGTTGGTTAGATTATAACAACTTATGCGTTTTTGGTAAAAGTTTGTTTCAACCAGAATATCGCATACTTAAAAAAAGCCTTTGAAGAAAAAATACCAAAAGAATACATACTAAGGTTGTTTTCACTTAAAAATGAAGTTCAAAACCGTGACATTTCACCTACAGCATTAGTTGAAGAATGGAGTAAAATAATTAAAGAAAAATCTGATATCAATTGTGAATTTTTTGAATATGCTAGTGATGTTCCTGACCCAAGAGATTTAAATGGTCAAAACAAAAATTTAATGCTTTTTGATGATTTACTTTTAGAAAGACAAAACAAATGTGAAAGCTATTATGTAAGAGGTAGACATAGTAACGCTGATTGTTTTTATCTATCCCAAAATTATTTTAGATTGCCCCGCCAAACTATTAGAGAAAATGCTAATTTTATTTGCTTGTTTAGACAAGACTTAAAAAATCTTAATCATATTTTTAGTGATCATGTAGGTGATGATATGACAAAAACTGAGTTTGTTAATTTTTGTAAAAATTGTTGGGAAAGACCTCATGGTTTTGTCATAATCGATTTAACCAATAACAAATACAATGGTAAGTATAGAAATGGATTTGACAACTTCTATATACCACAAAACTACCACAACTATTATTAAAAAATTTTTAAAAAACTTTTGTTTAAAAATATATCTTAAGCAAAAAAAAAAAAAAAAGATATATTTTACACATATAAACAACCTTTTTTAGTAATATAACAATGGAAGAATTACTTGAAATAATAGTAAAAAATACTGACCATAAAACATCATTTCAAATTATAGTAAGTGACAACAAAACAAGTTTTAAAACAAGATTTAACCCACCACTTAAATTAGACCAAGATAAAGAATATGAAATAGCATTGGTTAATCTTGAAAGTTACTATTCATTTCCAAATATTACCGAAAATAACGGTACCTTTGTTTATTCTCCTGATGGTGGTGCCACATGGAATAAAATAAAAATACCTGAAGGTTCCTATGATTTAGTTGATATCAACTATTATATACAACAAGAAATGAGGAAAAAAGGTGATTATGACCAATTTAATGAAGAATATTATATTACCTTATCAGCAAACACTAATACCTTAAAATCAGTTTTAATTCTTGAAAATGGATATCGGGTAGATTTTAATTATGAAAAAAGTATTGGAAAGGTGTTACGATTTAACAGAGCAAAATATGTTCGAGGGTTTCATGAATCAGAAAATTTAGTTAATATCTTAAGTATTAATAGCTTACTAGTTAACATTGATTTAATTTCAGGAAGTTATGTTAATGGTTCACAAAGAAATACAATTTACAGCTTTTTTCCAAATGTATCACCAGGGTATAAAATAATAGAAAATCCAGTTAATCTAGTATATTTACCTTTAACGTTGAATGAAATACATGATTTAAACGTTACGCTAACTGACCAAGATGGAAATATATTAAATTTAAGAGGAGAAACATTAACTATTAGTTTTCATATAAGAGAATCACGTTAAATATAAAAATGACAAACTATATTAACGCTAAATTAAATATATCAGAAGGGCAAAAGGAAAAAAATTTACATGCTTTTAAAAACAAAAGCCCGGCAAGTATTCGTTTAAAGTATGAAGATTTACATGGTAACGATGTAATAGCATTAA
The DNA here is from genome assembly GCA_945859785.2 of Tridacna gigas. Taxonomy (NCBI): domain Eukaryota; kingdom Metazoa; phylum Mollusca; class Bivalvia; order Cardiida; family Cardiidae; genus Tridacna; species Tridacna gigas. The sequence continues at coordinate 24,124,038 of OX244028.2, forward strand.
CCAAATCACAAGTAAATAAACTTACAAAAGCTTATAAAGGTGGAAAGGGAACCACGTTTAGAATGTCAACTAAACAACTTAAACATAACATGAAAGTAGAAGGAGGATTTTTACCTTTGTTAGCAGGATTAGCTTCATCATTTCTACCCACATTAGCAAGGACTGTTTTACCTGCTTTGGGAGTTGGTGCGTTATCTGGTTTAGCATCAACAGGAGTTCAAAAAGCAATGGGTAACGGATTGTATCTTACGAAAGGTGGTTGTATCTGTCAAGTTGAAACAGATGGTGAAGGTTTATATCTTAAACCATACAAAGGTAAAGGATTAGGTGCCGTTGGTGATGGATTGTATTTAAAACAAGGTGGAAAAATTTATGATGGAAAAGGTCTTCTTTTAGGACCTAATAGCCCATTTGCTAATATTCCTATATTAGGTGCAATATTGTAATATTAAAAATATGAATGTGCATAAATTTGGAAATAATAAACCTAAAATGGTTCAACCAAAAACTATTTTTTGGAAACCTGTAGAAGTTAAGCATCCGGCTAAAAAAGTTAATCCTTTTACTTGGGATGTTTTTACGCAACAATCCCTAGTATTAAAAGGTGGTGAAACTAAAACAATTGTTTTAAATTTTGGTTTTATGATGAGTAGGGGTGCCGTTTTAATTTCTCTATCTTATGCTCTAAAAATTAGACAATTTAGTTTAACAAATAAAGTTATTCTTGAGGATAATGATAATGTGGTTACCACAATTACAAACAACTCTGGTAACCTAGTAAAAATTGAGGAAAACACCTTTTTGTGTCGTCTTTACTATTCTATTTAAAAATATAGTTGTAATTAATAAATGGAACTAAATGAAAAGATATATCCAAACTTATCAGAAGCACGAAATATACCAAATGCACCAATACTAGAAGAAGTAATTTCAAGAGATGACAATGGTAAATCCTTCAGGCTACAAAAAATATCAGAAATTCAAACATTTTTAGAAAATGAAGTAAGGGTTAGAGAACAACTAGCTAAAAAGTATTTAAAGATTAGTAAGACAGTAGACAATGTTGAAGCAGGATTAACGGTAACCGCACTTGGTGCTGGAGGAGGAGGTATCGCTTTACTATCTACCATTGTAGCAATTCCAGCAACAATAGCATTAGAGGTTAGTGCATTGGTTATTGGTATTACAGCATTAGTTGGTAAATTTATGGTTAGAAGAACCAGAACAAAATCAGAAAAACATCTTCAGATTAAAATGTTGGCAGATTCAAAGTTAAATACGATACTTACACATATATCTAAGGCTATCGCTGACAATAAAATAGAACATTCAGAATTTACTTTAATTATGGATGAATTGGAAAAATACAAGGTGATGAAGGAAGAAATACGTGTTAAGTCAAAGAAAAAAAGCAAGCTAGAGGAACAGGAGAGTTTAATAGAGAAGGGGAAACAGGAAGCACGGGAGGAATTCAGGAGACTAGTAGAAAGAAACAATGGAACCCATTAAGACTAAAACTAAAACCACCTAAGTTTAAATGTTCTTGTGCTTGTGAGATAGGTAATACTGATTAAAAAAATAATAAGATAAAAAAAATTTTTACTTAAAAAAATATGTCATTTTTAAAGATAAAAGACCCTGTGAAAAGGGACCAAATAGTAAAAGAATATCTCGCAACAAAGAAAAAAATTCGTGATAACCAACTTGCAGAAAGAACGGGTGAAATTGAATTACAAACAGGCCTTTCAAAGTTTTTTAAACCTATTACAGAAACACAAAAAGCCACAACAAAGGAGATTACAGAAGGGCTTAAACCTATTAAAGAGGAAATCAAACAATTACCTAATGCTATTACGTTTCCAGCCTTTCCTTCTATAAAAGCTTATGAGAAATCGGAAATGGATGAAGATGATACTGAATCTATATTAAGGTGGATTGAAGAGCTGGAAGAAGAGGAAAAAGCTAAAGAAGCATTATTGCTTATTGGGCCACTTGCAGCACAGCAGTTAAGAAGATTTACCAATAAGGATGAAGCTGATACAACGTATCGGTTATATGACAAAAACGGTAAATTTTATATCGGCAATGAGGAAATTGAAATTTTAGGAGATGATATTTTATTTGCAAATAAAACCTATGAAGGCACACCTGGTCTGTGGGAGTTAATTATAGCTAAAAAACCGGACAAAGATAAATATGATGACTAGGATTTTGATAATTACAAGGAGATAATGTTAAAATTCGGCACCCTTCATAAAAATAATGACAAAGATAGTCATTTTCCAAAAAGCAGTAAAGCATTCAAACGGAAAAAAATTCTTTCCAAAATTTGGCTTGATAGACCTATCGGAAAAGGAATTACCATTATCCCATCTGACCCTAACGCACTATTAGAAAGATTAGACCTCTTAATGGCAAGTAAAAAAGCTGGTAATACAGGTATAAGAAATGAGCTTGTAAGTATTTGTGATGAATTAAAAAGACAACGTGTATTAAATTCAAAGCATTATAAAAATTTAATGTCTATACTATAAAATGATTACATCACAAAAGAGAGGATTTAAAAGAAATTGTGCTTATGGAGGAGCAGGAATATTTGATACTTTAGCTAATTTTCTTACAAGGCTTTTTACAAGCAGCGCAGCTAAACAAATTGCATCTTCAGCAGTTGATGTTGGCAAGAGTGTGGCTAAGGAAGGAGCAAAGAAAGCATTAGAGGTTGGAAAGACTGCCGCGGTTGATGCAGGTAAAAAGTTAGTTCAAAAGGCTTTAACACCAAAATCTAAAAAGATTATAGAAAAATATACTCAAAAGCCTACTGCAACTCAACCCACAACACAAAATGTTAACGCTTTAATAGATGGTAGCGCCATTGCAATACAAGATTTAGTTAAGAAGTGAAATAGTAAGGGTTCCGGAGTTAAAGTATTATGAAAAACGAATTTAAGTTAAGCAAATTATAACATTAAATAAAAAAGAATGTCAAAGCTAAAATTTAAAGTAACAAATCATGAAAAATACAACACAAAAAGGGTTGGCATCCTTTTTGCTAACTTTAAACTTAATGAAGATTGTGAAATTCTTGAAGTTACCAATACAAGTTATGATTATAAAAATGTTGTTTTAAAATTGTCACCTGAAAAAGCTGATATCATTAAGGAATTTGAAGAAGATGTAAATCATTATTTAGAAGAAAATGATATACCTAAGGTAACCATTCTTTACGGAAATAGAATTTATCCTAAAATGAGAAAAAAGCTTTCTGAAAAAGAACTTAAAAATATTAAACTTAAGGGTGTTTTTGTTAATGATGAAAACAAACCATTCCCCCAACTATGGCTAGAATATTAAAAACTCAACTCAATTATAATTTTGACTTAAAAATTATAATTGCATCTAATAAAATGGATATTTTAAATATTAAAGCACCAATTTTAAAAGATGAAAGTATTAATGAATATGAATATTATGAGTATCTTCCTATTACAGGAACCAATTTAAACAACCCTGGAGGAAATGTTAGGATTGATATTGAAACTCAAGATATTTTCTATCACCCTTCTGAGTCATATTTACATTTTGTAGGTATATTACAAAAAATTGATGGAACCGTTTATCATGCAGGGGATGATCGTGATTGGGTAACCTTAATAAACAATGGGTTGATGTATTTGTTTAAAAATATCAGATATCAACTTAGCGGCCAAGAGATAGAAAGCATTAATTACCCTGGTCAAACTACCACAATGCTAGGACTGTTAAAATATCCTGATGACTTTTCTAAATCACAGGGTCTAAATCAAGTGTGGTATAAAGATACCAGTGTAACTGCTGATATGGAAAATGTAGGTTTTAAAGTTAGAAGAGATTATATTTTAGGTGCAAATGATAATAATATAGCTAACATTGATAAAGGAACATTTAGTTTTAGGATACCATTGAAACATATATTTGGTTTTTGTGAAGATTACAACAAAGTTTTATATGGTATGAAACAAACACTTACCTTAACAAGAAACAATGATAATGATGCAATTTATAGACCTACTACTGTTGCAGCTGCAGGGGGTAATCCTGCTAGACATGAACCCGGTAGAGTTATGTTACTGGGTGTATCTTGGTTTATGCCACATGGAGAACCAGAAGATGGTAATAGGTTGGAACTTTATAAATTTATCGAGAAGAAAGAAAAATTTCCAGTTGGGTATAGAATGATACAAAGCGACTCTATTGCGGTTCCGCAGGCAGCAACAGGTTTTACTTGGAGGCTATCAGCTAAATCATCTCCTGAAGTGCCACGTTTCTTAATTGTTGGTTTTCAAACTGATAAAAGTGGTAACCAAGAACAAAACCCTGCTATATTTGATAACTTAAATGTTAAAAATATTCATGCAATGTTAGGTTCAAAAAAATATCCTGCTTATGATTATGATATAAATTTTACTGCTAGTCAAATTAGTAGAATATATAGTGAAGCTGCTTTGTTTAGAAAAAAAATTTTTAACATGGATGAATTGGTATCAAACCCTAAAATTACTCCTTCAGATTATAAAACTCTCTTTCCTCTGTTTGTGTTTGATGTATCAAAGCAAAGTGAAAGGTTAAAGTATTCTGTAACTGATATTCATATTAAAACAACATTTACTGCAAATCCTCCTGCAAATACTGAAGCATTTGCGGTTTTACTTAGTGACAGGATGATTAACTTTCAGAGTGATGGAAATAAAATGAGTGTAGTGTAATAAGTAATTTTTATATTATATAAAAATGCTAACGATTGCTGATTTTAAAAAGATATTAACAGATAACAATATTAAGTTTTATTCCTATTGGAATAAGAAAAAGTATATTGATGTGTTAAAAAAGCATGGTTTATATCCAGAAGAAGAAAATAAAAAAAAATTGTTTAAAAAAATTTCTAATTATGATAGGCTAAAGGATATTTCAAAAAACCCAAAGAGGGTTACCTTAAAAAATGTTGAAACTGATGAAGTAATTGAATTTCCATCAATTTACAAAGCTAGTAAATACATAGATCGTTGTCCACAAACGATAGAAAACTGGAATGGAAGAGTTTGGAATGGTAAATATAAGATTGACATTCTTTAATTTTATTATTTTTAAAATGAAATAATAAAATTTAAAAAATTTGACTTAAGAAAATTTTATTTATTTTAAAAATTATAGCAATGAATTCTTTTTCACGAAGATTTATCAATAGATTAACAGATGCTAGCCAAATGATTGCATCTAATTTATATAGTGGTGCTCGAAGGGTTGTCACAGCGGTAATCCCTGAAGGTGTTAGAAGAAGGGTAACCAACTTTACTAATTGGCTAACTGGTAATGTTGAAGAAGAGCAGATTCCACAAGTTTTAAATGAAGTTATTAGAAATGTAGAAGAACGCTTACCAAGGAGGTCTGAAGTTATTGATGTAACAGAAAGTCGTTCTTCATTACAAAATTGGGCAAGACAATACAAAATAGAGGGGTTTCCCGTTGATTCTCCTGAGGAGTTTTTAGAGCTAACAATGCGATCTATAATAAAAAATTTAAGAAATAAACGAGGAATTAAAGTAAAGATGGTTCTTAAATGTTTAATGTATAGATTTGAGGATTTTGAACACCCGGTACCAGCACAGTTTTCTTCTGATGTAAATTTAATTAATTTAAGAGGAACCGATGTAGATGAATTATATGATGTGATGGCTGAAAGAATTTTAGAAAATTATCGCACCTTTTTAAGAAGGGATAGCGGATGGACATTTCACAGTGTAGTACATTTAAAATTACATACAGTTATTTATGAGCCTTTAAGAGCAACTAGTTATATACCTCTTCCAAAATGGATAGCTGATAAAAAAGCATGTATTAATATGAAAAATAATGACAACCAATGTTTTAAGTGGTCTATCTTAAGAGCATTAAATCCAAGAGAAAAAAATTCAGAAAAAGTTTTTGGTGATTTAAGACCAGAGGAAAATAGCTTAAATATGAATGGAATAGAATATCCCGTTTCATTACATGATATTATCAAATTTGAAAAACAAAATCCAGAAATTAGTGTTAATGTTTTTAGTTATGAAGAAAAAATTTTTTATCCGCAAAGAATTACTGAAAATGAAAAAAATAAACATGTAGATTTGCTTTACTTAACAAATGGAGAAAATAGTCACTATGTTTTAATAAAAAATTTTAGCTGCTTAGTGTCTAGCCAAATATCAAAACATCATGGTAAAAAGTATTTTTGTAAAAGATGTATAAATGCATTTTGGAAGGGAGGACCTTTTAGAAAATCATAAAAAATATTGTGCTGGGCATGCCCCTGTTAATTTAAATATGCCTAAAGAAGATAGCGTATTACAATTTATAAATCATGATAGAAAAATTAAGGTTCCGGTTGTCGTGTTTGCTGATTTTAAAAGTATATTAGAGCCTATAAAAGAACAACAAACAACTGAAAAAAAAAAATGAAAAAGAAAGTTATACTATAAAAACTCTGAAGCATTACCCCGGTAGTTTTTACTATGTTATAAAATTTTTTGATGATGAGGTGTTTCAACCTATAGAAAGAAAATATACCGGAGAAAATGCTGAAAAAGTTTTTGTAGATATGATAACCGAGGATATCATAGAAATTCATCAAAAATATTATCAAAAACCGATACCACTTAAGATAACTGAAGAGGAAGAAAAAAAATATAAAAGTCGAACACGTTGTTGGATTTGTGATGAAAAATTTACTCATAAAAATTATAAAGTAAGAGACCATTGTCATTTTACTGGTAAATTTAGGGGGGCCGCTCATACTGAATGTAATCTTAAAGCAAAAATTCCTAACTTTACACCTGTTTATTTTCATAATTTAAGTGGTTATGATAGTCATCTTTTTATAAAAAATCTTGGTAAAACTGAAGGAAACATTGATTGTATCCCTAACAATGAGGAAAAATATATTAGCTTTAGTAAATATGTCAAGGTAGGAAAAAACATAATTCATAAAATTAGGTTTTTTAGATAGTTTTAAGTTTATGAGTTCAAGTTTGGATAGTCTTTCAAAAAATTTAAATGAAGATCAGTTAAATATTTTATCAAAATTTTACCCCAAAAAATATGTACCTTTACTAAGAAGAAAAGGAGTTTTTCCTTATGAATATTTAGATTCTTTTGAAAGGTTAAAAGAAACCTGCTTACCACCTAAAGAAAAATTTTATTCAAGTTTAAACAAAGAACATGTTAGCGATGAAGATTATGAACATGCAAAAAATGTTTGGAAAACTTTTAACATGAAAACATTTAAAGATTATATAGCACTTTACAACAAAATAGACGTTTTGCTTTTAGCAGATGTATTTGAAAACTTTAGGGATGTTTGCTTTAAGCATTATGAATTAGATCCTGCATGGTATTATACTATTCCAGGGTTGGCGCTAGATGCTATGCTTAAAAAATCAGGAGTAAAACTTGAACTTTTAACAGACCCTGATATGCTTTTAATGGTTGAAAAGGTAATCAGAGGTGGTATATCTATGTGCAGTAAAAGGTATTCTAAGGCTAATAACAAATATATGGGTAAAAATTATGATAAAAATAAACCTTCAATATATCTAATTTATATAGATGCAAACAGTCTTTATCCTTGGGCTATGAGTCAATTATTGCCTACTTGTGGTTTTGAATGGATGGATAAAAAAGAATTAGAAGAATGGAACCGGATACCTTGTTTTTTAGAGGTTGATTTAGAGTATCCTAAAGAGTTACATGATTCACACAATGATTTTCCACTGGCACCTGAAAAATTAAAAATAGAAAAAGTAGAAAAATTGATGCCGAATTTAAATGACAAAGAAAATTATGTTATACATCATGAAGTTTTAAAAACATACTTAGATCTAGGTTTAAAAATTAAAAAAATACATCGTGGAATTAAGTTTAATGAAACTGATGATATTAAAAAATATATTGATTTAAATATTAAGTTAAGAAAAAATGCAAAAATTGATTTTGAAAAAGATTTTTTTAAGTTAATGATGAATTCTGTTTTTGGTAAGACCATGGAAAACTTAAGAAATAGAGTTGATGTGCAATTGGTTAATGATGTAGTTAGCTATCGTTATAAAAAACTTGTTGCTAAGCCAAACTATCACAATATTCGATGAAAATTTAGTTGCTGTTCATATGAAAAAAAAACAAGTATAACATATAACAAACCTGTTTATTTAGGTATGACTATATTAGATATTAGTAAAACTCTTATGTATAAAACTCTTTATAATCATTTTAAAAAAAAAGTATGGAGATAAAGTAAGGATGTGTTATACTGATACAGATAGTTTTATTCTTGAAATAGAAACTGATAATTTGTATGAAGATATTGCTTGTGATGTTGATATAATGTACGATATGAGTGGTTACCCTAAAGAGCATGACTTGTATAGTCCAAAAAACAAAAAAGTGTTGGGAATGTTTAAAGATGAATTAAATGGTGGTGTTATGGTTGAGTTTGTTGGTTTAGGTGCTAAACAATATGCTTATGAAAAAATAGATATAAAAATAGATGAAAATGGAAAATTGATGTGGGAAGGTAAAGGTGAAGATCGAAGATGTAAGGGAGTAAAAATGTCAGTTGTTAAAAATGAACTAAATTTAAAAAATTATAAAGATTGTTTGTTTAAAGAAAAAGACCAATATAGAACCATGGGTGTGTTAAGAAGTCGAGGTCATGAAATACACACTGAAGTAACAAACAAAAAAGCATTAGGCTATGCTGATGATAAAAGGTATATATTAAAGGATAAAATAAACACTTTAGCTCATGGACATTATAGGATTCCAAAAACATATTAAAATATTTAACCTGGTAAAAAGGTTAAATATTTAATTTTTAAAAAAATTTTCTTTTTATATTATTTACTGTTCTACATATGGGGCACTTAACTAATTGTTGTATTTCATCGCAATCTTTACATAAGGGAATGTGCCCACAATCACAAAATAATATATTTGTTTCTTTGACTAAACATATAATACATTTTTCTTCTTTAAATATTTATTTACCATTTATTTGAGGTAATGTGTAATGGATGTTGCATTGTTCATCATCTTCAGTTATATGATTACCATGAACGTCATAGTCTATGATATCTGTTGAATGCATATTTTCATATCCTATATTTCGTATAGTTCTTATTTCTATTAAAATCCGTTCATCACCAACAAAAGAATTACGGTCAAAATTTAATCTTTCTGGGTATTCATCCAAATATTCATGTGTAAATTGTCGTATAAAATAACCCATATTTTCATCAAAATCATCTGGATGTATTCTTAATGCATAATCTTTATGATGAAATTGAATACATGGAAAAACATAATCTGCAAAAGCACCAGGTTGAAAAGCCATATCCTCATTGTATAATCTTTCCATTTTTTCTTCATAATTTTTTAAAAAGTTTTTATTACCATTCACCCATAACCATACATGGTCTATTCTACCAAAACGATCACCTTCATTTTTAGCAAGACTTATCCACATACAAGCATTACCATTCTTTTAATATAAATTTTTACTAAATTCACAGTAAAAGGTTGCTTTTGCTTTACAAAGCACTCTTAAATAATTTCTACCTCTATTATGGTAAGGATAAAAAACTCTATTAATGATATTGTTTTTATAAATTGGTTTATAATTAAGATGTTTTTTCCTTAAAGTTTTATTTAACTCTTTTTTAAAGCTGTTGGTAAGTTTATTTAACACACTCATTTTATAATATATCTTAAAAACTTAATAAAGAAAAATTCAAATTTTTATTTTTTATTTTTAAAATTTTTTTAAAAATTTTTATTAAAATCTTAAGGCACTCACAAACACATAAGAGGGCTAACCATTGTGTCATGCATGAGTAACTGACTAGCTATGCGTTGGTTGATGGGGGTGGTGGATAGGTTAAGTGGTTATCCATTGCGTTGGTTGATTGGAAAAAATAAAATAAAAAATTTTTGGAAGAAGAAAAAAATTTTTTTAAAAAATAAATTTAATATAAGTAAAAAAATGTTTAATAAAAAAGTTATGTTTTTTTGTTTTATGAAGTTAATTAGGTGGTTTTTCATAAGTATAATAACTGTTAATTTTATGAGCATGTTAATGTTCATAAAATTGCTATTGTTACATTGTTGTATAAGGGTTAGCTGTATACATAAGTGTGGGTTTGTTGGTTAAGGGTGGGGGGATTTGTTAAGTGGTGCGTGGGTTTGTTGGTTTGTGGTTTGTTGTGGTTAAAATATTTCAGGCTAGGGGAGGGAAAAGGGGGTGAAGAGTACGAACTCCCTTTTTACAATCTACTAAGGGGGCTTAACGCATCTCCCTGATGCATCATACAAAGTAAGTCATCACATGATCACAGATCCATAAAGCCCATTTTGTCTAACAACAGACTGAATCATGAGGTAGACTAGTCCTTGTACATACAGAAGATTGACCGATGACGAAAAGTTTCGGCCCAGGTCAGCCTGCGCGGACTGCGCAGGCTGACCTGGATCGATACTTTTCGCAGATGCATTAAGCCCCATTTTCACAGAGCATGGCTCATTAATGCATGTGAATTTACAGAGTTTTAACAGAGTACAAAAATGAAGCCATTTCAAATCCTAAATCGTTTACTCTCCGTAATGTAAAGAACGAACTGTTGAAAATAATTGTTCACTATCAGCAAGGCTGAGACTCTCGGCACACACAAAAAGGAAGTGTTTGATTAACATCGTCAGTAACGTAAACTAGACAGAGAAGAGGTCCAAGAATAGTGGAACTCCAGTATTTATAGAACTTAAGTCTGATACAGCACCAGGTAGGACAACCCTCTGCTACTTATTTGAGAGGTAGTCTGAAAAAACGTGAAAGAATTTTGCCAACAATTCCAGCTTTTACGTACCTTTTATGTTCTTTTTATGTTTCTCTGCTTTTCTGTTTTTCTTTTTATCGTATCGATAAACTGTCATTTTAACCAAATCTGAAACTGTTATTTACAAATGCTTCCAGTTTGAGACAGTCCAAAAGTTGCCTAACAATTGTTAAGTGTTCGTATATAAAGGAACGAGAAATAGCCCACGAACTATCAAATAGCTACGAACCATCGACGCGCAGAGTAACGAGGTTCCACTTTATAATGTAATTTGTCATTCATATACATTATCTTGCTTCAAACCTATGTCTAGTTGTTAAAGCAACAACTTTTAGTATAAAAAGATTATTTTTTTACTTTTTCCTCGATAATGTCTTTTCATTATCCTTTCATAATCTTTTTCCCAGTATGTCTCTTTGATTATACAATAATATAACCAATAAATTTCAAAATTTACTAGATATTTCGTAAAGGTAGAGAGAGAGAGAGAGAGCTGTAAGGGGGTGCACGCGTGAAAATTGAAATTGTCGATACTTGTATTATTTTGTATGACGAAAAACTTTTGTAGTTTAAGTCAATAAAAAAAATACTTACAAAAAATACTTGAATGGAAGACACATATGCCATACTTTATAGACGGCTTTACATATATTAAAAAAAAAACCACATAACTCAGACTTCACTCCTTCATCAAAGGCTTTGCGAATTCTACTGTATGAAAATACAACTTGGTTGACGGTTGAGTCTCCAAGCAAACCTCCTGATTGAGAAGGTGTGAAAAAAAGATAATCTTTTTAAGTCATTAAATGCATATGGGCCACGCTCTGGTAAAATGGAGCTTAATGCATCTCCGCGTTGCATCATACCAAGCAAGTCTTCACATGATCCTGGATCCATAAAGTCCATAAAGTCCATTTTGTCCAACAACCGACTGCATCATGAGGTAGAATGGTCCTTTGACATGCAGAAAACTGACCCACAGCGAAAAGTTTCGGCCCAGGTCAGCCTGCGCGGACTGCGCAGGCTGACCTGGTCGCTACTTTTCGCAGATGCATTAAGCCCCCTTTTCACAGAGAATGGCTCATAGATAAATATCATTCTTTCGAAAACCTTCTCCCTTTGATTAATAAACATATTGGTACATGCGATGGCAGAGTCACCATTTCTGAAGATGATTTGACATACATTTGAAATTTCCCTTTTACTATACTGTTGATCCAAGGAGGTTCACTGGCATTAAAAACTATTACTTTATTTGGAATCCAGTGCATTAATCTTTTAGTTATTAGTTCTGTAATATATTGAGTGAAAGTATAAATTTCATCATCTTGCAGCTGATCCCAATTAACATTTTCAAGTGTATTTCTTTACTGATTACAGTAGCGGACTGCGCATGTTGACCTGGACCGAAATATGTTTGCAGTTGCATGAAGCCCCCTTTTCACAGATCATGGCTCATATCTAGGAGAAATACATATTGCCATCTGATAACCAGTCATCGGATAACCGGAGCTTCTTCGGTGTTGCTCAGTCAAAGCTCCAATGCCTTAATCGATGTTAATCCTTTACCAACCAAACGCTCGTTTTAACGACCTTGAAGGAGAGCACTGAGTACGGTAACTCATTCGTTGATGTACAGAGCTTAAAATCCGGTGGTAACTGGTTCGTTTCCAGTGCGATTCATTCCTCTTCTTACCATTGTACCGTTTGTTTCGACGATTTGTTTCTTCGATCCAGTGGAAGAATAACGTGCTGGTTTAAAAAAAAAATAACAACTAAAGTGTGGGTAGATGCGCTGGCTGCAGCGATGCAACTGAGAGAATGTGAAAAACTCACGTGTCGTTCCTCTTGCAGGTATGAAAGTAGGTCGCCGTGTTTCACATACGGTAATACAACGAGGGGCATGTCACCTGCGTCAAGGCACACCCCTAGCAAAGTCATCACATTGAGGTGACGAAAATCCTTCATTATGAACGCTTCTTTCAAAAACTGACTGATATCCATGTTCTCTGGCTTGTCCCCTGTTAGGGAAAGAAAACATGTTATCCTTATCATATCTGTATCCTCTAACCATTTATCAAGCAATCCAGTGTTGAGAACGACAAGGGAAAAGGAAGGAAAAGGAGAAGCTCACAATTTGAGAAAATGCTGGTAACCTGCTTTTCCTTTTTTCAGATTTTCTTTCAACAAGATTCTTCCTAGAGTTTTAATTTTTTTTTTTTTCTGTACAATGACTACAAGGGCGTCTCTCTGAACCCCAAACCGGAAGTGACTTTGGTTTGTGACGTCATTAGCATTCCAGCGACACAAGTCATTGCATTTTTATAGTAATGACGCCATCGGAGCGACGGAGTTGGAAACGAGTAACAAAAAAAAACAAAAGAACACAAAGAAAGATGAGAACTACCGACACCAAGGAAATGTGTTGCAACTAGTAGTTTCGTCCTTCTCCTTAGGGTTGAATAGATTAATCTTTAGTTTGACGGGAGACATCGGTGGTTGAGATACAGCGACACAGTCTACCACTTAACGTTCTGGGTTCGAAACCAGTGATGAGCGGGATCAACCTAAGGGACTTACCCCACATAAAGTGCGCGATTACTGGTCGTGGTTTCCAAGGAGCACTCATCCATAATGATGAGCGATAATGGAAAAAGGAGATTTGATGTGTATATTTGATGCATTATACCAAGCATGTCATCACATAATTATAGATCCATGAAAGTTTGAAAGTAACACAACTTCTGATTGGCTAAACCACATGGTTTAGCAACTCAGAAGGTGTGTTACTTTCAACTTTGGAAAATTTTGAAGAACAAGACCAAGATTGTTCGTAAGAATGGTTGGTGAATACGGACCCTGTTTATCTAACAGGCAACTTAGGCTGAATCTTGGGTCCATCGACATGCAAAAAGTTGAACAATAGCAAAACGAATCGTCCCAGGTTAACCTGCGCGGCTGTGCAGGCTGACCTTGGTGGATACGTTTCGCATATGCATTAAACCTCCTTTTCACTGAGCATAGCTCATATACACGTCATTGAAATTTTTTCACAACGGATGTTACAAAAATTAGATTAAAAATTAGGTTTTACCATATTTTTTCTGTCCAAAAGATTTGATTTGCAGAGAAAGACAGAGAGAGACAGACAGACAGACAGAGACAGACAGACAGAGACAAAGAGAGACAGAGAAAGTAAACGGAGAAAAACAGAGACAAAGAGAGACACAGAGAGATAGACTGACATAAAACAGACGGACAGACAGATAGGGAGACACAGAAAAATGTATTGCAATACTCACTCTTTAGTGTTTTGACGGCAATTTCTATTTCTCCTTCGTCAGAGAACAACGTGCCTTTGTACACCGCACCAAAATTTCCTAAAAAGGAAAGAAACTATGATCCAGCAAACAGTCGTGTAATTCAGAAGCTGCTATCACTGAACCCCTTAAAGCTGTTAAGTGTGATGCACAATTTACCTAGAACCGAACTTGAATCTGAAATTCTCTTTAGTGCTTTACCACACCATCCCGAACTTGAATAAACTTGATAAAAAGCCCCTTGAAAAATATTGGGATTAAAAAAAGGAGAAAATGCTGGTGACTAGCATTTTCTGCTTTTTCAACAATGTTTTCAAACATTCACTTAAGACAAATATGAATGCTACAAATGAGCTAGACTAAAAATTGCCTTCTGCAAATGCTTTGAATTTGGACAAGTAAAAAAATTTGTTGTCTTGTTAAGAGTTATCAAAAGCTATCAAAAGTAATAGTATCTCATTTGAACAGTTGCAGGTAGGCCTATGTTATCATCATTACAGCAATTTAGAACATTAACTCATTACCAAACGACAAAATTTTGGACTTGACCAAATTGATAGCATTTGCAGACGACAGATAGAATGATACTCCAATGTTCGGATTTGTCTTCGATAGGGTAGAGAACATTGTGGGAAAAGGAGAAAAAGCTGATTTCCAGCATTTTCTCCTTTTCCCACAATGTTTCAAAAGGCTTCTTCCACAAGGTCGTTAAAACCCGGAATTGTTTGGCAAAGGGCTAAAGCAACGTTTTCGCACCAGAAAACAAAGTTGCTTTTGCATCGCTGACCTTTTCCTCTGACATTTGAAATCTTTTTTCTGTGAAATTATGCAAAAAGATAGAGGTTGGCCTGGGTCGAACGTTTTCGCTATTGGTCAATAGTCAATTATGTCCAAGGAACCTTCTACGTCATGATGCAATCCGTTGTTTGACAAAATGGATTTTATGGACCCTTGATTAATGCAAGAAGTAAAAGAAATTACTGAATCACGTAGATGCATGAAACCCCCTTTTGCAAGAGCATCGCTCATTTCATAGAGAGTTGTGTCGTAAAATTAACAATAAAAGAAAATTTAAAATGGAGCCTGAGGGTGATTTGGGCTTTCTGATCTTGGTCTTCATTGATCGGAAATGAAATTGGTAGGCTTACTCCTAGCCATGAAAGGGATTACTTTACCTCTGCCAATAAGTGCGTCGATGTTCAAGTCACGTTTTTTGAGTATTAGACCTTTTTCTTCCATACTCTTTATTATCAGATGTGTTGAATCTTCGAAGTTTTCTGAAAATACATGTAGCAAAGAAATGGCAATAATGATGATGATAATTATAATAATAACACAACCACCGCCATCATCATCATCTTCATTATCATCATCATAATAATCATCATGGTGATAACCATAAGAATAATAATCAAAGCGTTGAAAGCACTGGTGTGGCATTTGTCAAGGGAGCCATTGTGTGGAATAAGTAATTTGAAAAATAAACAATAGAAATAGTTTCAAAATATTCGCTTGAAAGTCAACCTTCTATAAAGTAATGCACAATCCGATAGAGTAGTGTGCAATCTTGTGTGACGAACAAGTCCGGGCGAACAATCCCAGGGACGAATAAGTCCAGGAACGAATTGGTTGTGGGACGAACAAGCACGGTATGTGTGTATGATTGCGCCAATAGAAGGCCACAGGAGATCAAGCTATTTTCGATTAAAAAAAAAGAAGTATTTCCACGATCGATGGCTTCATACAATTTATTGTAATACGCGATTTTCAATTTCATACCTGAGTGCAATGGAAACACTTGTTCGTCTTAGAAAACATGAGTTTAACTGGATTTACTTTCTTCGGTTTTGCACAAAATACGATACATGATTTTCAAAATGCCGTATTGAACTCATAGAACTCATAGTCTTCGACAAATGCCACAAAAACGGTGAATAACCCATGACTGCAGTTAATGTTGATCAAGATATTTATCGATGGTTTGTCAGGAATTGCTGGTTTTATCGATTCCGTGAAAAATCATTTTTGAAGTTTGATTCGGTCATAAAAGTCTTCAAAGCCCACTTTCACAAAGGATTGAACTTTACCTGCAATAAATGCCTCTGTTGAAGAATTATCCAGCGATGTGCCATGCCAGGAAGGTCGAGCATCCATGAATGTCACGTGGTTACTGCGGTAACTGACTACTGAAGGAAGCTCACGGTCGATCGTGTCCCTGGAAGATGACAAAGGGTTAATAAAATTGAGTAACAGTCGACAAAGCACGTCTCTAGGTTTCCCTTATTTGGGGGAGCTGGCAGTGTCGATAGCTACGACTGCACAGAAGTACAACCTGAACTTTCTGCAAAGCACGTGCAGTCTGATCTTTGATCTAAATTATCTCATGTGTGTGTGTGTGTGTGTGTGTGTGTGTGTGACAGACAGTGAACCGTGCTCTGTGAAAAGAGGGCTTAATGCATCTGCGAAAAGTGTCGAACCAGGTCAGCCTTCGCAGTCCGCGCAGGCTGACCTGAGCCGAAACTTTTCGCTATTAGTAACTTTTTTGTATGTCAAAGGACCAGTCTACCTCATGATTCAGTCGGTTGTGATTAAAAAAAAAAAAAAAAAAAACCGGCCATTATGGATCTATAATTATGTAATGGCTTGATTGGTACAATGCATCACGGAGATGCATTAAGCCCCCTTTTGCCAGAGCACGGCTCATATGTAACTTGATAACAGGTCAAAGATCAACAGGAAAAAGAATCAATTGACAAAGCAAAATTTAGGTCGCTTTCGCGGAAAGAGTAGATGAAGACCAGACTGCTCAATAAACGGTGTCTTATCTTAGAGCTACACAGTGCGATATGGAACGATAGCGTATAAGACTCCAATGTTCAAATCACGACTTCAGTTTCCTTGTACGGACATCGTATATAAAAAAGGATAACGTTAGAAAACTGAGCTTGGATTCCAATTCTCATAGCACAGCTGTAATCTGCTTTTTTGAATATAATGTATCTAGATCAGTCTGCACGGGAAGTGCAGTAGTGTCTCAGATGACAAAAATTAACATAAAATTCCAGTTTTCCAAGCAAACTTGATTCCCTTTGTTAGAAAATGTTGTTCAGGATCGGATGCACACGTAGTGCAGAAAGTGCTGTCCTATATTACATCTTTATGATACAATGCTCAAAAGAAAAAGAATTGCTTTGTTAGAAAGTGTAGGTCACGATCCGATGCACATACTGAAAAAAGTCCTGTCCTGTCTTACATCTTTATGACAAAATATTCAAAAGGAAAGAGAAATAAGATTTCAATTTGACAGTCATAATTTCAGTTACTTTTTGAATATAGTAGATCAAGATAAGACTTCGCAGAACGCGCAGTCTGATCTCATTTCTACAATATATGATATTATGACCCTTGAAACTGTGCACTTAAAAATCACAGATGCCCGTAACTTTAACACGTTACCAAACCGAGCATGTGTTTTTATGCCCCTGATGACAAAAAGCTCTTGAAAACAGTGTGGGAAAAGGAGAGAATACTGATGACCAGCATTGCTTTCGTTGCCCACGATGTTTTCAATAGCCTTTTGAAATCAAAGGGTCGCTTGCTTAAGTATTACGACAACACTTTTTACCTTCTTTTTGAACGTTTACGGTATCTGCGAAAAACCATCACTACACAGCAAAGGATAAAGACCAAGGGCACGACAATACTCGGTATCAAGACCCCTAAGCCAGGAGAAGAGGAACTGTTTTCACTGTTGTCCCTCGTCTCAGAGGTTTCCGGTTCGGCCATCTTGGAGTCGATGACGCCATTTATAGCAGTGAAACCAGTCGTAGTCTTCTTAGTTTTTCTAAATTTCACTCTTCCAGGGTGATACATCAAGTTACGGCCAATGCTCACCTGAGAGGACAAGAAAGTGATTTTAACCCTTAACTTGCTAAGTAAAATGAAACTTTCAAGTAGAGAGTAAAATGAATGTTGCTATTTCAGATTTATTTTTTTGGAGAAAAATGTCTCCTTGGCGGACGGTGTAGATCCAAGATCAGACTGCACGTTCTGTGCAGACTGATCTTGATCTACACTGTCCGAAAAAGTAACGTTAGTCGCAAATAGCAGCCTAAAGGTTTAGAAGTGTAACCCTTAAATACATGTATCAAGCGACAAAATTTTCGACTCGTCTAAACCAGTCGTGGTCTTCTTAGTTTTTCTAAAGGTCACTTTTCCAGGGTGATATATCAAGTTACGGCCAATGCTCACCTGAGAGGATACGAAATCAATTTTAACGCTTAACTTCCTAAGTAACATGAAACTTTCAACCCTGGAGTAAAATGAATGTAACTATTTCCAATTTATTTTTTTGGAGAAAATTATCTCCTTGGCGGGCGGTGTAGATCCAAGATCAGACTGCACATTCTGTGCAGTCTGATCTTGATCTACTCTGTCCGAAAAAGTAACGTTAGTCGCAAATAGCAGCCTAAGGGTTAAGAAGTGTAACTCCTAATTCTTTACCAAACGACAAAATTTTCGACTCGTCTAAAATGAGATCATTTGCCGACGACAATTTAAATTTGCCTAAAATGATTGAATTTGTCTTTCGAAGGGTGAAGCATATTATGGTAAAAAGAAGAAAATGCTTGATACTAGCATTTTCTCCCTTGCATCAATGTTTTGAAAATAGTTCTTTCCCAAGGTCGTCAAAACTCAAGACTATTTGACACAAGGTTAAAGGACCATCTAGCTGGATTTCGTTTCGTATTCCTTTTTAGAACAACTTAACAGAGACTTGTAATTTTCATTCGAATGCAAAGATAGCCAATGAATTAAAACTTCTGCCGTAGATACATATAGCAAACCCAAAGAATTACCAAGTCTTAAAAATATTTTCTCAGTAGATTTTTTTTTTTTAAATTCCGTCAGTAACGGGGTAATGGTTATTGCGGGACAAAGGATGTATATTTTGGACACGGTAAATTAACAGATACCCGAACGGTCTAGTTGTTAGATTCGCAGGTTTGTAAGGTGGAGGGCATTTTCCTTTTGCCAGGTCTTTTTTTTTTTCAGCTAGACGCTAACAGTAATGCCCTTATGATTAACTTCCTCCCCCTTCCCACCGAAAAAAAAAAATGAGTCAAAATCTGGTTTTGTGCACCTTTAACAAATTGATCCCGTGTTTTAACGACCCTGCGGAAGAATGGATTTAAACAGGAAAAAAAAAACATTGTGGAAAAAAAGAGAAAATGTTGATAAAAACATCAATTTCTTTTTTCCCACAATGCTATCTACTAATTTAAAAGACAAATCCCATAATTCGAGCTATATTTATATTGTGGTTTACCAAAATTTTCGCTGTGGACGAGTCTGAAACGAGTCTGGTAAAAAGGCAGTCTTTTACCACAGAATCCCGACTTTCAACGGGCTTAAGTTTAAACATATTTGCGCCCTGCTTTGTGAAAAGGGGGCTAAATAGATCTGCGAAAAGTATCGACCCAGATCAGCCTGCGCAGTCCGCGCAAGTTGACCTTGTCCGAAACCTTTCGCTGTTGGTCAATTTTCTGCATGTCCAAGGACCAGTCTACCTCATGATTCATTGGGTTGTTTAAAAAAAGTGGTTATTTTGGATTCAAAATTATGGAATGGCTTGAGTGGTATCATGATTACGGAGACATATTAAGCCCCTTTTTGCCAGAGCCTGGTTTATTATTTGTTTTTACATCGACTGAGAAACAAGTTCTAACAACTTATACTAAGCTCTCTCGATTCTGCTTCCTTGGAACTACACCAGTACTCGCACCTAATGTGTGGGCCAATGAACAATCCCAAAGTTGACACCCGCTCCCGAGTTTCGAACTCGGGACCTTATGGTTACGAGGCCAACGCTCTACCTCACAACCACTTACACCACCACAACCGACTGAATCCCGAGGTAGAAAGGTCCTTGGAAATGTAGAAAAATTTACCAAAGCAAAATGTGTCGACTCAGGTCAGCCTGCGCGCTCTCCGCAGACTTAACTGTGTCGATATTTTTTGCAGATGCATTAAACTCCCTTTTCACAGAGCATTTTGTATATTTTTCATTGCTTAATATTGGAAAACCATGTGGGAAAAGGAGCAATTCGTAGTTCCAGCTAATGCTCCTATTCCAACAATGATTTACTAAAGTTGTCCAATCCTTGGCCATACCACAAAATTTTAGATTCGTTCAAGTTAAATTTATTTGCAGACGATAAATTAGATATAGTTCATACGGTGGAATTAGTCGCTGAAAAGGATGGAAAACATTGTAGGAAAAGGAGATAATGCTGGTTACCGATTGCAAAGTGAACAAAACGTCATCTGGACGCCAAATTTGCACTATTTTACTGCATGCAACCATCTACTGTCTTTATGTTTGCAGAGAAAGTATACTATAACTTGTCGCATTTGCCAGTGTTTAGTTAATAATAATAATAATAATATACAGAAAAAACGTATTACAAAACTCCCTTTAATTCTCTTCTGTTCAATCCTGTGTTTTCACTAGCTTGTGGGGGACGACTTTTGGAAACAATGTAGGAAAAGGAGATGTTACAAGCATTACCTCCTTTTCCCACCATGTTTTCTATCCTTTTGAAAACATATACTATTGTTCGATCCACACTTGAGTTGTCGTCTACAATGCTTTCAATTTAAACGATTGCACATTTTTTTTGTCGTCTGAAGCAGAGTTAACCTTTATCTCGCTAAATAATAGAAAATTAATGAAACTTTCAAACCGATAGTATAAACCTGAATTGTCCTATTTCAAAGGTATTTTTGGAGGAAAGGTTTCTCTTTTTGGGACAATGTAGATCCAAGATCAGACTGCACGTTCTGTGCAGTCTGATCTTGATCTACGCTGTCCCCAAAAGGACAGCGAGTCCCGCTTAGCAGCCTAACGGTTAAAAGTGAAAATCTCACCCTGATACCATAGCTAAAAGAACTATAGAAGACTGAGTCAGGCCATGTTATATCGCACGAAATAATGCAGCTGTTTATCTTGACATTCGTGCAACTTCCGCAAAGTTCCAGGGAAACTTCAACTTCTGACTGTCTAACCCACGAAATACTTCTTCCCTGACAATAGATAGAATGTTACGGTAATAATCGTGTCCATCATTACTTCGTAATCATGATCCTTCAGATGGTCATTAACATTTCAGAGTAAATGCAAGCATTCAATGACAAAGGACATACATGTATATCCAGGTCATTGAATGCTTTCATCTGCCATTTAATCGTTATGACCACCTGAAGGATCATGACCATAATATTACCTTCATGTTATATGGATTTACTGGGCCCTCATTCACCAACAATTCCAAGTTGCTTCTTTAATTTGATTCTACATTTTTAGACTATAACATTTTCTGACTGTCTAAACTATTTGGTTCAGCCAATCAGAAATTGTGTTACTTTGAAGTTCAGATTATTCTCCACAATTGGACTGCAAGTCCTATTCTTAGTGGTTCGGGTTATAAGGTCCAAGTTTAAACATTAAAAAATATACGTGACGGAAATGGACAGATGGACAGTACATGCAGACTGACCTTGGTCAAAACTTTTTGTTGATTGTACATTTTCTGCGTGTCCAAGTGACATCTTTCCTCGTGATTTAGTCGGTTGTGGGACAAATAACATTTTATGGATTAAAAATTATTTGATGACTTGCTTGCTTTATTACATTAGGGAGATGCATTTTACACCGTTTTGCCAAAGCATGTTTCTGTACATTATTTACTGAAAGGTCGTCCTTGGCACCGACATTAGTCTCACAGGACTTGAAATCCAGGGGACCCAATGTCCATTTCCCAGCTTGGCAAAATTCTTTCCGCGGATTGATGATAATGCGACAGTATTTATTCCTCTCCAATCGCTGAACACTGTTTCAACGATGTTTCTTTTTTAACGGAAAAGCAGCCAGTGGCTTTGAATGAATGTTGTGCAAAGCACTGGTATTCATCAGCTACAAAATGACTGTTCAAACTTCCCGCTGAATCTCTTCAACATTAAGTTTAACTAAGGCGATGAATTAAGAATTTCGTCGCTAGAATTCGGGATTTTGTTATTCAGTTTCCTTTCCGTACATACTTTGAGATAGAGTTTTCCAGCTTTATCTGCAAACTCAAATTGAACAATGTCTGTTGTCTCTCCGCTCTCTTCCACATAAATTCCCTCTATCACTGGATCCGAGTTTACTTGTATAAGGGCGGGTGATATGTCTCCGTAAAGGTAGGTTGTGGCATTCGGTCTGTCTAACAAGTGATAGGTTGGTGCAGCAAGGGCTAAGTTCAATCTTTTTCCGATGTAGTCTAGTAATGGCGGGGCAATGAACGTGAAACTTTCATGAAGGTATACTGTCTTGAGTCGTGACTGGAAAGCATGAATAAAAGAACTGAAAGTACCGCCACCAGAGTAAGTAAAATGAGCCGTGCTCTGTAAAAAGGGGCTCTAATGCATTTGCGAACAGTATCGACTCAGGTCAGCCTGCGCAATCCGCGCAGGCTGACCTGGGCCGAAACTTTTCGCTATTGCTCAATTTTGTGTACGTCCAAGGACCAGTCTACCTCATGATTCAACCGGTTGTTAAAAAAAAGGTAGCCATTATGGATCCATAATTATGTGATGACTTGATTGGTATCATGGATCACAGACTTTCATTAAGCCGCCTTTTGCCAGAGCATGGCTCAAATTATAACTTTTACTCATAAATTTAAACTTACATAAATTGGAACACTCATTCTTTTTTTTCCACCAATATTTCAGCCTAATGAGGTCTTAGTGCGATACAAAGTAACAAAAACTAAGTGATACGACAGAACGTAACAAACAGAAAAGTTTACTTTCACACCCTAAGAAGGAGCACGTGTTTTAAGATAGATAAAGAAGAACAATGAGGAAATCTCTGAAAAAACAATCTAATGAGGAAAACATAATAAAATAGAGAACATATTACAAAACACCGTAAAAGAAGGAAATTTAAATGATAATAAGGAGCAACACTTTCGAGACAAGTTAGCAACTTTATAATTACCAAACAACACCACAATATTTGAGACATTTTGTCCATTGTTAGAAGGATATGTTTCTACAAAAGAAATTGATTGATCGATTGAATGGTGTTTTACGCCGCTTTCAAAATAATTTCAGTCATATCATGGATACAGCTGAAATAGTTGTGAATGTGCTGCGTTTCATCAGTAATAGGCTAGAGTTCTGAAGTGTCTTGCCCAAAGACACTTAAGCGGAAAGCGTAGTGCTTGCAAGTGATCTCGCATCTGGGGCCTTCTGGTTACGAGTTCTACATTTTACCACTGAGCCACGCATGACCCATTCTACGAACAGAAAAGGAAAATGTAACTTAAAGGAAATTAGCAGCGTAACACTACTATATGAGGCAAATATACAACGACTACTTTTAACGTATGGCTACACAGATTATCATTAGACTTGTCCATATGTGGAAAGGAAAAAAAAAGAAAACGCTGTTACAGGCCAAATAGCGACCTAAAGTGAACAACATGGGTTTTAAAATGCATTTAAATTCAAATTATACCATGTAAAGGTATGGAAATTATTGTGAAGATGACAATGTCTAATTTTACGGTCGGTCCATGTGTTAGTCTCTGGCAGAAAAATTAATTTTAAAACCAGGTGAAAAGTAAACAAATGATGAAGAAACCTGGCAACTTTTGACCTAGTTTTAAAATTCATTCTCTGCCAGTGACAAACTCTTGGACTGACCGTTCAATAACAGATTGTTATCTTCACTATAATTGCCATACTTTTAAATGGTATGATTTAAATGCTCCGTGCTCTGGCAAAAGAGGGCTTAATGCATCTCCGTAATGAATAATACCAACCAAACCATCACATAACTATGGATCTATAATATTCGTTTTTTTTTAACAACAGACTTAATCGTAAGGTAGACTGGTCCTTGAACATACAGAAAATTAACCGATAGCGAAAAGTTTCGATACTGGTCCTTGGACGTACACAAAATTGAGCAATAGCGAAAAGAGTCGATACTTTTCGCAGATGCATTAGGACTCCTTTTCACAGAGCATGGCTCAAATTTATATGAATTTTATAAACCGTATTGTTCACTTATGGCCGCTAATGGGACTCTAGCCAGACGTTTTCTAGATGTTTTTCAAGATTCAAAGGAGTAGAGATGAATAGGCATGCTCTGGCAAAAGGGTACTTAATGCATCCCCGTGATCCATGATACCAAGCATATCATTACATAATTATGGATCTATAAAATCCATTTTATGAACAGAACAGAACAGAACAGAAACTTTATTCATAATATCGGCTTGAACACTTAAGGTTCATCGCCGAACACATAAATTGTATATACATACATGGGTATGGACAAAACAACTAACAAACCAACAAAAAACAAATGATATCAAATTGGTATCTTGAAATAAATGAGCGAATGCGGAAATAATGAATAATAAAAATGAAACATGTACATAGCACATTAGAGAACGAAAAGTATCAAGTAAGTAAGATGTCAAAGTTTACTAGTGAAAATCATTACAAGAGAGATAAATTACAAGGCAGTTAAATACTATAAACACGGAAGATGTTTTGGCAAACGAAGTCGCTTGTTAAAAGCGAATGCTCCGTACAAAATGACCCCCTGTAAATACGAATAATGTTAAAACAAGTACATAGCACATTAGAGAATGAGAAGCAGTATAGTATATTTGCCAGTAAATCGTACAGTCATACTCAAATTTTACTAGTAAAAATCCTTACAAGGAAGATAAGTGCTATCAACGTGAAAGTCGCTTTGAGCAAAAGAATTCGCTTGTTAAAGGCGAATGCTCTGTCTTTTATGTAACAACCGATTGAATCACGAGGTATACTGGTCCTTTGACATCCAGAAATTTGACTGCTAGCAACAAGTTTCGGCCCAGGTCAGCCTGCACGTTATGCGCAGGCTGACCTGGGTCGATACTGTTTGCAGATGCATTAAGCCGACTTTTTACAGAGCTGGGCTCATTTATTTCGTAACTCAGTCTTCCTATCCCTTTACCTTACAATCCCATGTTTTAACGACCCTAAGGAAGAATGCTGTTGAAAACGCTGGGAGAGAAAGAGAAAATGCTGATACCCAGCATTGTTTCATTTTCACGCATTTTCTGTTCTACTTTTTCTAAAGCAATCTTGAAATTTTAGCCACTCTTAATTTGTCGTCAGCAAATGCTTTCAAACTGGAAAAGTCTGAAGTTTTGTCGTCAAAGGAAAAGGTCATATTTTGAGTCACATTTAATTTGACGTCTGCAAATGCTTTCAAAATGGGCAATTGCAAAATTATGCCGTCTGGTAAAGCATAAATAATTATCTCTTTACCATACAATCCCTAGTTTTAGCGACCCTGAGGAAGAAGCCTTTTGAAAACATTGTGGGAAAAGAAGAAAATGCCGGTAACTGGTAACCAGCATTTTCTTCTTTTCCCACAATGTTTTCTTCTCTGTCAAAGACAAATTCTATCATTCCAGCCATACTGAAACTCATATTTGCAACTACTTTGAATTTGGACAAGTCCACATTTTTGTCGTGTGGTAAAGTTATGAACGAGAAAAAAAGAATCACTTACAGTGGCCACAACGGTCCCGTTACCAACAAACGCTATTTCGATCACATTGACGGAGTTTTCTTTTATACCGCCAATATTACGTACAGGAAGAGTCAGTTCGAAACCACCGCTGTAAAAAGGAAAAGAATATGTGTGGTGTTTTAGGGGTCCAAACTCACCAAAAGATGGTTATTTTTGCAGATTTAATTTTTTTTTTTTTTTTTTTTTTTTTTTTTTTTTTTTTTAATTTTTTACTTTGAAAAAAAAAAAAAAGAAAAAGAAAAATGAACATATTTATTCAAAAGGCCTCAGTGCACAGCACTTTTGACACCTATATGCGAGGGTTGCTACAATTAATCTATAGATATCCAAAACCCTTTTCTTGTATCAATAGGTAATCTATCAATAGGTAAACTACTATTTCTAATACATGACTCTGTAACCCATGACTGTATTGTCTACGTGTATTTTCAAAGAAACTGCTCCTTTTCCAACGATGAATTGGATTAAGATCTAACCTTCAAAAATGTCTCTAATTGAAAATTTAACTTTTCACTTGAATACACGTTGAAATGCTAAAACTTTGCAGTATAATAAATTCGTTTTCCGGTCAGGTGGCAGGACACTTGGAAACTTGTTCACGTTCGGCTGTGGCGAATCATGTCGCCCCAGACTCGCCACAGCCGTGAACAAGTTTCCAAGTGCCCTGCCAACTGACCGAACAAAACCACTGTTACCAAGGACAACTCGTATCTGGAACAATCGGCACTCAGGACAACTCGTACCTTGGACAATTTGTACCAAGACAAATGGTGCCTTGGAAGATTAGAGAAATGGATCATACTGGCCATCATCATTAATCGAGGGTTATTGACTCTTTATCACACAATCCCGACTTTTAACGACTCTGGGAAAGAAGGCTTTTGAAAACATTGTGGGAAAAGGAGAAAATGCTAGTAACCAGCTTTTTCTCCTTTTTCCCACAATGTTTTCTACCGTTTCCAAAACACATTTCAATTCTTGAGTTGCATTTCATTTGTTGTCTGAAAATGATTTCAATTTGGATTTGTCTAAAATTTTGTCGTGTGGTAAAGAGTTAAGCGAGCAAACCACCATTCGTATGATTATCCTAAGTACGAGTTATCCTAGATGGGAATGGTCTGGCTTCATAGTCCTTGGTACTAATTGTCCTGGTGAGATTTGGCCTGAGACGCATTGTCCTTGGTATGAGCTGTCCTAAGAACCTGTCCATGCAAGGTTTTCCTTCGTACTAGCTATCCTCGTAAGCAATGTCTAGGTATAAATCGGCAAAGAACTTTTTTTAACGAGAAGATTAAAATTACCTCATTGACGTATCCAGCAAAGTTTGATCATTTGGAATGTAGGGACGATCTACGTATGTAAAATTGAATTTCCACGTTCCGTTAGGCAAATAAACAACCAGTGACGTTGACTTCGTGGATTCTTCAATCGCTGGTACCAACACTTCTATACAGGTTGACATGCTCATATCCCTGACGGACAAAATGTACGAACCTGATTGGTCGATACTACATTTAGGATACTATTCTTAGCAGCTCGTAGTATTTTAAAAAGTCGATCGCTAAGTTTCATTTACATATTAGATTCGTTCAACCATTAGGCAGCTAAGCGCGACTCAGTGATCGTTTTGAGACAGTGTAGATTAAGATCAGACTGCAGAGAGCGTGCAGTCTGATCTTGGACCTACACCGTCCGATAAGGAGATATATCCTCCCATCTCCCTTTGAAATATCTCAGTTTTTATTATCGGCTTGACAGCCAAGCCCCCGTAGCTCAGTCGGTAGCGTACAGGACTTGAGAATGGGAGGTCGCTGGTTCGATCCCCGGCTTGGCCAATTTCTTTCAGAGGATTGATGATAGTCATCGCGACAGGATTCATTCCTCTCTCACCGCTGACCATTGTTTCGACGATGGTTATGTGGGAAAGCAGCCAGTGGCTTGGAAAGAATATTGTGCGGAGTACTGGTAAAAGAAAGTTCAGAAAAGCATGGATAGGTGCACTGGCCGCCGTGATATAACTGAAATAATGTTGAAAACGGCGTTAACCACCATACAATCAATTGGCTTGACAGGTTCTTATTAGCAGGTTAAGGATTACCACACAATCCTGACTTTCAAGGACCCTGAAATATAGGCCGCTTGAAAACATTGTGGGAAAAGGAGAAAATGCTGGGTATCCAGCATTTTCTCCTTTCCCATCAACATTTTTTACCCTTTCCAAAACAAATTTCAATTGTTCAGCCTCATTTATTTTGTCGTCAGCAGATGCTTTCAATTTGGATTAGTCTAAAATATTATCATTTGGTAAAGGGTTTAGCTGCAAAGCGCGACTCACTAACCTTTTGCGGACAGTGAAGATCAAGATCAAGCTGAGATCAGAATGTGCAGTCTGATCTTGGATCTACGCTGTCCGATATGAGGATACCCCCCCCCCCTAAAAAAAAAAAAAAAAAAAAGAAAAGAAAACATGAAATAGCAAAAATTGGGATTTTACGATCGACTTGAAAGTTTCGTTTCATTTATACAGCAGCTTAAGGGTTAATATATTCACTGTCACACATTATGAGGTCCTTTTTCACGGGATGCGTCCTGAGTGGCTCCGTGGTAAAGTGTAGGACTCGTAACCTAGAGGCCCCGGTTTCGAGCCTCACTCGATCCACTGTGTCTTTCGTGGGAGTGTCCTTGGGCAAGACACTTCGGAGCCCTAGCCTACTACTGGTGGAATCAAGGAAATACATGAATATGTGAGCCGTCGCCGTGATATAACTGAAATAACGTTGAAAGCGGCGTAAAACACCATTCAATCAACATTTTTCACGGTGGGAAGAGGAAAATTTGGCCGTCATCTTAATCTCGACCTGTAAAGCTCTTTTGACGTTTATCGACTCGTTCTGATCTATAGACCAGATGGAAAAAAACTCAGACCACAATAACAGTAACGACTTTCTCCAGTCCTGTTTAACCCTTATCCTTCTAAATGAGGGTTAAATGAAATTTTCAAACTGATAGTAAAACCCGAAAAATGCTATTTCAAACTTTTTTCCTTGGAAAAAAAGCTATCTCCTTATCGGACAGTGTAGATCCAAGATCAAACTGCACGTTCTGTGCAGTCTGATCTTGATCTACACTGTCCGCAAAGGGTCAGTGAGTCGATTCGCGGATTAAGGGTTTAGAAAAATGTACAAAAAATACTGACAGATAAACGGGCGCTTTGTCCTTCAAGCTAGTTTATAGAGGGCCTCCATAAGAACTTTATGAAGAGCAGGTACAGCCATTCTGAAGGTATCAATACTACGTACATTGAAAAACATGAGGGATATTAGTAGTAAAGGGGAGTAGCCTGGGTCAAATGACCCAGGCTACCCCCCTTTTTGGAGATTTTTGACCCGGTCTACCCACCCTGGCTAGGTGGTCTGGGTCAAATTCCGGTCAATTTGGAGAATTTTGGGTCGATTTGGGTAAAAAATGGCATTTTTGCTTCCCCCCCTCCGCCCTAGTCTACCCTCCCAAAATGCCATTTTTACTTCCCCATACCATTTTTGCTTCCCCCCCTCAAGGCGAGTAGACCGGACCAGATTCCGGCAGATTCCGGTTATTTGGAAAATTTTTGGGTGATAATTTGAAAAGATAGATCTTTCATGGTAGATGGTTAGCCCTGAAAAGGGCTGTTTTGTTTGGAGACTGTGTTTTTCTCTCTACTGACAGCTTTTCTTCGTTCTTCTTGGGGTTTTTGGGATTTTGAAGCCATCGAAATTATCAATGTTTTTCCCGTATTTGCCCTGGCCTGTCAGTATCGGTGAAGATCTCTTTTGGTCAACATGTCGCTTGTGGAGATGGCTATCGTTTTCCTCTGATTTTCGTTTTGTTGTTCTTCTCGGTTGATTTTGTTTTGGTTGTTTTTCTTTCTTCACAACAGCTACGATAGAGTCCACTAACTTGTGAAGATTTGTCTTATCGAAGTCAAACTCCACAGGAATCTTTACTGGAACTGATGAAATGCTCTGACTTTGATAGCGTAGTGTCTCAATGTTTTTCCATAACCGTTCGGTGTTTGTGTTTAAAGTTTTAATCTCCTCCAAATGTTTGTTGAATGTTTCCAGTTCTTTTAAGATTCGAGACAACATAGAATCTTGTTTCGAATTTAACTGTTTCGCCTCTTCGTAAATGTTATCCAATACAGTCGTCGGAATGATGTTTGCTGAATTCATAGCCGATGAGAGAATGTCTCCATTGTTTTCCACTGGTAGGAAAGCATCTAAGTTGAAATCGTTTAAGTTGTATTCCATATTGATTTTTAACTTCCGAAATATTCGAGAGCTATGAGTCAAAATGATGAATGTATGGGGAAAATCGGTGTTTTTATAGCTTGACAGAGGGATTGACCTACTTGGACTTGGAATTAACGTTAACCAATCGTTAGTTTCCTTACATTTTTTGGATTTGATACTCTTAGACGTTATAGATAGATCATATAGTACGTTATGTTCTGTCTACATGCTCTCGCCCATGTTCGCGCTTTTAATTCTAACGCAAAGTAGGTCAATCCCCCTATCATGCTATAAAAGAGACAGCATTTTTTATTCTTTTATTAACTCATTTCACGATGAAGTTATCGAAATTTTGCTGTGGGTTGTTTGCTGGCAGGAAGAATAAGAAAGAAATGAAGGAGAAATGGGAGCAAGAGCTCATGGAAAAGAAAGAAGACGAGGTAGAAGAAAGGAAGAGACTAAAGCATAAAGCTCTTCGGGAGTTCTTTGCCAGGAGAGGGTATGAGTTTTATACGCGTACCCCAATCGTTAAGATGGGTAATATTTATCCGGACCTGTCAGAGTTGATACCGCCAACAGAACATCGCGGTTGGCAAAATAAATTAATGAGAATGTATCCTTCATTGAAATGGTAAAGTATACGTTCTCTTTAATTTTAAAACAGCCCTTTTCAGGGCTACCCAATACCAAGAAAAGAACTTTTTCAAATTGTCAAAAAACAAAAAAGTCAAGTCCTTTATGTTTATTTAAAACTTTTTATTTTAGAACTTTTTGTACAATATTCATTACAATGAAACTTTGAACTGTAAAAAACAAAATGAATGAAAAAACTTTTTTCTTCGGAATGTCATAGAACTTTGAACTGTAAAAAGACAGAATGAATGAAAAACTTTTTCACTTAGGCTGTTTTTCTTTTTTTCTTTGGAATGTCAGATTCACATTTACTCTTACGTTTTTTTCCCCTTTCATTGTTTTTTAATACCATATCTGGACACATTTCATTCCCGTGTTTTGTCGATTTGCAAAAGAAACAGTTGTTTTTTTTGCTTTGTCGTTTTTTCTTCTTTTCGTTATTTTGACGTTTTTCCTCTGGTCTTTTTTCTATCAACACTAAATCTTTTGGTTCTTCCTTCCCGTTTGAACAATCCGACTCTACAGAAAATTCGTTTTTTGTGCAATCTATGAGATTTTGTTTGTCCAGATTTTTCCGCAAAGTCTCTAATTTATCTGCTATTTTGCAGATCTCTGAATCCTTGATAGCCGTGCTGTCGCTCTGCATGTCTATGGTCTGAGTTTCAACGGATGATGTATCCTGTGGTGAACTTTTTTTCCATTTATTTTCATTGCTGAATGATTTGCAGAATGAATTTACTACCCCGACGTATTTCATATGTTGAGAGTCCCAATCCATTTCCTTTATTGGATGAAATTCGACATCGTGGGTGTGGGTGTTCACGAAGACAAAAACATTTTCTCCAGTCTGCTTTTCTTTTTCTGGACATTGTTTGGCCCAATGCCCTGTTTTGTTGCACGTAAAACAAATATTTGTTCTCACGCCATCCATCCCATATCGTTTGTCGAATGTCGCTTGATCCAGGATTCTGGTGATACGATAGACACCTTTTTCTGCAGAATGTTGGTGGGATAGAAATGATCCCACATAGTTCCCAGTATGGTAGACTTGATATCGTGGTGGTATATTGGTGATCTCATAGTCGTGAGTGTATGGGTTAACATACAGATACACTCTCTTTGGTGGTGTACTTTTTAGCTTGAAATCGCTCATTTTCTTTTATCAACTGTCCTGTTTGAAATCTTTCTGAAGAATGATGAGATTTTCACAGTCGATGTCTCTATTTATACACTACTGTAAGGAAAGAGTCTATAAATTGTTAGGTTTTTTTCTCGGCTCCTTCATTTTGTCTTCTCAGCCAGAGCTGAAACGATGGCTAAAAGAAAAAGAATAGTAGATTATTCAGACAGTGAAAGTGACGATGAGTCATTTCCACCAAAAAAGAAAATATCTTTACCGTTGAAAGAAGAAAGTGATAGTGACGATGAGTCATTTCCACCAAAAAAGAAAAAAACTGTACCATTGAAAGAAGAAAGTGATAGTGAAGATGATATCTTTTCACCAAATATGTTCGTGGATAAAAAAGAAGAAAACAGCAGCTCTACTTTGGATATGAGAAGTCTGTATGACTTAATAGAAAGGGGAAAAAAGAAGTCAAGAAAATTTAGAACAGAATCACATGTATTATCAGTGAGTTTTAAGAAATTCGAGGAACTACAACCCCAGAGACTGCTTGGATTATTTGACAATGTTACCCATGAAATCATTCGAAAGTTAGATGCAAACCCGACAGATATGATTAGAATTACCATCGATCATCCTTCATTGGAGATGGGGATTCATATTCCCTTTTTAGCTACAGAACAGCTGCAAGGTGAAACTATATTGAATGAAATTGAACGAGTTTTACAGTCGAATACAGATTTTGTCTTGAACGACGGATCCATGACATTTGACATTACACATACAATACCTCCATGTGGTAACGGAAAAAATCTTAGAACCACAGAACTATTGGATTCAAAGGTTTTTACCAAGAAGAAACAATCGGTTATTCAAATTAACAACCATGATCGATTATGTTTTGCAAGAGCCGTTGTTGTGGGAATTTGCTACCATGAACGTGAAAACAACGAAGTATGGAATCGGAGATGGAATATTATTCGTCGTTCAGACCGTGCTCTTCAAAAGATTGAAGCCGAGAAATTGATGAATGAAGCTGGAGTTTTACCAACACAGTCTGTAGGAATTGATGAATTCAAAAAAATTCAATTGTTTTTGTATGAAAAAGACTATGTCATTAAAGTTCACGATCAGCATTCCAAAACGAGGAAAATATTTGAACATCCAGAAGTGAAAGACAATAGTAAGATCATACATTTATACTTTCATCAAAACCATTATGACTATATCAAATCCATCAAAGGTTTTTTTTGTTGTACATATTATTGTGAGTTCTGTGATGTGGGTTATAACGAACGGGAAAATCATGCTTGCTCAAAAATCTGCAAAGGTTGTTATCGTGCTGGAAAATGTCCATCAGAATCCAAAGAGTATGTCTGTTCCAAGTGTCATAGGCGATTTTTTAGTGTTTTATGCTTTGAAAATCACAGAAATGTTCAAGGTAAAGAAAAGAAATCCATTTGCGAATTAGTGAAACTCTGTTCAAAATGTGGTGCACAGTATCTTAGCAGAAAGAGAAATCACGTCTGTAAGGGAAAGAAAAAGTGTCACCTCTGCAAGAAAATTGTTGACTTCTCTCATCGCTGTTTTATTCAGCCTTACCAGAGTAAGACGAATCATAACAGCGACGATGAGACGAGTTCTTCTCTAGTCAAAAAACCACAGTTCATTTTCTTTGATTTTGAATGCAAACAAGATACAGGGGTGCACATCCCAAATTATTGTATAGCACATAGAGCGTGTGATGATTGTATCGATAAACCACTTGATTTTCATTGTTCTACATGCAGTGAATTTGAAGAGGGTAGGGAAGTTATTTTTCAAGGAGAAGAAACTTTGAGTCAATTTTGCAAGTGGCTCTTTTCAAAACATCACAAAGGAGTCACAGCTATGGCTCATAATTTAAAAGGTTATGATGGACAGTTCATTCTTAACTATATTGTTAAAGTTGGGTTAAAACTTCCAAAATTGATCATGAATGGAAACAATATTATGAAGTTAGAATTGAATGGTGTGCGTCTGATCGACTCCTTTAATTTCATGAACTTTGGGCTGGCGAAATTTCCAGCCACATTTGGTCTTCAAGAAATGAAAAAAGGTTACTTTCCTCACTGGGCAAACACAGATGAATTTTGGAGTTATATTGGACCATACTTGGATATGTCTTATTACAAACCCGACTCAATGTCTGAAGAGGGTAGGTCGAAATTCATAGTCTGGTATAATGACAAAGTTCAAAAGGGTGAGGAATTCAATTTTCAAAAAGAGATGGAATCGTACTGTAGGTCCGATGTCGATATCCTAAGACGGGGATGTGCTGAATTCAGAAAGCTGTTTATCGAACAGGGTGGTATTTGTCCATTTTTAGAGGCAATTACCATCGCCGATGCCTGTAACAAAGTCTGGCGAAGCAAATATTTACCAAAAGATCAGATAGCCATCATTTCAAGTAAAGATTCGTCCAGACGTCGTTTTTCTATGAAAGCGATACGCTGGATTCAAAGCGTAGCTCGGGAGAAAGGTATTCATATTCGCCATGCAAAAAATGGTGGGGAAGTTCAAATCGGAAGATATACTGTAGATGGTTTTCACCGTCAATCAAACACTGTCTATGAATTCCTTGGGGATTTGTATCATGGTTGTCCTGTATGTTATACAGATCGAAAACAGATCAACCCCATCAATGGGAGACCCATGTCTGAATTGTACGAACATACTTTTAAACGTATAGCAGATATCAAAGAAATGGGGTATAACGTCGTGACCATTTGGGAGCATGAATTCGATGCTAAGATGAAGGATAAAGAGTACAAAAAACTCATTGAAAAGTTATATCCACATTTGGACCCCATCGACCCGAGGGAGGGATTGTCTGGGGGGAGATGTAATGCAATAAAAATTAGCTATGATGTTGATGAAAAAAGCAAGAAGGAAATCAAGTACATTGATATTTGTTCTCTGTACCCTTATGTTTGTAAACATAAATCCTATCCTGTGGGCCAACCAGAAATTTTGACTAGTGAGAATATTGAGATGAACAATATTCGTCAGTATGAGGGCTTAATCAAATGCAAAGTTTTACCTCCAACTGATTTGTTTCACCCCGTTCTTCCAGTTCACTGTAACAATAAAATGATGTTTCCGCTCTGTATGAAATGTGCAGAAGAAAGTTCAAACATTTGTATCCACGGTGAAGAAGAGAGAGCTTTGGTTGGAACTTGGGTTACCTTTGAATTATTCAAAGCTCTTGACTGTGGCTATCGGCTAATACAAGTGTATGAAATCTGGCATTTCAACTCTGTTTCGGATCAGTTCTTTAAAGGCTATGTGGATAATTTCTTGAAAATTAAGCAAGAAGCCAGTGGTTACCCAAATTGGTGTCAATCAGACTCGGAAAAAGATCAATTCGTTTGTGAATATGAGAAGGCAGAAGGGGTTCGTCTCGATCCAAGTTGTATTCAAAAAAATCCTGGGAGAAGATCGTTTGCTAAGATTATGTTGAACTGTCTTTGGGGAAAATTAGCCCAGCGTGAAAAATTGACTCAGACGGAATACATCAGCGATCCGTCTAAATATTTCGAATTAGTCACCAACCCCAATTTCATTGTAAAGCATGTAGAAATCTTTGACGAGGACTGTCCATTCATCTTGGTTAACTATGAATCAAAATTGGAACATATTGATACCCACGCTACAGCCAACGTGATAGTAGGGTCCTACGTAACAGCTTATGCAAGGTTGGAATTGTACGCCGTTCTTGAAAAGTTAAAAGATAGAGTTCTGTATTTCGATACAGATAGTTGTATGTACATTCATGATCCTGAATTATGGAACCCGCCCATTATTAACAGTAGGTTAGGAAAATGGACTGATGAAGAGCCTGACTGTAAAATTACCCAATTCAGAGGACTTGGGCCTAAAAATTATGCTTACAAAATGAAAACAAAAGATGGAGAAGAGATAAGTAAATGTAAAGTGAAGGGAATCACCTTGGATTACAATACCAAGCAGGTGGTGAATTTCAATACCTATTCAAAATGTGCTTTGGATCGTACGATAGAAATTAAAATTCAGTATGATTGTAAAATTAAAAGACATAGAGATAGAACAGTGACCAGTGAACCGCAGACAAAAACGTTTCGCTCTGTCTATACCAAAAGAGTTATTGTAAATGCTACTGACACTGTGCCCTATGGTTATAAAAGTCTGAGAAAATAAATTTCTATAGCGCATTGTTTTGCTGTAAACAGATAAAGTAAGACGGAAAAATATTAGACGTTTGGTGAAAAATGGCAACAGTGTTACCGTTACCCATAGAGCTACGTGAAAAAGTTTATGGAGAATTTGTTCGACAACACACGCTCGATGAAGGAACACAGTTTAAGCTTAAATTCAGATGTGTGCAATTTTGGATAGATAAATTGCATAAGGGAGTTGCAAAAGGAGAGACATCTTGTAAATTGTATAGCATGCACGACTTTATTACAATGCTGATAACTGAGTCAAACTTCGATACTCCCATCAAAGGCTATTTGACAGCTTGTTTGTGGAAAAGTGACTATTTCACTAAGAAATTGCAAGTCACAAGTCGATGGCGATTCATTATCATAGGAAGACCAGAAGAAAGTTATCTGAATCTACTGAAAATGAAATCAGTCCTGTTTAACTTTTACTTACGGTATACAAAATCAAGAGATAATGCAGAAGGAGTGGATATCATGGAAGGGTATCTCCTATTTGATAGAGATGTCACAGAAAAAATCGTACTTTCAACTCTTTCGACAAAAGCAGTATTCAAAAACGTCTTTGAAATTAGAGGAACGTGTGAATATAGTGGTTTGGACAGTGTATATAGTTTGTTTTTGGGCAATGAACAATTGCACAAAACTGTTGTGGAACATGAAGACAAGTGGAAAAATCGAGGCATTTGTGAATTTGCATTGTAAAAAATGTTTATTGTAAAAAAATGTTTACCTCTGTTCAATAAAAATGCTTTTATTTTCATTGATATTGTCATTTTATCAATAGCCTTTAACGAGAAAAGTAAAAAAATATGGATGTACAATCCATATTGTTTCAACACCCTTGTAATATTTTCATCACAGGACCGAGTGGGTGCGGAAAAACAGAGTTCGTTCATAAATTAATTGACTATCGAGAAGACTTGTTCAACATCGTTCCTGAAAGAGTTGTTTGGTGTTACAAAGAATGGCAGCATGCTTACAATCTTATGCAAGAAAAGTTCAATTCACAGTTCAAATTGATAAAATTCGTGGAGGGAATTCCTGACGATGAAAACGAAATTGTCAGTGATGTATCTATTGCACATTTAATTGTCTTTGATGATATGTTGGGTGAAAAAGATGAGGAAAAAATTAAACTTTGGTTTACAAGAAAAGGACACCATCGTAATGCAAGTGTGATTTACATCACGCAAAATATGTTTCAGCAGTCGAAATCGAGTCGAACCATAAGTCTTAATTCCAGATATATGATTTTATTTCGAAATGAACGAGATAAGAATCAGATTAAAACACTAGCTCACCAAATGCAAGCCCCACATTTGTTACCTGCTTATGAAGATGCTACATCGACGGATCATGGTTATTTAGTCATAGATTTTCATTCACAAACAAAAAAAGAATTAAGACTACGAGCAGATATATTTCATCGTTGGCGTACACAAGGAACTGAAAGAGGACCCATTATTTATTCTCCTGCTTAAAAACTTTATGCAAAATTCTTGCTTAAAAGAGGATAACATTTTGAACATAAATCATTTTTATGATTCACACCCGTGAGTAAACATGGCTTTACCATCAACACCGAGTTCAGTTTTAGCTGCTTTGCGAAATTTAAGCCAACAAACCGATAGACATGAAAGAGAAGCTGTGTTAAAAGCAGGATTAAAAGAAATTTTAAAATGGTTTACGTTGGCTGCACAAAACATCATTGAAAATAAAATCAAATTACCAAAACAAACCACAATGTACATGACAAAACATAGAACAGATATTGAACGGTTAGCAGATCCATCCATAGACGAGGAAAGTAAACGTAAAATCATTTTAAAACCTGGAGGGGGAGGGTTTCTAGGTGGTGTTATTATCAGAAGCTTACTGAGATGGGATGGAGTAAAAACCATCAGAAAATTTGGAGTTGAAAGACAAACTCGAAAACGTGTTCCACGAAAACGTGCACCGCAAAAGAAAAAATCTCCAAAAAAGAAAAAATCTCCAAGAAAGCGTGCTCCGCAAAAGAAGAAGTCTCCAAAGAAAAAATCTCCAAAGAAAAAATCTCCGAAAAAGCGTGCTCCACCAAAGAAGCATGCCCCAATTACGATTGATGAAAGATTTGTTACTACCCGAAAACGAACCCCTGTAGCAAGTACCATTTCAGAACATCAACAATATCCAAAATCTAGAGAGGAAATACTTGGTGAAAGAATGCGGAATTACCAAAGAAAGTATTCAAGATTTATATTACCAGGCAAAAAAATAGCGTTTCAAAGAATCCCATCCGTCGCTTGGTCTCCAAATACATTGGCTAAACATAAAAAAGGATTAAGAAAATATAGACGGATGATAGAAGATATGCTGCGATATAACCTCGGTACAGGAAGATATAAACTTGACGAAAAAAAGCAGATGCTTGACCTTGGGAAAGGAAGATCCGTTCCCGTGGACTCGTCCATGGCTAGCGCTGATACATTGGTTGACGCTCTCTATTCACAGTTTTCTTAAAAAAGTAATTCTGACTGTAAAAGACAGTATGTTAAAAAGTTTTCTTTTGAAAAAACAGTATGTTAAAAACAGTATGTTAAAAAACAGTATGTTAAAAACAGTATGTTAAAAACATCAGGTATAAATGATAGCGACATGGACGTTGTATTATCATTTAATCCGATATCGAGTTAAAGTCAACATGAAAAGGAAAACACCTCTGATAAAAAAACATGGTTCAATGGTTATGGCCATGATGCAGGCTACACCAAAAATACGTAAAAAACTTGTAAAAGATTCATCGCCAGAAGTGATAAGATGTATATCGGAATGTTGTCATAACGTTTTAAAAGGCAATGTACATTTATCATCAGCTCAGAAGAAGAAATTGTATTCAAGCCGACAACATATCAGACGTTTAGCTTCGAAATCGGCTTCTGTAAAAAATAAAAAACAAATATTAAATCAAAAAGGTGGATTTCTTTCATTACTTGCACCTGTATTATTACCATTGTTAGGAAAAGCCGTTATCGGAGGAATAGGAGGGGTACTTAAAGCCTTATAGATAAAAATCTTATAGATAAAAAATCTTGAAAAAATCTTGTAGATAAAATCTTGTAGATAAAAAATCATGTCTGTTAAAAAAATGGTTATCGTGCCTTATCAGGTTTTAGAAAATATGAATCGTTGGAAAGACGAGCAATATCATAAACCTCGTTTACCACCCAATCCGCAAGTTGTGGATGCAGCACATCTTCGGCAGGATATGGGTCATATTTTACAAAGCACTGATTTGTCAGAAACAGAAAAGGCTCAAAGGTATGGTGAAACTTTGTTTAAGTTACAAAATTCGCTTCAAAAAGCAAGACCAACTTTGTTCAACTCACTTTCAACGACAAAAAGTGATGACAGTATACAGAAATCAGCATCTGTTACCTTGCATGATCAAATTTTGCAAAGCGTACCAAAAACCATGAAAAGAAAAGCTGAGTTACTTTTGAGTATGATAAAAGATAACAATAATTTAACTTGGGACGAACAAGGAGTCGTGTCATACAAAGGTGTACGCATTCATGGTTCCAATATCATCGATCTTATCAATGATACAATTCGTCAGAGAAAAGGTACTGAACCTAGAGGATGGAAAACTTTTTCAAAGGCATTACACGAAAGCAATATACCGCGAGAAGTTATTGGTAACTCAAATAGATGGAGATGGATGCAAAAAGCTCAAGATAAATCACTGAGTAAATCAGTGAGTGAAGATGAAGAATCCTACGGCGGATCCGATCACTTATTTCACACGCCAAAAAGCGTACAAAAAAGTGCAAGGAAATCGCTTACAAGAAGTGTTAAAAAATCTGCAAAAAGAATAAAAGAATCATCTCCATACATGAAACCCGAAGAAAGAGAAAGACTGAGGCAATTCTATACCAAAGAGTTGTTAACTCCACCAAAATCTATAAAAAAGACCCCTAGCCGTAAAACGCTTCAGTCATGGGAATCCTGGTAAAGCCTAAACTTGATTACAAACTTGATTACGTGTTAAGAAAATTGTTTTATGATCCAAAAAGTAGTGTCGCATTTACTGGAATAAAGCAATTGTATCACGCTGCAAAATCTGTTTTGAAAGGAATAAGATACAAAGATGTTCAAGAGTGGTTACGAGGTGAATCCACCTATACCTTACATAAACCAATTCGTCGTCGTTTCAAAAGACGAAAAACTATTGTAAGTGGTATAGACTATCAATGGCAGGCTGATTTGGCTAACATGCAACATTTAGCAAGACAAAATGATAACAAGAAATATTTACTTTGTATAATTGACGTGTTTTCAAGATTTTCATGGGTTATCCCTATTCCAAATAAGATGGGAAAAACTTTGATTCGAGCATTTCAATCTATTGTTCAGAAATCAAATCGAAAACCTTTGTCACTTCAAACAGATAAAGGTTCGGAATTTAAAAACAGACTGTTTCAGCAATACTTGAAAAAGAATCAGATTCATTTCTTTACCACTGAAAATCCAGAGACGAAAGCAAGTATTGTTGAAAGATTTCAACGAACTTTAAAAACGAGAATGTGGAAATACTTTACGTACAAGAAAACAAGACGTTACATTGACGTATTGAATTCTTTAGTTAAGAATTACAATCATACTTTTCACAGAAGTATCAAAACATCTCCTGCAATGGTAACAAAATCAAATGAGGCAGAAATTTCGAAAAATCTGTATCCACGTTTATCGACAATTGCAATGACAAAAAAGCCAAAATTCAAAATTGGAGATCGTGTTCGTATCAATAAAACAAAACGTACATTTGATAAAGGTTATTTACCAAATTGGACTCAAGAAATATTTGAAATCACTCATGTTAACAAGACATTTTCACCTATCACCTATAAAATAAAAGATCTAGAGGGTGAACAAATTTTGGGGACTTATTATGAATACGAACTTCAATTGATAAAAGATGATGAAATTTATGAAATTGATTCAGTTCTTGATAGTCGTACAAGACGTGAGGGTAAAAAAATAATCAAAGAAATAAAAGTCAATTGGAAAGGTTATCCAAAAAAATTTCAAAGTTGGATACCAGAATCGCATTTGGTATCTTGATCGGAAAAAATAAAAAGACAATACAATTATGATAAATTCACAGTCAAACATTGAGACTGGGACAGAAAGTGTCGATAGTGTTAGTACTAAAAATTACAACTGCTGTGGAAATCGTGTTCCAAAGAATCAGTTTACGTATATTTCACAGATATTAGTCATTTACGCAATTATTGCAACCTCGATAGTACATTTAAGTATTCAAAGTCAAGATCGTGAATTGTGGTTGATACTGTTAAGCAGTTCACTCGGGTATATTCTTCCATCTCCAGGGCTAAAATTCACAAAGTCTGGACAAAAAACAACTAGTGGGGCTGATCTCGTTGACAGTAAAAAATACTAAATCAAAAAATTTAAAAAATGAATTCGTTTTATCTTACTCTACCTAGCGATAGTTCCATAAACCTTTATCCAAACACACAGTGCTGTTTTAAAGTTCATTTACCAAAAACAATTCATATTGATAGGGAAAATTGGGAAGTTGCATTAGTTCATCTTATTACCCCCTCTCAGTTTTTAAACATAACTGAAGAAGAAGCAAAGTTCGAAATTATAACTGCAGATACTAATTTATACAATGCAGCAGCAGCGGCAGATAGAAAAAGAGATAATATGAAGATAATTCCAATAAAACGAAATGCAAAAGGTGAAGCAGTAAAATGGTCAATTGGATTTTATTTTTCACCGGGTAGTTACACTTCAGCAAAACATGTTATAGAGGTAATGGACGATTTGATTCAAAATAACCTAAGTGAAATCTTTCAGAAGCATTCAATCGGGGTGTCTATTAGCTATTCAACCTCAAGCAAACGACCGAAATTGGCATTCACAAATATAACAAGAACCGGATTCAAATTTCATCCACAGCTGTTTTTAAAACTGGGAGGATCACCAGAATTCAAAAATGAGATAATTTTTTCGAGTAGAAATATTTTAGAGGTATTTAAATACAGTCCTAACATTGATGCTGGGTACAATCATCTGTTTGTTTATTCAGATGTTGCTGAATACACTATAGTGGGTGATACATTGGCTCCCATACTTCGTGTTCTACCGTTCAAACCAAGCATATCAGATGAAAATAATTATGAAGCCCAACATATCAACCATGAAATTACATTACCGCATTATGTCCCCGTTTCGAAATCTGATTTCGATACTATTCACATTCAAATAACAGGGGATTCTGGTATACCGTTTCATTTTATTATTGGTAAGACAATCGTCAAGTTACATTTCAGACAGAAAAAATAAAAAATATTTGACCAAAAAAATGCTACCAGTTTATCGCGGCGAAAAACATCAGTATGGGTACGGACTAGGTTCTCTATTTAGATCAGCACTTAAAACAGTGACTCCATTGCTTAAACCCTTGGTCAAATCTGGGTTGAATGCTGTAAAAAAAGAAGGAATCAGACAAGGATTAGGGGCGGTAGGAGATATCCTTTTACGTGGTGAAAACCCTAAAAAAGTTGTAATTTCAAGGGGAAAACAAGCCATTCATGATCTAGCACAACAGTTAATACCGGGGATAAATAAAAGAAAATCACAAAAGTCACGTCATTCATCTTCTCGATCTCGCAAGGGCAAGATCATTAATAAAAGACAAAGAAATCATTACAGTAGATCAAGGACTCTCGATATATTTGATTGATATATTATATATATTATATATATATATTATATAAAAATGATGCAAAACGGGTCTTGTGAATGCAGTAAATCAGAACTCAATGTTCTTTCTGTACCACCTACAATGACAACGATGCAAGAAAGTCAATGGGTTGAACATTTTCCAATAGCATCTTTGACAAGCAATTCGCCGATAGAATTCATCATACCACCTCAAACCGAACATTGGACAGATTTGTCACAATCGTATTTGTATATCAAATTCAAAATCGTTAAAGCTGACGGTACTAATTTAGAAGTCGGTTCAAATGTGGCACCTGTAAACAATTTCCTGCATAGTATGTTTAGCAGCGTCGATTTGTATCTAAATAATAAACTAATCAGCAGTAATTCAGACACCTATCCGTACAGAGCATATATCGAAAATCTTTTGTCCTATAATGCTGACAGCAAGACTACGTTTTTGAAAGCTGGTGCACTTTGGATTGAAGACACCAGTGGGCAATTTGAAACACTCAACCATGATGCGGGAAATACTGGACTAGTAAACAGAATCGGTGTAATCGGACTAAGCAGAACTGCAGAGCTTTTCGGACGATTGCATCTTGATCTATTTCAGCAAGAAAAATATTTACCTAATGGAGTTGAAATCAGACTTAGATTAAACAGATCCTCACCAAACTTTTGCCTTACAGGAGGTACTGCTGCACCAGATGCAAAAATTGTAATGGAAACAGTCAGTCTTCATGTACGAAATATTGAATTGTTGCCTGTTGTTGCAAATGATCTAAATCATCTCATAGCTCAGCAAAACATGAAAATTCCTATCCGTAGGGTA
This sequence comes from Tridacna gigas, assembly GCA_945859785.2. Taxonomy (NCBI): domain Eukaryota; kingdom Metazoa; phylum Mollusca; class Bivalvia; order Cardiida; family Cardiidae; genus Tridacna; species Tridacna gigas. The sequence continues at coordinate 24,167,738 of OX244028.2, forward strand.
GAAGTAAAGACGTTTACTATCGGTAATGGACTTCAGTCTAAAATTGAAGATCATTTGTTTCAAGGCCAGCTTCCAAAACGTGTTTTCATTGCAATGGTAACAAATGCTGCTTATAATGGGGCTTATGCTAACAATCCATTTTTCTTTCAACACTTTAATCTGTCAAAAATAGATGTATCATGTAATGGACATAGTATTCATAACAGACCCTTTGAGCCTGACTTTGAAAATGGGTTGTATTTAAAATCATATTTGTCTATGTATCAGGCTGTCTCAGCCTTAGGACTCAATAAATCATTTGATATTGCTAAAGAAGACTATGTTGGTGGATACTGTTTGTGGGGGTACGATTTGACACCTGATCAAGGCAGTGAAGAAGGACAACTTCATCCTATAAAAACTGGCAGTCTTCGCATTGAGCTTCAATTCGCGCAAGCCTTGGCAACAGTGATCAACGTTATTGTCTTTGCTGAATTTGACAATCAGATTGAAATCAACAGTTTGAGAGAAATCATCACAGATTATTAATCCTGAAAAATCAACAGAAACTCTCTGATCGAAAAAGATAGCTTTCACAAAAAACAGTCCTTATCAGGACTAATCAACTTTTGAAAGATATATCGAAAAACAGTCCTTTTCAGGACTAATCAACTTTTGAAAGATATATCAGAAAAACAGTCCTTTTCAGGACTAATAAACAATGTCGGGAGTCAGATTTGCTATTTCGCTGAGAAAAGAAGCAGAAAAAGTGAAATATTCCACCTCAGAGTGTCTTTCTACTCGGAAAAATGACATTCACAACAGCTTTGAAAAACATATGATTAAAGAACTACAAAATCTAATAGCCAGTGAAGTTCGCAACGAGTGTTACGGATGTCAAGTGGATCATCCCAGTCAAATACAGCATGAACTATGTTTATTCAAGGATAGACAAGAACATACAGATATGTTCATAGAACAAGCCATGAAGGAATTAAATCCATACAGAATCATGAAAAAATGGTATCCTGAACTCATAGAAATGAAACTCGATGGAACTGACTATGTGGAAGCCTACAGATTTTGGCGAAATATAAAACAAAACATTCTATCTGATATCACGGAGTCGTTCTTAAAATATTGGTGTGACAAAGTAAAACAAGCCTGGAAAAGTGATTAGAAAAAATGTATACTTCTGAAATTCAATACATATTGGATCATGGAACATGGATAAAAAATCTACAGGCAAAAGTCTGTGCAAAAGATCAGTTACCTCGACAAAAACCCAATCATGTGAAAGCCTACATTGTGAATACAGAGAAATCAACCGGTTCAGGAGAACACTGGGTGGCCGTAATATTTGATAATAATGGCAATGTACTATACTTTGATCCCTACGGTCTACCACCACTTGAGCCAGAAATTATTAACTTTTTAGACAATCATTCTTATTCGTGGAGATACAACCGACAAACTCTTCAGAGTCTACAGGGCAAAGTTTGCGGAATTTACTGTATCTTCGCATTGGATGCTGTTGCTAGAGGATATAATATACAGAAATATCTTCAACAGAAATTTCTCTCAACGGAACACCATCGAAACGATCGAAATGTATCATCGTGGTTTAATCAATACTATGGAAATCTATACAAGAAAATTTCAGAGACTTCTCCCCACAAACAGTGAAAAAACATTCTCAAAAATGATTTTTTATTGTTAACAGTTTATTGATATTATGTTCATTTTTGTCTTTTTAAGTTTATTGTAAATATGTTCATTGTTTCAGTTCTGTTCAATAAAAAAGTTCAAAAAAAGCAATCGAGTTTTTTCATTCTGTTTTTTCCCCAAAAAGACTCCAATCTGCTTACATTTTTCCCCATGCTACGAGTCATAACTTTTTTACTATATTAGCATGAAAACGTAGTTGGGGGAAAAAATGTATATGCTTTCCACCAGGTCCGCGCTCTTATTTTTTCAACCCTCCTGTTATCGTATAAAGAAAGGCTGATATTTCCCAATACATTCATCATTCGACTCTCAGCTCTCGATCAGTTCGGGAGTTAAAAAATCAATATGGAGCAGAACAATATGGAGGAAATCAACCATCAACTGCGTGAGGCTCTCAAAGACTATCTAGATGCCGGTCAGCAGATATTGCTGCTAAACACTCAACCCGTACAACTACAGCGTATATCACAACCGTACAAAGTCCTCGGTGAAAGATTAGTTCAGCTATTCTTAAAGACAACACCTGATATTATTTTAGTTGATGTCAAATTTGGGAGAAAGATAACTTTCAATAACGGAGTAGTGACGATCACAAAAAGAGTTGGAGTATGTCCCATCTGCCAGGCGAATTTCGGTTGTTGTCATTAGAAGTTGAAAAAATCACAACCACTAAAAAACAAAACAGCCCTTTTCAGGGCTAACCATGTACCAAGAAAAGATCTTTCTTTCAAAATTGTCAACTAAAACTCAAAACACTAAAGAAAAATGTAACAAAATATGCATCAGTCAACATTTACCAAATGTAAACACTAAAAAAACTCCCATTTACTACTCAACTATCGTAGAGATAAGGCGATATTCACAATGTTTGGATTGACAATTATCCTCGCATTCCTATATTGGTTAGAAGAAAGAAAACGTATCAGATGTATCAAATATGAAGTGGAGCGTCTGATACAGATCCCATATCCAGCGGAAAATATGGATAGAGAAAAGAGAGGCTAAAAAGTGTATTTTACACAAAAAACAGCCCTTTTCAGGGCTAACCATATACCAAGAAGAAATAAACTCAGAAAAGTCATAGTCAGAAAAAACACAAGATAGTCAAACTCTAGTTTTTCTGTCCCGAACAAGAAATTGTAACAAAGCTATGGATTGGTCAACGTTAATTCGGAGTCAAAAAAACATGAAACGCTGAAGCGGGAAAATATAGGAGAAAATAACGTCATGAGACAAGTCAATCCTCCTGAAAAGCTATAAAAGGCGACTCTATTTTATCATTTTCATTTCACGATGGAAGATCTTAGAAAGACCGTGAAGAACCTTATGAGAGTGACAGAGACCCTCCATCTGAAATTAGAAAAGATGGATAGGCAATTGGCGGAGATGACAAGAGAGAAGAAGAAGGAGTTCGTCATTCCAACAACAGAATGTTGGGATGATGATGACGAGCCGTCGTTCTCGTTGAAGTTCGACTTAGACGAAAGTCAAATAAGAAGGCTCAGAAGACGAGCGGCAAACAGCTGTCCGGCCTGTGGGAAAGTTGGAGGTTGTGCATAAAAACACAATCTCCAAACAAAACAGCCCTTTTCAGGGCTAACCATCTACCATGAAAGATCTATCTTTTCAAATTATCACCCAAAAATTTTCCAAATAACCGGAATCTGCCGGAATCTGGTCCGGTCTACTCGCCTTGAGGGGGGGAAGCAAAAATGGTATGGGGAAGTAAAAATGGCATTTTGGGAGGGTAGACTAGGGCGGAGGGGGGGAAGCAAAAATGCCATTTTTTACCCAAATCGACCCAAAATTCTCCAAATTGACCGGAATTTGACCCAGACCACCTAGCCAGGGTGGGTAGACCGGGTCAAAAATCTCCAAAAAGGGGGGTAGCCTGGGTCATTTGACCCAGGCTACTCCCCTTTACTACTGATATTTTGAATAACCCTGTACCTAAGAATAATGCTCTGTTCCCCGTCAATTGTTACAGTTTTGTTTCTGGCTAGGTCAAGGTTCTCGCCCATAATATAAACAGCACTGTTCCCGCATGAAAATCCAATATCAGGATGTATTTTGTCAACTTTGAATCGAACCTGAAATGAAACAGTACCGAGTTAATTTCTATGTAAACGCAATTTGCTGCATTTGCCACAAGTATCGACCTATGTCATTCGGCGCAGTCTGCAGCAGCTGACTTGGGTCGAACCTTTATGTTATGGTTAAAATTTTCTGCATGTCAACGGACCATTCTACCACACGACTCAGCCGGGTTTCAGACAAAATGACAATAGACAATGCGAATACTTTGAAGGTATAGTTTATTAGACTTCAGACTTGTTTACTGCAACCCGAAATGCATACCTGTTTTTATTTCCATAACTTTTTGCACAAACTTACATATGAGCCATGCCCTGACGAAAGGGAGCTTAATGCATCTCCGTAATGCATTATACCAAGCAAGCCATCGCAGAATTATGGATCCATAATGGCCACTTTTTTTAACAACCGACTGAGTCATAAGGTACAGAGCCCTTGGACATACAGAAAATTGACCAATAACGAAGTTTCGGCACAGGTGAGCCTGTGCGGACTGCCCAGGCTAACCTGGGTCGACACCTTGTATTAAGCCTCTTTTCACAGAGCTGGTTCACTGAATAATAAATATCTTGTTTGCTGGCCATAAATATAAAGAACATATCAGATTCGATTTTAAATTTGAGAGATACTTACAACCTCGAGTCAGAGACTCACCAATGTATCCACATCCAGTGGCCTTGAACAAGTATTTTTCGTGGTACAGTTGCTCGGCGGATCTCCACACCATACACATTCGTTGTCGTGATTACAGTCAGGGATGTTATCGTATTTACACGCTGCTGTATCCAAGCTGAGTATCTGAAGGAAGATTGATTAAGATTGTATGTCGTGGGTGGTATACACACTCAGCAAAACTTCTAACCCACCACTTTTGTTTCTTCTGTAAATTTAACCAAGTAATAGACAAGTAAATAAAAACAAATTGTAACATGTATCTGGACGTTAGCCAGGGTATTGTAATGAAAAGGCAGTTCTTTTTCAAAAAAGGGAAAACACATGCTTTGCGCGTACGTGGTGTCTATCAGCCAAAACAGGGAGAATCATAAATTTCAGAAATTTTGTCAGCAATAAAAAAAAAAAACATGAAAATTATTTACTGCACAAAAATATAAACAGAGAGAAGGAGCATGAAGTTTTGTTTTAAGCAACGATTTTTCAAATTTCAATGTTCAGCGAATGACTGTTAAATAAGTTCTTTTCAAAAGTACAAATCAAAATATTCTTTTTTAGGCTCGGCTATGTTTTTACACTTTTACACTGGTAAAAGTAGTGTGATATTGGGAGTTCCCGGACATTTTTATACAAATCACGCCCAATTTTCCTCATTTTTCGTACATTCATCCACAAACATGGTTAACATTTTTCAATCCAATTTTCCTTCCTTAACAATTTTACATAAAATTTCCAGGACATTTTTTACCGAACCAACGCATGACGCAATGGCTAACCATTAAACATATTAACAATTTCATGTAACATTAAGCATGCTCATAAAATTAACATAAAATAGGTTAACAAGTCAATCTAATGAAGGTCAGCAAACAAATTAACAAAACCTTTTTCTTAAACATTTTTTACTTAAATCAAATTTTAAAAAAAATTAAAAATTTTTGATTAAGAAAAAGAACCAACGCATCAACCAACCAACGCATAACCCCCAAACAAACCCTTACATCTAACAATTGCTTAACCTTTTTCCCACCCCATCAACCAACGCATGACGCATAACGCACAGCTAACCGGTTAACAAGGCACATCAACCAACCAACGCTGAACCCCCCAACAAACCCTTACATCAGACAATCGCTTAACCTTTTTTCCACCCCATCAACCAACGCATGACGCAAAGGCTAACCGGCTTATGAGTTAGTGGGTGGCTTAAGATTTTGGTAAAAAATAAAAATTTGAAAAATTTTTTGTTAAGTTGATTTAAAATATAGTAAAGATGAGTGTGTTAAATAAACTCTCAAGGCAAGAAAGAAAAAATTTAAATAGATGTATAAATGATAAGTGTGGCTATATTATAGATTATTATTATTCCCAAAACCCAAATATAAAAGAGGAAACTTTAGCACTATCGCAATACCCAAATCTTGAAGAAAATACAAGGGCTAAAAGATTTAAATCTGTTGTATATTTTCTTTTAAGTAAAGAATTAAAAAGTAACACAAAACAATTTTATTATGAAATAGCTTTTTTATTTGGTAGAAATTCTAATTTTCCAGGCATACCATTTGTTCACACTAAAAGAAAAAAATCAAATGAAAAATTAAATGATATATTTTTTGAGCGAATGGCTCAAATTTCATTAACTGATTTTTTAAATAAAGATGGTAAAAAAGATATACTAATGCGTTATTATATATAAAAAATTTTTATTTTTATTTGTTACAATAAACAAATAATTTTTTTTTTATTCCTTAACTATTCTATGATGCCCCCAAGCTAAAGTATTTACTCTATCTTTAGTAACATACCTTTTATCATCCAATGAACTTAAAGCAATTTTATTTATTTTTTCAGTATAAACTTCATGCTTATGACTTCTTATAGTATACATCTCCCTATATACTTTTTTATTTTCTATATCAAACAAGCAATGCTTATAATCCTTTTGCATAATTTTATCTTCAACCACATTTTTCTTAATTCCTTTACATCTTTTTATATCTTTATCATCCGCCACTTTTTCTACTATAATAACATTTCCATTATCATCTCTTTCTTTTTCTTCTATAATTGGTATATCTAACATATCATAACTATATAACTTTGCTCTTAACCCCACAAACTCTGCTATAATTTTTCCTCCACACTCATCTTTAAACATTCCTATTACCTTTTTATTTATACCAACTGGTATTTCTGAAGGATGGTCTTTTGGATAATTACTTGTATCAAATCTATTTTTTACATCATTAGCTATATCCTTATAAAAATCTTTTGTTTCTATTTCATACATTAAACTATCAGTATCAGTAAACAACAATCTAGCTTTATTACCATATTTAGGCTTAATATAATTATAATGAAAATCATACATTAAAGTTTTACTTAATTCTAAAATACACATACCAACATAAACAGGTTTATTTAAAACTATATGCGTCTTTTTCATATGTATCCCTACTAAATTTTCACTAAATTTTTTAGTATGGCTATAGTTTGGTTTTGCTGCTAGCTTATCTGCTTTTTCTTTGTTGTTAACTAATTTAAAATCTATCCTATTTCTTATATTTTCCATTGTTTTACCAAACACGCTATTATTCATCAACTTATAAAAATCTTTTTCAAAATCGTTTTTTGCTTCTGTTCTTTTTTTAGTGTTTAAATCTATATATGGCTTCAACCAATCACTCTCATTAAATTTAATTCCACGATGTATCTTTTTAAACTTTATACCTAAATCTAAATACTGTTTTAAATTTTTGTAATGAATAACATATTTTTCTTTAAAACAAAAATTAGGAATTAGTTTTTCTACTTTATCTATTTTTAATCTTTCAGGTGCTAAAGGATAATTATTATGTTTATCATGTAACTCTTTTGGATATTCTAAATCCACCTCTAATATACATGAATGTTTTTCCCAATCTTTTAATTCTGTTTCATCCATCCACTTAAATCCATCTTTAGGAAGAGCTTGTGACATTGCCCAACCATAAAGATTATTTGCATCTAAGTAAACTATATATTTACTTTTCTTTTTCTTTTTATATCTTTTACCCATATATCTATTATTTGCTCTGGCATACCTATGTACAATCATTGATACCCCACCCCTGATACCTTTTTCATACATTAAAATCATATCAGGGTCAGTTAAAAGCTCAAGATTAACACCAGTATATTTTAACATAGCATCCCACGCTAAACCAGGAGCAGTAAAGTAATGTGCAGGGTCTAAATCATAAGTTTTATGACAAACTTTTCTAAAATTTTCAAAGATATCAGCTAAAAGTAAAACATCTACTACCTGGTATAAATCATGGTACTCTCCTAAATTTTCCATATTAAACACTTTCCAAAAATGTTTTGCATGTTTATACAACTTATCAGTTATATACCTACCAGTTAAACTAGAATAAAAATCTGCTTTAGGTGGTAATTTTGTTTCTTTAAACTTTTCTTCACTATCAATATATTCATAAGGATAAACCCCCTTTTTAATTACTAAGTTTAGTTTTTCTTCAACATTATCATAATTCTCTTCCATATACTTTTTTGTATGCTTAAAATCCTCTTTCTTTAAATTTAAAGCTAATTTTTCTAAACTACTACCCATAAACTTAAAACTATCTAAAAATCTTAAAATCGCATAACGTGTCTTTTCTTCTCCTTTTTTATTAATATAAGTTCCAACAGGAACCATTTTATCAACAGATATATAAACTTCATCAGTATTTGGTATACAGTTAATATCACCTTCTGTTTCTGCTAATTCTTTTATAAATAAATGAGTATCATATTTAGCAGTGTTATGAAGAAACACGGGAACCATAAGTTGTTTTTTCATACAGCGCTTATGTATGGGACCTAAAAACTTACCAGTATAATAACAATGGTCTTTTAGCTTTTTTATTTTTTTCCTTTTCTTTATCATTATCACCTACATCAAATTTTCCACCACACGACCAACATGTTTCTGCTTTATTAAAACATTCCTCATTTTCTTTAGTAAAAAAATATTCGCTATGCCTTGGTATATTACCTATCTTTTTAACTTCCTCTATTAAACTTTCTATAAATTTTTTTCCTACATCATTACTTCCCCTATACTTTTGTAATTTTGAGTTATATAAGTCTTCATGTTGTGAAGTAAGATACCAACAATAACTACCAGGTTTATGATGTTGTGTTTTTACTGTATAGCTTTCTACATTATTATTTACACCATCAGGGTCTAAATGTTTTAAATAACTTTCGGTATCTGCATATCCCACAAAAGGAACCATTTTAGTTTTAAAATAACTTTTAAACTTTAACCATTTATCCTTTTCTTTTACTACTTCCGTAAAAATACTATCATGTTCTTTACAATATTTGTTATGCTTGTCTAAAGCATCTTGGCTGATACAAGGATTTAAACACCTTAAACAGAAAAACTTTTTACCATGATGGTTAGATATTTGTGTTGATAACAACCTACTTAAATCTTTAACTAAACAATAATGTTTTAATTTACCCTGGTTTAGTAAAATTAATACAATATCTTTTTCTCTTTCATTTGCATACTTACTAATTTTAAGCGGATAAACAAAATTTTTACTACTATGGCCTAAAACAGATATAGCTAAATTTAGGTTTTGTTTTTCAAACTTATCTATATCTTTTAAACTAACCGGTAATGTAATACTATCCATATTTAATTCTTTCATATGTTCTTTTAACTCTTTATCCACTCTTTCAGGATGTTCCCTTTTTGGATGAAGAGCTCTAGCTATACAAGACGCAAAGCAGTTATCTTTATCATCTTTATAATCTTTCATATTAATAATTGCATTCTTTGAAGCTAAAAATTTTGGTAATGGAAACCAGGCACCAGCTCTTATAGGGTTATAATTTACGCTATGCAGCTGTAAATTTAATACTCTATATAAACGCCAACCTGTTTCTGAAAATGTTATACATCTTTCTAAATCTTCTAAAACCTCTTCAATCATTTCATCATATGAACTTTCAAGGTTGGTTCCCTCTAAAATTATTTTTATTTTTGAATGAAAATTACCATTTTTTGTTATAAATTTTCGGCGTGAGGTATCTTTTATTAAAGTGCATAAAAGAACTAATGTTACTTTTTTACCATGTAATCTATTTAAAGCTTCAATTACTTTATTACGTGTCAGTTCTAAAAAATCTCTTGGTCCATATCCACCAGGGGCTTTTATTTTTAAAATTTTATAAAATCCACCTAAAGCACTTTCCCCTTCTTCTATTACAACTTTATCTTTTTCACTATATAATTTTTTTATCTTCTTTTTTAAAGCATTAAGTTCAGGTGATATACTATCTGGTACCACTCTTACATTTTCTAAGCTTCTTAACAAATCATTAACTGAAGTAGTTGGTGGAGTAGTTGATCTTTGTCTTGATGTTGATGGTAAAGGTTGAGCTATAGTTGGTTGTAATACTGGTACATTTATATTTTCTATATCTCTATCTAATATAGGTCTACCCCCCAAATTTAAAAATTGAATTAGTTCTTGTCGTCTTAAACGTGAATAACCCCTTAATCCTCTATTTCTTGCTAAAGCCCTTAATCCATTTACAGTATAATTGTCATAATTGTTATCCATAGTTGCTTTTTTAATATTTAAAACACATCCTTAAGTCAAATTTCATTATTTTTTAAAAAATAATAAAATTATTGAATATCAATTCTGTATTTACCATTCCAAACTCTTCCATTCCAGTTTTCAATCGTTTGTGGACATCTATCAATAAACTTACTAGCCTTGTAAATTGATGGAAATATTGTTTCTTCTTCAGTTTCAACATCCTTTAAGATAACCTTTTTAGGATTTTTACCAATATCTTTTAATCTATCATAATTTGGTACTTTTTTAAGTGGTATAGCTTCTTCAGGATATAGCCCATGCTCTTTTAACACATCAATAAACTTTTTCTTGTTCCAATAGGAATAAAACTTAATATTGTTATCTTCTAATATTTTCTTAAAATTAGCAATCTTTAGCATATTTTTTATTTAAAATAAAAATTACTTAATACACTACACTCATTTTATTTCCATCACTCTGAAAGCTAATCATCCTATCACTAAGTAAAACCGCAAATGCTTCTGTATTTGCAGGAGGGTTATTAGTAAATGTTGTTTTAATATGGATATCAGTTACAGAATACTTTAACTTTTCACTTTGCTTTGATACGTCAAACACAAACAAAGGAAAAAGATTTTTATAATCTGAAGGAGTAATATTAGGGTTTGATACCAATTCATCCATGTTAAAAAACTTTTTTTCTAAACAAAGCAGCTTCACTATATATTATCTTAATTTGATTAGCAGTAAAATTTATATCATAATCATATAGCGGATATTTTTTTGAACCTAACATTACATAAATATTTTTAACATTTAAGTTATCAAATATAGCTGGGTTTTGTTCTTGGTTACCACTTTTATTATTTTGAAGACCAACAATTAAAAAACGTGGCACCTCAGGAGATGATTTAGCTGATAGCCTCCAAGTAAAACCTGTTGCTGCCTGTGGAACCGCAATACTGTCGCTTTGTATCATTCTATACCCAACTGGGAATTTTTCTTTCTTCTCTATAAATTTATAAAGTTCCAACCTATTACCATCTTCCGGCTCTACATGAGGCATAAACCAAGATACCTTCAGTAAATTAACTCTACCAGCATCGGTACCACCAGCTCTAAAAATTGCGTTATTGTTATCATTTCTTGTTAAGGTTAAAGTTTGTTTCATGCCATATAAAACTTTGTTGTAATCTTCACAAAAACCGAATATATGTTTTAGGGGTATCCTAAAACTCAATGTTCCAACTGGAACTGAACTAAAAATATACTGTCTTCTTACTGAAAAACCCGCATTAGTAGCACTGGCTGCATTTTCTCCGGTATCCTTATACCACAGTTGGTTTAACCCTTGTGATTTAGCAAAGTCATCTGGGTACTTTAAAAGTCCAAGTATTGTTGTAGTCTGACCAGGATAATTAATGGATTCTATCTCTTGCCCACTAAGTTGATATCTGATATTTTTAAACAGATACATCAGACCATTATTTGTTAAGGTTACCTCATTAGCTGCACCATAAACGGTACCATCATCTTTTACTAATTCACCTATAATTTGTAAATAAGACTCAGAAGGATGATAAAAAATATCTTGAGTTTCAATATCAATCCTAATATTTCCTCCAGAGTTGTTTAGATTGGTTCCTGTAATAGGTTCATACTCATGATATTCATATTCATCAATACTATATTTTAAAATCGGTGCTTTGATATTTAAAATATCCATTTTATTATATGCAATTATAATTTTTAAGTCAAAATTATAATTGAGTTGTGTTTTTTAATATTCTAGCCATAGTTGAGGGAATGATTTGTTTTCATCATTTACAAAAACACCCTTAAGTTTAATATTTTTAAGTTTTTCAGCAGAAACATTTTTTCTCATTTTAGGATAAATTCTATTTCCGTAAAGAATGGTTACCTTAGGTATATCATTTTCTTCTAAATATTGATTTACATTTTCTTCAAATTCCTTAATGATATCAGCTTTTTCAGGTGACAATTTTAAAACAACCTTTTTATAATCATAACTTGTATTGGTAACTTCAAGAATTTCACAATCTTCATTTATCTTAAAGTTAGCAAAAAGGATACCAACCCTTTTAGTATTATATTTTTCATATGTTGTTACTTTAAATTTAAGATTTGACATTCTTTTTTTATTTAATGTAATAATTTGCTTAACTTAAATTTATTTTTTTCATAATACTTTAACTCCGGAACCCTTACTATTTAATTTCTTAACTAAATCTTGAATAGCAATGGCACTACCATCTATTAAAGCATTAATATTTTGTGTTGCAGGTTGAGTTGTTGTAGTAGGCTTTTGAGTATATTTTTCTAAAATCTTTTTAGATTTTGGTGTTAAAGCCTTTTCAACTAACTTTTTACATGCATCAACCGCGGCACTCTTTCCAACCTCTAACGCTTTCTTTGCTCCTTCCTTAGCAACACTCTTACCAACATCAACTGCTGAAGATGCAATTTGTTTAGCTGCGCTGCTTGTAAAAAGTCTTGTAAGAAAATTAGCTAAAGTATCAAATATCCCTGCTCCTCCATAAGCATAATTTCTTTTAAATCCTCTCTTTTGTGATGTAATCATTTTATAGTATAGACATTAATTTTTTATAACTCTTTGTATTTAATACACGTTGTCTTTTTAATTCATCACAAATACTTACCAACTCATTTCTTACACCTGTATTACCAGCTTCTTTACTTGCCATCAAAAGGTCTAATCTTTCTAATAATGTGTTAGGGTTAGATGGGATAATGATAATTCCTTCTCCACTAATGGATCTTTCTAGCCAAATATCTTTAAGAATTTTTTTCCATTTAAATGCTTTACTGCTTTTTGGTAAATGACTTTTTTTGTCATGATTTTTATGAAGGGTGCCAGATTTTAACATTATCTCCTTGTAATTTTCAAAATCACTATCAGTATATTTATCTTTGTCCGGTTTTTTAGCTATAATTAACTCCCACAGACCAGGTGTGCCTTCATAGATTTTATTTGCAACTAAAATATCATCTTCTAAAATTTCAACTTCCTCATTGCCAATATAAAATTTACCTTTTTTGTCATATAACCCATACGTTGTATCAGCTTCATCCTTATTGGTAAATCTTCTTAGTTGTGCTGCTGCAAGTGGTCCAATTAACGTTATTGATTCTTCATGCTCTTTTCCAAATATTTCTTCCAATTCTTCTATTCTCCTAAACATTTCTTCAGAATCAGTTTCCGATTTCTCATATGCTTTTATAGAAGGAAAGGCTGGAAACGTAATAGCCTGTGGTAACTGTTCAATCCCCTCTTTAATAGGTTTAAGCCCTTCTGTAATCTCCTTTGTTGCAGTTTTTTGTGTTTCTGTAATAGGCTTAAAAAACTTTGAAAGGTCTGTTTGTAATTCAATTTCACCTGTTTTTTCTGCAAGCTGACTATCACGAATTCTTTTCTTTGTTGCAAGATATTCTTATACAATTTGGTCTCTTTTCACAGGGTCTTTTATCTTTAAAAATGACATATTTTTTTAAGTAAAAAAATTTTTTATCTTATTTTTTTATTCAGCATTACCTATTTCACATGCACAAGAACGTTTAAACTTAGGTGGTTTTAGTTTTAGTCTTAATGGGTTCCATTGTTTCTTTCCACTAGTCTCCTGAATTCCTCCCGTGCTTCCTGTTTCCCCTTCTCGATTAGTGACTCTTGTTCCTCTAGCTTGCTTTTTTTCTTACTCTTTGCACGTAACTCTTCCTTCATCACCTTGTATTTTTTAAGTTCATCCATAATTAAAGTAAATTCTGAATGGTCTATTTTGTTGTCTGATATTGCTTTTGAAATATGTGTATTAAGAGTATCAAGTTTTGCATCAGCTAACATTTTAATCTGAAGATGTTTTTCTGATTTTGTTCTGGTTCTTCTAACTATAAACTTACCTACTATTGCCGCAAGACCAACACCTAGAGCACAACCTTCTAAGGCAATTGTTGCAGGTATCGCTACCACGGTACTTAATAGAGCTATTCCACCTGCTCCTGCTCCTATTGCTGCTGTGGTTAGTCCTGTTTCAATGTTATCCGTAGTCTTACTAATCTTTAAATACTTTTTACTTAACTGTTCCCTAACCTTAACTTCATTTTCAAGAAAATCCTGTATCTCTAATATCTTCTTAAGTCTAAAAGACTGACCATTGTCTTCTGCTGATAGTATTGGTTCTAATGATGGTGCATTTGGTATATTTCGTGCTTCTGGTAATACTGGATAAATCTTTTCTAGTTCCATTTTATTAATTACAACTATTTTTTTAAATAGAATAGTAAAGACGACACAAAAATTCATTCTCCTCTATTTTTGCTACGTTGCCAGAGTTGTTTGTAATTGTGGTAATCACATTATCATTATCCTCAAGAACAACTTCATTCGTTAAACTAAATTGTCTAATTTTTAGAGCATAAGATAGAGAAATTAAAACGGCACCCCTACTCATCATAAATCCAAAATTTAAAACAATTGTTTTAGTTTCATTTGCTTTTAATACTATAGGTTGTTGAGTATAAATATCCCATGTACTAGGATTAACTTTTTTAGCTGGATACTTAACTTCTACAGGTTTCCAAAAAATAGTTTTTGGTTGAAACATTTTAGGTTTAACTCCAAATTTATGCACATTCATACTTTTTAATTTATAATATTGCTCCTAATATAGGAATATTAGCAAATGGGCTATTAGGTCCTAAAAGAAGACCTTTTCCATCATAAATTTTTCCACCTTGTTTTAAATACAATCCTTCACCATTATTTTTTAATCCTTTACCTTTGTATGGTTTAAGATATAAACCCTCACCATCAGTTTCAACTTGACATATTTGTTCCCCTTTTTTAAGGTAAAGGCCATTACCCATTGCTTTTTGAACTCCTGAAGAGGCTAACCCAGATAGGGCACCAACTCCTATAGCTGGTAAAACGGTTCTTGCTAATGTGGGTAGAACTGATGAAGCTAAACCTGCTAACAAAGGTAAAAATCCTCCTTCTACTTTCATGTTATGTTTAAGTTTGTTTAGTTGACATTCTAAACGTGGTTCCCTTTCCACCTTTATAAGCTTTAGTAAGTTTATTTACTTAAGACTTGGTAAATGCTATTACATCTTTACCATGCAAATCTTCATGTTTTAAACGAATACTTGCTGGGATTTTGTTTTTGAAAGAATGTAAATTTTTTTCCTTTTGCCCTTCTGATATATTTATTTTAGCGTTAATGTAGTTTGTCATTTTATATTAGCATATTTTTTTATTTATCTTATCTTGCTTCTCTAATATGAAATCTGATTGTTATATTCTCACCTCTAAGATTTAGTAAATTTCCATCTTGGTCTGTAATTGATACATTGAGGTTATGTATTTCATTTAATGTTAGCGGAAGATAAACTAAATTTACTGGATTTTCTATTATTTTATACCCTGGTGATACATTTGGAAAAAAAACTATAAATTGTATTTCTTTGAGAACCATTAACATAACTACCAGAAATTAAATCAATGTTAACTAACAAGCTATTAATACTTAAAATATTTACTACTTTTTCAGATTCATGAAATCCTTGTAGATATTTTGCTTTATTAAATCCTAATACTTTTCCGATACTCCTATTTTGGTTAAAATCTACCTGATAACCATTTTCAACATAAAGAACAGATTTTAAAGTATTAGTGTTTGCAGAGATATTAATATAATATTCTTCATTAACTTGGTCATAATGACCCCTTTTCCTCATTTCTTGTTGTATTACATCATTAATATCAACTAAATCATAGGAACCTTCAGGTATTTTTAGTTTTACCCATGTTGCACCATTGTCTGGAGAATAAACAAAAGTATTATTACTTTTATCAATATTAGGAAATGAATAGTAAGTTTCAAGATTAACCAGTGCTATTTCATATTCTTTATCTTTTTCTAATTGAAGTGGTGGAGTAAATCTTGTTTTAAACTCTGTTTTGTTGTCGCTTACTATCAACTGAAATGATGTTTTATGGTCAGTGTTTTTTACAATTTTTTCAAGCAATTCTTCCATATTTTATATTTACCAAAAATATATTTTAAAACAAAAAATATATTTTTTAATAATAATTTTTATAATTTTGTGGAATATAAAAGTTATCAAAACCACTTCTATACTTTCCATTGTTTTTGTTATTGGTTAAGTCAATTACAACAAAACCATGAGGTCTTTCCCAACAATTTTTACAAAAATTAACAAACTCTGTTTTTGTCATATCATCTCCTACATGGTCGCTATAAATATGATTAAGATTTTTTAAGTCTTGCCTAAACAGACATATTAAGTTAGCATTTTCTCTAATAGTTTGACGAGGTAATCTAAAATAATTTTGTGATAGATAAAAACAATCAGCATTACTATGTCTTCCACGAACATAATAGCTTTCACATTTGTTTTGTCTTTCCAAGAGTAAATCATCAAATATCATTAAGTTTTTGTTTTCTCCGTTTAAATCTCTTGGGTCAGGCACATCACTAGCATTTTCAAAAAATTCACAGTTAATATCTGATTTTTCTTTAATTGTTTTACTCCATTCTTCAACTAACGCTGTAGGTGAAACATTATAGTTTTGAACATCATTTTTAAGTGAAAACAACCTTAATATATATTCTTTTGGTATTTTTTCTTCAAAAGCTTTTTTAAGTATGCGATATTCTGGTTGAAACAAGCTTTTACCAAAAACGCATAAGTTGTTATAATCTAACCAATCAGGTCTTAACAAAAGGTTAAGTAAAAGTGTAGTTTTACCACATCCTGATTTACCTACTATTAAACCTCTGATACTTCTTGGTAAAAGGGAATGGTTAAATCTTTTTGCTAACGCTTCATTCCATGATAAATTAACAATATCCATATTTTATATTAAAAAAATTTATTTAATATAAAAAAATGTATTGTGTTAAGTGTAAAAAACAAACTGAAACAACCGATTTTGAATGTGCGGTAAGTAAAAATGGTAGAAATATGAAACGGGGTAAGTGTAAAGAATGTGGAACAACTAAAACTCAGTTTACTAAAATAGAAAAAAAGGGTGGTTCTTTGTTAAACAAGGTTATCAATAACTTACCTGTTGAAATGCACTTACCTGGTCATAACTTTACTGGTCCTGGTACAAAGTTAAAGAAAAGATTAAATCCTGATTTAACACCTAAAGAATGGTCAAAACCTGTAAATCGTGTTGATAAAGCAGCATATCATCATGATATATGTTATCTTAAACATGATGATACAGCAACAAGAAATTCTGTTTGTGATGCTAATATGCTTAAGGAGTTAAAAGGTATCTATAATCCAACAATTAAGGAAAAAATGGAAAGAGGATTGGTTTCCTCATTAATTGGTACCAAGAAAAGATTTGGTATGGGAATTAAAAAAAAATGACCAAAATATAACGCTGGCAGAAGAATTACATAAACCTGTAAAAAGAAAATTTAAGAAAAGGTGAGTTAGAGTAAATGGTATTGATAGGATATGGGCTGCAGATTTAGTAGATATGCAAGCATTTTCTAAACTTAATCGTGGTGTAAAATATCTTCTTGCTGTCATTGACATCTTTTCAAAGTATGGCTATCTTATCCCCTTAACAGATAAAACAGGAAAATCTGTTTCTATTGCATTGAAGAATATTTTTAAGGAAAGAAAACCTGAGAAAATGTGGGTGGATAAAGGTAAAGAGTTTTATAACAAAGAAGTTAAAGATTTGATTGAATTATATTCCACTGAAAACGAAGAAAAATCTAGCGTTGTTGAGAGATGGATTAGAACAATGAAAGAAAAAATGTGGAAGTATTTTTCTGCTAACTCAACAAATGTTTATATTAATGTGTTGCCAAATCTTGTTAAAGAATATAATAACACGAGGCATTCTTCTATTAAGATGACACCAACTGAAGCAAGTAAGAAGAAGAATGAAAATAAAGTTTGGAGAACATTGTATCCTGATTGTAATCAAGTAAGGGGAGATATCAAACCAAAGTTTTCTGTTGGAGACAAAGTAAGGATAAGTAAAAAGAAAAAGACTTTTGAAAAAGGTTATACCACAAGATGGACTGAAGAGGTTTTTACAGTTTCAGAAGTAAAACATACATCACCCATAACATATAAAATTGAAGATTTAAATGGTGAAGAAATAAAAGGTTCCTTTTATGAACCTGAACTACAAAAAACGAGACAAGAATTGTATAGGATAGAAAAGGTTATTAAAAAGGGAAAAAAGAAATCTCTTGTAAAGTGGAAAGGTTATTCTGATGAGTTTAATTCATGGGTTGATAATAGTGCTATTGTAAATATTTAATATATAAAAAATGCAAGATATTACAATTGATAATGTAACTTTAAAAAATAAACCTTTAAGTAATTTTGAACTAAATGATGCTGCAAAAAAATTAAAATTAAAAATTTTTAGAGGAATATTTTTAAGAGATACCCTACCTAAAAAAGTAAAAAATAAAGAATGAGGTATATTAAACCTTGATGACACCAGCGGTCCTGGTTCTCATTGGGTTGCATGGTTTAAAGATGGTAAAAAAAAATTTTTTTTTTGATAGTTATGGTATTCAACCACCTAATGAAATTATAGATTATTTAAAACATCCGATACCCTACAATACTGACCAATTACAACATGCTGGGGAAGTATTTTGCGGTCATTTATGTTTGTATATTCTTAAAGAGTTGGGTTTAGGTAATAAATTCCAAAATGTTTTAAATAAGCTTTTTTAGTAATATTAAAAAATGCCTGTTGATAAATTTGGAAGAATGGGTGATGTTAAAACAAGTGATGGTGATGGTGTATCACTCACTTACATTACTAACAACTTTTTACGTAAAGATGGAACAACCACCGTTACCGGTTCTATAAATATGGATGGTAACACATTAACGAGGGTTAGTAATCCAGTAAATCCTCAGGATGTTGCTACTAAGAGTTACGTTGATGGTAGTAGCTCAGGGTTGTTAGATGAAAACGGAGGATACCATATAACGGGGTATTTAAACATGGGTTTTAATAAAATAAAAAACTTAGATGAACCTGAGGGGCCAAGTGAAGCTGCTACCAAAAAATATGTGGATGGTAGTAAAGCAATACGACAACAACAAGATGGTGCTTTTTATGCTGTTGCAGATATAAATATGCGGGGGTATAGTTTAACAAATCTTATAGAACCTGCAGAACCACAGGATGTTGCAACTAAAAATTATGTAGATGTTGCCAATCGAGCCTTTATTTATGGACCTGGAAGGCGGTTTATAGCAGGTGGAGACGTTTCTATGGGTGGACGGAGAATTTACAACGTTGAATCACCTTTAGAAGAGTACGAAGCCGCTAATAAGATTTACGTAGATAACACCGTTAGGGGTGCTTTTGCAGGTGTAAAAGCTTTTAGAAAAAACCAAGCGGGGTTTTTTTTAGCTGCTGGTAAAATAGATATGAACGGAAACCAAATCACCGGTTTACCAAATCCAATAGACCGTGATGCTGCTGTCAATAAAAATTATGTTGATAATGGGGGTGCCATTGTAAAAAATCCTGATGGAAGCTTTACAGCTGCTGCGGATATAAATATGCAAGGCTTTACTATAAAAAATGCTGCGGCTCCTGTAGAAGAAAGAGATTTAGCAACAAAATCCTACGTGGATGAAAAAATAAGCATTAAACCAAAACCTATAATTACTGTGTGGGCTGAGGAAAAGGGAGAACTTAAGAGAAACAACTTTCAGTTTTCATTTGGTAATGGTTTATCTGGTCCATCTCATTCACTTGGTGGTTATTGTTTATCCACGTCAGGAAGAATATTACGCGGCACATTAGTTTCTATACCAAAAGATGATTCAGATAGTATACTTGAAATAACTATATCATCTGCTGAAACCGGAAAAAATATTATTAAAAAACGTGATGAGTTATGTAGTTGTACAGAGTTTAATCCTCCTATTGAGGTTAATAAGTGTGATATTATAAATTTTAAAACTATGTCAAAAAATCCAAAGGTAACTCATTCTTATGTATCTATATTGATAGAATTAGATTTATAAAAATATTTAACCCAGTAAAAGGGTTGAATATTTAAAAAGGGTTTATCGATACACACACTAAGATCACGTGGTAAAGTATTTCACAACTTTTTCTAATATTTTGTAATACACTTTAGACTGGACTTTTTGAGGGAAATGGTTGTATGTTATGATATTAACAATTTTTGCTTTGTTTTTTAAAAAAAATGAACTGTATATGGTAATTGTATAAAAGATGATAATAAAGCAGTCTTACTTCCTTGTTGTAAAAAATTTATTACTAATAACACGGTAACCTCTGGCGCGGCCTAACAACCCGTAAGTTAATACCATATCACAATGTTGTAAGGCTGCTGTTTAAAAAAAACAATATTAAGTATTTTATACAATTATTGTACAAGTTAAACATTTTTTAAAACAGAGTAAAAAATGTTTGTTAATATTATAATGTTCTACCATTTTGGTGTGTTAAGCAAAAGTTAAAGGGTTGTACACTAAATAACTTCCTCTTTCGTTTTCGGTGAGGAGGCATGTAAAAATGGTAGTTTAATGTTTTTTCAACATTAGCTAAGACAGGAATATCAAAGTTTAAGTCTCTCTGTGTTTGGGGTTCACAGAATTTATCCTTGGATAAATACGTCCCCCGATATTCCTGTTAAAAATTATAATTTACGTTTTAATATTTAACCTTTTACCAGGTTAAATATATAAGATGAGTGAAAGAACTACAAGGATTGGCTGTTTCCCATTAGTTGGTATTCATGGGAAATATAACTATTTTTAGTTAGTTATATTTCTCGGATTGCATAGTTTACAGTTTTACAAATTGGGCATTCTCTTTTTAGATATGTGTTGTAGCATACACTACATAAACATAGGTGGCCACAATCTGCAAATAGTATTTAACTTTTTTTTGATCATCTAAGCATAACACACATGCATCAAATTTAAAAGTTGTTCTTTGGTTTATGCATTCTCTTGTTGTGTGGATTGGGATAATTTTTTCTATTCCTTCTGAGGTGAAGGTTATTCTATATTCGCCATTTTTAAAAAAGTTAACTGCCTCTTCCCAAAAGCTGTTTAAATCACTCATTGTAAACTCTTCTTCATTGTTAGAGGTTAAAGTATGTGTCAATACCCCGTCAACCCTATTAGCTTCTTGTTCCATTTCTTCAAAGGTTGGGCTTCTTGGTGGTAAGTCTTGTTGGTCTTCTTCTCTTAATCGTTGTACTTCTATACGTAAAATAGCATCGTTAATATCTTCTCTTGGTTCTATTACTGTATCTTGGTTATCTCCTGGTTGTTGTTCTCTTTCATATTGAGGAGTGCGTATTGGCATGCTATCACATATTAGCTCTCCTAGATCAACTGGAAAACCAAATTGGTAGTATTCTGTTGCAGCCTCTTCATCACTAACAAGACTAATATAAAGCTCATCTTTTATTAAATTTCCTCTATATTGGTTAATAATTTCTATATACATACCTATATTTAAAAATTCAGAATTTAAAGTTCTTAAAAAATGTTCTTTATCTATCCGGTGTTGGGTTATTTGTAATTTACTTAAACATAACTTTTTATAATTTCCAGCATCATCACTAAAGCAAACACATAAACAAAATAAACCATTAAAATTTCCTTCATATATTATTTTACTGTGTTCAAAGTAAATATTTGCATAATCCCCATATTCTGCTTCATATGGCATTATGTTAAATGGGTAATGCAACGATATTTCTTTATGTGTTTCATATTCTACATATCTTGTTAAATGTTTATACTTTAAAGTTCTTTTAAGATTTAATATGGTTTCTGATGTTTCATTAAACTCTCTAATCTCTCGTAGTAAGTCTGTCATCTTACTTATTACATATTGAGCATGCTTTTAACAAAAATTCAATTTTTTATTTATTGCAAAGGGTTTAAAAAATAAAGATTTATTTTTAATATTAAAAAAATTATAGTATTTATTTTATTATTTTTATTTTTATCGAAAAGCAAATTAAAATCATCGATTTTTTCTTTGATATACTTTTTTACTTCTTTTTTAGTATTAAAAGTTATTGTTTTGGTTTGATTTTTTATTTCTTCTTTGATATGTCCAAGAATTAATCCAAATTTTTCTATATCATATGGAATTTTTATATGCGTTTCTTTTAAGATGCCATTACATTCAATATGTTCAATATCATAAAAATTATCTAAAATATAAAGATTAAATATTTTAATAATATAGTTTTCAATCTGCTCTTTAAGAGTGTTTGCTTTTGGAATATCTATTTTCTCCTTTAAAGGTGAGTTTTTATATGGTAACATTTCTTTTCTAAAATCATTGATATCCATAGTTATACGTTGTATGTATCATCTAGGATATATAACCTGGTTAAGGTTATATATCTGATTTAGGGCTTATTGGTTTTTTGTTGCTCCCTAAGCTGTCTTAATCTTTCTTTTAAGCTAACACCTTTCCAACGCTTTTCATTCTCTAGTATTTCTTGTTGACGCTTTTCTATTTCTTCCATACGTTTTTTTGCTCGTTCTTCTTTTTCTTCCATAAATTTTTTTACAGAAGGCCACCATCTGTATTCAACCTCATGATTATAACCTTCTAGGCAAAAAATACTTTGGTCACCATTACTATCATCAATATCATGACATGCTAAATAAAGATTAGCTTCAAAAATTGTGTTAAATTCTAACATATCTGGCACTTCTTCAACATAAGCCTCTATAGGCTCTTGTTCAAGGTTGACATCTTTATTTTTTATAGCTGTGTTATCTTTTACTTTACACATATTTACTTTATTTATTTCATGTATCAGTGTATCTATGTTATTGATACATAGTTATTTTGCTAAATTTTATAAAAAAAAAATCAATTTTTTTTTTACCAAAATCTTAAGCCACCCACTAACTCATAAGCCGATTAGCCTTTGCGTCATGCGTTGGTTGATGGGGTGGAAAAAAGGTTAAGCGATTGTCTGATGTAAGGGTTTGTTGGGGGGTTCAGCGTTGGTTGGTTGATGTGCCTTGTTAACCGGTTAGCTGTGCGTTATGCGTCATGCGTTGGTTGATGGGGTGGGAAAAAGGTTAAGCAATTGTTAGATGTAAGGGTTTGTTTGGGGGTTATGCGTTGGTTGGTTGATGCGTTGGTTTTTTTTTTAATCAAAATTTTTTTAATTTTTTTAAAATTTGATTTAAGTAAAAAATGTTTAAGAAAAAGGTTTTGTTAATTTGTTTGCTGACCTTCATTAGATTGACTTGTTAACCTATTTTATGTTAATTTTATGAGCATGCTTAATGTTACATGAAATTGTTAATATGTTTAATGGTTAGCCATTGCGTCATGCGTTGGTTCGGTAAAAAATGTCCTGGAAATTTTATGTAAAATTGTTAAGGAAGGAAAATTGGATTGAAAAATGTTAACCATGTTTGTGGATGAATGTACGAAAAATGAGGAAAATTGGGCGTGATTTGTATAAAAATGTCCGGGAACTCCCAATATCACACTACTGGTAAATTATTCTTCAAATTATCAAACTCGGGTATGTTTTTACACTTTTACACTGGTAAATTATTCTTCAAAATATCAAACCAAATGAACTGTTTCTTTTCTGGATAGCGGATGCCAAAAGAAGGTCTACGGGGAATTCCAGCTTGAAAGTGGCTGTTTAGAAGTTTTGTTTAGTGTACAGGGTGAACCAAAAATGTTAACGTGCTTTGTACACGTATATACAGGATGGACCAAATATGTTACCCACTCTTAATTGCATCTTACTTTTTTCGCATGTGAAAACCCATTGCAAGTTATTTCCGGACTTTAAAGACCTCAAGGACGGAGGCTTTTCAAAACATTGTGAGAGAAGGAGAAAAACCTGGTAACCCTTTCACAGATAAATCCCTTCGTTGAGATAAAAAAAAAAAAAAAAAAAAAACAGAGATGTCCCAAAATGTTACGATATGCGCCAACACATGAGCATTTGGTATTGAAAATAATGTGGGAAAAACAAACACAATGCTGGTAACCCGTAATTTGAACCCCCTTTTTTTATGATGTTTTCTACCCTTTCACTGATAAACCCCTTTATATGAGCTAAAGAAATGCAATAAAATCTTACTATACTGAGAGTTCTCAAACAATTAAGCATACTGTATTGGAAATATGGAAAATGCTGGTTACAAACATTTTGTCCACGATGTTTTCTACCCATTCACAGCTAAATCTCGCCATTTGAGCTGAAAAAGAAACCTCATAAAATGTATCAAAATTTTACCCTCTGCTTCAATACAACTATTAGTGTGCTCCCATTGGTCCACATATTGAGCACGTCCTGATCGTCGATTGGATGGGTTTCTTTCCATTTGAGATAATTTGAGTTAGACCCAAGTTTAGCCTGAAAAAAGACGAAGAACTAAGATGTTACTCATGGAATGCTAGTCGTCATTACATTCTGGTTCATTCACATTCTTAACCCGTATCCTGCTAAAAAACTAAAATGAAACTTTCAAGCCGATGGTAAAAACCAAAATGTTTGTATTTCAAAGTTATGTGGGTTGGTGAAACATCTCCTTATCGGACAGTGTAGATCCAGGATCAGACTACACGTTCTGTGCAGTCTGATCTTGATCTACACTGTCCGAAAAAGATCAGTGAGTCGCAATTAGCAGCTTTAGGGTAAATTAAGAAGGTAAAACGATTTCTGACCAGCAGTAAATAGACATTTGATGAACGTTAGCTTTATTTGTAAATCAGAGAATTAACACGTTCCGGTTTGAACATTTGCCTGATTACTTGCTAGCCTGTGCATTTTATCAAATCTATGGAAGCATCTTATTAAGCTCAAAATGGCCTATAAAATTTATATGGCACACCGATATATACAAATAGATGCATTTTTCTTTGCAATCATAAGGCACACTTTTGGTCATTTAAAAAACGGAATGGTCGTTTCGCAATAAGTAACTCCGTCTATCTCATATACATCAGATATAACGTCATCCTACTGATTTGAATACGAATCATGGTAATTGGCGAGTGCTATTGATCATGTGACATTCCCAGAAGACTTTGAGAACTTCTGGCGCGAAATCTAAAAATACCTAAAGAGGCTGCGTAGCCCATTAAGGAAACACCACTGAAAAATACCCTTTTTTTTGCGGGGAAAGGGGGGTATCTTTCTATGCAATACAATACAAAATACTTTATTTAACTTCACAAGTACAATAACGTGCAAAAAAGGAAATGAAAGAAACAAAATATGCATATACATAAAATCTCACGTGATCAACGAGGAATAATCATTGGAACAGACGACAGAAAAATAAGAAACGAAAAATTATGAAAAGATACCAAAAGATACGAAGAGAAAAGATAGGGCGGCCAACCCACGTCCCTCCCCCCTCCCGCCGTCTGTAAACAAATCTGCAGCAGAGGGCACTGAATACACATTAATAAACTATATATAGGTAGTTAAAACCAATTTAAGTGTTTGTTTTTTTCTTCTTCGCTATATATGAGAACCTGGTGGCAGGAGAAGCTACTTGCAATAGGCAGCCTACCCTCCATCACTAAGCTCTCGACAGTGGCCAGTTGTCAAACGTATGACATGAAGTCGTCTGTGGGGAGCAATGGGTTAGAGAGGGAATAAAAACCTATTCTAGTTGTACAAAGGGATATTCAAACTAAAGTAGTTCAAGATCAGACAGCATAGACAGTGCTGTCTGATCCCGGTCTAGTATTCTCGGAAAGAGAGATAACTACATATACATAAAAGAAAAAAAGTAATGTGAATATATTTGACCCTTCCAATGGATTGGGGTTTGGTTGTCTAATGATGTGACCTTCACAGCCTACTAGAGTTTTTTAGCGGACGCTGAAGACGAGAGCGTACAGCGGACTGCGGACTTTCATGCAGGGTTGTCTCAAAAGAATTATACAATTTCTATTAAAGCTTTACGAGTTATACAGATTATCCTTTCACTTTAATTAATTATACTACTTACCTTTTTCATCAATGAAATGCTTTTTGTTTTAAATGTTAGCGGACCTTTTCCCCCAATATCTCACCTTTTTAAAAACTTGAACCTATTGCAAATTCCATGTCTTTTTCAAGTTATAAGTAATGTGTCCAGTGACCTTGACCTTCGCTTCAGCCTAAAACTAACGTAATAGCTAACATAATTTGCATATCAAGATCTATCGCCATGCAAAGTTTCATAAACATATCTTCAGAATGATTGAGATGATTACAGATTTCTATAAATCTATGTACAACAGGTTACCCCTTCATAAAAAGGCCAACTCTGACGCAAGCACCACAATTTGAACAACTTTCATTTTAGAACAATGGATGACGCTACTTACTACATATTTCCAGTCTAGGCCTTGTAACTTCAGATTAGAAGAATTTTGAAAATCTCCATATAACTTAATCTGTGAACACATGTGATATTTGGAACCGGGTTGTTCTCAGCTAAGAACATACTGTAATTTGGACATTGACAGGTGACCACAAGATGATATGAGGCCGTATAATTTTAGACATTTTACTTTTTTAATTCTCCATTAAATTACTCCATGTAAAACTTTTGAACGCTAAGACAGTGCTATATATGACCATTTGGATATAACTGCACATACTTGAACAACAATTACCTTCGATCAAGGATCTCTGTAGACGGTGGTACGTACAGAATGTATCCTTTCTAGACCTTGCTGTTGCAGAAAAGAAGATTTATGATGTTTCCGTATATAAACAATAAAATGTAGTAGTCAAAGTAGGTCGACGGTCATCCTTATGCAATCATTTTAGTAGACTTTGTAGCATTTTGACAAGACTGAACGGCATCTGACTCACTGTTCGAGTGGAGATCATCTTTAATGGTCTCTCATAAACAAAGTAACAGCGGCCATCTTGGTCACGTGACCAAGATCAGTTAAACAATTTTTAATAACATCCAACACAAGTCTATGAAATATCTTTGATTTGAATTCATCAAAGATTATGTGAAGACAAATACTTTTAAGTGATTGCAGACGGAAAAACGGACGTACGGACGAACGACGGACAGCAAGCGATCACAGTAACTCATCTCAAGTATATTCTTCTCATGTGAGCTTATAAAACCGGATTCAAATGTCCTTACAATTTCCGATATCTCCATGCAGGTAATAAAAATGCAAGTGCTTTTAAAGGATAGTCCATGCTCTATTTAAAGGGGAAGTGCAACGGTTTTTGACTGCACATAAATGATGCTCATCAGTGCTCTAATGTATAAAATTGGACCAAGTGAGGAGCTCTTGTCCATGGTATGTCTTGTGACAAAATTTTCTTTTTTCAGACGAGTCTTATTGTTAAGCAGTAAAGCGGTCTGTTTTAGGCGAAGACATATAACGCGTATGTGAATATCATCCACCGTAATACAGCCGAGAGATTCGATCAACAGATCAACCGAGGCTTGCCGAATGGATGGTAGACTCCATGTCTACCAAAACAAATTTTCGTTGCCTAGCCGTGTACATATGTGCATGCAAAGAATGCAAAGATCTTAAATCCTTAGAGACACTACTGATCTCACAGGAAAACAAATCTGTAATTTTGAAATGGATACATCAAAGGTGTATATGTCAAAGAAGTATACATTTTTAACCTAGATTACATGAGGAATGACAATGAGTTGAACTGCTAAAGACTTACAGTATATGCTTCGGCAATAAAATTCGAAATAGTTTCCCTTTAAATACAGCAATTATCCCTTTGAGATTTTTGAGACAACCCCCATAAAACGTACGCAGTCTGCTGTCCCCTCTCGTCTTCGGCGTCCGCTAAAAAACTCTATTGTACAGTTATAGATTTAAAATGATTAAAAAAAAAATCAAGGAAAGAATAGTAAGCATACAGTATAAATACTCGCAGTCAAGGGATCGTACATAACATAATATAAAATTCCTGATGCATGCAAGAATGTTTTATCCAATCGGGAAAGTCTATATGGTTGTACAGGTCAACTTAACCCCTTATCACACGGCAAAATCATAGATTTGTCACAATTGAAAGGAACTTGCAGTCGGCAGTATAAATGCGACTAAAAAATTCAATTTGTTCCAAGAAAGTTAGAAAAAATTGTGGGTCAAGGAGAAAGGCTGGTAAACAGCACCCTCTCCTTTTCCCACAATGTTCTCAAAAGCCCTCCTTCCTTAAGGTCGTGAAAGTTCGGGATTGTGTGGTAAAAGGTTAATTAACTATTAACACGGAGTCTTAAGTCACCCATTTTTCATTAAAAGACATCTGATCCTGAAAAAGAAAACAATAAACATAGAATAAGATGGAACGAGACACTTCCAGGAAAGTTTGTAGAAAATATCTCTGATAGAAAGTTAAAAGAAATAACTGACCAAATTCAATCCCTCGCCCAACACCTAGCAATACTTTTATGCAGAGACACAAGGTGTCATTTTTGTTATAACATTTTGTCATAATTTTTCATAATTTTGTTATAATTTTTCATAACTGAACTTAAATTTCATATTTACGATGAAAAAAGATCTATCAACAAAATTCTTTGATTTTGCAATTTTCATAAATTTTGATAGATTCTTACAAAACTAGACCTTACAAAAACATTTCATAGCTCGAAGCAATTCTTTGAATCGAATTGTTTATCTAATTGATTTACGGTCGCGCCGAATCATTTAGGTAAACAATTAGATTTTTATCAAAGAAGGTATAATTGTCTTGCCTGCCATCAAAGGGTCTCAATGAAGTTGTGGAATTTTGTATTTCCGCGTGACTAAGAATTGCTTCGAGCTATGAAATGTTTTTGTAAGGTCTAGTTTTGTAAGAATCTATCAAAATTCATGAAAATTGCAAAATCAAAGAATTTTGTTGATAGATCTTTTTTCATCGTAAATATGAAATTTAAGTTCAGTTATAAAAAATTATAACAAAATTATGAAAAATTATGACAAAATGTTATAACAAAAATGACACCTTGTGTCTCTGCATAAAAATACTGATAAAATTACGCAAAAAGTTACAAGTTTGCTAAATGATTCTGCCACAATTACTTTTCACAAAAAAGCAATATGCAGGGCCCAAAAGTAGCCAAACTTGGTTTGGACGGCAATGTCAAATTTCACGAAATCGTTATCATGTTGTTATCATGTTGCAAAGGCAAACTACAGGAAATTTAAAACTAGAGGCTATAAAGATAGATTGGGCATTGCCAGGAAAGATTATTAAAAAAAAAAAAAAAAAAGAAAAAGAATTATTACATAGACAAACACAAGTATAATACAGCAAATAAATTACGGAAAATGCAAAGCAATAACCCCCAAAATATTGGAGATTATTAAGAGAAAATAAAATATCAAAATATACACAGTTGAAGTCTATGAATCCTTCCGCAAAAGTCACACCAAGCATTGAAGACTTTTATGAGCACTTTAAACTCAAACTGTGAAGGAGCTGCTGAAGGCACCCAAATCTGGAATGCAGCCAAAGAGATCTACATGTTACCAGTTTAAGTGATTGGTCGTTTGAGAGAAGGTTGTCCGTATTAGTAACAGTAACAGGAAAACTATGCAGCAGATGGAAGCAATGAGCAGTTGTCATTGCATAATCAATGACAGATTTATCTCTAAAGGTAAATTGTCCTACATTTTTTATCTTCTCCATACCTTCCATTTAGAATGAACATATCGTTGCTTCTTCAAATTTCTATGAGAGTATAGTCACGGGCATTTGTTTTTTCTGTCTCTTGATTCTCTATGGAGTTGAATATTGAGATTTTCCATAATTTTACATGTTTCAGTATTTGAAATTTGGCCACCAGACATATGTAATTCTGAAAACATAAATTGTCAATGCAACAGTCATCACGAATCTTCGCAGTTCTTGCATTATAATCGCCCGCCAAAAATACATTTTCATGACTTGAGCAAAAATTTGCAGTTTCATTTTGAAGGGTACGAAGACGACTTTCATCATAAAACTTCGATCGATAGGGGGGTATGTAGACTATACCAATGACTACATCCTCTTCAATGGAAATCATTGACTTGGATATTGCGACCCACTGTACATATTCCGCATCACTTGTTATATTTCTCACATATTTAGCTATTGTTTCTCTAACAAAAATAGCGATCCCCCCAGATTAACTCGCTGAATTATTTTCTCTATATTTTGAAGTAAAGGTAAAACCTGGTATTTCACTTAGGTCAAAACTGTCTAAATTAGTTTCCAGAAAGCCTAAAATGTCAAACCGAGATATTAGTTCCAAAAATTCTGTATATTCCGGTCTACGTTTTAAACCACAAACGTTTAAAACGCCACATTTCAATTCTGTTAAATTTACATTTCCCTTTGTTTCAGTGGTTTTCCCGAGCCTGGCCTATCCGTTGTTATCCGCACGATTCTTTCCTTCAAGGTGTCCGGAGCCCATGGACCAAAGTTGGCTCGACGGTTGACAGGTTGAGTGTCGTCTGCAATGGACCGGAAGGTTGTGGTTCGTTTACTTCGGCTGCGCTCACTATGTTCAAGAGACTGTGTAACAGTGTTGACATTAGCACTACATGTAGGTGTTGTGTTAACGCGAGGAGTGTTTATAATTTCGCTCTTTTCAGGGAACATGTCGCAGATAACTTTCCCATTCATGACTAACTTTGCTCGAAATTGAATTATGACTTTTGCGGAAGGATTCATAGACTTCAACTGTGTATATTGTGGCCCGTTTTTTACGGGTGATGGTAATTTCAAGGGGGGAAAAAATCTCCATTTCACGCCGAAAGATGTGCGGGCAAGTTTATGTATAGCACTCATAATGACTTCGGTAACTCCGTAATCCCGGAAAGCTACAATGATAGAGCTTTTAGCACCTGAGCGAAATCTAGTATTTCTCAAGAATCCCTGGATAATATCCATGCAAGACTCATTACGATTCTCTGGGAAACCACGAAATATCAGATTCTTTCTTCTCGAACGAGCCTCTAAATCAATGGTTTTGTATTCAAGGACCATGCTTAATACGATTATTTTTAGACTCTGCAGATTCCTGAAGGGAGTTAAGCCTGGACTGATTCAATGCTTTGTCTAATCTTTCCTCAAAGGACTTTATGCGAATCTCATTCTCAGACAGTTTACCAAGTAAAATAAAAGTTTAATGCCATTACTCAAGTTACTATATTTATCCAAGTTCTCACCAGTACTTTCTCCTGTGCATAATCTCTTTTGTTTTTCATTTTGCTTTTGCCTGTTTGTCTTTTTCGATTTAATTTCCTGTTGTTCCTTGAATAAACTTGTATCGCTGTCACTGTAGGTTACATGTATACTGTTCATCAGTGTCAGCCATATTGTCCGCCATACTATCTTTGTCTAATGTCGACCAGCGTAATCCACTTGTTTTTCCCCTTGAACCCTTTGTTGGATTTTGAAAATATTTCACACGCACACTTTATCAGCTTAATGGGACCACATGCAGAGTGGAGGCTTCACATACGTGTCAGGATCACAGTGAGATGTTAGGGATCACATGTACTTAATCTTTATTTGTTACACTGACAGAAAAGTCAAAGATTTCGGGGTACGACATCTGGTTTTGGCCTTAGTTTATTTTGGTGTCAAAGGTTATACTCAGATGTATTATACATTCAAAATGAAGCAAGAATTGTATCATTCTATCTTCTTGTTATTAAACTTTACCACTGATGCCAAACAAAATATTTTTTCTGCTGTAAAAAGTTTGGAAATCTTGTATAAAATGTTTTTCAGTGTTCATTGATATACTGTATGAATGATCCTTGAGTATACCTCCTTTGGATTAATTTCTATCTAGGCGTGCAAAAAATGACTTGGGATGTTCTGGGGGGATGGGGGAGAGGGGGCTAGGCTTCTTTTCTCTATGAAATTGTATTGCATACGGGCACTGAAATCACAGTAGCAATTAGATTTGTTAATGAAATTGTATAGCTATGTTAATACGAGTTTTTATTGTGAAGATCATTTGAGTTGTATTCCCAAATCATTGAGACATTAACTATTTAGAATTCGAATGTCTGCACATGATTTGAGAATACAATCGGTTCGTTATTCTAGAAATAGAATAAGACGTGAAGAGAGATATTGTCTGTGCTGCTATTCTTTGGATATTGAGGATGAATATCATTTCATTTTAATCTGTCCTTGTTTTAACAAAATACGAAAGAAATATATTATCAACTTCTACACAAAACGTCCAAATGTTTTAATTTCATAAATTTATTATCTAAAGAGACAGGAGTACACTATATAATCTTGCTAAATATATACAAGAAGCATTGGAGGAAAGGAAAGTGTTACTCCGGCGATCTGGACTCTTCCTCTAATTTCATTTTTTCTTTAAAGGTTCGTCAAGTTACTTTTTGTATCTGGATATCATTTGTTATGTCCTTTTCAAATAACCGCTTGGGCGCTAAATATTTCTAATTATTATTATGAACACGTTTAGTCGGGAACATCGCTTTTTCTCGTAAACACCTTTCGTCGGAATGTTTTACAAAGATTTCGACAGGGTGGATCCGGGATCTGACTGCCAATTCTGTGCTATCGGATCTCCATCTTCTTTGCCTGCAAAACGTTGTTTGATCCTGACATGGGGGAGGATTTGTTTTCCTTTTATTTCAATGTTTTCCATGCTTTCACCCCCTTCACACTTGGGGAGCTATATGGGCTACGACGGTATTCTTGATTGAAAGAGTCATCCACATCTATTTAGCGCGTTATAAAAGGTCTTCTAATTGACCTTTCTGCAAACGCGAGTTTGGCACGCCCAACGTAGTAACGCGGTATTTTGGTCGTTATGCCCAACAAACAAACCAGAAAATGGCGTCGAATACATAGAGAAAGAGCGATTATTTCAGTTTTTATTCTAGCTTATGTTTTGTTATAATTAGAGTACCCAAAGCTTTTTTCCCAACTATTTTTTCAGTTCGGACTAAATCGGCAAAGTAACAAGAAAAAGTACTTTGAATAGCAATGACAGTTGATCGATAATGTTATCGCCTGCTATATATAACCATTATAACCGTACCTCATTAAACAGCTAATTTTCCATTGAAATCGGTAAATACATAAGAATTTGCTTCAATACATTAAAAACAAAAGGTTAAACTTTTGTTTAATAAAAGATTTGACATGAAAGTAATTCACAATCCCCGAGTAAAATCCCGATTATTTAGGTCAAATCGAGGTCGCTTCGAAGGAGCGGTCCGCCATTTTCTTTTGTTGTCCGTCACATAGTATCCTAATATGGTACGAAAAACTGGGTTTTCCAATTATTCATAAAAAATTAGACTGGTTTCCGACTGCAAAGAGGTATCCGAAGGGTTTTCTCTTTTAAAAAAAAAACCAACAAAATACCCTGAAAAAAATCCGTAAATGGACAATGAAAATTGCCATATTTTGACCTAATATTTCCAGAAAGCCTGTCAATAGGACCTCGTAGGACCTATATTTTTAAACTCCGTAATATCAGACCTTTCTTTTGGTACTTAGTTCGTATTGGACAATGTTTGCGCTTTTTTGCGATATCCCCATCAAAGACCCCTGTCATGCGGGACCCGTCGCGAGTGACATTTTTCGGACCAGAGTTACTTCCCTTACCATCCGTCGGCAATTTTTCCGCAAAAAAGATTTCTTCTGCTATCCATGTATATATTGGAATAAATACACAGTACATCGTGTTAATTCGTTCAGGTTGTTGATAGTATCAATATTTGTAATTGGTTTAATTGCAGTTGTATATTTTTGTTAAATTTAAAACGTCGTATTAGCATTTATCATCAGTTTTCGCGACTCCCCCCTCACGAAGTCTTACCAGGTTTCTTGCTTTATTGGCCATAGAAAATGGATACATGCCTTCGTTAGCATACATTTATTATTTCAAACATGATTAAGATGAAGATGACCCTTCATCAGATGATCCTGACTGATTAAAACAACTCTGTATATAATTTTGTCATAGCCGGCATTTTTTTCTTCTCCCACAAAGATTTCTGGGTATCAGACAATTATTACATATTTTTGTCATTCTAAATATCTTCTGCAAATCATTTTAACCCTTTCCCAAACAATCCCGGGTTTTCACAACCCTAACAGAGAAAACGTTTGAAATCATTGAGGGAAAAGAAGAAAATGCTGGTAACCAGAATTTTCTGCTTTTCCCTCAATGTTTTCTATCCTATAAGAGAAAAAAACTCATGTTTTTAGTTACATTTATTTTGTCGCCTGCACTTCCTTTCAATTTGGACCAGTCTTAAATTTTGTCGTCTGGTAAAGGGTTAATTTTTACTACTGGAAAAAAAACAAAAAAACTCCCCATGTTATTTATTTTAAATATTTTCTATATTTCTCACTCAGTGACAGTGTGGTGAGTACCCTGGATTTATCCCTTGATCTTGAGAGTGATATCCCTGAGGATAATTATTAATAATTATTAATGAAATAATTGTTTAAGGTAATAAACTCAGGAGTTTAAATCATTAGTATGAATACCTGATTTTCATATAAATGAATGTAGACGGTGGTCCGCCAAAATGCCAATTATCTTGATGTATAGGAAAGATAAATCAATTTACTTTACAGATTTTCACTCCTCTGTAACAGACCTTTCCAATAATATATAACATGTGTATATTTTTGGAAGAAAAACAAAAGGCCTGTTATTCCTACTTTGAATAATGTCATATTTATGAGAAATCGAAAAGTGAAAATAAATATAATTGGGGCATATGTTTTTAAGACATTTCGTCAGTTATATAACATGTCAGTTTGACAGTAAACAATATGAGACAAGGATTTACAATATAACCCTTTACCACACAAACCCGTGCTTTAACGACCTTGAAGGAGGAAACTTTTGAAAACTTTCTCTTTTTCCTTAGAAAATAGTGCATTTATCAGTCATGCGACAATCGTTGGGGAAACAAACGATAGTTCGAACCAGGCAAAAGTGACATTAACAGTCACATGCAATCGTCTTTATGAAACAAGAATTAAATATAAATGCTCTATAAAGTATTACAACAAGAATCATATGATGACGTTCGCAATGTCAACTTATTTTTGAAACAGGATGACGAGTGGTTGTCAATAAAATATCCTTCTTCCTGTCGCTCGTTTTGTATGTAACGATTATGACTGTCTACGATTAATGGTTTGGAATTTGAAAGATGTACATGCAGTTAGATTTCAATACAGGTAGTTTAACAAAACAGTTTGACATATAATGTCGTTTGGTAGAGTGGCTGGTTTTTCGGAATCCTGGTTAAATCTACCGGCGACATTTTACGTAGATCTAGGTTTTTGGAATGGATAGATTTAGTTTTCCTTTCAAGGTATATAATTTACCACATGATTCTTTCGTGTAACTTAAATCCATTTTTAAATAATTATTGTACAATCCAGTCTTAGAACTATGGTTTAAACAAAAAGAAAACAATTACATTGTTTAATAGTAAAGTCTATCACTTTGTGTGACCCTTGTTTTTACATGATGCGCTATACTGCGTTTTGATTGTCAACCAAAATCGGCAGAAAAATCAATTCATTAAGTTCCCTTTTTTTTTTTTTTCTATCCAGTATGCAAGTATATGTTTGGCACTGTAAAGAAACATCAAATTATATGCGACGTGTTTTATGGCTTTGCTGGTGAGTACTAAATAGATATGTCAGTCTCGCCGTCTTGCTGCCCCAAGATCTAGTGATTTTCATGTTGATTGTCTTTTGTGTATGACTATGTACAACTGTGTACTTGTCGTGAAATATGTTCTCTTCTATGGTCTTACGTGTCAACAAAGATTTGTTTTTTCTGCAACAAAAATAATTTCAGTGGACAGAGCATTTTTTTTTTTTTTTTGCAAAGAAATAGTGCTATCTAATATCTTGTTAAAAAAAATAAAGAAGTATATCAAGCGCGACATTTTTAAGAGATACGGTGCATTTTTGAAACTTATTGGCGTGATGCATTACCTCCCCTTATAATAAATGTCTGTTTTGACGTGATTTGACATCCCGATCAGGTACATTATAAATTCCTTTCCCTCCCCCCTTTTTTTTTCAGCGCCTGTGATTTTCAGACATTTGAAAGGCAACCGACATATTACAGATGAATATATATTATCTCTCTCTGTCAAACTAACCCAGTGGAATATAACAAGAGTTTACAGACAAGCAACAGGAAGAAATCTAACATATGTCCCTTACTTGCAGACTGTAGGATGTGTTGATTCTCGAATTGACGTTATACATCCGGGCAAACCGTGGCTTTCAATGTGTGAACTTTGGAATGTAGACAAATAGGTCCATATTGTCTCTTTTTTTTTTTCTTCCCGGACGATACCATTATATTGGATAAATAAGGAATATTATGTTGTGGTAACTTTCCTGGTAATTGTATTTAATTGGAGCAACATGAGAAAATTTGATATCGAGCGAGATGTCAAAATTTTCTTACGCAGCGAGAATTAATACAAACATCAGGAAAGTTACAACATAATATTACTTTTATTATATACCTTCAACTTTCAACGACAAAGTTTTGCACTTCTTGACATCGTATTCGTAAATTGGTAAACAAGATAAAGACAAACAATGGTGTTGTAGCTACTAACGTCATTTTTGCGAATGGTAGATAACTATCATAGCGTAAATTTTGACCAATCATATCGCAAATCAATACGTATGTTTTCTGGCGTAGGTTACGTCATCAATACCATATTTGGAAGCGTGTTTCACACTGTGTAGATACAGATTTTTTTTCTCTGTCGTGTGTTATTTTAACCGCGTTCGACGCATGTATTTGAGCCTGAAATTGTTCAGGTATATAATAAAGTCAGTAATTTTACTATCTTACAAGTTGAACATGATTTATTAATAAACAAGTTTAGGACTATGTTATTGCATTTTGATGTTTAGATGTGAAAATCATCGAAAACAGAAGTCTCGTGTGCTGTCGGCCGAGAGCAACACTTCGGAAGACAGTGGCGCCTAAATTGACTAAACATTCAAGATAGTAGCATTCCTAGTCTTTATCTAAATATAGAATGTAACACAATTTCTGATTGGCTAATCATACATACCTTTGTAAACGTCCGCCGATTGTCTGCGGCCATAAATGTGTAGTAGGCCACAACAGACCCGAGCCGGGAAGCAACCACCATGAAGTCAATCGGATTACTTGGAACACTAAAATGCCATGGCGTTTGTTTGAACCTAAGTACCGATGTTGAGCGTAATATATCCTGCACAAAAAAAAAAGTTTCTCATCTACATAAGAACGATCAATGAAATCGCTTTAATACTACCACGTTAACATAAACAATATGAGCAATGCTCTGTGAAAAGGTGGCTTAATGTGCAATCCGCGCAGGCTGACATAACATTTTGCTTTTGTAAATTTTCTGCGTGTCAAAGGACCATTCTACCTCCACATCAGGTCAATAGTTAGACAAAAGGATTTTTTAGATCCATGATTATGTGATGACATCTTCTGTGTGATGAGTGGCGAAGGTGCATCAAGCCCCCTTTTGCCAGAGCATGGCTCATATCTGAATCCATATTAGGCTCTATACAGTTCCGAATATGAATTTTCTGAACGGAGCTTGGATCCCGAAATCAGACACTTGCACGAGAGATTAGTCTCCTTTTTAATTCTTTACAAAACGACAAAAGTTTAGGCTTGTCCGAAATGAAAGCATTTGCAGACGAAATATAAATGGGATTTGCTTTGATATGATACAAACACTGTAGGTAAATAGCAAAATGTTTATGAAACTCATTTTTCTCCATTTCCCACAACTTATTCCAATGCTTTCTTCCCTCAGGATCATTAAAGCACAGGACTGTGTGGTACAGGGTTAAGATATCTGCTATTTATAGCAAAAGGCCGTCCCATCAAGACGTTTCTAAAATCCATTGTTAAACATCACCATTATTTGTTTAACCCTTAGGCTACTAATCAAGGACCTTTTGCGGACAGCGTAGAATAAGATAAGGCTGCACAGAACATGCAGTCTGATCATAGAGCTACACTGTCCAATAAGGAGATATTATTCCCCAGAAATGACTTTAAAACAGAAAAAAAAAACTGGCTTCTAACTATCGGCTTGAAGGTTTCATTTTACTCATGTGGCAGGTCAAGGGTTAAGGCCCACAAAAAAAAAAAAAAAAAAACAACCGACAAATTGAACAGGGCTCAAACTATGGGACTTATCCATGAAAAAGTGGAAAAAGGAGAAAACAAGGTGGGAAAAGAAAAAAATGCTGGTT
Source organism: Tridacna gigas (assembly GCA_945859785.2). Taxonomy (NCBI): domain Eukaryota; kingdom Metazoa; phylum Mollusca; class Bivalvia; order Cardiida; family Cardiidae; genus Tridacna; species Tridacna gigas. The sequence goes on from OX244028.2 coordinate 24,206,196, forward strand.
ACCAGTATTTTCTCCTTTTCCTATAATGTTTTCAAAAAGCCTTCTTCGTCAGGGTCATTAAGACTCGGAATTGTTGGTAAAGGATTAAATGATCCCAAAATCATCGCATTTACAAATGCAGTCCATCTCATTACTAACAAACATATCGAAAATAGTGTTTTCCGGCGTACGAACTACACTGTTTAGATGCCACTATAAGCAAATACGTTTCGGCAGTTGGTCTCAGCTACGTAGAAATGAATTCTTTTGCTTCGGACCCTGTGAATTTTAGAAGGAAGGAAGGAAAGAAGGAAGGAAGGAATGAAGAAGGGAAGGGAAGGTAAAGAAGGGAAGGAAAGGGAAGAAAGAAAGAAAGAAAGAAAGAAAGAAAGAGAGGGGAGAGAGGGAGAAGAAAGGGTGGATGGATGGAAGAAGGAGGAGAAAAGAGAGGGAGAGTTCTATACAACAAGATCTATACCGGATATGCTGAATGCGCAGATAAATTTTCCGTCTTCGATAATGCTGAGCGAAGGTATTTATCTACTGTCGATATTGACAAATGCTGACAATTCATTTTGTTATTTCCATTTTTACACACGGATACAAGATAATTTCTGAACTCACTGTCAGTATGCAAAGTCGACAGCATTACACTTGGAAACCTACTTGGTCAAGTGGGACCACAAAGTTCGTACGGTTTCCAGGTTTTGTATGTCTTATTTGTACTAGATGTGTGATAGGTTGGTTTGATGTATTAGTACTCAGTAAGAAGAAAACTGTGTCACGATGTATAAAAACTGTGACGTCACATGTCCCTGTTTACTTTTTTGGTTCAACTCAACAGAACTACAAGCTTTGTCGATGAGAAAATCGAACTAAATGCACATTTTGCTTTGATGGTATGTTCTGCAGTTGTCAGTTACACAAAAGTAAACTGTAGCCGACGAATGTTCATCTCTGGGGTTACAAATAACAGAATTTCTCGGAGTTACAAATAACCGAGTTGTTTGATCGACGACAGCCCAAGCTGAAACACCGAGAGAAATAAGCCCCTGGTGGCTTCGCTCCACGTCTACCAGGTAACGATCTACATTCAATTTTCCATAACAAACTACAATTTGAACAGATTTCAGTGTGTGAATTATTTCGAATATTTTAACATATCCGGTCACATTGACCTTTAAAGTTGTATTTTGGATTGTCTAATGAACTTGTTTGAAAGACCCTAATGAAACCGCCGTCTAGAATATAAATATTCCCTGATAACTGCCTTGCTTCACTATCGAAACATTTTCCAGTGCGATAAGCCCGAGGCTCTTGTTGATGGTAGGCAAGCCCCAACAGAAAAATAAGGGGATAACAGTGTCATCTTTGTTCCATAAACCTTCACATAATGGTTACTCTGAAACGTAATTTCAATGCCAAATAGATTATATAGCTCATACGCATGATTTAACCACTTACCACACAATCACGGCTTTTAACGACCCAGAAGAAGATGGCTTTTGAAAACATTGCGGGAAAAGAAGGAAATGCTGGTAACCAGCATTTTCTTCTTTTCTCACAATGTTTTCTACCCTTTGAAAGACAAATTTCCTGTTTTGGGCAACATCTAATTTATTGTCTGCAAATGCTCTCAATTTGCACAAGGCTAAAATTTTGTTGTGTGGTAGAGTTAAGGAAACACGCGCAACAAATTAGATGTTACAAACCATCCCAAAATGTTACTTTCATCCACCTAATTAACTCACAGCAAGTTTGGATAAAATCCCTGTAAAACATCATGGGAAAATAGGAAAATACTGGTAACTAGCATTTCCTTCTTTTCTCGCGATATTTTCTACATTTTCAAAGACTGGTCCGTCATTTCTGCATCAATAAATTTGTCATCTGCAAACTGTAATGCTTTCAACATGGACGAGTCTAAACTTTCGTCATCTAGTAAAGAGTTAGCTCTATACCAAACGACTGAATTTTATTGGACTAATCCAACAAGTGTCATTTCCAGACGACAAATTTAACGTGTGGAAAGTGTCTTTGAAAACGGAGAAAACATTGTATAAAAAGGGGAAAAATGCTGGTTACCATTTTCCACTGCTATCAGTAACCTCATCCGGCGCAGCTGAATACTGAACCAGACTCAAGAGAGTTTGCACTGTCTTCCGTTATGAAAGCCGCCGCATACGTTCGCCTCTTTGGAAGACAGATTCGATGTGAAAGGAGGCGAAAACCGTGCCATTTTAGATTTGGATGAGGGTAGATTATTTAAACGATATCGTTTTAGAATAGGGATGGCATAGCTTTATGATGGGCTCGCTCAACACTGGCGCATCTGCGACAAGGAAAAATATGTCTCGCCTAACCTGTATCAACCCTTCTAGATAGTTGGATTGCTCAAAGGAATTAGAGACCGGTGCAATTTTAGATCCTGTCGAGGAAATTAAATGATTATAAGCAGAACGACGGCAGGACAGTGTATATAACATACGAAAAAAAGAGGTGTTGGTTTAAATGTTTTGCCAACAGATTTGTCGTTTTTCCCATCGGAATCGAAGCTGGAAGCACAAAATGGGAGTTCTTCCAGCTAATACTGGTAATAATTTTAGTTGGAATTTTCAAAACAAAAACTCAACGGAGTTCTATAATCAAACGGAAGTTGATTGGTTGTCATCTAATCAATATTTTTTAGGCTGGGGGCTACTTCTGTAATCAATACATTTTAAGGTGGGTGGCTTCTAATTTGAGAAAGTACCACCGAAGATCTAGTGTATGCGGTGATTTCGTAAAAACTGCTAAAATCTTCGATAATTTTCCCGCAAAATCACGTTTTTGCTCAGGGCTAGAATTCATTTTTTTTTTTTTTTTTTTTTCAGGATCCGGCAAACTAGCTGGATCGGCACAACCATCAGCTGTCAGGGCCTCCATGCTGTTTGTCAACAGCATCCGATTAGAATATGCTGTTTTTGTGTGCGAGACGATTCGGCCCAATGCAAACAGCGGGGAAGATTTCGTGATACTGTCTAACTTATGTCCATTTACGTAATTTTTCCTATCTGTTTTTATATAATTCGGATATTTTCTATTTCCATTCAGATATTATGATAATTATGTAATTATTTAGGCCTATCTGGACTGACTGTTTATAAAACGATTATGTTTGAAATATAAACTATAGGTATAATCTACATTATGTGTATGTGTGTGCTTTTGTCCATATTTGATCTTTGACAATGTCCAAGTTTTGTTGTTTTTGAAAGAAACAAAACAAAACAAAACAAAACAAAAAACAGTGGTGACAGAGCGTCAGCATGCCACAACATCTGCTGCGAAAGGTGGCAGAATCAGAAATACAGAAACACACTTCAATCTAAGCCTTTCCCAAAAGCCTATTAAATGCCCAAAGAGATATTTGAGTGAACTAAAATTGCAACTAAGGTTCATATGGGGCTGGGGGGAACAGGGGTTTTGGTAAATAACAACGAAGTTCGGTAAGGAGGATATCCATGGATGGTTAAATTGATTTAAATTGTAAAAAATGGATAGGGATACTGCAGAACGGTGTTTATCACACCTTTACCTGGCTTTCATCACGAACAACTGTCTCCAATCATGGAGTAAAACTTAATCAATGAAAAATGCATCAATATCAGTACTTCTTCAAAAGTGCGGGTGTGTGTGTGTGTGTGTGTGGGGGGGGGGGGGGGTCTCGGAAACATTAAAAAAAAAAAAAAAAAACGAAACTGTAGAAATAATGATAATGAAGTACTAAAAGTATACTTAACTTCTATGGTTATGTAATTTCTTGTTTCGCAGAAACCTCAAATCATTTAATTTATATATATGATTTACACCAAACGTGCAATTCCCCGAACACATATGTACCATAAATCTTGACACAGCCGTGAACAAGGTTCCAAGTTCCCTGCCATTTGACAGTGCACCTAACACTATAATAGGTGTTCCCAATTATCCATGCATATTTTGAACCCTTCATCTTACAATCCCGAGTTTTAACGACCACGTGGATTTTGAAAACACTGGTAAAAGGAGAAAATGCTGGCAGCATGGTCTCCTTTTCCAACAGTTTTTCCTACTCTTTTAACCCATAGACTGCTTATCGCGACCCACCGACCTTTTGCGGACAGCGTAGATCAAGATCAGACTGCACAGAACGTGCAGTCTGATCTTTGATCTATACTGTCCGATAAGGAGATATCTTTCCTCCAAAAATACCATTGAAACAAGAAAGTTTTGGGCTTCTACTATCTACTATAAAGTTTCATTTCTTTTATTCAGCAGGAGAAGGGTTAAAGGAAACTTCCATCTTTTAATTGCATGGTAAATATTCAATCTAAGTTATGGGCGGACGAGATCACGTTGCGAGATAAATGCAGATAGGTCGTCCTAAAGCCCTTGATCATGTCCCGGTACTTCTTGAAAGTCTAATTCACTATCTGTCCCAAGGAGGCCTCCTTTACCCTGCCGTGCTGGGTAGCGTACAGAAATTGAAAGCATCGGGTCGTTGTTCCGAATCCCCAGCTCGTCCATTTTCTTTCCGATGATTTGCTGGTAATCAGCATTTTCTCCTCATTCCTACAATGTTTCCTACCCGTCTGAGGGCAAACCCCTCCATTTCAATCACGTTTGCTGTGTGCATTTACCAATGCTTTCAAATTCGACAAGTTGTAAATTTTGTTTTATGGTAAAGAGTTATGGCACCAGCAGACTTTAAATTAAAAAGTGACTCGTATGATGGGGCTAGTCTTTGAAAGGGTAAAAAACGCCGTGGTAAAAGGAGAAAACGCTGCTAATTAGATTTTCTTCTTATCCAACGGCTCTTCTTTGGGGGTTGTTAACTCTTTACCAAAACACAAAATTTTGGACACGACCAATTTGAAAGCATTGTCGACGAAAAATAAAATGGACCTCACAAGATGTCTTAGCGTACTGTCTTAGATAGGGTAGAAAACATCGCAGGAAAAAGAGAAAATGCCAGTTATCGGCGCATAATTCTATTCCCACAGTGCTTTCAAAAACCTTCTTCTTTCAGGGTTGTTGAAATTCGGGATTGTGTTGTAAATGGTCAAACCACGGACCTGTTTTGTAAAGGTGATTGTACAATTCTTAGGTACGGGGGCTAAAGAAATTCTCGTGGATAAGGGAGAGAATCCTAGAAGTATAACTGCCACATTTTCTTTCTTTTTTTCTTTTTCAAAATTGTTTTCTAATCCTGCGACAACAAATCCCGAGGAGAATCCAAACAGCCATTGCGACAGGATTCATTCCTCTTTCACCCTGATAATTGTCAGCTCAAGGATAGCACGAAATCGTGAACTGGTTCTCGAGATATATAACTGAAACAATCTTGGAAACGACGTCAAACACCAAATAGATAAATAAACCTAGAACCCTTTCATCGCTAAATATATAAACTTGATTTTTTTTTTTTTTTTTTGGACGGATGAAAATACAATCCATTGAAACTAAAATCGTTCTGCAATGATGACGGTTTTGGGTTGCAGGTGATTTTAAATAACTAGGTCGAAAGTCTGATCACGAGGCTTTTAAGGCGCAAGAAAATTACGGAGCTGTAAGTCTTAAATCAACATAGAGACAAGAAAAAAGCCTTTTTCTGAAAATTATCATCGATGCTATTTGCTATTGAAAACCACTCTATTCCTCGTTCTCCACCCAGCTGTCGACTCACGGTTGTAATTGCTCTGTTTTACCTAACGTTTCTATATTTCAGGTTAAATTTACTGTATACGGAGAGTATGAAACATACTTGTCACCAATGTAAAGTTTTTAGGGTCTGGACAACAGCAATAACAACATTATGAATGTCGATTTTTAACTTTACTGATTACAGAATTCTTTACATTCGGTTTCTATCTGAGAGCACATGCGGGACTACAATTGATCAAAGTGCATTAAATACGTCGACCTAATGCAGATCAAAGTACTAAAATACTACAATTGATAGCTTTAAGTCATCACTAGTTTCCATAAAATCGTTTATCTAAGCGGTTTGCAGGCAGCTGTAGTTGTTAGGAAAGTGGTTTGGGGTGTAATGACAGTAGTCTGGGGGTGATTTTTGAGTGGTTTTGGATGAATTTGGGGCGTTTCTTTTACTTAATCACCTGCAATTTAGACTTTATAAAACTAGGTCATGTCAAAGTTGCGGAACGAGACCAATTTTAGATTTAGCGTGAATTCTACGACATTTAACTCTGGTCAATATTTGTGTAATCGGCTTACACAGATTTTCAATCCGCAGGTTATTTTCACATATCAAATGACACAGACGCGTCTGTTCATTGATCTATGAGGCCTTTTTTTTTTCTGAAAACAGAGGAGTGATTCGTTTTCACGTGACTTCCGTCTGTCGCTTACCATAAGAAGGTGAGACCTGAAAGGTTATCACCTTCTGAAAATAGTACACTGGCAACTGACTCTGTATCATACGGAATCCTGTTTCCGCCATCCACTTTTCGACCTACGAGGAACTCGAAAAGTAGAAATTAGGCACACTAACCTCCACTTTTCTAGCAAAAAAGTTTCCTCGAAAAGTCGAAAAGTTGACGTTTTTGACCTGACAAGTGTCAAAAAACTTTCGACTTTTCGACCTCACTTTTGTCTAGAAAAGTAGAAATTAGGAAGTACTAACTTCAACTTTTCGCGTTAAACTGCTAGGTCGAAAAGTAGAAAAGTGGAAGCTTTTCACATGACAATTGTCAATAAAACTTCCACTTTTCGACCTAGAAAAGTCGAAAAGTCGAAAAGTTGAAAAGTCGAAAAGTCGAAATTAGCCGATTAAAACTTCCACTTTTCTAATTAGGACTAATTTTTCGTAGGATAAATTTTCCGCGGGACCGGTAAAAGTTAAACGTCCACCGAATAAGTCCTTACACCGTTTAAGTCTGATGTCTATTTTTATCCGATACCGCCTATGGGCGGAGTTTATAGTTACACAAATCTAGTCAGGAACTGTGCATTAAGCAGGCGCCCAATTTGACATTTTCAAACCACGTTTAACCCATTACGAGATGACAAAAAATAAAAGACTGTCCAAATTTAAAGAAATTGCAGACGACATTTCAAAGTGTGTATTGAAATCTAAGTGTAATATAGAGTAGAAAACATTGTGAGAAAAGAGAAATAGATTGTAAAAAGCTATTTCTCCTTTTCTAACAATGTTTTCCTAAATAATATTTTGCAAAGGTGTCAAAACCAGGAATCGTGTGGTAATGGTTTAAATTGTGTGAGTTGTCAACATTTGGGTCGCTGGTTCGAACACTGGTTTGGCGTGGGCAGCGGGATTCTTCATAATCTTTGCGAGCCTTAATAAAATTGTCGATGTAGGCCTATCTATGATGCTGATCGGAGTCGATTATGGATTTCTGTCCTCGGAACTCGATATTTCCCCCATTGTTATATTAATATCAATATGACCTCCCCAAATCTGCCGCGTAGGTATTTCGGTAGAGTAATGTCTGGTAGTATCAATTCATGATATGCGACTCGTGACATGAAAAGGGACCATCTCGATCTGGTCAGACTGCAGGAATTGTGCAGGCTACCCATGTTGAAACTTTTCGCCTATAGCAGGTTTTCTCAAAGTAAATCCGAATTGGATAAGATCCTTATTTAAAAAAAAAAAAATGGTTTAACGGACTGCTCAAAAGGCACCTTTTCGCGTGACGGGTCACATATAATTAATCCACGACTAATCTGAATCAATTTGTACACCGTTTAAGTCTGTTGTCTAGGAGACTGATTGGGGTCTATACTTACAGCTTTCTACATGTTTTAAACACTTTTAAACCACGTACACCGTTTAAGTCTGTTATCTAGGAGACTGATCGGGGTCTATACTTACAGCTTTCTGCATGTTTTAAACACTTTTAAACTACGTACACAATTTAAGTCTGATGGCTAGGAGACTGATCGGGGTCTATACTTACAGCTTTCTGCAGGTTTTAAATACTTTTAAACCACGTACACCATTTAAGTCTGATGGCTAGGAGACTGATCGGGGTCTATACTTACAGCTTTCTACATGTTTTAAATACTTTTAAACCACGTACACCATTTAAGTCTGATGGCTAGGAGACTGATCGGGGTCTATACTTACAGCTTTCTAAATGTTTTAATGCTTTTAAACCACGTACACCGTTCAAGTCTGGTGGCTAGGAGACTGATCGGGGGCTATACTTACAGCTTTCTGCATGTTTTAAACACTTTTTAACCACGTACACCGTTTAAGTCTGATGGCTAGGAGACTGATCGGGGTCTATACTTACAGCTTTCTGAATGTTTTAAATACTTTTAAGTCTGATGGCTAGGAGACTGATCAGGGTCTATACTTACAGCTTTTTGAATGTTTTAAATACTTTTAAGTCTGATGGCTAGGAGACTGATCGGGGTCTATACTTACAGCTTTCTAAATGTTTTTAAACACTTTTAAACCACGTACACCGTTTAAGTCTGATGGCTAGGAGACTGATCGGGGTCTATACTTACAGCTATCTAAATGTTTTAAACACTTTTAAACCACGTACACCATTTAAGTCTGATGGCTAGGAGACTGATCGGGGTCTATACTTACAGCTTTCTACATGTTTTAAACAATTTTAAACCACGTACACCTTTTAAGTCTGTAATCTAGGAGACTGATCGGGGTCTATACTTACAGCTTTCTAAATGTTTTAAATACTTTTAAACCACGTACACCGTTTAAGTCTGATGGCTAGGAGACTGATCGAGGTCTATACTTACAGCTTACTGCATGTTTTAAACACTGTTAAACCACGTACACCGTTTAAGTCTGATGGCTAGGAGACTGATCGGGGTCTATACTTACAGCTTTCTAAATGTTTTAAACACTTTTAAACCACGTCCACCACAGTATCAGTTATTTTTAATTTCAATACATTTAATAATGTGTACACCGTTTAAGTCTGATCCCTTAAAGACTAATCAGGGTCCACAGTATCAAATATATTTGATTTTAATACATTTTATAATGTGTACACCGTTTAAGTCTGTTCCCTATGGTCGTAGGTTTGTCTCCCCAAGGTCGCAGGCCAAATCCTTGCGATCTTCCCAAAATTCCTCTGTGTACGCTTTTAGTTTTCGACCATTTCTCGATTGACTGTCGATGTATACGCTTTAAAATACCTACGACAATGCACGTTCTAAATACGCTGCACATGCGATCAACTTGCGTCAACCGACAAAGACTCAATCTCACCCGACCAAGACTCAACCCCGAACGTAAGAGTTACAACATACTTGCAATCAAGACGATCTACATTCGATCTAAACGATATAGTCTGTCCTGGACACTCAATCCTCGATCATTTCTCGACAGATTCACGACCGAGCGAAATCTTCATAGTCACCCAGATTTGCTCACGACCCAGTACGAGCGTAAAAAAAATACAATACGATCTGTAGTCGATGAACAATTTTCACCAGCATTCAAACGGAAAGAGTGCCAACAGTATAGGTTTACATGGAAAATAATTTAACTACATTCCTATGAAATCTTCCCCTTTCTTTCCTGGAGCTCTGGTCAAGGCTTTTTAGCTCACCTGAGCTCACATAGTGCTCAGGGTGAGCTATTGTGATCGATCGTTGTCCGGCGTCCGTCCGTCCGTCCGTGTGTCCGTCCGTCCGTGAACAATTACTTAAGAAATCTTCTCCTCTGAAACCGCCCTACAGATTTCAATGAAACTTCACAGAAATGATCCTTAGGTGATGCACTTTCAGAATACTTCAAAGATTTGAATTCCATGAAGAACTCTGGTTGCCATGGCAACCAAGAGAAAAAAGTTTAAAAATCTTCTTGTCCCTAATCGTAAGGGCTAGAGCTTTCATATTTGGCATGTAGCATCATCTAGTAGCCCTCTGCCAAAATACTTCAAATTATGGCGCTGTTGTTGAAATTGCCCCTATGTTGTGGGTTCTCGGATTTCACATAGAGATAAAGAGGGAAATCTTTAAAAATCTTCTTGTCCAAACCGTAAGGGCTAGAGCTCTTATATATGGCATGTAATATCATCTAGTGACCTTCTACCAAAATACTTCAAATTATGGCGCTGTTGTTAAAAATTGGCCCTATTTTGTGGGTTCTCGGATTTCACATAGAGATAAAGAAGGAAATCTTGAAAAATCTTCTTGTCCCAAACCGTAAGGGCTAGAGCTTTCATATTTGGCATGTAGCATCATCTAGTGGCCCTCTACCAAAATACTTCAAATTATGGCCCTAGTGTTGAAAATGGCCCTATGTTGTGGGTTCTCGGATTTTACATAGAGATAAAGAAGGAAATCTTTAAAAATCATCTTGTCCCAAACCGTAAGGGCTACAGCTCTCATATATGGCATGTAGTATCATCTAGTGGCCCTCTACCGAAATACTTCAAATAATGGCGCTAGTGTGGAAATTGGCCCTATGTTGTGGGTTCTCGGATTTCACATGGAGATAAAGAAGGAAATCTTTAAAAATCTTCTTTTCCCAAACCGTAAGGGCTAGAGCTTTCATATATGGCATGTAGCATCATGTAGTGACCCTCTACCAAAATACTTCAAATTATGGCCCTGGTGTTAAAAATTGGCCCTATGTTGTGGGGTCTCGGATTTCACATAGAGATAAAGAAGGAAATCTTTAAAATTTCTTGCACTCAAATAATACCTTACTTTCAAGAAAAGCCTTTGTTGGTAATACTCATTACAATACTCTCACGACGATTGTAATAAGTACTAACAACATAGGATTTAGCTCAACATAAACGCTTTAATCCATGGGGCATTCAATTCCAACTAGTATTATATATTTCAACAGAGACATTGGAATTCCTATCGCTTAATAAAAGTGTTGGCTTAATAAACGTAGTCGCTTAGCGAAGCAAGATCAACTGTATTGTCCTTTGACAAATTGGAATTCATGAGCAACTCTGGTTTCCATGTCAACTGCTGAAAAAAAAATCAACCCAAACACAAAGCCTACAACTTAATTCGCAACAGTAGCACTCTACCAAAGTACACCGAATTGTGACCTTAGGAAAAAAATAAGTGCTTTATCGTTGGATCCCAGTTTCCACATCCAAATAAAAGATCTTTTAAAATCTTCTGTCATCCAAACATTAACCCTAGAACTTTCATATTCAACATGGACTGGTGGATAGTTATGCTCCCGTAAGGGCGAGCCTATAGTCGCCACTTCGTCTGTCTGTCTGTCCGTCCGAAGCGATTTCTCAACAACCACTTGACGGCTCTTGTTTGCTAATAGTATTTACCAAATTTCTTCCTTGGAATCACAAAATGTCGTTTGTAGTCACAATATGGGATCAAATATGTAAAGGGTGTATTCTTGGAATCCTCCTGTTCCATATTGTATGGCCCACAACATACATTTGGCATGTGATTCTGTCTGAAAACCCATTATCAGCTCACCTGAGCATAACATACTCATGGTTAGCTTTTATGTATCCTTGAATATGCGTCGCCAAAATTCCACTGTTTATTATATAAGTATTATAATTCGAGCATAATCTTGATCCATCGCCCAGAATGTTTGTAAGGTTGTGAACATGAACATGAACACACTCAGCAACCACAATTCTGGCTCAGGCATACTCAAAATTTCCCTGGATGTTCATAATGACCTAAGGACAAATCTGATCAAAATGGGGACAAGCTAAAAGCATCAAAATAGGGGATCTTGATGAAAATTCCATTGTTTACACTCTAGGGCCTATAATTTCGACTATCATTTTCTTACCTGCTCTGATTGTTGGTATTGTCATATGGATGAATCATTTTCAAAACTAAAACATTCCAGCAAAAATCAAGAGGCAAGTGGCCATAACAATGACAGCTGAGTTGCATTTCAGGTGAGCGATCATGGTCCTCTTGTTGAACAGAATGCCAGTTATACTACGGACCTTTTACAATTCGTGTTGCCCAGCACTGTATGCTCCCACACCATATAATAGGGAGCATATCAGTTTACCCATTTCTGTCCGTCTGTCAATGTGTCCGTCTGTCTGTTATCTTTTCCGCCAATTTGTATGTTTATGTCTAGGCACCGTAGCAATGCGATAAGGGCGGGTTTAAAGGGCTGCCGAATGGGGCAGAGTTACGGTAAAATGAAAATTAGGGCATTGCCGTATTATGACTGACATCAGACTTATTCGGTGTACAGACTTATTCGGTGTACATTTAACCTCTACCCCGCGGGACCGGTGACACAGGAATTTTTACCCCTACACCGGCTCTAACATTATTCGGTGCTGATAAACAAACATCCCGTGATAATCAGTCCTAACTAGAAAAGTGGAAGTTTTAATCGGCTAATTTCGACTTTTCGACTTTTCAACTTTTCGACTTTTCAACTTTTCGACTTTTCTAGGTCGAAAAGTGGAAGTTCTATTGACAATTGTCATGTGAAAAACTTCCACTTTTCTACTTTTCGACCTAGCAGTTTAACGCGAAAAGTTGAAGTTAGTACTTCCTAATTTCTACTTTTCTAGACAAACGTGAGGTCGAAAAGTCGAAAGTTTTTTGACAATTGTCAGGTCAAAAACGTCAACTTTTCGACTTTTCGAGGTAACTTTTTTGCTAGAAAAGTGGAAGTTAGTGTGCCTAATTTCTACTTTTCGAGTTCCTCGTAGGTCGAAAAGTGGATGGCGGAAACAGGATTCCGTAGTATCATATATCGTCGAGTGTTGTCATTCGGTGATTGTCCTTGAATCTTTGATTTTTGTTTACATCTCGTAACGGTCGTAGTTTGATGACGTCACACGGTATTTTAGTTTTTAACCCTTACCAACATTCGAACGTTTTATTGCACTTGAACTTAATCCAAATGCGAGACAAAATCATGTAAGAAATAATTATTTGTCGCTGGTAATAGAAATTGATACCATTTTTTTTTTTATTTCTTAATAGTGTTCCTTCTCAAAAATGCTAAAGCCTATTCATTCTGTTTTAAATACTACCGATCTACCGGAATTACGTCACACCAGTTTTGCTTAAGAAGGCCAATGGCATATATATTTTTCATGCAGCATACCATTGAAATAAATAAGTTCTATTTTTACATGCAACAAATGTATCGCCGACAGTCGGCGCCGGTCTATTCGTAAAAGATTTTTTAATCACTTATATGAGTTATATTGTTGCACAGGTGTAAATATCTAAGTTATATTTTTACATGAAAATGATCAGAAATGATTTCCTTATGAAGACAAGTACCTTCTGGTATCAAGAAAACTGCTCCCCCCACCCTTCCCGGAAAACTGCCTCCCCCGAAAACTGCCCCCTCGAAATCTTCCTCCTAGGAAAACTGCCCCCGAGAAATTTTTAACATTGTGTTACTGATACTGATGTTGCTGATTATCATTTTAATGAATTTTATTTTCTTTGATTGAATTTTTTCCACATGAATGCACATTTCTAGAGACATTAAGATTCCTTTTGAAAAGGTTTAACACTGTTAAAGAGAAGTGATTCCTTTGAAAGGGTTTAATCCTATAAAAGCTAATTGATTGCTTTTAAGTATTTACTGGTAAAAGTCTTTCGATTCCAAGTGAACTGTTAACATCTAAAAATGCATTGTAAATATAATGTTTAATAAAGATGATAAATGTAGAACTAAAACAGGGAAAAAAAAGATGTGTACATTACTCTATTAAAAAAAAAAAAAAAAAAAAAGATGCGCTGAATTAGAAATAAACGAAAAAGAAAAAAGGTAGATACGCTATATCATTCTTGAAAAGTGCTTATATTTCTTTGGGTATGTATGAATGTTCCATTTTATTTAATATTTCCATTACAGTATCAGAACTAAAGCAATAAAATAAAATGATTAAAAACAAACTATAGCGGGGATATCTCTGGCAATTTATATCTGTTCGATAGAACTGGCTTGCCATCACCGCCTGATGAGGCTTGTAGATGAGCCACGATAGTTTTTCTTCTTTTTATAAAACATATAACAGTGGGGGGGGGGGGGGGCAGTTTTCCCGGAGGGGGGCAATTTTCCTGGGGGGGAGATTTCCTGGGGGCACTTTTCAGGGGGCACTTTTCAGAGGGGACAGTTTTTCGGGGGCAGTTTTCCTAGAACCGTACTTTCTTGTTTATGTTCTTGTTTAAAGTCTTAATTTTATCTAGTTTTTTCCTTATCATCATGGAATACGGACACTCGACGCTACAAAAAGACAGGGTGTGCAACAAAATCTGAGAAAATTCGTCCCCTTGACCGGAGAGAATATCTAATCGAAAGCGGAAAAAAATGGTGATCGGCGTAGATGGGTTCAGAATGATTTCTCTTATGTCGCTTTGCTTTCGAAAGTTTCAAACGGCTCTTGCAATCAAGCAATAGCCCTAATCTCAAGAATTTGAAAAAAGCTTCCACATTTTCCATATCGTCATGCGCTGACGTCAGACAATTTATTATCCCGCAGCGAATTATAATTGAAATACTTTTTTTTTTTTCAATAAAGATATGAAAAACAAATTGTTAATGTATTGATGATTGTTATCAAATTAATATTTCGTCTGTCTCTTTCAAACGGGACAGGGGAGTCTTTTTTTTTTTCCAACATCATCGCACACCTTGTTTTATTATGTATGATTCAGAGGCAGAGAAATTTGATGCAGGCAACATTCATGAAAATGACCTCCATAAGATCATCTCTCATGGTCTCGGATGGAATAAGTTGGGATGGACGTTAAAACCTCGTTGAACAGGACAGCGAAAGCCAAACGGTATTGAGATGAGGCTTTGGATACCAACGTGAGATTTTATTCTGATGTAGTAGGCATACGTTTATTCTAATGGACTATAACGCAAGTCCACACACTGCCAGTATAGCACAAAAGTACCTAGAGGGTGAGGCTTATTCCACGTATGAACTCTTCGACCCGATCCCATTGATTTCAGCCCTATCTCGCATTATTTGTGGAATGAGTTGCAGGTTCAAATTGCAGCCCGTCAGGTCCAACAAAGACCCATCAGGTCCAAAAAAAGTCCAGGAGCTTTGGGCTTCATGTATATAAGCCACGCTCTGGCAAAAGAGGGCTTAATGCATCTCCATAATGCGTTATACCAAGGAAGCCATCACCTACTTATGGATCCATAATAGCAACCTTTTTTTAACTACCGACCTAATCATGAGGTAGACTGGTCCTTGGACATACAAAAGATTGACCAGTAGCGAAATTTTCGGTCCAGGTCAGCCTGCGCAGGCTGACCTGGGTCGAAACTTTTTGCAGATGCATTAAGCCCCCTTTTCACAGATCATGGCTCATATATGTTTGTCCAAGAGTAGGACAACATTCCACAAGGGCTAATCAGTAGCCTGATAGAGGGCAAGAGCAGACGATATCCTGCTGTCCTGAAGAGGGACGGTTCACGTGATCGATATTGATCCATGCCAGCTTGTATCGTTTGTTTTCTTTTTTAATCAAAAATTAAATTTCATGCAGAAACTCCGGCGATCACACCCCCCGCCCAGTTTCAATCCCTGTACGTTACTGACTAAGCTATCAGGCTCGGCAAACACAATTAAAAATGAGCCATGCTCTGGCAAAAAGGGGCTTAATACATCTCTGTCGGATGCATGATAGTAAGCAATTCATCACATAATTATGGATCCATAACGTCGATTTTGTCTAACAATCCTCTGAATCATAAGGTAGACTGGTCCTTTGACATACAGAAAATTGACCAATAGCGAAAATTTTCGGCCTAGGTCAGCCTGCACGGACTGTGCAGGCCGACCTGGGTCGATATTTTTCGCAGATGCATTAAGCTCCCTTTTCACAGAGCTTGTCTCAAATTTAAACATCTTCGGTTTCGCTAGGAAAGAAATCATTACTTTTGATGTATATATATATATATAAGTCATGCTCTGGAAATAAAGAGTTTTAATGCATCTGCAAACAGTATCGACCCATGCGGGCCTGCGTAGTCAACGTAGGCTGACATGGGTCGAAGTATTCTACCAGCATGATTCAGCCCGCTTTAAAATTCGGCTGTTGAAAATGATAAGAAATATATATGCTCTATATCAACTCATCTGCTTGGTAGAATACATTTATCACATAGCTAGCCTTGGTTTTAGCTCTTTCGCTGCCAATGTCACATTGGACAGCTTTTGCGGATGGCGTAGATCAAGATCAGACTGCACAAAACGTGCAGTCTGATCTTGGATCTACACCATCCGCTATCTGATACAGATTTCGGACCAAAAGCAGCTTAAAATTCAATGAAAAGTATACTTGTAAACCTCGAAAAATATCGATTTTATTTATTCGGCAGAGAAAGAGCGAAAAAGTGTAAAACAGCAAATACGAATTTTCTAATCATTTTAGACAAGCAAAATTTAATAGTGCCGTATTTAGTTAACATTCGGTTATCATACGTCCAGTTTCTAAGATATTGCTGATCCAAATTTCTTTGCAGAGTTTACTGTCAAAATTGACGATCGTGACAAAGCTGCCAATTTGATCATCTCTAGATACAAAAGAAAATCATTATATGCAGTTTTTAAAAATCATTTTTCGTCCGCAATGTACCCGTCAGAGAAGCGCGAAGTTTCATGTAAATTTCAATCTATGTGTACATGAAGGTCGGCGCTGCAACACATCATGGACCATAGTAGTGTATAAATGATACCTTCTAGTACTTTAGCTTTGAACGCCCACCACAAATCTCCAAAACGAAAATCCGTTTTTTCTGCTTACCGCCAACCACAATTCTCCCAAAAAATTTAAATCCGCTTTTTCGTCTCACCGCTTTTTTTAGCCAGAACGTCCATCCATTTTCTGGTTAACACGCCCGTCCATTTTTTTAAAAAAAATTTTTTTTATTTTTTAAAAAGTAAAAAAAAAAATTTTCCGCCACGCCCCGACCCCCAAAAAAAATTTCCGATTTCGCGATCTTCCGATCCCCCGCGCACGTCTCTCGAAAAAAATTTATAATTCGTAAAGTTATAAATTTCCAATCTCGCTCGAGCCCAGCCCGATTTCGCGATCTTTCCTATCTCCCCCCGCGCGCGCGCATCTCTTAAAAGGAAAAAAAAAATTTATAACTGGTAAAGTTATAAATTCTCGTAAGAAAAAAAAATTTGAATCTCGTAAAAATTTTTTCGCGAATAGAATTCCTGAAAAAAAATGGGCGCAGTTATAAGTAAAATAAACCAATTAAGAGGAAACCAATTGGAAGAAAACTAATCAACTGAGTATCCAAGATTTTTTCATCTACCAATTTCAACTACCAACCACGACATACCACGTTTATTTTTTATTCTCCCACGAGATGGCAAGATAAAAAATAGGTTACATTTTCTATTACTACATCCAACCGTAATCCATCCAAGCTCGACAACATAGAACGTTCCGAGAACGACCGTCTAAACTGGTCCACCTTCCAACAGCTAGCTAACGGTGCTTCTACCTCTCTTCCGCAATAACCTCGCGCGCGAGAAAAAACGATTTTTCAATTTTCGTAATAGATATTATTCCCTAATTAGTCCCCCTTCTCTATTCTTCGAAATAACGTATATGGATCGCTTAGAGTCGCAAATTTATAAAGATAGGTTAGCAAAGAAGCTATACAATCCTCGTCTTGTTCCACAAAAAGCTAACGCCAAACGTTCCATCTCCTCCAACAAACCCAACATGTAATCCATAACAAAATAAGTTCCTAGTTCCGTGGGAGAACCGAGTCTCCATAATTTATACTTTTTGGAGAACTCCCGAAACTCTTCTTGCGAGTCGAAGACCCAAATAATGTATTTAACTAAAGCGAGGGTGGTGCTATTAGAAATTTCCATCGATAAATACTTTTTTCGAGTGCTCGCGGGCGAAAGATACCATTTCCAATACTTTTTCCTTTCGTTGGGAGTCGTGGGAAACGTTGTAAGATTCTGCAGGCTTTGCATATGGTTGGGTTGGACATGTTACAATACTATAAGGTTCCATTATGCGATCGAACTAGCATAGTTTAATTTTTGGCAATTTTTGTGGTTGTAAATTACTAATATATTTTATATCTTTTACCCATTTCTTCCTACCACTTCGGATCTAAAGTAAAAGATTACCATTACCATCTAAGTTATTTAACCTAATAAGACTTTCGCTAGCAGTTATCGGAGCCAATGCGACCATTCTATTCTTATTTTTATCCGTTTTAAATGCTCCTACTTTTACTTTTAGAGGAGACACTAATTTTTCCAATTCCAACGGTTCTAATTCCTTTTGCAGGAAAAAAACCGTATACCCATCCCCTCCACCTTTTCTCTCGTTTAGGACAACGAACGCATTTGTTACAATAGCAAACACCCTCGGAACTATTAGTTATACACTCTATACAACTACATCGCTCGCGCTCTGTCTACCAAAAATTAAATAAGGACTCCGAGGATCGTGCGCGAAAGAGTACGTATTATTTTTTGTTTATCCCAAAATGGCCAGTTTCTCTTCGTCCGAAATAAAGTTAGTTTATTTTAAGGTATTTAATCTAATAAGATTTTCGCTTGCCGGCAACCCGACTAAAGATACCATTCTGTCTTTCGTTTTATTTTTGTCCGTTTTAAACATTCCTACTTTTACCCTTAATGGGGCTACCATTTTATCCAAATCTAAACGATCTAATTCTTTTTGTAGGAAAGACCCCCATACCCAAACACATCGCGGCTCTTGTCGATTACATTCGGGATATTCTTCGCAATAAGTCCAATAGGCATATCCATCTTCTATATAAGAACTACAATTTTTACAATCGATATTTTCTTCTTCTAAATGTAAAATAGTTTGTTTATTTTTACGAAATGCGCGAAACGCGTATTTGTAACAAACATATTCCCCCTCTTCTATTTCTTTTATCTTCTTGTACCCCGGCCAACAAAAAGTATGTTTTTGTAATACCCCGACTATATCGTCGGATACGATCTTTTCCTCTTTTTCTAATATTTTTTGCCTTTCTTCTTTGAAACTAACCATAATTTTCTTTATTTTGTCGACATTTTTGTTTTTAAAATACTCGTTAAAATTGTATTTAAATTTTAAGAAGCGAGTTCTTCTACCCTCTACCTCTATACTCTCGCAAGGGATAAAATAAATAGGAAGATCCTCTCGTCCATCCAGATACATTTTATGTAATTTTTCGAAAGCCAATTTTCTAGTCTTTCCCAACAGATTCGCTATTTCCTGGTTGGCGAAAAGTGTTCCTTTATTACCTTCCGCATCGTAATACGCTACACGGATACAATTAGGGTATCTCCTAAAGGCGTATAACCAAACTTTTCCACTTTTCCGTAATTGCTCGTCGGCCTGTAATACGTCCGTTCTTTTATTAAAAATAGCTAATAAATTGTCTCGTCGTTCCTCCGCCTGTTTTCGCATCTCCCAAGTTTTTGCGATTAACTCTCTCTCCCTTATTAACGTGTCTTCTTTCTCTCATTCTCTCTCTCGATCCTTTTCTAATATTTTTATACTCTCCGCCCTCCATTCTTCCATTT
The DNA here is from genome assembly GCA_945859785.2 of Tridacna gigas. Lineage (NCBI taxonomy): Eukaryota > Metazoa > Mollusca > Bivalvia > Cardiida > Cardiidae > Tridacna > Tridacna gigas. Next base: position 24,225,707 of record OX244028.2, read on the forward strand.
TATACGTTTCTCGTAATTCCGATATTAGTTGTTCGCGAGCGCGAGTGGAAAGTAAGGAAACTGTCCTAACATGCGGTATTTCTTGCGGTATATTATGTATTGGATTTCTTCCTATCGTATGGGTTAATTTTTCCCTATGAAACTTCCAAGAGATATTCTCGGTATCGGGTAAGTAAGTAGAAGCATCCAGTATTTCTTTCGCGTAAACTTTAGTCGGCTTGGAAGATGGGGTTAAAATAGTAGGACCGCGTCTTATCCAACATTTTAATTCTCCTACTTCCACTTTCTTACAACCGTCGTAATCGACAACTTCTATCTCCAAGTGGAATATGGGTAAACCATTGAAACCGAATTCGCTAAGCATCCAACGGTTAGCATTCTCCCATTCCGCGGGATTTTGTAAACACTTGGCAGAAACGGTAAAATTAACGCCCCCATATCTTTTAGTAACACTACTACCATACCATACGTGGGAAATATCGCCAGTCGTTCTATTAGCGATTACAAAACTCCTATCTATTTTTTCGGCGAGTCGTTTCCATTGTTCCGCACCAGGTTGTATATGGAATATTTTAGAATCTTTTACGTATCTAAACTCCGTATCCAATAGTCGCGAATAATTCTTTCCATAGTCGAAACTGCCGATAGAAATCTCTAACCTAGTTAAACCTCGTTTTAAAACGTCCGGATGTCTAAACGTTTCCTCTAAATGCGTATTACTACAATTCGCGTAATCCGCTAGATGGGTAGAATTTTTAGATCTTACCTCTCCAGCTTCGAAATTACAAACGATTTTGTTGTAGTACTTTACCCTAATGTTGTTGTATTTGTACTTTACTATATTTTTACCGGCGCTATTTTCCAAAATATCCTTACGCATTAATTGCGGATTAACGCTACTTACATTATCCATTCCATCTCCATATTCCAAGAAACCCAATCCTACAAAATGGTCGTATAATCTATCCCTCTCTAACGTACCGGAAAAGTCTTTAGTGTAATCTATCGAATACAAACCAAACCCTCCACCATTTAATTTTCGTTCTAAGTTTTCCAATTTATCCAATACGAGATCCAGACCCAGTTCGGATGTATCTATTTTATATAAAAATATACCTGCGGGATCTTTTTCGATATTGTGGTATTCGTAAAATTTCTTAAGAGCCCGCCCATTCGTTTTTCTTTCTATATTACCTACCGTCTTAACGATTTCTCCCTTTATCCCCAATCTTGTGGTACATATAATCTTTTGCGGACAGTATACGTCGAATTCTTCCAAAGTAATAGTTTTAATATGTTTTACTATTCTACTACCTACTTCTTTCTCTCCTCGTAGGAAAACGAGCGCGTTAGTCTTTTTATCGATTTCTGTCTCTTCCTCCGTTAAATAACCGTATACTTACAAATCGTCGATAAAAGGAGGTTTTCCCGATATCTCTTGTAAGGTTGTTAATCCTAAAGAACCATCCGTATAGTTTACGGTCAATATGTCGGACACCAGATTAGAGTCATATATGTTTTCCAATATAATATGTCCTACCACACTTTGAACCGCGGTTAATCCTAATTCCTTTAAATCTTTATTTTTAGTTTTAATCTCCAATTTACGATCTACTTCGCAAATTTCTTCGGATTCGATTAAAATATTACAACTACTCATTTTTTTATATACAAGATTTTTTGTTTAAGCCACTTTTATTTTGGACTACCGTTTTCTCGAGTTAATTTTTGAGACGTAGTGAAAAAATAAAAAACGAACGAGAAATGTCTCCTAACTATACACAAATGGGAGAATATACAACTTCCGACAAAACCAACGAAGATGTTATGGACTATCTTAAGAATGTCCTACAACCGGAAATAGAAAGATTAAACCAACTTGTGGATAACATATATAAATTAGCCTCTAACAACCAACCAACCCACCCACAAGAAGACCTGTTGGAGACTCCATCGAACCCTATTTCCAAAATAGCTTATTACGAGCAGAAAGAGAACAATCCTCGCCTTGTAGAAGAAAGATCTCGAGAAAAATTTATCCAAGATGCGATCGAAAGGTTATTCCATCTGTAGGGATTCTCTCGATATACTACGCAGCGAAAATAAGATTCGTACATTTAATGGATATTACGTAAGCGCATATTTTTTTGTTTTTTTGCAATTTCCGCATTTCGAACGAAACGAGATTCGAGATATTCGCGTTTTTAAAAAAAAAAAAATCTTATTTTTCTCTACAACACAGCGGAAAATAAGATTTGTTTATTTAAAGGATATTATATAACCGCATATTTTAAGATTTTATCCGCGACAGGCATCGTTAAACCTCGTTTTAAAACGTCCGGATGTCTAAACGTTTCCAGACTCGAATTACGTAATATCGAAGACGTCAGAATACGTATTTACGACGGCGACGCCTACGCTAATAAAAGCGCGTATAAACATAAGGCCGAATGACTATTTCCCGATTCTTCGATTACGTTAGTAAGTTCTAACGATAGACTATTCGTTTCCCGATGATCGTTTTTTTAAAAAAACGTAAAAAACGATCTTCGAATCTCGAAGTAATATTAAACGACACATTTAGAACATTCTAATGCCGAAATATCTTCGGATTTTTCTGCGGCTTCTCCCCTGTAATAATATAATCCCTTACAGCCTGAATCCCACGCCTTATAATGGATATCATGAATATATTTTTTAGAAGCCGACGTGGGAACGAAAATATTTAGAGATTGTCCCTGGCAAATAAATTTTTGCCTATCGGCGGCGAGTTCTATTATTGTAAGTTGGTCTATTTCCCTGGCCGTCTTAAATATATCTTTTACCTCCCAAGATATATTTAGATGTTCTATAGAACCTCTGTTTTTAATAATAGAATCCCACGTTTCTTTCGTATTCGCGTTTATTTTTTCTAGTTCTTCTTCCAAATATTTATTTTTAAACGAAAAAGTTCCCGCCCTAGTTTTTTGAGTACACCCGTTGGCTACTTGAGGTTCTATAGACGTGGAACAATCTATAATAACGGCGCTATTAGACGTAGGGGCTATCGCTAATAAATGGGAATTACGTTTTCTGGTACTTTTCATAGACTCACATTCTCCTCTCTCGGTTCCCAATAATAACGTTTCTTTCGTCGCGTATTCTTTGATCGTTTTAAAAATATCTATATTTAGTTTTTTCGCTTCTTCCAAGCCGAACAGAATTCTTTTTTTTTGGAAATACAATCCTAATCCCATAACCCCTAATCCTAATGGCCTATCTCTAGCCGCTCCTCATTTCGCTTTGCCTAATTGAATAGGACAGTTTTTGATAAACGCGTCTAATACGTTATCCAAAAATCGAACGATATCTCGTACGAATTGTTCGGTTAAATCATCGTAATATTCTAAATTAATAGAAGATATACAGCAAACCGCGTCCGTTTTGCTATCTGTAGGTAAATGAATCTCGTTGCAAAGATTACTTCCCCGGATCTCTAAGCCCATTTTTTTCATAGTCGGGGGTAATTCCTTATTTACGGTATCTATAAAATTAAAATACAGAGTTACGGTCCGGCTTCTCAATTCTAATATCGTTTCCCAAATTTTTTGGGCGCTCGTAGATTTTCGTTTTTTAGTTTTAGGATCTATTAAATCGTATTCGGTTCCGTTTTTGACGCCTCGCATAAAATCGTCCATAATATTAACGGCGTTAAATAAATTAAGATTTTTTCTATTAATATCCCCTCCCGTCGGAATTCTCATCGAAATAAATTCGATGATTTCCGAATGGGTTTTATCCATATAAGCGGCGTAGCTTCCTTTTCTAGTTTTTCCCTGTTTATAAGAATTGACGATAGAATTAATAGGGCTTAAAAAAAAAAATGGGTCCCGACGATTTACCGTCGGCCGATCTTAAGGCGCTCCAATTTGCTCCTACGCCCCCGCCTACGATAGTAAACCAACAAGTATCCGCTAAATCTTCTATAATCCCTTCTATTTTATCTGGAACGTGACTCAGAAAACAAGATATAGGTTTTCCCCTAGTTTCGGAATTATCGTTTCCGGGTAACGGGGCGTTACTTAAAATAGGGGACGAAAACATAAATTTTCTAGTCGACGCGTAATCGTATATCCGTTGAGCAAAATCTAAATCCCCTTTACTATACGCGACGCTCGCCCTAGCGAAAGCTTTTTGAGGGGTTTCGTTTTTTAAGAGATAATATTTTTTTAAAAGACTTAACCCGTGGTTGCTAAATAGATTATCTAAATTGTTACAAATAGCGATTCCGAAATAATTCTCCATTATTTTTTAATTACGTATAAAAGAATATTTAAATATCTATATCAAAATATTTTATTCTAATAGTTTATACTTTCTATTATCGACCTCTATATTAGGTATGTTTTAACCGAAATAATAAATTCGTTTAATATAGCTTATTCGAGGATCGCTACGTAGTAGTAAAAAAAGGTATAGAATTTTTTTTTTTTTCTTTTTTTTTTTTCGGGAAAGCCGATCCGAATAGGGATCCTCAAAAAAAATATTTTTTTAAGAAAGTCTACGAAAAAACAATGATAGACGCCATCGAGAATAACGACTAAATCTCTCGGTACATCGGGAATAAACGCGAGAAGCATCGTATCCGCTCGTTTTAGATTCGATTTAACATCTTTCAGATCAAGTCCCTTAAAAGCAATAAACGATTTATAATCTGCGCGACTATATAGTACGTTTTCGATTAGTATCGTCGATAAAACACGTCTCGCCGTCGCTAAATATCTCGTTATATCTTCTTCCGCGTATTCGTCTTCCGTTAACGTCTCGTATTCTCTCACGTTAAAATACGTTTTTAAGGTGCGTAATTCCGACGAAAAACAGCTTATTTTTTCTATTTTCGGTTTTAGAAAAAATAACGGGTTTCGACAAATGGAGATATTTTTTCCGAAAAACGTTAATCGTACTCCTTCTACGAACGAAGGACGAAGATCCTCTAAGCAACGATGACCTAAAATTATAAGATTTAGTTTTTCGGTTTTTTTCTAAAATAACGCAGATCCATAGAGTCTAATATAACCAACGTACATAAATTTAAAAAATAATCCAAATCATTGATAGCATTCGTAAATTCTTCGAGATCGATATAGTTTATATGTCCTGGCGTGTTTTCATTGAGGAGAGAATAGTTGACGATTTCGCAGGAAGAAACCAAAAAACTCCGGACTATAATTTTCCAAGAATCTCTTATATATCTCGTATCTCGACTATAATAAACAAAGGCTTCGACCCCGAAGAGGCCACAAAAAGTCTTAGCTTCGACCTCGAACAGGCTGCGAAAAGTCTTAGCTTCGAATTAAAAGGCTTCGCCAGGGCTTGGCTTCAAATTAAAAGGCTTCGCGTGGCTTGGCTTCGTTCTCGAAGAGGCAACAAAAAAGTCTCAGTTTCGTTCTCGAAGAAAACTGCATTTAAAACTGCGAAGAAAACTTCGAAGAAAACTGCGAAGAAAACTTCGAAGAAAACTGCATTTAAAACTACAAGAATTAAAACTGTAAAGAAAACTTCGAAGGGCGTGTTTTGCTTACGTGGAGTGGTAGAATGTGCATTATATACAATTCTTATTTTACCATATGGTGCCTGGTAAAATAAGTTATTCGTAAATCGCAAAATCTCGTATGTTGTAAATCGTAAAAATCTCGAATCTTGTATGTTGTAAATCGCAAAATCACGAATCTCGTAAAATTCTAACCACGCGAAATGCAAAATCTCATAAAATGCTAAAATCGTGTATGTAGTAATTCGCTAAAACGCTAAATCTCGAATCTCATAAAAAAATATAAAATATGTGGTTATATAATATCCATTAAATAAACAAATCTAATTTTCCTTTTTGGAAAAAAAATAAGATATCGTAAATCTCGTAAATCTCAAAATGCGTTTTGTTGTAAAACGCTAAATCTCGTAAAACGCTAAAACGCTAAAATGCGTTTTGTCGTAAAAATGTTAAAATATGTCGTTATATAATATCTATTAAATAAACAAATCTCATTTTCCTCTGCGGGATAAAAATAAGATATCGTAAATCTCATAAATCTCGAAATGCGTTTTGTCGTAAATCTCGAATCTCGTAAAATGCTAAATCTCGAATCTTGTAAAAATTTAAGATATGTGGTTATATAATATCCATTAAATAAACAAATATTATTTTTCCTCTCTGGGAGAAAAATAAGATATCGTAAATCTCGTAAATCTCGAATCTCGAATCTCGGAAAACGCTAAATCTCGAATCTCGAATCTCGTAAAAATGTAAAATATGCGGTTATATAATATCCATTAAATAAACAAATATTATTTTTCCTCTCTGGGAGAAAAATAAGATATTGTAAATCTCGAAATGCGTTTTGTCGTAAATCTCGAATCTCGTAAAATGTAAAAACTCGCAAATGGTGATAAAGTAAATCGAGGTACGCTAAACCGCTAATCGTTCGAATACCAAGATAGTAAAATACTAAATCTCGTAAAAATCACGCGAATGGCGATATAGTAAATCGCTAAATCGGTAATCGTTTGAATACTGATATAGTAAAATACTAAATCTCGCAAGATGCGAAATCTTGTAAACACGCAAAATCCATAATCGTTCGAAAATAAAATCTCGAAAAATCACAAAATGCTGATATAGTCAATGGACGCCTGTCGCGGATAAAATGTTAAAATATGCGGTTATATAATATCCTTTAAATAAACAAATCTTATTTTCCACTGTGTTGTAGAGAAAAATAAGATTTTTTTTTTTTTAAAAAACGCGAATATCTCGAATCTCGTTTCATTCAAAATGCGGAAATCGCGAAAAAACAAAAAAATATGCGCTTACGTAATATCCATTAAATATACGAATCTTATTTTCGCTGCGTAGTATATCGAGAGAATCCCTAAAGATGGAATAACCTTTCGATCACATCTTGGATAAATTTTTCTCGAGATCTTTCTTCTACAAGGCGAGGATTGTTCTCTTTCTGCTCGTAATAAGCTATTTTGGAAATAGGGTTCGATGGAGTCTCCAACAGGTCTTCTTGTGGGTGGGTTGGTTGGTTGTTAGAGGCTAATTTATATATGTTATCCACAAGTTGGTTTAATCTTTCTATTTCCGGTTGTAGGACATTCTTAAGATAGTCCATAACATCTTCGTTGGTTTTGTCGGAAGTTGTATATTCTCCCATTTGTGTATAGTTAGGAGGCATTTCTCGTTCGTTTTTTATTTTTTTACTACGTCTCAAAAATTAACTCGAGAAAACGGTAGTCCAAAATAAAAGTGGCTTAAACAAAAAATCTTGTATATAAAAAAATGAGTAGTTGTAATATTTTAATCGAATCCGAAGAAATTTGCGAAGTAGATCGTAAATCGGAGATTAAAACTAAAAATAAAGATTTAAAGGAATTAGGATTAACCGCGGTTAAAAGTGTGGTAGGACATATTATATTGGAAAACATATACAACTCGAATCTGGTGTCCGACATATTGACCGTAAACTATACGGATGGTTCTTTAGGATTAACAACCTTACAAGAGATATCGGGAAAAATTCCTTTTATCGACGATTTGTACGTATACGGTTATTTAACGGAGGAAGAGACAGAAATCGATAAAAAGACTAACGCGCTCGTTTTCCTACGAGGAGAGAAAGAAGTAGGTAGTAGAATAGTAAAACATATTAAAACTATTACTTTGGAAGAATTCGACGTATACTGTCCGCAAAAGATTATATGTACCACAAGATTGGGGATAAAGGGAGAAATCGTTAAGACGGTAGGTAATATAGAAAGAAAAACGAATGGGCGGGCTCTTAAGAAATTTTACGAATACCACAATATCGAAAAAGATCCCGCAGGTATATTTTTTAATATAAAATAGATACATCCGAACTGGGTCTGGATCTCGTATTGGATAAATTGGAAAACTTAGAACGAAAATTAAATGGTAGAGGGTTTGGTTTGTATTCGATAGATTACACTAAAGATTTTTCCGGTACGTTAGAGAGGGATAGATTATACGACCATTTTGTAGGATTGGGTTTCTTGGAATATGGAGATGGAATGGATAATGTAAGTAGCGTTAATCCTCAATTAATGCGTAAGGATATTTTGGAAAATAGCGCCGGTAAAAATATGGTAAAGTACAAATACAACAACATTAGGGTAAAGTACTACAACAAAATCGTTTGTAATTTCGAAGCTGGAGAGGTAAGATCTAAAAATTCTACCCATCTAGCGGATTACGCGAATTGTAGTAATACGCATTTAGAGGAAACGTTTAGACATCCGGACGTTTTAAAACGAGGTTTAACTAGGTTAGAGATTTCTATCGGCAGTTTCGACTATGGAAAGAATTATTCGCGACTATTGGATACGGAGTTTAGATACGTAAAAGATTCTAAAATATTCCATATACAACCTGGTGCGGAACAATGGAAACGACTCGCCGAAAAAATAGATAGGAGTTTTGTAATCGCTAATAGAACGACTGGCGATATTTCCCACGTATGGTATGGTAGTAGTGTTACTAAAAGATATGGGGGCGTTAATTTTACCGTTTCTGCCAAGTGTTTAAAAATCCCGCGGAATGGGAGAATGCTAACCGTTGGATGCTTAGCGAATTCGGTTTCGATGGTTTACCCATATTCCACTTGGAGATAGAAGTTGTCGATTACGACGGTTGTAAGAAAGTGGAAGTAGGAAAATTAAAATGTTGGGTAAGACGCGGTCCTACTATTTTAACCCCATCTTCCAAGCCGACTAAAGTTTACGCGAAAGAAATACTTGATGCTTCTACTTATTTACCTGATACCGAGAATATCTCTTGGAAGTTTCATAGGGAAAAATTAACCCATACGATAGGAAGAAATCCGATACATAATATACCGCAAGAAATACCGCATGTTAGGACAGTTTCCTTACTTTCCACTCGCGCTCGCGAACAACTAATATCGGAATTACGAGAAACGTATAAAATGGAAGAATGGAGGGCGGAGAGTAAAAAAATATTAGAAAAGGATCGAGAGAGAGAACGAGAGAAAGAAGACACGTTAATAAGGGAGAGAGAGTTAATCGCAAAAACTTGGGAGATGCTAAAACAGGCGGAGGAACGACGAGACAATTTATTAGCTATTTTTAATAAAAGAACGGACGTATTACAGGCCGACGAGCAATTACGGAAAAGTGGAAAAGTTTGGTTATACGCCTTTAGGAGATACCCTAATTGTATCCGTGTAGCGTATTACGATGCGGAAGGTAATAAAGGAACACTTTTCGCCAACCAGGAAATAGCGAATCTGTTGGGAAAGACTAGAAAATTGGCTTTCGAAAAATTACATAAAATGTATATGGATGGACGAGAAGATCTTCCTATTTATTTTATCCCTTGCGAGAGTATAGAGGTAGAGGGTAGAAGAACTCGCTTCTTAAAATTTAAATACAATTTTAACGAGTATTTTAAAAACAAAAATGTCGACAAAATAAAGAAAATTATGGTTAGTTTCAAAGAAGAAAGGCAAAAAATATTAGAAAAAGAAGAAAAGATCGTATCCGACGATATAGTCGGGGTATTACAAAAACATACTTTTTGTTGGCCAGGGTACAAGAAGATAAAAGAAATAGAAGAGGGGGAATATGTTTGTTACAAATACGCGTTTCGCGCATTTCGTAAAAATAAACAAACTATTTTACATTTAGAAGAAGAAAATATCGATTGTAAAAATTGTAGTTCTTATATAGAAGATGGATATGCCTATTGGATGTATTGCGAAGAATATCCCGAATGTAATCGACAAGAGCCGCGATGTGTTTGGGTATGGGGGTCTTTCCTACAAAAAGAATTAGATCGTTTAGATTTGGATAAAATGGTAGCCCCATTAAGGGTAAAAGTAGGAATGTTTAAAACGGACAAAAATAAAACGAACGACAGAATGGTATCTTTAGTCGGGTTGCCGGCGAGCGAAAATCTTATTAGATTAAATAATTTAAAACAAACTAACTTTATTTCGGACGAAGAGAAACTGGCCATTTTGGGATAAACAAAAAATAATACGTACTCTCTCGCGCACGATCCTCGGAGTCCTTAATTAATTTTTGGTAGACAGAGCGCGAGCGATGTAGTTGTATAGAGTGTATAACTAATAGTTCCGAGGGTGTTTGCTATTGTAACAAATGCGTTCGTTGTCCTAAACGAGAGAAAAGGTGGAGTGGATGGGTATACGGTTTTTTTTTTTTTTTTTTTTCCTGCAAAAGGAATTAGAACCGTTGGAATTGGAAAAATTAGTGTCTCCTCTAAAAGTAAAAGTAGGAGCATTTAAAACGGATAAAAATAAGAATAGAATGGTCGCATTGGCTCCGATAACTGCTAGCGAAAGTCTTATTAGGTTAAATAACTTAAATGGTAATGGTAATCTTTTACTTTAGATCCGAAGTGGTAGGAAGAAATGGGTAAAAGATACAAAATATATTAGTAATTTACAACCACAAAAATTGCCAAAAATTAAACTATGCTAGTTCGATCGCATAATGGAACCTTATAGTATTGTAACATGTCCAACCCAACCATATGCAAAGCCTGCAGAATCTTACAACGTTTCCCACGACTCCCAACGAAAGGAAAAAGTATTGGAAATGGTATCTTTCGCCCGCGAGCACTCGAAAAAAGTATTTATCGATGGAAATTTCTAATAGCACCACCCTCGCTTTAGTTAAATACATTATTTGGGTCTTCGACTCGCAAGAAGAGTTTCGGGAGTTCTCCAAAAAGTATAAATTATGGAGACTCGGTTCTCCCACGGAACTAGGAACTTATTTTGTTATGGATTACATGTTGGGTTTGTTGGAGGAGATGGAACGTTTGGCGTTAGCTTTTTGTGGAACAAGACGAGGATTGTATAGCTTCTTTGCTAACCTATCTTTATAAATTTGCGACTCTAAGCGATCCATATACGTTATTTCGAAGAATAGAGAAGGGGGACTAATTAGGGAATAATATCTATTACGAAAATTGAAAAATCGTTTTCTCTCGCGTGCGAGGTTATTGCGGAAGAGAGGAAGAAGCACCGTTAGCTAGCTGTTGGAAGGTGGACCAGTTTAGACGGTCGTTCTCGGAACGTTCTATGTTGTCGAGCTTGGATGGATTACGGTTGGATGTAGTAATAGAAAATGTAACCTATTTTTTATCTTGCCATCTCGTGGGAGGATAAAAAATAAACGTGGTATGTCGTGGTTGGTAGTTGAAATTGGTAGATGAAAAAATCTTGGATACTCAGTTGATTGGTTTTCTTCCAATTGGTTTCCTCTTAATTGGTTTATTTTACCTATAACTGCGCCCATTTTTTTCAGGAATTCTATTCGCGAAAAAATTTTTACGAGATTCAAATTTTTTTTTTTTTTTTTTTTTTTTTTTTTTTCTTACGAGAATTTATAACTTTACCAGTTATAATTTTTTTTTTTTTTCCTTTTAAGAGGCGCGCGCGCGGGGGGAGATAGGAAAGATCGCAAAATCGGGCTGGGCTCGAGAGAGATTGGCAATTTATAACTTTACGAGTTATAAATTTTTTTCGAGAGACGCGCGCGGGGGATCGGAAGATCGCGAAATCGGAAATTTTTTGGGGGGAGGGGCGGGGCGTGGCGGAAAATTTTTTTTTTTTTTTTTTTTTTTTTTTTTTTTTTAAATAAAAAAAAAAAAAATTAAAAAAATGGACGGGCGTTTTAACCAGAAAAAAAAGCTAAAAAAAGCGGCGAGACGAAAAAGCGGATTTAAATTTTTTGGGAGAATTGTGGTTGGCGGTAAGCAGAAAAAACGGATTTTCGTTTTGGAGATTTGTGGTGGGCGTTCAAAGCTAAAGTACTAGAAGGTATCATTTATACACTATTGACCATAATTCTTGGTATACAGTTATGTGATGAAAAGAATGTTACATGTGTTGGCTTTTGAGGTAAAAGGTTTATTAAACTTGTCTACGAAAATATATTATTAAGCTCGCAGAAGGTTTGCTTAATAACATTTTTCTAGACCCGTTTATAAAATTTTATCTAAAAAGCTAACTCGTGTCAGTTTTTATGTGTATAATAATAAACCATTTTTCTTTTTATCAAAACAGTGCTTGTAGCATAAATCTTACATCATTACAAACGATACGAAGTCGGCATGCTAAACTTTCACCAGGTAAGCCTGATTAGCTCAGGTGGTAGAGCACGAGATTTGTCAGTACGGCACACTTTTAAAAGCGCGTAAGTTTGATACGCACGGTTTGTCAGCTAAATTTAATAATTATCTTTCGGATGGGATATCAAAACCTAGGACCCATGTGCCGCAGCTATATACAGAAAGCATGTTAACTCTTTCACCGCCAATGTCGCCTTGGATGGCTTTTGCGGACAGCCTCGACCAAAATCAGACTGCACAAAACGAGCAGTCTGATCTTGGATCTACGCTGTCCGCTACCTGATGCTAGTCTCAAACCTGAATTTTCTTTAGTTTTAATAAAAAAAAAAAAAAATAGCTTTAGACCTCTCAAAAATGTCGAATGCATTTATTTTGCTGCAAAAGAGTTAAAGAAAGAGGCCTAACTCAGGATGGGTTTCTTCTTTTATCTTGCACCACCCCCTTACATTACTAACAGCCTTCCTTGGGCGTCGTCAATATGGGCAACCGGTGACGACGTCAAAAAATGCAAAATTAATCAAACCACCTACCGTTTCTGACTGGCCCTTGCAGAGATCGTAATTTGTATCTTTGATCCACGACGTTGCAGGACATTCTTTTTCTGTGATGCTAAAATGTTTTTCAACTTCTTTCATTGTCGTAAAACATAGGTTTTGCCCTTCGAGGAAGATAAGTTTTTCTTCATATAGGTGAGCGTGTAGGTTCTTGACATTGTTTGTATCAGTTGTACAGTTGAATGATGTTTCAATATATTGGACTTTTTCGTCATTTGAAATTTGTAATTGTAATAAAATGTATCGGCTGAACTTGGCAGTGAAGTAATTTACTATGTAATATGACATAAAGTTGTGCACAAAGTTGTACACAATCCTTGTGTTGTATGTAGAGCGAGCACGCAACGTATCTTGTGATATTAATGAAATTGAGTAATCCAACCAAGATATTTTGAGAACAGCGATGCTCAAACGTAGACGGTGATCCGTATATATGCCAATATCTCTTCCCAAACACAGATAAAAGGAATAATCTTTCGGGTACTCAGGGTCATGTTTCAAGCTTGTGGTTGTAATATGGTGCGACGTCAGAAACTTTGTGTCACTTTCTGTAAACGAAAGTTGGTGTTTTGTCCATGAGGCCTCCTCAATCAAGTAGCAAGTACCGTTGTCCTGACTCACGCAAACAAAGATATGTAATTTAAAGTCTATGTAAACCAGTTCCATCAACGTGATGAAATTGGCCATCTGTTCCTCGCATTTGTCTAGAAGTTTATTCTGACAGTTTTCGTCGTATCTGTTTACATTATTCGGGCCAACCTCATATGTTGTATTAATGTCCGCAGAACTAGAATCAAATACTCGTATTATATTACCGTCTGCTACGTAGAAATAGCCGCTGTGCTGATCCATTCTGATTACAGAGAAGTTTTGATTTGCCCGGATGTCAGCGCAGTAGCAGACGACAATCCACGACCATACAAGTAAAGCATACAAGATGTCCATCTTTAGTTGTGGCAGCGTTCTTTGCCGTTTTGGTAAGTCCTCTAATCCTGGTATGTTTTATGAGTGAAAATGACCTTTTCATCAAAATTATTTCCACGTCCAACCCCCCATACGATGCATTTTCATCACTGTTTTAATCTGAATAACTTTCAAACTAGCGCGCAAGTAGAACGAAGATCAGACTGCACGTTCTTGGTCTATAGTGTCCACATTAAAGCAGCTTTAAGTAGTTTGCTGTCTCTTGCTCAATATATATGCCCAGGCTATTACCCGAAAGTCCCTGAAGTATCCGGAAATTTTATCGTCCGAACTTCAGATCCATTGTTTTATAGAGTCACTGCCCGTTTACAGTAACCCTTTCAACACCTCGGAATGTCTTCGAAAAGGAAGTTTGATTTAAACTTGCGATTGCTAAGCGCGACCCGAGGCCCTTTTGTAGGCAGTATAGATCCAAGATTAGACAATGCAGAATGTGCAGTCTGATCTTTGATCCGCATTGTCCTACATAGTGAGAACTTTAGGCACTGAGAAATTTCAAATTGCAATATTTGGTAGTTTGCTGTTGGCCGACAGTCTTTAATTGAATAATTGAACAGCTTAAGGATTACAACTTTAAAATCTAAACCTCCGTCTTTCGCAAGAGCTAGATTTAGTGTGGATAAAGACTTGCCTTCTGATCTTAGATTTGTTTTTTCTCAGTTTAAATTCGTCTACTTTACGGCACAGTTTTTCCGATTTTTTCGTAAAAAAAAAATATTCCCTTTAAAAAATATTTTTTCGTAATATTTATATATTTTTTCCCCGTAAAATATATCCTATTTTTTCCTATACCCCCCCCCCCCCCGTTCGTTTGTAATCTCTCAAATCGCCGACTCATCTATAATCCCCGCTATCCGCGTTCCGTTTAATCTTCCAATCGTTGTAGTCTCTAGCTGCCCCGTATAGTCTCGCGAAGTCGGTAGGATTTCGGGGCGGGAGACAATAGGGGAATAGACGTCGCCTCCCCTATCGGGTCGCCGTCGTTTTTGGGGGCGTACGGGAAGAAGAAAAACTAAGAAAACTAAGAAAAACTAAGAAAAACTATGGATTTTTGGGGGAAGAAAACCCGTCGGGGAAGAAGAAAAAAACGAAAAAATTCTCGGCTTTATTTAATAAGATACATAATCGAACGAATCGAAAAAAATCGGAAATTTGTTCTACAACCCCTATTTATACATCTCTCATTTTCTTAGCAACAGTCCAACGGATAAAAAATAGATATATATCTTTAGTAAAGATATGTATCTTCGTTTTAAATTTATACTCCAGAGACTATTCTATCCGCTATTTTAGCTTTCGGATGTCGTATTTTTTCCCCTATTCTAATACGAATAGGACTTGTTAGATTTTTTAAATCTTTTTTTTCGAATTAAAGGGGTAGGGTAAAAACTTTGCTATATCTTACGAAAGACGAAATAGAAAACCAATTTCCGGTTTGGGGATACTTTTTACAAGACGAATTCGAAAAAACGGATTTAAAAAATCTAACAAGTCCTATTCGTATTAGAATAGGGGAAAAAATACGACATCCGAAAGCTAAAATAGCGGATAGAATAGTCTCTAGAATATAAATTTAAAACGAAGATACATATTAGATATATAATCGAACGAATCGAAAAAAATCGGAAATTTGTTCTTCAACCCCTATTTATACATCTCTAGCAGGATAAGGATTAAATGAATGTGGTGTAACTAGATATAAGCCATGCTCTATGAAAAGGGGCTTAATGCATCTACGAAAAGTATAGATCCAGGTCAGCCTGCGCAGTCCGCGCAGGCTGACCTTGGCCGAAACTTTTCGCTATCGGCCCATTTTCTGTGTGTCGAAGTACATTCTACCTCATGATTCAGTCGGTTGTTAGATAAAATAGACTTTATGGATCCATGATTATGTGATGACTTGCTTGGTATCATGCATCACAGAAATGCATTAAGCCCCCTTTTGCAAGAGCGTGGCTCATATTGATTAACCAAGTTTATTGTTGGCTGGCAGATTGATAAGATGTGAGCCTTATATGTAAGGGTTTGACCTTTGGCGGACATCTTGCATTATTTTTAATCATGATCCCCTTCAATATCTGTACACCTTGCCAGCGATGAGGGACCACAAAGCCATTTTAAAGCAGTCCATGTCATGACCCTTCAGAGAGTCCTCAGCAGCATGTAAAATAACATTATCTGACCGAAGGCGGGTACCTTTAATGGCCTTTTTCAACTTTGGAAATAGATGAAAGTCTGATTGAGCGCGGCTAGGAGAATGAGGCGGGTGCTCAATCATGGCAGTGATGGAAATGTTAGACTTGATTGCCCTGATGGAACAACACAACATTTATAAGTCACTTGCTTTCTTTACTGTAGAATGATACCTCTTCGGCATAAACCGACCAAATGGCACCAGTCTTTGCTTACACAGCCCTAAAAGGCAGGGAATAGTAGGGCTGAAAAATGACATCCCTGCTTAACTCCTTCAATACAAGGCTCATAACTTATCAATCAGACCTCGTGCTTTAAACAGTGAATAAGAGACTATAAAAAAATGAACATCCATCCCCACCCCACCCCACCCACTCCACCATATCTCCCGACACCCCTCCCCCGTCCTCACCAGTCCCTGCAAATCCACTGCCTGTAGTCATATTGTAAACTCTAAATATTCCTAATATAGAGCTTTTTTGGTTGTAATATCTCACAAAATATCCAACATAGGGAGGATCACGAATCAGGCTCTACATTAATGAGCAGTCTGATCTCGATTTACTCTTTCCGCGAAAAAACACTTGCAATATGTCCACTGTATTTTTTGAAGTTAATAATAACAACGAAATCCACGAAATTGTATTATCAAATTAAGCACAGATTATTATCCAAACATGATCAGTATTTGTATTTACCATTATCACAAAGTGTTATCTATGTTTGATGAAATAAATAACAATCAAGGAATTGTTAATGAAGAAGGTCCGGCTTCTTCTCTCTCCTTTTAGGTTAATTCTTAACACGCTAAGGGCAGAATAAGATGCTTTGGTGGACGGTATAGCTTAAGATCAGACTGCAAAGAACGTGCAGTCTGATCCTGACCCACCCTGTCCGATTCAAAGACAGATTCTGAGTAAGATTCTGAGTCAAAGGGGCTCAAAGTTGTGGTCTATATGTTTCGTCTATACGGGAATTAAAGAAACTAAAATTCACTGACTTTGAGATCTAAGGGTAAATTCGGACGAGGAGTGAAGAGGGCCCTTGAATCTTTACCGTTTGATAGAATAACCAGCTTGTCCGGTAGTACGATAAAAAAATGTATGGTCCTTCGGTCAGGATATCAAAGAGACTGTCTGTCGGTCCGTCCAGTCGTTCGTCCGTCCGTCTGTCCGCCTGCCTATCTATCTATCTATCTATCTGTCTGTCCGTCTGTCTGCCTGTCTGGCAGGCGAACGTCCTTTCCTCCATTATTCCATCTCCCTTGCCTGCCATGTCTGTCTGTCTGTCTCTCTCTCTCTCTGAGTAAAACATTTATTTGTTTCCTAGTACATATGTAAAAGAAAAGAATGAAGCCAAACTCTACAAAATTTCATATCATATTTTATCAAAAAATAAGGTTTTAAGAAATTTGTGTGTCAACATTTTCTCTTTTTCTCTCCTTCCCGATCAGAAATTGTGTATTTTTCTAGATCTAAAGTTACACAAAGGACCGATGCTCTTTAGAATGGATTGCGCACACTAAACATTAATCACCTTGTTGCTGCAAACCTTTACTACGCAATCCCGACTTTTAACGACCCTGAGAAAAAAGCCTTTTGAAACATTGTGGGAAAAGGAGAAAATGCTGGTAACCAGCATTTTCTCCTTTTACCGAAATGTTTTCTACCCTAACAAAGACCGATTTATTAATTGACCCATATCTAAATTGTCGTCTGCTATTGCTTTCAATTTGGACCAGTCTGAAATTTTGTCGTTTGGTAAAGAGTTAACTCTGTGTAAGACGGTAATATTTTATACTTATACAAAATGAAAGCATTAATGAGTTGTGCTCTGGAAAAATGGGACTTAATAAAACTTCGTGATGCATGACACCTAGCAAGTCATCTCATGATCAGGGATCCATGATATCCATTTTGTATAACAACTGACTTATTCATGAGGCACTGCGCAGGCTGTCCTGAATCGATCATGAATTCTTGCAGATGCATTAAGCCCCCTTTTCACAGAGCATGGCTTATTTGCAGAGGATGAATAACATGTGTTTCAAATGATAATATTTTTCATTGAAAAGGTGGACGTCACGGAGAGAAAAGGAGAAAGTTCTTGTTACCGGCATTTTCTCCATTTCCATATCATTTTCAAAAGCCTCTTACCCTAGGTTCGTTAAAATACGTAATTGCTTGGTAAACTTTTAAAGATACATTCTTACAGCCAGAAAGAAAAAATTGGATAGACTGCAGAATGGTGTAGAATTTAGTCAGCTGTGTAATCATCGATAAATTAACAGTATATAATTATGGTGGGAGGTTTGGGAGGTTAAATACACACGGGTAGGAAACTTCATATTCGGAGCAAATGGCTCCGATGAGAAAATATTGTGTTGGTCTTCCGGTTCCGAAATTGTCGGCTCAAAAACAACTGAAAAACAGGTATGCTTGTCATTTTTTTGTAATTATGCGTTCTTATGTCTTTGAAATTCCATAAAAGGAGAATGTCATGCAATTCTCAAGTCTTTCAACGTGTTTTCTACACTGCGGAAGGCCGTGGAATGTGTACTGTATTGTCTGAATCATTTGTGCCGTGGGTTGACCGTGGCCGAATTAATACGTCAAGAACCTAGATTCAGTCTGTTATCGCAATTAAATTAGCAAATAAGAGAGAAGTTTGCTGTCCTAAAGGCGTGAATTAGTATTTTGAACTGTTATAGTCGCTGTTGGTAAAGAATTGAAAAGAAATAGCGTAAAATTGATTAAAACAAGGAAGGGCTCCGATTATGTGAACCGACTCTGGATATCTAAGTTGGCACCGATTGATGAGGGCTTCCTTTAACAAATTTATAGTTTTTGACCAGCGAAGCTAGTCTATATGCATCAAGATTGACCTAGAGTCAAAGTAAATTAAAAACCTCACAGCTGCCAAATACTGCCTCACAGTAAATACTTCTCTCTGTTAATAATCTTAATTCTGTTATATATAACAATTTTGACAAAAAACACTTAATCTCTACCACTCCAATTTGAACATGTCATCTTACAAAGTAATTAACTGAACAAGATGTCATTTTTAAGGTGCAAAATCTTTGCTTATATGTAAATTAAGTGACCTATGCAAAGCATAGAATC
This sequence comes from Tridacna gigas, assembly GCA_945859785.2. Lineage (NCBI taxonomy): Eukaryota > Metazoa > Mollusca > Bivalvia > Cardiida > Cardiidae > Tridacna > Tridacna gigas. The sequence goes on from OX244028.2 coordinate 24,244,741, forward strand.
ACTTATTCCTACAACACGGTAACACGGTAACATTTAAGAATGAATCTATCAATAGTTACACCTACATGTAGGTAACTTGTAGCAGATCCCAGCTATATGAACCATCACTGGATAGGGAACCCTTATTATTCCTTCAGTCATTCATTATCTAGATTATTGTGTACAGTTACACTGTTATGCTAAACTATTAATCTACTTCTTGAAAATTAACCCTTTACCAAACAATCCCAAATTTTAAACAACACTGGGGAAGAATCCTTGCAAGACATTGCAGGAAAGGAGAAAATACTGATAACCATCATTTTTTTCCTTTTCCCACATTGTTTTCTGCTGTTTTGGAATCAGATTTCATCAGATCGGCCTCATTTAATTTATGGTCTGCAACAGCTTTGAATTTGGACGAGTGTAAAATTTTTCGTTTTGTAAAGAGATTTAAATAGTTAACTACATCTTGTGCTATTGGATATTGACTAATTGATTGCAGGGTGTCTAACGCCGTTTTCAACATTATTTCAGTGATACTGCAGCGGCCAGAGCACCTATCCATGCTTTCCTGGAGTTTCTTTTACCAGCACTACCTCGACTCAATGTCCTTTTGCGGACAGTGTGGGGATAAGATCAGACTGCTCAGAGCGTGCAGTCTGATCTTGGATCTACAATGTTGAATTAGAGGATATTATTTTCTCCAAAATGTAACTTTGAAATAGCAATATTCAGGTGTTTACTATAGGCTTGAAAGTTTCATTTAACATTTTGAGCAAGTTAAGGGGTAAACTTAAACTGGGTTATAGTTAACCAATAGATCGCTGACTCGGCAAATTTCTTTCCGAGGATTGATGATATTCATTGTGATAGGATTCATTTCTCTCTCACATTTCGACGATGGTTATGTGGGGAAGTAGTCAGTCGTTTGGAAAGAATATTGTGAGGGGTACTGATAAAAGAAACTCCAGGAAAGCATGGATATTTGCACTGGCCATCGCTACATAACTGAAATAATGTTGAAAACAGGGTTAAACACCCTACAATCAATCAATCAAATTCGATATTCTGTCAGTACTTTCAGTCCTTTGATTTATTAGAAATTTCACAAGCTCTGTTTTCGCGAAAATACCCATCAGTCCAAACTTTATTTCATTTGTTCGATGGAAGGTGACCGAATTTATGATAATACAAAGGACTGATATTGTCACAACTGAAAAATAATGTCTAACATTAGTCTATCTAAATTTTGAAAATACTTTTGTGAAGCTTTTGATTAACCAAATGGTCTATATGTTACATTTGAAATGCTTTCGTAGTAAGTGCAGCCAACACATAAACTCAAATAATGAAAAATATTTGTCATTTTCGGAAAGCTATGTGGTCTTCCAATAAACATTCAACAGCTAAATAGGAAATGGAATGTACCTATCGTAGCAGAGATAATGAATAAAAAATGAGTCTGCAAAGGATACTTGATTTTTTTGCGAAACAAAAATCTTATCCATGTACACATGCATATTTCAGAAGACCGATTACTCCTGGATCTTTTACAAGTAAGAGAAGAGAAGAAAATACACGCAACACGTTTGAATGGTCTACATATCTACATGAATTTGCATTATACGATTTATAATGCATTCATCAACATAAAATGAAAAGAGAGTAAGTGAAATAATTATGTATCAAATTTAAGTTATCACAATTAATTCATTCATTCATTCAAACGCCCGTGCATTCATTCAGTCATAAGTTCATTGCACATTTGTATATCTTTTGTTCTCTATCTCTCTTACCTTGAAAATGGGCAGGGGTGAGCGAGCGAACGAGCGAGTGAGTGAGTGATCACCTAATATATAATGGGAACAGACTGATGTGGTAAAACTGAAACGTAATGTCTTACACATAAACTTTTCGGGGAACAATTTTATGTTTATGCATAAGTTACAAAAATAGAACAACAAACTCAAACTCAGACGTGTAAGCGAACTAACAATATATGCATTGTAAATGCTACATGACACCATTTTCCAGCCAATGCTATATGAACTTTGAAAAAGCAATCAAATCTGCAATGGTTTGGGAAAATAATGTCGTGTCAAATTTACAATGTGTACGTCATTAGATTAGTTTGCTTACACACAATTAATTACACTGCAATATTAAACTTCCTGTTCACAAACGCGACACTTAACCCTTAGCTTCTTTGGTAAGATACGTGAGTAAAGAATATTGATTGATTTGTGGTCCAAATTACAAATTTACCGCTCGTACCAGAGACTGTGAAGACGACAACGTTGTTCTTTTTTTGTAATTCATTTGTAAACTTAAAATTGTTATCCGAAATGTTTATGTGTAAGACATTGCGTTCCAATTTAACCATATCAGCCTGTTCCCCTTATATATAACGTGATCAATCACCCACCCACTCACTCATTGGTCCACGCCCACCCACACGAGAGATAGAGAACAACAGCTATATAAATGGACAATAAACTTATGACTGAATGAATGCACGGATGCTTGAATGAATTAATTAATCAATTAATAGCTATAACTTAAGTTTGATACATATTGTTACACTTACACTCTTTTCATGTTACATTATCAAGTGTAAACAGTTATGTTGATGAAAGCGTAATAAATTGCTTAATTCAAATGTATGTATTTAGACCATTCAAACATGTGTTGCGTGTATCATTTTCTTCGCTTCTCTTACTTGTAAAGGAACAGTGCTTATTGCCAGAGTAATACGGCTTCTGTAAAATACATGTGTAGTTTGGCAAAAAAATCAAATATTCTATGTAGACTGATTTTTTTTTAAATTCAATATTTCGGCTATGAAAGGTGCATTACGTTTCCTATTTAGCTTTTGAATGACCATTTGTGGACCACACAGCATTCCGACGATGCCAAATATTTTTCGTTATATGTGTTTATGTACTGGCTGCACTTACGACGAAAACATTACAAATTTAATATATAGGCCGTTCGGTTGATCAAAAGCTACACAAAAGTATTTTCAAAACTTAGATAAACTAATGTTATACAGTACATGTATTTATTTTTCACTTGTGACAATATCAGTCCTTTGTATTGTCATAAATTGGGTCACGTCCATCGCAGAAATGTATTAAATTTTGGACTGAAGGGTATTTCCGTGAAAACAGAGCTTATGTATTAAGTAATTTTTAACAGAAAACTAAAGTTGTAAAAGAAAGCCCTCATCGATCGGTGCCAACTTACATATTCAGAGCCGGTTCACATAATCGGAGCCCTTCTTTGTTTTTATCATTTTTAAGCTATTTCTTTTCATTTCTTTACAGCAGCGATTATTACAGTTCAAAAACTTATTCACGCTTTTAGGACAGCAAATCTCTGTCTTATTTGCCAATTCAATTGCAATAGCAGACTGAATCTAGGTTCTCGACGTATTAATTCGGCTACGGTCAACCCACGGCACAAATGATTCAGACAATACTGTACACATTCCACAGCTTTCCGCAGTGTAGAAAACACGTTGAAAGACTTGAGAATTGCATGACATTCTCCTTTTTTAGAATTTCAGAGTCACAAGAACACATAATTACAAAGAATGGCAAGTTTACCTGTTTTTCAGTTGTTGTTGAGCCGACAATTTCGGAACCGGAAGACCAACACAATATTTTCTCATCGGAGCCATTGGCTCCGAATATGAATTTTCCTAGCCCGTGATACATGTACATATATTGAAATATTCGATTTAAAACCGGAAACGTCACAACTCTAACTTCTTTAATGGCCTCCAGAAAATGAAACGCATTTTTATCTGCCGTAATCTATGCAACAAAGAAGTGAAGTGAAGAGTCACAGTGTTCACTTCCTGTGATCTACATTTCTGAGATGCCACCGTCAGGGGCAACATTTTGGATGAATATACAAGAATGATTACAGTTTGATAAGAAAAAGATAAAAGGTATTAAAAACTGGCTGAAAAACGAGTATAAAGGTAAATTTAAAACGTATTAAATCGTCTCTCTTCATTTCTTAACCTTAACCCTTATACCACGCAATCCCTACTTTTAACGAAACTGAGGAGGAAGGCTTTTGAAAACATCGTGGGAAAAGGAGAAAATGCTGGTAACCAGCATTTTCTCCTGTTCCCACAATGTTTTCTACCCTATCAAAGAAAAATTCCACCATTTGAGCCATAATGAAATTGTGGTCTGCAAATGCTTTCAATTTCGACATGGCTATTATTTTGTCGTCTGGTAAAGGGTTAACTCTTAAACCACGCAATCCTGCGTTTTAAAAACAATTTTGTTTAAAAACATTGAGGTCAAAGCACGGTTACCAGCTGATTACTAGTGCTTTCTCCTATTTCTGACCTATAGCTTATGGAAAGATTTTTTTTTTCAAGCAAATTTGATTTGTCGTCTGCAAACGCTTTGAACTGGGATAAATCTTTAACCTTGGACCGCTGACACAGATTTCCATTAATGGAGATGAGGTTTACTTTGTGTCGAACATGTACAAGTTGTGGACGGTGATGCGTCCTATACTTCCGGTTGAACATCGCAGCAAGACCAGGCTAAAGAGAACTCAAAAGATTATTATCTTTTTGATGATGTGAGCCACTTCTGGGGTAAATATACCTCTTAGGGTTTTTTTATGTAAAACATCGACCTGGACCATTTTTAAAACATCAACCGGCGTCATAATATGGTATACAAAGTCCTCAAAACTGGAACGCGCGTTTCGGAAATTTGATGGAGGAGGGGGGTGGGGAAGGAGCCGAGTCCTAATTGAGCCGTTGCAAACAGCGAGGACAGATACGTGCAACGGTTTCTCCACGGATACGTATTGTAGTCGCCTTTTCTCAAGGACTGGTTAACGTTTGACTAAGTCCCTTCTTACAAAGAAGTGAAGTGAAGAGTCACAGTGTTCACTTCCTGTGATCTACATTTCTGAGATGTGTCACTGTCTAGTGCGCACTTCCTGTGCAATCCTTAAACCCTTTACCCGTCATTCCCGTGTTTGTGAGGCGCTTACGAGAAAGGGCTTTTGAAACATCGTGAGAAAAGGAGAAAATGCTGGTAGCCAGCATTTTCTCGTTTTCCCACAATGTTTTTAATCCTTTCAAAAATCAATGCTATCGCTTTAGCGATAAAAAGTAAGTAGTCTATAAACGCTGTCAATATGGACGAGTCTAAAATTTTGTCATCTGCCTAAGAGTTACAAAAGGACACATGTACATGAGCCATGCTCTGGCAAAAGGGGCCTTAATGCATCTCCGTGATCCATGATACCAATCACGCCATCACATACTCATAGATCCACAATAGCCACTTTTTTATTTAACAACCGACTTAATGAGGTAGACTGGTCCTTGCACATACAGAAAATTGACCAACGGCGAAACGTTTCGGCCCAGGTCAGCCTGCGCGGACGGCGCAGGCTGGCCTGGGTCGATACTTTTCGCAGATGCATGAAGCCCCCTTTTCACAAAGCATAGCTCACATAAGGCTCATGTATCCTTTGACAGTGAAATAGACACACAGTTTCTACAATTCATTAATCTAAATCTTTAACCTGCTAAATCAGTTAAAAGATACTTTCAAGGCGATGGTAAAAACTCAAATGTTGCTATTTCAAACTCGTTTTGGGGGAAAAAAATCTCTTTATCGGACAGTGTAGATCCAAGATCAGACTGCACGTTCTAGGCAGCTTAAGGGTTAATTTCGTTGTGGAGCATATTTTAGAACATTATAGGGAAAAATAATGTTTACTTTCAAGTAGAAGTCCCTTGTGGCAGAAAGAAAAAAAACATCTCGATACTGGCAATCTCTTCTTTCGCCACAATGTTTTTAAAGAATGGACTGGAGCAAAACACAAAAAGTAGCCTTTGCAGACCTCCAGATAAGAGGGAGTGATGGTATTCTAAATCCATTCTTTCTCTTCCAAACCCTATGTTGTAGGTACTCATTAGAATTGTCTCGATGAGACGATTCTAATGAGTACTCATAACATAGGGTTTAGGGAAGAGTGATTAATATTTTCAATTTTGAAATAATAATCACTCCCTCTATCTAGAGCTCTGCGTAGTATGAAAGACAAGGATATAAAGGTCGCAGTATATCACTAGTCTGGGCCTATATTTACCTACCATTCTTAAGGATATTCGTTGTTTTATTTTAGATTTATAAAGTAATGTAAGTTCTGTCTGGCTAAACCAAGTGAGCCATGCTCTGGCAAAAGAGGGCTTAATGCATCTCCGTGATGCATGAAACCAAGCAAGTCATCACATGATCATTGATTCATAAAATCCAATTTGTCTAAGAACCGACTGAATCATAAGGTACAATGGCTCTCTGACATCGGTAACATTGACAGATAGCGAAAAGTTTCGGCCCAGGTCAACCTGCGCGGACTGAGCAGGCTGACCTGGGTCGATCCTTTTCGCAGATGCATTAAACCCCTTTTCACAGAGCATGCCTCAAATGGTTTTGCCTATCAGAATTTGCGTTATTTTCACATTCAGAATAAGCCTAAAAATGTTCGTAAGAATGGTTGGTGACACGGACCCTGTTCGATAACGCGTTTAACTGCAGCAGCCTTGCCTGGGTTCCTGCCCGATCATTTTTCCTCTTTTTTTTTTATATTCGGACTTTACTTTGTCAAAATGAGGACTCATTTTTGATAAAGTAAAGTACGGATATAAAAAAGGGAAAAAACTGTGATCGGACTGGAACCCATAGCTATCTGCAGCCAAGCACGGTGGTTCAGTCGGTAATGGACTGGGCTTGAAACTAGGGAGTCAAAAGTTTGAAGCCCTAGCTCGGCCAATTTCTGTCCGGGGGCTGATGATCCTCATTTCGACAGGATTAATCTTTATCCTGCAAGATAATTTAAGTAAAACTTTTAAGACGAAAGTAAAAAACCCGAATAATGCCATCTCAAACTTATTTTTGGAGAACGATATCTCCTTATCGGAGTGTGTAGATCCAAGATCAGACTGCACGTTCTGTGCATTTTGATCTTGATCTACATTGTCTGCAAAAGGTCAGTGAGTCGCGCTTAGCAGCTAAAGAATTAATTTTGTCCGTCTATCACAGCTGACCATTACTTTGTCGATGGTCGTTTGGGAAAGCAAATCAAACTGCACAAAAAGTTCTGTCTTATCTACAAACTACTTTTCCCTGCATGGTGTGATTTTTTCCGACCAAAAGAATTTTGAAATCGCTATATTTGGAGTTTTGCTGTCGGCTGAAATTTTTTATTCAAAATTTAACCCTTAACCTGTTATATTATATTAGTGAAATGAAACTTTTAAAGCAGATAGTAAATACCCAACTTTTGCTATTTCAACGGTGTTTTTTGGTGGAAAAATATCTCCTTATCTGACAGTGTAGATCCAAGATCAGACTGCACGTTCTGTGCAGTCTGATCTTGATCTACACTGTCCGCAAGAGGTCCTTGAAAAGTGCTTAGCAGGTTTAATTCTATCAACACCGAAAAAGGCAAAAACATGGGCTCTTGCGGGCGGCATAGATTAAGACCAGACTGCACAGAACGTGCAGTATGGTCTGTGATCTAAACCTTGTGCTTGTTTAGCCAAGTAGGTTGTATTTTCAGCCGTATGAAAGACGTCGATTTTGTATTTTTGGCTCTGATAGAATTAATAGGTAATATAAGCCATAAGGGTTAATAAGTAATTTCATCAGTTTTATTTAACCCTTTACCACACAATCACGGGTTTTAACGACCCTGATGAAGAAGCCTTTTGAAAACATAGTGGGAAAAGGAGAAAATGCTGGTAACCAGCATTTTCTCCTTTTCCCACAATGTTTTCTACCCTTTCCACAACAAATTTGCCGTTTTTAGTCACATTTATTTTGTCGTCTACAAATGCTTTCGATTTGGACTGAGATGCGTATTTGTCGTTTGGTACAGGGTTAAGTACTTATTTTGATGCTCATTCAATGTCAGCTTCAGTGTGAACTTACATTTGAGCCATACTCTGGCAAAAGGGGGTTTAATGTATCTGCGTGAAACATTATACCAGGCAAGTCATTTACATAATTATGGTTACATAGAATCCATTTTGTCTAACAACCAACTTAATCCTGAGCTAGAATGGTTCTTAGACATGCAAAAAAAATATACCTAAAGCAAAAAGTTTCGACCCAGGGCAGCCTGCGCAGTCCGCGCAGGCTGACCTGGGCCGATCCTTTTTGCAGATGTGTTAGACCCCCCTTTTCACACAGAGTGTCTCATTTCCTTTTATTCTACACAATAACCGTATCCTCCCTACCTTTCTTATCCTTTCCGAAACGACAAATTTTAGACCCTCCCAAATTGAAAGCATCTGCCCACAACAAATTTGCAAGTGGTATAAATGAACTTAATTTTTTTTTTGACACGGTAGTAGAAAACATTATGGTAAAAGGAGAAAATGCTGGTTACCAGCATTTTCTTCATTTCCCACAATATTTTCAAAAGGCCTCTTCCTAGGGGTCGTGAAAACCTGGGATTGTTTGATAAAGGGTTAATATTATCTTCCCCAAACGACAAAATTTAAGACTGGTCCAAATTGAAAGCATTTGCAGACGAAAAATCAGATGTGATGCACAAATTAAAATTTGTTTTGGGAAGGGTAGAAAACATTGTGGGAAAAGGAGAAAATGCTGGTTACCAGCATTTTCTCCTTTTCCCACAATGTTTTCAAAAGGCCTCCTCCTCAGGGTCGTTAAAAGTCGGGATTGTTCGGTAAAAGGTTAATTCCATGACTTTTAACTTGATTGGCTGGAAAAAAAAAATGGAAAGAATAGAGCTCCTGGAAGATAATTCTTCACAACTTCGACATCAAAATACAACCAATAACAAAAACGTCAAACTTTTCTTCTTACTTTAAATTCATTCTATTTACAACGTAATTCTATGGACGCAAATTCCATGTACAAAGTATGAATAAAGGCAGGCCACCGTATCAACTTTTCAAGATTGTAAGGGAGATAACTAGTTTTTTATGAACTTTGACGCGTATATTCCAAAGTTGCTTCCCTTCTTTCTATGTGTCAAGTGATTTCGTCAAAAACTATCATTCACTTACTTCTTGATAATGTCCTGTAGATGGTGTTGGTTTGTAAGGCATTTAACGCTGTTTTCAACATTAGTTCATGTGTATCATGGTGGCCAGTTCACATATCCTTACTCTCCCCGAGTTCCCTTTACCAGTACTTCACACAATATTCTTTTAAAGCCACTGGCTGCTTTCCCACATGACCGTCGTCGAAACAATGATCACAGATGAGAGAGGAATTAATCCTGTCGCAATGGCTATCATCTGTCCTCGGAAAGAAATTGGCCGATCTGGGGATTCGAACCAGCGACCCCCACCTCATGGTTTCAAGCGCTGTACTTTATCAGCTGAACCACAGGCAATAAAGGCTTTCAGATGGCATAAGGAGCCTTAAACTGATACGTAGTCTTTTAAACTTTTAATGATATTAATAAACTTTAAATACTAATAATATTAATAATAATAACTAAGGACTACAGAGATGTGACAAAACCTCGACGTTTTCTTCGAAAACAGCCGAGTTCACAAAAAGTCTCATTTTTCAGTACGGCCGATGCAGACCTCACTTTTCATTGCGTCAGTCAAAGGCGGCCCATGCAATTCACGAACTAAAGATTTTTTTTACCGAACAACATTTTTTTTCTTTTAAACTCGTCCAAACTGAAAGCATTTGCGAACGACAAAATAACATACCTCAAATGATGGGATTTTTCTTTGAAAGGGTAGCACACATTTTGGGAAAAGAAGAAAAATGCTGGTTACCAGTCTTTTCTTCTTTCCCCGAAATGTTTAACGCGCCTTCTTGCCCAGGATCGTTGAAACATGGGATGGTTTTGGTAAAGGATTAAATTTTAAAGTTTGGCAGATAGTCTTCTTCTCTTAAGTCCGGACTAGGATGTCGTCTGCTGCATTCATTCGGCTGAGACAGTCGATTCACAATTCCTCGAATCCTACGTCGAGAGACCGGTGTTCGAGGTGTCAGCATTTCTTCCTCTAGTTCGTAGTCGAGAAATCCGCGTTGGTAATGATCGCAATTTCTCGGATTAGACCGGATACTGGAACGCTTCGTTAGACGCCGAACAATATCGTCTACATAACGTTTTTCAGCAACTCTGTAAAAAAAAAGAAGAAAAATACAATATTACACATTAAACAAGAAAGGCTTTTAAGTCTTTATCAAACGGGGAATTTTTGGACTGATCCAGATTGAAAGCACTTGCAGGCGACAAATTAAATTTGGCTTTAATCATAGGATTCGTGATTAACTCTTTACAAAACGATAAAATATTGGACACTACCAAACTGAAAGAATTTGCAGACGACAAATTAAATGTATTCAGATGTTATCTTGTGATTTTGATAGAGCTGAAAGCATGATGGGAAAAGAAGAAATTTTTAGTTAACCAGCATTTTATCCTTTTCAAACAATTCTTTAAAAGCCTTTTTAGGGTAGTTATAAAGTTGCAATTGTGTGGTAAAGGGTTGAAGGATGGAAAACATTGTGGAGGAAAAGGAGTAAATGCTGGTTATCAACATTTTCCCGTGATGTTTTTAAAGGCCTTCTTCCTGGTAGAGGTTAAATGTACACCGAATAAGTCTGTACACCGAATAAGTCTGATGTCAGTCATAATACGGCAACGCCCTAATTTTCACTGCGCCTGCTTAATGCACAGTTCCTGACTAGATTTGTGTAAGTATAAACTCCGCCCATAGGCGGTATCGGATAAAAATAGACATCAGTCTTAAACGGTGTACAGACTTATCCGGTGGACGTTTAACTTTTACCCCTTCTTCCTCAGGGCCCTTAAAACACGGGACTATTTGGTGAAGAGTTCAATAAAGGGTAGACGGCGTAAGAGTTACTGCAATGTGAATATTGAAATGATTCTGTGATTTAATATACGAACAGGCAGAGGCTAAAATAATAAATATGTCCATTTTTTCACCAATCGCAAACTAGTATTTATTCATTCGAGACTTATACCAAGAAGTGAGCCAAAAGCCCGCATTTACAGTTACGCCAATGTTGCAGTTAAAAAATCAAAGTACTGAAAGTACTGATAGAAGGTGATGTAGAGATTTTCTGGCAAATGGGTTTAAATATTTGACTGTAAATTGATAGTATTTTTTCATGACTTTTCCTAAAATCGTGTACTTAAGCGCGTTGCATGCGGCTTCAGATGTTAGGAAAGTGGTTTGGGGGTGTTAAATCAATGGTTTGGGGTGCCTTTCGAGTGGTTTAGGTGTTTTGGGGTGTTTCTCTTACTTATTAATTCGCTATGAAGGCATTATAAAAGATAAACTGCGAAACGAGGCCAATTTCAGATTTAGAGCTAATTCTATGACCTTCAACTCTGAACTTCGCTGTTTGTGTAATTGCACTGTTTTTTCAATCCGCATGTTATTTTCACATATCAAATGAGACAGACACGTCTGTTCGTTGATCTATGAGGACCTATTTTTCTTGAAACAGAGGACTGATTCGTCATCACAGGATTTCAGTTTCGCTGTTGACATTAGAAGGTGAGACCTGAAAGGTCATGAACTTCTAAAAACCGATCAAAGGAGGAATGAAAGATGGTGAAATAAAAGAAAGATCAAAAGAAAAAAATCTTCTTAAACCTTGTAAGCGCCAATTCAACGAAATCGAATATTTCTGACAGAAACTTGCCTTTCCAAGACAGCTATTGTCTACAATGTATCTGCTTAGTGGACAAAGTAGATCCCAGATCAGACTGCACAGTTTGTCCGGTTTAATCTTGATCTGCACTGCCCGCAAAGGTAACTATAATTGTGATCGGTACTTGAAGGTTTAAAAGCTGTAAGTAAAAGTGGTACAAGAAGTCATAAGGACATTTTAGTCCGTAATAAAAACTCGTGGATAAGTAGGCCTACGAGATCATGAGCCATGGACGGAACTCCCAAACTTTGATGAGTCAAACAAAGTGCTGAAAGTGCCAAAATCCAGGCTGCAATGCATTAATTTTGGAATGAAGTATAACACAGTGAGAGAGAGAGAGAGAGAGAGACTGATTTGTCTTAGGCAATAAGTTGACAGTGATTCTAAAGAAAACTATTCTAGGATATTTTCATCAGGGCTGTGAAGTTGTGAAGTTTTTTGGCCTCACAACTCGCGGCAACATTGATTCTATGCTTGTGTGTATCAATATTTTCTTGTAACTTCGTAACTTCACAAAATGAACCTAATCCGTCAACATAGGTATTCTGCTGAAAACTCTATCAAATTGTTAAATGTCTTACCTAAACGCCGGGGCTCGTGGAACTTCGATGTCAAACTCGGGAACAAATTCCATATTTGGCTTCTTTTTCATCCTTCGTTTCCTATGCCTATCGCTGGCTTGAATTTCTAATTCAAGAAAATCCGACTTGTACATTCTATGGTGGGGTATTTGTCTATGCATAGTCTTTTCTCGGGTCGTGTATAAATGTTTGATATTGCGGTCCAATAAGGACCCGTATGTTACGTTAAACGCCATCTTCAATTCTGTGTATCTTGAATTCTGGGTAATTCGGTCCAACTTCGAGAGAGAATTCGTTTCCCGTCGAAATTCGTAACCGGTGGAGACTGTTTTACTTAACTATCTCATCGTTCACACTCCCTGTAATGAAAAAAAAAACATGTATATATGGGCCATGCTCTGTGAAAAGAGGGGCTTACTGCATTTGCAAAAAGTATCGATTCAGGTCAGCCTTCGCAGTCCGCGCAGGCTGACCCGAACCGACACTTTTTGCTATTGGTCAATTTTCTACATGTCAAAGGACAGTCTACCTCATGATTAACCCTTTCCCAAACGATAAATTTTAGACTGGTCCAAATTGAAAGAGGTTACGGACGACAATTTTAAATTTGATGAAAATGACAGAAAGTTCTCCAAAAAGGTAGAAAACACTGTGGGAAAAGGAGAAATTGCTCGTTACGAGCAATTTCTCCTTTTCCCACAGTGTTTTCAAAAGACTTGTACTGCAGACACGTGAAAACCAGGGCTTGTTTGGGAAAGGGTTAAGATGAATGTTAGACAAAATGAATTTTATGGATTTACAGCTATGTGATGACTTGCTTGCTATAATGCATCACGGAGACACTTTAAGTACCCTTTTGGCAGAGCATGGGTCATTTATAAATGTAAACATGTTCTATTAGAGTGATAGAAAAAGATGGATGAATATTTTTTGTCAACTCTTTACCAAATCATCCCGTGTTTCAATGAACCTGAGGATGAAGTCTGTCGAAAACGTTGTGGAAAAAGGAGAAAATGCTGGCAACTCTGCCCTTTAAGATACAAATCTCATCATTTTATCCGGATTTAATATTGTTGTCTGCATTTGAATTTAAAGTTGCACGAGTCGAAAACTGTGTGGTATGGTTAAGAATTAGTGGACATGTGAGTGTTCGGTTACGCTAGTTCATACGATTAGTAGTATGCAGATATGGTGGAAAAAAAAACAAGCGCAGTTCTACATTAAAATAATTACTCAGAAGTATTCGGATGGAGAGCCAAGTTCCTTTTCGAGACAGACAGACAGACAGGCAGACAGACAGACAGACAGACAGACAGACGTTTATGAATAGATAAATAGGTCTAAGCGGAATTAAATAAAGCCAAGTTACTTTTCAGAGAGAGAGAGAGAGAGAGAGAGAGAGAGAGAGACACACACACACACACACACACACACAATATAAGATCTTTATGAATAAATGAATAGGTATAAATGAAATTAAATAATGAAAATAAATAAATAAATAAATAAAACTTCCTGCACTGTATCGCTATATACCCTCTCTATATTATACGAATGGTGCCCAATCAAAAGGGAAATGAGGCGGACTGTCTTACTATAGGCTTTTTGTATTTGAAAACAGAGTCCGTTAGTATATGCCAAGCACAATTTAACCCTTAGCAGCACAAGTTCTTGTGTAAGAACCCTTATGAAAATGACATCCGAAAACATTGTAGGAAAAGTAAAAATTGATGGTAACCTGTATTTTCTCCTTTTTCCACAATATTTTGTACTCTTTCAAAGAAAAACACCATCATTTGAACCACATATGATTTGTCGTCTGCAGATGCTTTAGTTTGGTCTAGTCTAAACTTTTTGTCATCTGGTAAAAAGTTAAATTATTTTTGGGGACGGTCTATATCAATATCAGAGTGCACATAAAATGTAGTTCGACATTGGTCCAACACCGTTCGTAACTTCATTCTGAACCCAGACCAAAGGGTCTTTTCATTTTCCTTGAAACTCTATCCTTACTCTTAACCTGCTAAATATATTGAATGGAACTTTCAAGCCTATAGTAAAAACCTCAATATTGCTGTTTCAAACCTTTTTTTTTTTCCGAGAATCATATCTCCTTATTAAACCGTGTAAACACACAATCTTCAACTACACATTGTCTGCAAAGGGTTAGACAGTCGCTCTAAGCAGCCGAAGGATTAAAGGGGGCTTTTTCTATTTCTATAATTACTAGTATACCAAACTTAAAATATGATTTTCTGCTGAACTATGCAAAGCAATAATATGCTAATCATCAGTGGATGAGAAAGAAAATACAAGGATCTTTCCCCCCACTGGTGTTTCTTTAATGTATGACATGGTCTCTATAGCTATTTTTAGATTCCAAAATTCTCAGATGCTGACGGGAGTGTCACATGAACAATAAAGCGCGTCCGTTATGTCTGATCGTAGTCAAACACGTCAGATGACGTCACATCTGGTATCTTTAGAAACAGGAGTCCCAAATCGGAAAACGACAATCCCGTCATTCAAACCTTTACCACACAATCACGACATTTAACGACCCTGAAAAAAGAAGCCTTTGGAAAACATTGTGGGAAAAGGAGAAAATGCTGGTAACCAGCATTTTCTCCTTTTCCCACAATGTTTTCTACCCTCTCCAAGACAGATATCACCATTTTAGTTACATATAACTTGTTGTCTGCAAATGGTTTCAATTTGGTTCAGTTCAAAATTTTTGTTGTTTGGTAAAGAGTTAAAGGCTAAAAATATATCATCACTGAATGTAACCTTCCAGTTTCTTACTCTAGTAAAGAAAAATATACGAGCCATGTTATGTGAAAAGGAGTTTGATATAAGTGAAAAAAAATCTACAAAAGTCAGCCTGTGCAGTCCATGCAAGCTGACCTGGATCGAAAGTTTTAGCTTTTAATAATCTTTCTGCATGTTTAAGGACCAGTCTACCTCATGACACTGCCGATTATTAGACAAAATACAAAAATGGATTTTCTAGATCCATAATTATGTGATAACTTGCTTACATAAAATGTTGGCAAGGTTTGTAAATAATTAAACATACTTTTTGTTATTGAATTATCATGTGTCGGAAGAACGAAAACAGATGCAGTATTCCACCGACGGGAACATTCTGAGACTTTGACCAAATGAATAATAAAAATCATCCCATTATGATGCACAGAGAGAGAGAGAGAGAGAGAGAGAGAGAGAGAGAGAGGTGTATATGCATAAGGTGAAAAGAAAGTTCCCATTTACTTACTTACAAATGTTAATCTACCCAATGCCAGTCTGTAGACATACTTCAAATCAGACCATTTGAAACCCTTGTGGTTATTCAAACAGTCAATTTCAATACGGCGCACACGGTATTCAAATATAGACTGATTGCAATATTGAAATTACGAATAAAGAACTCCGATATGGCTTCGTAGAACCTTTATTGACAGAATTAAGCTGCTTATCTGTTTACCCCTTTATCAGAAGCAATCCCATGTTTAAACGACCATGAGGAAATAATGCAACTGAAAACAATGTGGAAAGAGGAGAAAATGCTGATAACCGGTATTTTCTCCTTTTCCCACATGGTTTTGCATCCTTTAAACGACAAATACCACCATTTAGCTGCATATTGTTTGTCGTCTGCAAATGCTTTGAATTTGATTAAGTCTAAAGTTTTGTCGTCTGGTAAAGAGTTAACAAAATAATCTCACTGGGTTTTTTTTTTGCAAATTTGTCTTTTCAGAACAAACTTGCGTGCAAACCTTGACAAAAACGCTTTTTTATAGTAGAGTTGAATGAGTGGTTTTAAGCCGTCATTGGGCTTTGAAAAGGAGTGAAAGTGGCTTGTACGAAATTTGTTTTGGCGAAAAATGTATTGAATAAAAAGCATCTATTGTATTTTAACTGAACTCCTCGTGTAACCTTTGAACGCTTTTACCAGACGTCAAAATAATAAACTTGCCCAAATTCAAAGCGTCTTCAGACGACAATTTATTATGTATGTCACCATAAGCTGAGACGTGTCTTTGAAAGGGTAGAGAACATTTTTGGCAAAAAAAAATGAAAGAGAATATCCTGGTTACCAGCAATTTTTCTTTTTCCTACAAAGATTTTAACTGCTTTCGGCGCCAAATAAACAAACTTGGCTTCTTTTGATGGCTGTAAATACAATACACTGAGTCTCAAGAAGACTTTTATCATGTATGCATGACAAAACAAGCGGAGGGCATAGATCAAAGATCAGACTGCACGTTCTTGATCTATGCCGTCCGCAAAAGTCCCTGTTTTCGCCTATAGCGCTGAAAGTGTTAAAGGACTTTCTCCTCATGGTCCTTTAACTCAGTATTGTTTGGGAAAAGGTTAGATATTTTTTACAAATGTCCAGTTTTCTTTCGTTTAACATATAACCCTCTGAAGATGCGGCAGATAGCATCTAAATCATTGTGGTAAAAGGAGAAAATAGTCAAAGTGTCTGCGATTCCTCCTTTTGAAACAACTCCCCGATCACATTATATGCTAGAGTTTGAGTCATTACTTTCTCTCTTTCTCTCTCGGCCTGTCTGTCTGTCTGTCTGTCTGTCTGTCTCTCTCTCTCTCTCTGTGCACTTACTTGCCTGGCTACCTTATCTGTTTAACCCTTACCCTGCTAAATAAGTGAAATGAAACTTTCAAGCTGATAGTAAAAAAAACAAAATTTTTAACCGTTTCAAAGGTATTTTTTGGAAAAGATATCTCCTAATCGGAAAGTGTAGATCCAAGAACCGACTGCACGTTCTGTGCAATGTGATCTTGATCCACATTTTGCAGGGTTAAGAACAAAACCGCATTTTGATCATTACGCGTGTCTACTTTACTGGAGGTATGTAACAGGAAAACTATCTTGAAATACTTATAAATCTGACAGCGACTCATACAAAAATTTCACAAAGCTTTGCAGGATCATTCATACTTAGGCTGCTACGCGCTACTATATGGCGTGCAACACACGAAAAGAAGCCTTCGGACATATGCGTAAAAGTGTGTTGTCCCAGATTAGCCTGTGCAGTCTGTGACTAAACCGAGACGACACTTCCCGTTTTGGTGCGATTTTCTGTTTCACCAAAGTCTACTGTATGAAAAAATCTTATGTGGTCGTAAAGTGCCGTCCCGGATTAGCCTGCGCGGACTGCGCAGGCTAATCCAGGACGACACTTTAGTCAAATGTCCGAAGGTCTCATTTCGCATGTTGCGGGCCATACAGCGCTTTTGCGGACCGTATAGATCAAAAGTTGTCTTCAAACAGGACACCAACGTCTCTAAAGCGGCTTCAAAAAGCCTTCTGACAAGAGGATAAATTGCTCGCAACGAGCAATTCCTCCTTTTGTCATAATACTTTCACACGTTGTGTTGCATGGCACCTCACATTTTGTTAAATGCCCGCTTTTTCATGAAATACTGAGATGAATTTGTAAAAATGCGTCGACATCATATTAGAGCATGGAAGAACTGATGATATGATTATCGAAATTCACATGTATCTCACTTTTAGAAAAAAAAAACACTTCGACAGATGGATAAAATTGTTTTATCGAGAAATCCTCTTTCCCCTGCCGCCCATGTTACGTTTTTAATAGTACTTTGTTGACGATAAAAAAATCTCCTTGTTGAGGAAAAGGTGAGGTGCATGTCAGATTTCAAAACTGATCTCGAGATGTCTGTCTTTATGAAATTAGGTGATAACGTACGGTATTTTCTCTTAACCCTAAAGCTGCTATATAAATGAAACGCAAATTTCTACTCAATAGTAAAAACCCAAACATTGCGTTTTCAAAGTTGATTTCACTGGACATAAAATACCGTATTGGACAGTGCAGATCAATGATCAGACTGCACGTTTTGTGCAGTCTGATCTTGATCTGTACGGTCCGCAAAAGGTCAGCGAGTCGCGCTTAGCAGCTTAAGGGTTAATTTTTTACCAGATAATCCTGTGTTTAACCCTTTACCACACATTCCCGACTTTTAACGACCCTGATATTGAAGCCTTTTGAAAACATTGTGGGAAAAGGAGAAAATGCTGGTAACCAGCATTTTCTCCTTTTCCCACACAGTTTTCTACTCTATCAAAGATAAATCGCAATCATTTGAGTCACATTAAAAATTGTCGTCTGCAAAGTCTTTCACTTTGGACTGGTCTAATACTTTGTCATGTGGTAAAGAGTTAAACGACTCTGGGGAAGAAGGCTTTTGAAAACATTGTGGAGAAAAGGAAGCAAATGCTGGTAACCAGCATTCTCTCCCATGTTTCTCCACGATGTTTTTTTTTTTTAATCCTGTGTAAGACAAACGCAGCCACCTTCAATATCTTGCAGCCACCTGTAAGTTGCTGCTTCTTGCGAATGCCTTCAATATGGAAAAGTCTAATTTCTTGTTTGTAAAGCGTTAACATACATTTGAGCCACACTCTGGCAAAAAGGGGCTTAACCCTTTACCACACAATCCCGACTTTTAACGACCGGGAGGAAGAAGCCTTTTGAAAACATTGTGGGAAAAGGAGAAAATGCTGGTAACCAGCATTTTCTCCTTTTCCCACGATGTTTTCTTCTCTTCCCAAAAACAAATTTCAATTTTTGAGTCACTTTTATTTTGTCGTCTGCAAATGCTTTCAATTTGGACCAGTCTAAAATTTTGTCGTTTGGTAAAGAGTTAATGCATCTCCATGATGCAGTTAACAAACCAAGTCATCACATAATTATGGATCCATGAAATCCATTTTGTCTAACAACCGACTGAATCCTGAGCTAGAGCAGTCCTTGAACATACAGAAAATTTACCAATAGCGAAAAGTTTCGGCTCAGGTCAGCCTGCGCGGACTGCGCAGGCTGACCTGGGTCGATACTTTTTGCAGATGCTCCAAGTCCTCTTTTTCACAGAGCATGGCTCATTTTTACTATTAGACCAGCAAATAACCGCAATTGATAAGTCCAAAAAAAAACCCCAATCGCGGGAAAGGCAATATCAGATTAAAATAATGAGCCATGCTCTGGCAAAAGGGGGTTTAATGCATCTCCGTGATACATTTTACCAAGCAAGGCATCTCATGATTATAGATCCATAAAATCCATTTTCTGTCACAACCGACTTAATCCTGAGGTAGACTGGCCATTTCACCCGCCAAAAATTGACCGAAAGCAAAACGATTCGATCCAGGTCAGCGTGCACGGACTGTGCAGGCTGACCTGAATCGATACTTTTTGCAGGTATTTTTGGCAGACTTGTTGCTGTTTTTTTGACAGAGCATGGCTCATATATGTCAACGGAGCCAGGTCGTTCAGTCGGTCACGTGCAGGGATTGAAATCTTGGGATCGCTGGTTTAATTTCCAGTTAACACTTGTTTAAGACAGTAATCGATAATTTCCTCTTTTGCCACAATATTTGTACTGATATTTTTGCAATATGATTTAATTTGTGTAATTCTTACGTTGTTATTTCCAAAGTCATACGCAGAAAAAAAAAATCTTTCGGTGAGTTGTTCCAAAGACTTAAACAGTGACATTTGCTGTAAAATGGTAGGATGTTTTATTTATTAGATTATTGGGTGATTTCTTTATTGAATTATATAACTTGTAATTTCTTTATACACGTGTCAGCTTGATAAAATATTCATATAATCATTAATTCATATACTAGTAAATTGAAGTGTATGCTGTTTAACGCCGTTTTCAACATTATTTCAGTTATATCACGGCGGCCAGTGCACCTATCCATGCTTTCCTGGAGTTTCATTTACCAGTACTCCGCACAATATTCTTTCTAAGCCACTGGCTGCTTTCCCACATAGCCATCGTCGAAACAATGGTAAACGGTGAGAGAGGAATGAATCCTGTCGGGATGACTATCATCAATCCTCGGAAAAAAAAATTGGCCAAGCCGGGGATCGAACCAGCGACCTCCTGTTCTCAAATCCTGTACGCTACAGATTCAGCTTGGCTTGGGGGGCTTGGCTATACTAGTAAATATGAGTCATGCTCTGTGAAAAGGGAACTTAATACATTTGCAAAAGGTATCGACCCAGGTAGCCTGTGCAGTAGTTCGTGCAGGCTCAGCTGTGTGGAGACTTTTTGCTTTGGTAAATTCTGCAAGGACCATTCTACCTCAGAATTTAGCCGGTGTTAGACAAAATGGATTTTACTAATCCATAATTATGTGATGAATTGCTTGGTATAAATTCATCACGGAGTTCTGCATTAACTCTTTCACTGCCAGTGTCGCCATGCATAGCTTTTGCGGACAACGTAGATCAAGATCAGACTGCACAAAACGTGCAGTCTGATCTTTGACCTACACCGTCCGCTACCTGGTTTTAACCTTTGACCAGAGTCCGGTCCAAATGTAACTTAGATATACTTTAACTCTTTACCAAACAATAAAATTTTAGACTTGTCCGAATTGACATCATTTGCAGACGATAAAATAAAAGTGACTCAAACACTGGAATTTCTTTTTGGAAAAGTAGAAAACATTGTGGGAAAAGGAGAAAATGCTGGTTACCAGCATTTTCTCCTTTTCCCTTATTGTTTCCAAAAGCCTTCTTCCACAAGGGCCGTTAAAACTTGGGATTGTGTGGTAAAGGATTAAGACCTCGAAAAAAGTCGAATCCATTTAGTTAGTGGCGAAAGAGTTAAACCCCTTTGGCCCGAGCATGTCTCATATACATTTAGCCACAAACGGGGTGTCCAAAAAGAATATTTACAGTTGAAATGTCTGTCCATTACACCTTTACGTTCTGCTATTAGAATGAAAACGTGCACAGGTATTGACTATAGATAAAAGGTCTATCCTGTACTATATTTGACACCAACACTCATTTTTTTTTTTTTTTTTTTATGAAAACTGTAATTTAACTAAAATCACCCTGTTTTGCTGTTTTGTCCATTATTTCAATTAAAAAAATATATATAACGTTTTCTAAGAGGTCTGCTCTGTCTGTTAAAGCTTCCCTTATCCTAGTCTCTCTTTGAGCTGTTGATTATATTTGCACAAACGTCTACACAACCCTTATCATGCTAAATAACTTAAACTTTATGCGCGATAGTAAAAACCTAAGTATTGCAATTTCAAAGTTATTTTTTGGGGAAAAATATCTCCTCACCGGACAAAATAGATCCAAAATCAGACTGCACGTTCTGTACAGTCTAATCTTGATCTACACTTTCCGCAAAAAGTTAGTGAGCTGGTTTTGGCTTTAACACTAACGACGTCAGAAAGCCCAAGAGAAAGAAAATGATTGAGGTCAAGGCTGTGGGCCGGCATGTTACACTGTGTAGTGTTTAGACCCTGGGCATTACCTTGAAATTTCTCAAACCTTTAATATAATAAATTTAATACCTTGTTTGATTATTACAGAGTAACTTCCAGGCAAAGCACACTCGTCACAACTCAGCCGATTCCGTACCTACATCTAACCTCGTCCGTATAAAGGAGGTTTCCATTTTGAACTACAAATCACATGATCTTAAACATGGGGAAGCCCCTGTAAATCGCTTAGCAACGACATGAACGACCACGGTAAAGTTATTCGCATCTGTCCTTCTGTAGATTAAAGCTCCCAACGGAATTGATAAACCATCCTAAAAATGGAATGTTCAAACTGTTTGCCGAGGGAAATATGACAAGAAAGACATCGATAGAAAATTGTGGCCAATGTTTTCTTTTTTAAGAGGAGCCTTACAATTTCAATTATGCTAAAATGGTGTTCTTCCGGCGAAGAAATTCACCGTGTAGGTGTATATCAAGCTACGTGATACAGTCGTGGGATTTGATCACCGGATCACCCGAGGTATGCAGCAAAACAATGTGGTCGGCCAAAAAAAAAATGGGCATTAAAGTACCGGCATGGCCGTTTTGCAATCGGTAACTCCGTGTATTTTTAGGAGATCTGATATGACGTCATCGATGAGATTTGAATGTGAATCAGCGTAATCGATGCGTGGCATTGATCCTTGCACATGTGACATTCCCATAAGTCCAAAACCAATGCGTGAAAACCGTTGTCTGCGCATGTCATATTCTTCGAAGATTAACCTGTCTGCTATGACGCATCACTTGATAAAAAATGGACATATATCAATACGCAGTGCATAAATTGCCGCTTAAAAAGTGCAGGCGAAAATGACAATAAATAATACGTCTGTGGAAAAATCAAGCCAGTCTTTCGCTACAAATTTCTTAGAGAACGAAATGATTTCAAACAGAGAAAATACTTTTTTAGAATACCAACTGTTTTCTGCAATCTCTGTCAACAGTTTCTAAATATAGACATGGGGAAAACCGGGATTTGTGCAACAGACTGACAACAAAAATAACGTCCCCAGCTCGTTGGGCTTACACCGGGGCTTTTCCCCAAGCTTATAGGAGCTTATGTTTATAAATGGCCGGTGCATAGGTTATAAGCTAGCTCCCATGGCTGAGTGAATCGTACAAGTTAGGTTTTAGAGAGTAAACGTATATTTTATTTTGAAATTCGTTGCATGAATTCCCGCCTTAAAAAATAGTCCGGTTCTCTACCCAGAATGCCCATATCAGATGGGTGATGTATTTGAAAAATGCCACTTAGTGGAAGATAATGCGAGAAAACTAAAACTACATTAAGTGGCTACGTTGCCCATGAAGGAAATACCATTCAAACATTTTCAAACTTTTGTCTTTCTTCTTTTTTGATTGGTTGATAACTATGCCTCTCTTAATTCAGTGATAAATCATGTTTGATATTTGGTTAGATGATAAAACTCTGAATAGCCTCCTTCAAATAAAATATTGCAGAAAGTAGCGTAACACATTATAAAAACAGTTGTTTGAATTTATTTATTTATTTATTTATTTATTTATTTATTTGTTTGTTTTTAAATGCTTTGATAGGTTGTCTAGGCCTATAAGCCTCTTTCAACATTATTTCAGCCATATCGCTGAGACAGCTCACCACTTTTATGTGTGGTCTTGGTTTGAAGAGTACTAGGCTGGGGTCTTAAATGTGTTGTTAAAGGCAACAACTGATAAGTGCACCTACCCTTGCGTTCCTAGAGTTCCTTAACCAATGCTGCCCACATACATCATTTCAAAGCCGCTAGCTGCTTTTCTACATATAAAAGAGTGCTAAGCAGTGAGAGAAGACTGAGTCCTGTGGCAATGACTTTGTTCAGTCCTATGAAAGAAGTTCGGTCGAGTCGCGGTTCGAACTCGAAACCTCTAGATTTCAGTTGCAGAGCCAAGGAGGCCCTGCTCATTCAAACTTTGAAAAGGTTGTAGTGAAAGGAGAAAATACTGGTTACCAACATTTTATCCTTTTCACAAATGTTTTCAAGTGCCTTTTTCTTTAGTCTTCAAAACAAGGGATTTTGTGGTAAAGAGTTAAATGATTAAAATGCGAAAGATATTCATGAGTTTTTCCATCGATATGGTTTATTAATATTTATAAAAACCGTGAGAGAGTAATCAAACTTTAAGGGTTTAATCTGGACTTTAGTTTTTCATTAACATGTATGTTAATCAGTTGAACGTCCTTATTATTAATATTTATTTGATTAATTTTAATATAGGACCGAAATTAAGTTCTCACGTTTAGTTGAAAGAAATCTTTTGGTTCAAAAGATCACGTGTAAATTATACAGAAAGACAGATTGGTAGGAAGGTAGACAGACAGACAGACAGGCAGGCAGGCAGGCAGGCAGGCGAGCGAGCCAGCGGGCGGACGGACGGACGGACAGACAGACAGACCGGCAAACAGACAGATAGATACGTTTCCTACATTTCAAAGTAACACAATTTCTGACTGATTTACCCAGAATTATTTAGCCAATCAGAAAATGTTACTCTTTCTTTATTTAGGATTAGTCCCACCATGCAAGAAAGAATAGTTTTACCTACCACTTTATATATCCAAGGCTCACAATCGTTCTAATAGTGTAACCTTACAATACAAATATCTTATATACTGCGATCTGTAAAAATGTTTTGAAATAAAGTCTTACCTACATTTAGCCCAATTTAAGTGTTTGATTTAAGACTTACTACGGATCTTTAATCCGCACCTTAATCTACTTTCAATCCGAATGACTTTTTTTTTTTAATACTTCTTTCACGACCTCATAATCAAGTTTGTCCTTTCTATCGAGGGCGGAAAAAAATACAAAACCCCTGCGAATATTGATGGAGAAAGTCTGTGGTCAGACTTGACAATCAGGCGGTAGACGCTGCAGCTCTAAGGATCGGACTGTACGTAATATACAGTCTGATCTTGACTTCCGCCTTCTTTAAAAACTACTTTTTTTTTTAATCATTTCTGTAAAAGGGTTTACCCTTTATTTGAGGCAATTTAGATAAAAATCAATTAGATATGTACCTTTCACACTGATATGCTATTTTACCCTTTTAGCGTCATAGGCAAGAACAGGGGCTTTTTTCGGATGGCATAGGTCAAGATCAGACGGCACAAAAACGTGCAGTATGATCTTTGATATATAGGATCTATACCGGCCGTTTGTTTAGTCGAAGCCTATGAAATAAAAATGAACTATGCTTTGGCAAAAGGGGGCTTAATGCATTCTGGTATTGCATTGTACTAAGGAAGTCGCCATATGATTATGGATCCGTAACAGCCACTGTTTTTTTAACAAGAGGTAGAGCGGTCCGTGGACATACAGAAAATTGACCACCAGCAAAAAGTTTCGGCCCAGGTCAGCCTGCGCGGACTGCGCAGGCTGACCTAGATCGATACTTTTTCGCGGATGCATTAAGCCCCCTTTTCACAAAGCATGGCTCTGACTCGTTCTGAGTTTAAATGAATCGTTTTTTCAATCATCTAAATAGGTAGAGTTTATACATTTGGCTATGAAAAAGTTTTTTTAAAAAATCGACTTTTTTCGTTCATTCACCTCAATCATAATAGAATGAATAAGCTCGGTGGCTAGGTTGGTGATGTGCAGAGCTTGAAACCTTCTGGTCGCTGGTTCGATTCCCCAACTCGACAGAATTCTTTTCTGGGATTGGTATTAGTAATTGCGACAAGATCTGTTCCCAATCTCAACGCTGAATATTTTTACAACGATGTTTTTTGGGGGATTGATTGATTGTATGGTGTTTAACGCCGCTTTCAACATTATTTCAGTTGTATCACGGAGGCCAGTGCACCTGTCCATGCTTTCCTGGAGTTTCTTTTACCAGTACTCCGCACAATATTCTTTTCAAGCCACTGTCTGCTTTCCCACATAACCATCGTCGAAACAATGGTCAGCGGTGAGAGAGGAATGTTTTTGGGGGGGGAAAGAAGACGGTTTCTTGAAAAAGAAAAACATGTTTAGCAAAGTACGGACAGAAGAAACTCCAGGAAAGCATGGAGAGGTGCACTCGCCGCCCCGATATAACTTCATTTATGTTGAAAACGTCTTTTACCAGCAAACAAACAAATAAATTAGAACACAGAGAAAATAACATCATACGGTGCAGATCATGTAGATCGGAAGATCAGACTGCATAAGATTAGACTGTGAAAATAAAATATGCAATCTGATTTCGATTGTACAACGTCTATTTATGATCAACGTGTTTAAGTTTTCGAACGCTTTCGCTGCAACGTCAATAGATGAGCCATGCTCTGTGAAAAGGGGGCTTAATACATCTGCGAAAAGTATCGACCTAGGTCAGCCTGCGCAGTCCGCGCAGGCTGACCTAGGCCGAAACTTTTCGCTATCGGTCAATTTTCTGTATGTCCAAGGACCAGTCTACCTCATGATTTAATCGGTTTAAAACTGATTTTATGGATCCATAATTATGTGATGACTTGCTTGGTATGATGCATCACGAAGATGCATTAAGCCCTCTTTTGCCAGAGCATTGCTCAAATTACTTTGTACTCTTCCAGGATGGGGGAGATACTATGTGACTGAAAAAAAAAATGCGCAACTCATGGGATAAATCTGAATGTAACCCTTATCCTACTAAATAAAAGAAATGAAACTTTCAAGCCGATAGTAAAAATCCGAATTTTCCTATTTTTGGAGGAAAGATATCTTCTTATCCGACAGTGTAGATCCAAGATCAGACTGCACGTGCTGTGCAGTCTGACCTTAATCTACGCTGTCCGCAAGTGGTCAGTGAGTCGCGAGTAGCAGCCTAAGGGTTAAAAAAGACGGATGGTGTAGATACAAGATCAGACTGCACGTACTGTGCAGTCTGATCTTGATCTACGCCCTCTGCAAAATCTTTATAGAGTCGTGAAAGGCTACCGCAGTGTTAAGAAAGAATAGAATCCTAATATTGAGTTTTAGGTATATTTTCTAACCTTGCTATAGAAAAGTGTATTTGGTCTGTTTACAAGTATATATATTAACGTTAATTCATTTCTTCCATGAAACTAAAATTACCCTGTGAAAAAAATATCCACACAATAGAAATAATTAACTCTTTACCACATGACAAAAATGTATACTTAGCCAAATTCAAAGCACGTACAAAGGACAAATTAAATGTAGCTCTTATGATTGAATTTATATTTTGGTAGGGTAAAAACATCGTAGGAAAAAGAGAATATGCTGGTAAAAAATTCTTTCCGTTTTTTTCCCACAATGTTTTCTACCCTTTCAAGGACAATTCCCGTTATTTGAGGCAAATTTTCTTTGTCCTTTATAAATAAGCCACGCTCTGGCAAAAGGGGGCTTAATGCCTCTCCGTGATCCATGATACCAAGCAAGACTTCATATAATCGTGGATCTATAAAGTCCATTTTCTCTAGCAACCGCCTGAGTCAGTGAGTAACCGTAGTCCTTTGACAAGTAGAAAATTGACCAAATGCAAAAAGTTTCGGCTCAGGTCAGCCTGCGCGGACTGCGCAGGCTGACCTGAGTCGATACTTTTTGGCACATGCATTAAGCCCCCTTTTTACAGAGCATGGCTCAAATAGTTTCATTTTAGACAAGTCCAATTTTCTTTTTTTCGGATTAGTAAAGGGTGAATACGTGTGAAAATATGATACAAAAGGGGATAAGTTGCTCGTTACGAGTGTTTTCTCCCGTTGCCACCATGTTTGCAAAAGTGGTCGGTTTCAAGACAGAATAAGTTGTCTACATGCGGGTGATATTGTGAAATACATATTTTTACATTGCCCCAGTCCCTTTAACCCCTATTCTGCTAAATAACTTAAATAAAACTTTCAATACGCTGGTAAAAACCCGAATAATAATATTTCAAACTTACTTCTTTTGAGAACAACATCTCCTTATCGGACAGTGTAGTTCCAAGACCAGACTGCACGTTGTGTGCAGTCTGATCTTGATCGACATTGTCTCCAAAAGGTCAGTGAGTCGCGTTTAGCAGCTTAAGGGTTAATTGGTTGGTACTTAAAAAAAAAAAATGCTGAGCACGACAATAGGTGCTTTGCGGACTGTGTAGATCGGTGTCAGAGATTACCGGACGTACTGACGTCTGATCTTGTATCTACATTGTCTAGTATCTTGTTGGATTCTGGAGCTTTCATCGTGTGTAGTTCGATATCAGACTGCAACGAACGTAATGTCTTATGTTTCAGATATATTGTGGAATTATTTGGTCAATGCGGTCGAAATACGCAATAATTGGGGTTTAGCTATTTACTAAGAAGTCAATTATGTACCATCATTGAAACCTCTACAAAACAATCCCGTCGTTATGGTACGAATTGTCGTGGTACGTCTGGTCCTGTTACTGTTCTATGACCCTGAAAAAGAAGAAGAAGAAGGAGGAGGAAGAGGAGAAGAAGAAGGAGGAGAATTTTATTAAATTTTATCAAAAAGGAACCACTGCCTGTGACGACCGTCAGTACCTTGATGTTTTTGTTAAAAGTAGGTAATGAACAAGAATCAAGATGCAGTGAGGCAAAAGGAGTAATTGCACGTGACCAACAATTTCTCCTTTGCCATGGTGTTTTCAAAAGTCGTCTGCAGTAAAACGAAAAAACAAACTTCTACATGTAAATATAACTTAAACAGCCACTCAGGACAAAGTTTAGAAGTTCAGATCAGACACAAGTTAAAAACAAGTAATAATACGAGACAATTTGTACATATGTGTTATAATAACGATTTTCACAATAAATCTTTTCGTGTACTCTTTTTGTCATATGTTACCACATTATTCCTTCACAACACTCTATTTTCACACTATTTCCCACTGCATCAGGCACGAGTCTCGCCCACCGACCGTCATGATGCTGTTTCCAACGAACGTAAACCTTACGTCATAAACCGTGGCGTGGCTTTTGTAGGCGTGACAAAACACCTAAAAAGTATAAACAGAACTGCCACAAAAGGTGAGAAAATATCCCCTGCCAAATGCTTCCATTAGAAAGATCAGGGCGTGTATCTACTAACCTTTCTAAATCATGTTCAAGTCCAATTCTAATTAATAAAGTAGAAACAATTCTGAACGACCAGAACATTTGAGACATGCTTTGTGAAAAGGGAGTTTAATGCATCTGCACAAAGTACCGACCCAGGTCAGACTGCGCAGTCCGTATGTCAAAGGACAATTCTCCCTCATGATTCAGTCGGTTGTTAGACAAACTGGATTTTATGGATCCATAATCATTTGATGACTTGCTTGGCATAATGTGTTACAGATAAATTGAACATCCTTTTCCAAGAGCCTGACTTATTAGGTTAAGCTAACCATACAAAAAATACTTTGATGTTTAGAAAGTTATTGAAAATGTGACATTGAATGTAATTTAGAATAATTTGTGAGTACGTGCCCTGCCTGCCTGGGTCCGTATTCACCAACCATTCTTAAGAATATTCTTTGTGTAATTGTCAATGATTTTCTGGATTTGAAAGTAACACAACTTCTGGTTGGCTAAACCAAATGGTTTAGCCAATCAGAAGTTGTGTTACTTACAAATTTAGAAACTTCTTCTGCAAAAGACAAAGGCTATTCTTAGGAATGGTTAGTGAATACCGGATGTCCAAGCTTAGTGTAAATTCCTCTCAAAAGCGTCTAAGTCACAAGGGAGAGAATTCTTCAATGGATAAAGTCAGACATTAAAAAAAGCAGTGTCTAACACATCCACAGTTCATTACAACGGTGACAAAACTGAAAGAAAAAGCTTGCGACACAAAATACTAATCAGTGTATGCAGGTGGATGGATAAACTGACGGAGAGACAGACATACAGACTGACAGACGACAGAATAACCCCGAAAATGTAAGTTTCGCAGAGACACAAAAGACTGTAGGTAGCACACCTGAAACGCATTACATCGACACTCATTACAGTGGAAAATTCAGTTACCGAAAAGGGACAGAAAGTTAACTTAAACAAGACAGAGAGAGACAGACAGACAGACAGACAGACAGAGGCATATGACACAAATCATTCTTACACCCGTTAAACTGCATGGATACCGAAACAAATTTAGGCAACCCGAATTATCCCCCATGGCAACTAACGTCTTGTCATAATTGATGTTAACGGAAATTACGTCATTGTCTCCAACCTGCTTGGTTGCTAGGATTCCAGAAATGGAAGGGTCGATAAATATCGAGTCCGAAGCCCAGTGCGTTTTAGAAATGACGTTCTGTTTTGCAAAGACTTCAAGAGTGGCTGGTAGCCCTGAAAAAAAGAAAGAAATATAACTGCTAGCCAAACGACATAATTTTAGACGTGTCTAATTTGAAAGCATTTACAAATAAGCTGTGTCTAAAAGGACAGAAGTTTGTCTGTCAAAGAGGAAAAGCATTGTAGGTAAAAGAGATAAGGGTGGTAACTAGCAATTTCTCCCTTTACAACAATGTTTTCAAAAGCCTTATTGTTCAATGTCGTCAAAAGATGGGATTGTATGGTAGAGGGTGAACCCCAAAAGTGTTCATTTTCGAGACAGAGTGCCTCTGAAGAAAGCGCACATCCAATATCAACCTACAATCAGATTTTGTACGTACACAGTTAGATGCACACGAACTAATATTATGCTGTAGTAACTTCCCTGGTGCGTTTTTCACCTCGAGCCGCGTGGGAAATTTGGTATCCCGCGAGAAATTTTCCTTCACAACAAAACAGTATTGATCAAAATCAGACTGTACATTTTAAATAATAAATCTATTATATTTCAATATTTTGGATTTTACTTTTGGCTGTAAATTTTCATTTAATTTATAAAATAGGTTTAGTGTTAAAAGGAACTAGTCGGATTTTTATAATCTCAAACTTCAAAAATGATTCATCACCGAATTAAGTAAGGCAACTGCTGGCAAACCAATTAGCAAAGAAGATAGACGAAGGTAAGAAAAATATTTTATTATAAGTATGCCAGTATGTTGCAAAGGTTTTGCAAAGGCAATGGTTTGTGGAAATGCCAAGTAATCAGTGTTACACTTCGAGTGTCGTCATGCCGTAATATTCAAATAAGAATGATGACATCATATTTGATCTCATGAAAACTGAGGGATTTACCCACTGCAAAGCGACCAACCCGTTGTATGAACACCAAATTTGTATCTTTTTACTGGTGTAACAATCCAGTTTCTTCACTTTTGCAGGGAGAAGTATATTTTGTAGTATTCATCAGTGTTTAACAAAACAATAAAATTTGCAGCAAAATAATCTTATACTGCTGGCAATGTAAAGTAACAACTATGTT
The DNA here is from genome assembly GCA_945859785.2 of Tridacna gigas. Taxonomy (NCBI): domain Eukaryota; kingdom Metazoa; phylum Mollusca; class Bivalvia; order Cardiida; family Cardiidae; genus Tridacna; species Tridacna gigas. The sequence goes on from OX244028.2 coordinate 24,275,696, forward strand.
CACAACTTATTGTCCATGTTTAGGTTTTCAATAAACCAGTATAGGTAAAAGAAAAATACCTCTACACAAGTACCTCGTTCGCATTATATAGCTCTCACTCGATAAACCTTTCATTATCAGTTTATATTATTGTTAATGTTTGGGATAACAGGTTGAAAATCACATACTTTGACGAGATAATTTATAAACCCAACTCGATAACGTTTGTAATAATAATATTATTATCTCTTCACGGTTCGTGATTTTAAACGTATTTCCAAAAAATAAACAATGATATGAACTGTTAATGAAGGGTTTATCGAGTTAAAGTATAAAAACACCATCAATATTGATAATAACAACACGTAAGCCTACAATATCTAAGCTCCAGCGTCGTAGACGTTGACCGAAGTAAATATCCTCCGTCCCCTTTCTCGGCTGACCAGTCTAAACAGTTGATTGGACCTTTGTGACCCTGCAATTATGGATAGAAGAAAGTTTGTCTTCGATAAATATTGTAGTTCAAATGATGGAGGGAGACGTAATCAAAGTACATGATTTATGAGTAACCGAGGGTACCCCTTGTAAAAATCTTAACCTTTGCCAACGACAAAAGCTACTTTCGTAGGGTATCAAACCAAGAGAACTAATGCCAGAATTAAAAATAAAACCCTTGGCAATATTGTTGTGTGTAGTTCTGATTAAAAGAAATACCAACAAAACACAAGAATCGATGCATCGGCCGCCATGATAAAATGGAAAAACATGTACGGAAGTGGTCGTAAAACACCGAAACAAACAATACCTTTAATTTTCCCACAAATTCCCAGACAAACGTTTTGTCCTCTTTCGGCAAGTAGGAATAGATATAGATGAACGAATCGTGGCAGCCAATCGCAACATTTTGACAATCTGCGACAACGATAAACAGAAGACAAATAGTACATGTATTGATAAGGCAAAATCTTTAGGGTTCACAAAAAGAAATGAGCCATGCTTTGCGAAAAGGAAGCTTAATGCATTTGCAAAACGTATCAACCAGTGATAACGTATTCTGTAATTTGCTAGAGAACGTCATTTACCTTTCAATCTTGCACATTACATTCTTGAAAGCAAAGTACTCATTAGTACCAAATGAACTTTGTTCAGCTGTGTAAATGACCTGTTTATTGCCATATATGATGCAATGTACCTTTAAATTTTACCAAATGACAAATGTTTAGACTTTTCATAATTGAAGCAGTTTTCAGACACATAAAAAGAAAAAAAAAAGAAAACTGTATCAAGATTTAATGATTAAAATAACCCTTTAAACGACGGGCAAAACTCATTTCGTACATTGGCTTCAAAAGTCTTCTTTCTCAGCGTTGAAAACACACCGGATGGTATAGTACAGGGTTAAATACCAGGCTTTGAACACATATACCCATTTAAAATCCCGAACGCACTATTCCGGAAGAGCCTTTTACCTACCCGGTGAAAACTTGATGACGTCAAATCTGTCTTTACACAACTTCCGGTTGACAGTCTCTACCCATGAGCCTTCTCTTCTCTCAAGAATCTGTAGGCTTTGGAAATATTGAACAAGAATCTGTAGACTTTGGAAATATTGAACTATATAAATATTGATTTTTGGAACTTTGTAAACAACATAAACTCAAATTAATCAAGAAAGATATGGACAAAAAGGCACAGTGAAGGCAATTTCTTTTGTAATGGTTGCTGGAATTTTAAGAAACCTATTTTGAAATCCATTGTTGATATTTTTCTGGAATAACATTCTCTGTAATATAATAAAGGAAGGAACGAGGAACATACTTTCTTTCAATATTATTGTTATTGCTGATTATGGTGTTGGTGGTTATTGTTGGCTGTTGTTTGTGCAGGTTTCATTTAGTTTTGTATTTAATTTTTGGAGCCTGATTATACATGTACGTTGTATATGCAGATTTGCTAAAAAATAGTGACACACAAAATTGCACATTTGTCTGCCCATCGATTTGTCTGTCTGTCGAATTTCCTGTGAAAACAGCGTGTCTTCAAGGAAAGTGTTAAACGTATGTCTTCAAAGGAACTATTTAAAAAAAAAAAGAAAAAACACTCAACAGCAAGAAATGGGACGTGAAATGAAAATAAAAACACTTACTAGCCATCTTTGGTACCAAGAGCAAGCATGGATCCAACGTTGTTCGAATCAATAGATAAATACTGGCTCCCCTGTAAAACACAGTTTCATTATTGATAAGTCAAAGACCATCATTGTTAACTTTTTTTTTTAAATATTCACATTTCCAACATCTAGGTAATGGCATTAAAATAAGAGGCAAACGTCTACTTGGAAAGTAATCACAAATGCAATTTCAATTCAAAGTTCGCTAGAGTGTGCATTTATTTTAGGTGATTGCTCAATGTAAGTTGCACTGTGCAATATACGTAATACATTCCTGAGTCGTGCCGTGTGTATCTGACAAGTTGGTATGTTACCACAATGTTAAGCCTCGGAAGCAATCCAGTGCGTTTTTGTTGTTCGTTTTTAAATGTAGATGCAAGATCACAATGCACACACAACTCCAATGTATTGCGCAACACACTCGCAAAACAGCCTTATCATTGTAATATCGTTGTCATGTTTCCATGTTTACAAATGAATTCGACATTTTTATATAAGCAATCATGAACGCCCTTCTTTTGCAATTTCGAAGCATGTCGTGACGATTTTGCGGCAACAGTTACCCAATTTATAACATATACACGTATTTGGTTTATATATGCATGATTTAAATAATTCTTTTCGACGATCTTTCGTCTCTCACATCTGATGTGATAAAAATTGCCACTGACTTGAATAGAAAGTTGTGTCAGTACTGGTGTGAGAAAGCCAGGAAACACATGCGTAGGTACACCTACTACCGTGATATAGCCTAAGTTGTTAAAACGGCGTTAAACTTCATTACAAACAAACAGCAAAGCATGAGTGAAAATCATTTTACCTTCATTTGGAACTTAAATCCGGCCTTCTTTTCTCTAGAGTTGTAAGCACAAACGACACCATCCAGTCCAGCAGTTAAGACATCCACGTGAGAATTTCTGACAATGCTAAGTCCTCGTAAGTCGTCATAATGGCACTGTAAATATGTGAGTCATGCTGTGTGAAAAGGGGGCTTAATGCATCTGCGAAAATTATTCACCGAGGTCAGCTGCGCAGTCAGCGCAGTCTGACCTTGGCCGAAACTTTTCGCTATTGGTCCATTTTCTGTTTGTCGAAGAGGGTATTATGGACCCATAATCATGTGATGGCTTGATTGGTACAATGCATCACAGAGATGCACTGAGCCTATTTTTTCACAGAGCATGGTTCACATATTTGTGAGACTGTGTTCAAAGAAATTTTGCTTCACATGGGAAATGTAAAGAAAATAAATGTGGTAGCGTACAATTTTGAAAGTAATTAACTTGACACGAAGCATCTGTGGAAGAAAAGAAATAAAAAAGAGAAAAAAAACTCGAGTCAGGCTTTTCAGTGCCGTATCTTATTATGAAAAGTCCCAAAACACAAAGACAGAAAACATCTGCTTCTACATCGTCGTGCGAAAACTTTGACAATATCTGATACCTCTGCTATTACTATAGAGACTTATGTAGGAACCATGCTCTGTGAAAAGGGGACATAATGCATCTGAAAAAGGTATCAACCCACATCAGCCTGCGCAGTCCATGCAGGCTGACGTGGGTCGAAATCTTTTGCTATTTGTTAATCTTATGTATGTCTAAGGACCATTCTTGCTCTAAATTTAGTCAGTTGTAAGACTAAATGGATTTTATGCATCCCTAATGATTTGATGACCTTCTTAGTACAATAGATCATGAAGATGCCCTAAACCACCTTTTGCCCGAGCATGGCTCATTTTCTCTAAACTAGAGATACATGTAGTTTTTAACTAACAACAGAGGATTCCATACCAAGATTGCAGGTAACCCTCAGGATATTTTCGACACATTTATGTCATTTTTTTTATTTTAAAATTGCACTGAAAAGGCGACAACAGCTAAACGATTGTTCCTGCATGGGGATGCTCTTTTTTTTCAGATGGCAAGTCGGATTTATTTTTTAGATGAAAATTTGTAAAACCTGGGTGAGCGGTACGGGGTCTATATAGGCCTCTTGCAACGGGAACTCTTCGTTTGGAATATTCACGACGAGAATAGAATTCATTGTGGTTCCGACTAAAAGTTTGTTGTCAAGCGCTCTGAGCATACGTATACCGCCTTCCGTCTTTGGAATCTGAAGTAGCATGAAAACACAGAGTTTGTTTAGTGTTTAACGATTTTTTCAACATTATATCACTGATATCGTGGTGGTCAGTGCTCCTAGCCATGCTTTCCGGGAGTTTCTTTCACTAGTACTTCACACAATATTCTTTCAAAGCCATTCGAGAGAGAGGAATGAATCTATCGCAATGACTGTCATCAATCCTTGGAAAGAAATTAGCCGAGCTGGGAATAGAAGAAGCGACCCCTGAGGTCCAAGCCATGCACGTCACTAAATGGGCTGCAGGGCTTGGCATAGATCAGTCAAATCACTCTAAAAACTTATTAGTAATTTGTTACCGGGTATGCTCTAAATCATCATTGAAACGAATGCAACTGATACTGCCAAACGTGGATCCATCCGTCCATTCATCCATTCATCCATCCATCAATTAATCAACCAACCAATCTTACGAGTGCACATTCTTATTTTTTCAAAGAGCTCCAGGAAGATATCAGTCATCTTAATACATGTACATGTACCATTCTTTGTGCAATCCCATTAAAACATGAACTCAACATCCAAATACTATGTTGTCTGATCATATTCCGTGTTCTGTGTGCGGCGTTTTTTTCCTGTTTCTATAGAGTTTTCGCAAAAGTCGACTGAATTATTTCATATGACCTGCAGAAATCCAGTGGAATCCATGTTTTTACCCCACTGCCAGCTGTGTATTATTCCATCTCTCCCACCGGACAGGATGTGGCCCCGGAAATGAAGTATAGTAAAAACTGGGCCCTGCAACCAGAATACATAAAATACACGGACGGGTCGAAATATCTTCAACTGTTTCACTAAGAAATTAATAATATTGCTTTTAACCGCTGCAGATAAACTAAATACGATCCTGCTATTGGAAAATGGTAAAATGTCGCCCTCGAAATGTAGTATTGTCAAAACACAGCCCTGTTCAACATGAAATAACAGTACAAGTCAAGCGCCAAAATGCGCGTTGTAAGCAGTCTTAACACAGGGTCAAAACTACAGACTGGTGCAAAAAGTATTGGTGAAAGGGGCAGCCATCTTGGATTGCCTGATTAACCAAATCCAAATTATATAGCCTCCCTTGAATTATAAATAGTATTTTGACTGAAAAGGAAACACTGACAGACAGGAAATGACATCATAATTTTATGACATCATCAATATTCCAAGAATTCAGCGTCTGTAAGCGTTTCATTTGTAAACACTGACATGGGTAGAAAAGGCGCTGAAATTTCATCTGAGGTAAGAAAACTGGCAGTGGATCTGCACCAGAATGGGCACAGACTTTGTGAAATAAGTAAATTGTTGCAACTGCCTTATATGACAGTTTCCAATATTATCAAAAGATTTTTCCAAAGTGGATCTGTTGAAAACAAGGCCAGAACTGGCAGGCCAAAAGTTGTCACAGACAGAGATTGTCGCAAGCTTGAGAGGCTGGTAAAAGTCAATCGTAGAGATTCTTTGAGTGATATAACCTCAAAGTTCAATGAAGTCAGGGACAGAAAAGTATCTAAAAGAACTGTACAGTATCATTTGAACAAACATGGATTCAAGAGGAGAGTATCAAGAAAGCGTGTAGTGATTCGGGAGGTCAACAGAAAAAAACGGTTGTCATGGTGTTTGGAAAAGCGTAGATGGCTTGTAAATGGTAATTGGGATAAGGTAATTTTCTGTGATGAAAGTCAAATCGTAATAGGAAACAATAACAGGATATACGTTTGGCGAAAGCAAGGGGAAGGATACAGACCGGACTTGGTTCTCTCAAAGGCCAGTCGCAAGTTCCAGGTAATGATCTGGGGTTGCGTTTGTTGGAATGGTGTTGGAACTTTAGCAAAAGTGACAGGCAATATCAAGTCAGAAAAATATAAAGAAATACTTGAAGAAAATATTTGGCCAGTTATAGTTAGACATTTTCCAGATGATCAGTACTTTTTTCAGGATGACAATGCCCCAGTGCATAGATCTAGGGTATTACAGAGATACAGAGCCACCAACAATTTAAAATCCATTTCTTGGCCTGCTCAGTCACCGGATCTGAATGTCATTGAAAATATCTGGCTGTATATTAAAAGAAAACTAGCTTACAGACACCATGTTATAAACAGTGACAGCGATTTGTTCGGAGAAATTCAGAGAATCTGGATGACTATTCCCACCTCATACATTCAGAGCCTATATTTATCAATTCCCAGGAGAATAATGTCAGTGATTCGACTTAAAGGACACTTGACGAAGTATTAAGGTAAGACTGGTACTATTACGTTTGTTTTGGTTGAAATAATTTGCTATTTTTGTCAGTTAAATCTCTATGATTGAAGTGAGCAAAATCCAAGATGGCCGTCATTTCACCAATACTTTTTGCACCTGACTGTATAGCAAAACACGTAAAGAAGCTTCTGGAACTTTGCGAGTTAAGTGATTCTTACGTCATGGGCGTGCTTGATAAAGTTCGTAATTTTGTTTCCAGCCTCGCCAAACACGTAAATAGTTCCGTTGGAATCTCCAGTAATAAGATCGCCCTTCTCCGTAAATGCCAGACAAATCACGAACTTGGCTCGAAGAAATCCCTGTAAAATTGTACAAAAATATACATAATACAAGAGGATCAACGATGAAAGGATTATTGCATTGTTAAAACACTAGGTCACACTTAATATCGCTGCAAGCGAGAAATAGAATGTAGTAGAATGGAGGTGACGTGCGATTTTATTCCATCCTAGAGGTGCCAAGGTCAAATCACGTGATGAGCGGTGTTTACCTTTGGAACAACTAAGACGTGAGTATTCAATCTAAGTTTCAAGAAAGCAACCACATGCTGTGGTTGGTATATGCTGTACATAGGAACTTTGTTTACAATTGTTTACAATCAAAGTAAAATGGCAATGCTTGAATCAAGGCAAGACATAGATTGTGCAAGAAACACAGTTTTGGGGAAAAATACTCTTTTGAATAAACCAAAAGAAAAAAGCACTTCTGGTTTTTTCATTATTGTTAACAGTTAATTTTTTAAAGAAAATTCGCATTGACTAATGATTCGGGTTTTCTTTCACAATTGGGAGACAATTCCTAATAACCTTCGTAATGAAAGTAGAGCATTTAATTACTTAGGAACGATAATCTAAAGAAAGCCGAACTAAAAAAAAACATTTACTCGTTTAAACTTTAGGCTGCTAAGCGCGACTCACTAACCGTTTGCGGACAGTGTAGATCAAGATCAGACTGCACAGAAGGTGCAGTCTGATCTTGGATCTACATTGTCCGATAAGGAGATATCTTTCCCCAAAAAAAAACATTTGGAATAGCAACATGTTTTTTTTTTTTTTAATCGGCTTGAAAGTTTCATATCACTTATTCAGCAGGATGACGGTTCAGTTTATGTATTTGTTTCATATTGTAACGATATTAAATTCTTACGGATACCATTATAGCAGACTTGCTGTTTCCTGTTACCCATGACTTACTTCAACCCTCCAAAAGTACCTTTGAAATAGGAAAAGTTTGGTGTTTTACTATCGACTTGAAAATTTCATTTCTTTTATCTGGCAGGATAAGGGTTTGAAAAGGAAAGTTGTGGTACCAAGCAGGATATGACCTACCTCGAAGTCTGGTTTAGCGGACACCTGTACAGTGCAACTATCCGTGTAGATCTTCCACCAGCATATATGTTCTTTTCCCATGGTAACTACAGTGTCCGGGAATTTGGGATTAAAGCCGATGTCACACACAAGGTCTGTATTCAGCTGAAGGTGAAATGGTCAAATGTTAAAAAGGAGGACACTTCTCATTCAGATGAGAAAATTTTAGTCTTGTCCACATTAAAAGCATTTGTTGACGTAACACTGCTCAAATTACAGGATTTGTCGGTGAAAGTGTAAAGAAAATCATTAATGGCGAGAAATGCTGGCTACCAGCTCTTTCTCCTTTAGGAATAAAAATTACTAAAGCCTTATTCTTCATGGTTATAAATACATCGAATCGTTTGATAAAGGATTCATCGATTAATGGACAAAGTATACAACTTTTTTATTTCCTTGCAGAATGAAGTTGTGCTCTCTCTCTCTCTCTCTCTCTCTCTCTCTCTCAAATAACAGTGTGGCAAGTAGCGGTTGGTTTTAACAACAAAGTGCTCTCTTTTTTGTATACATGTATTTCTATACCACCACAGACTTCATACGGAGATTACTCATGGCTCTCATGTACAATCGATCTTAGACCAAAAAACCATAGCATTAAGTAGTAATAGAAATACAAGAAACAAGAAATCTTTCAAGACAGATAGACGGCGTAAGCGGTACCGGAACATGAATATTGAAAATAGTTTGTCGTTCGATATGAGAAGGAGAAAAAAAAATGAATACTGGTGTCATAAAAGAGCCTGCAAATAGGCCTGCAGGGGTCCGCCGAATAAACATGTCCACCATACTGACCAATCGCAAAATGCTATTTATTCATTCGAGTGTACCAATACCAAGAAGTAGGTCAAAGCCAGTGTATTCAGCGACGCCAACAAAACTGTGACGGAAATCCCTTACAAGAAGTATAAAATATTACCTTTTCTTCGCCTTGCAGTTCGCCATTGGAAATATCCCATATTGTAATTGACTTTTCGGTGCAGTTGTCTACAGCTGCGAGCAGATCCTTGGAAAAAAAAACCATCTATTTTTTATTGATGGATTTCAAACAGGGAAAGACCTAGGACCATATTGGACAACCATTCTACATACGTTCTAATTCATTATACAAAGATAGGCTTTTTAATAAGCTGAGGTGTTCTATCTCAGCCATTTACGTGGTTTATTTTATGGGGTGGGTTAAGGATAAAGATGCGTTGTGCTAAGGTCTGTATTCCAAAATTAATATCAGAAAAGAATGATTCCTGGGTCCGTATTCACAAACCATTCTTAAGAACGTTCTCAGTCTTATTTTCCAGAATTTTCTAAATTTGAGAGTAACACAACTTCTGCTTGGCTAAACCATTTACTTTCAAATGTTGAAAATATTGGAGAATAAGGCAAAGAATGTTCCTAAGAATAGTTGGTGAATGCGGACCCTGCTTCAATGCTAATTGTTGATAAGTCATTCTGAACAAAGATTCGAACTTGTATAGCTTGCTTTAAAAACTAGAATCATAGCTCGGACATTTCAGAGAACATATAAATGGGCCATGCTGTGTGAAAATGGGATTTAATGCACCTGCAAAAAGTATCGACCCATGGCAGCCTGCGCAGTCGGCGCAGGCTGACCGGAGTCAATTTTTTTTTTTTTTTTGCTGTTGGTCAATTTTCAGCATGCCCAAGGACACTCCTACCTCGTGATTCAGTCGGCTGTAAGACAAAATGGATTTTATGGATCCATAATTATGTGATGACTAGTTTTTTTATAATGCATAACAGAGATGACCTCCCCCCACTTTACCAGAGCATGGCTCAATTATTATTGAAACAGGAGTCAGTCCTCTCTCAATGCTGGATAAGGTTGATGTTGCAAATACAAACAAAAAATGGCACTTCAGAACACTTCTACATTGAACTATAGAGCGGTGGTTGCCATCTTCAAAGACACAAGTCATCTTAAAGACAAAATTTAATAAATACTAATAATAATATGACTTGTTCTACATGTATGAATAACAAGAAGATTGAATTTTGATATTTCGGCAGAGCCATTTTGATAGTGGTTTTGTGGAAAATACTTTAATTACATCATGTATTCTTTATAGCTGAAATTCATTAAGATATCAGATTATCGATATTTTGTAGCGGTCTAATAATTGTCTTCTTTGATTTCCTTGCCCAAGGACACTCCAATGATAATAGCGGAAAGTTAACCTTGGCTTCCCGATTACAAAATCTAAGCGACATAGGATCCAGAAAATAGAAATAAATATATAAATAAACAAATTAATTAACTGATAATAATTATGATAGAAAATGAATTACCTGGTTTGGAGAGAATGCCACACAAGCCACCGACTTTTCAAATTTTCCAGCCCCGATTATTTGCAACGTTTGTAGGGTGTCGGCCCTCCATATTCGAATGTGAGCCTGAAAACATACATGTTAAACGTTTCAATTTCTTTTTATCTTTGAGAAAAAATACAGAGCATATTGTTAGCATTGATTTGAGCCGTGCTTTGCGGAAAAGGGGCTTAACGTATCTGCGAAAAGTATTGACGCAGGCTGACTTGGGCCGAGACTTTTCGATATATGTAAATTTTCTGTATGTTGAAAGACCAATCTAATTCATGATTTAGTCATTTGTTAGACAAAGTGGACTTTGTGGATCCCTAATTATGTGATGTATTGCTTGGTAACAATGCATCACGAGGATGCATTAAGCCTCTTTTTCACAGAGCATGGCTCTTTATTGAAATTATTGTAATTGGTTATCAGTTTCAATTTCACTTATTGGCACAAACGACATAATATGATTGAACCGTGTTCTGTCAAAAGGGGCTTTAGTGCATCTCCGTGATGCATTATACCAAGCAAATCATCACATCATTATGGTGGATAATAGCCACTTTTTATCAACAGACTAGATCATGAGTTAAACTGGTCCTTGGACATATAGAAAACTGGCCGATGGCGAGACCCTGTTTGTCCAATATATTACCCGTGCTCTGGCAAAAGGTTTTTGCCAGAGCACGGGTAATATATTGGACAAAAAAGGGGCTTAATGCATCTCCGCAATGCATGATATTAAGGAAATCATCACAGTATTATGGATCCATAAAATCCATTTTGCATAACAACCGACTAAATCATGAGGCACAGTGGTCCTTTGAGCTGCAGAAAACTGACCAATAGCAAAAGGTTTCGGACTAGGTCAGGCTGCCCCGATTTCGCAGGCTGACATGAGTCGATATTTTTTGCAGATGCAATAATCCTCCTCTTCACAGAGCGTGGCTCATATCAATAGGAGCACCTTCTAAACAATTTCATACTTCATTTAAAGAGAACAGTGATTTAGTTACACGCCAACTGCGAAGGCCGATCGAAACATACCTTTATATCTGGGTTCTTTCGGTTGCCGTATTGTCCAGTGGCGACAATAACTCCATTCGGGTGGACATCAATACTGGAAAATGAAATATGTAATTTGAAACAGATCAAGTGGTCTAAACGGCGTTTTAAGACCCATCCTCTGCGAAAAGGGGGTTTAATGTCCCTGCAAAATGCAAAAAGTATCGACCATGCCAGTCTGCGCAGTCCGAGCAGGCTGACATAAGTCGAAACTTTTTGCTTTTTGGAAATTTTCGAGGACAATTTTACCTCATGATAGTCTGTTGTTAGGCAAACTTGGTTTCTTATGGATCCATGATTATGTGATGACTTCCTTGGAATAATACATCACGGAGATGCATTAAGCCACCTTTTGTCAGAGCATGACTCAAAATAATTTTAGTTATTGCACTGAGACAGCACTCATTTCTGTCTATATGTATAGTAAGCTGTGATCCAAATACTGGTCAAAGGCACCTAACATAGCAACAAATACGACTTGTTTCAATAGGTCGATTAATTATTTGCTGATTATGGCATCAGGAAAAATTAAATGGATAATTTAAGAGTGTAAACGCCTAATGGATTTCAACCACAACAGCCTTTTTTTTTTTTTTTTTCAAACAAGAATATATCAGTGGTATGTACGTCTCTTTAGAGCTAAAAAGTGACGTTATTAGTTGTCAAATCAGGTCGCAAGGCAGTTAGTAATATAAATTGTCGTCTAGCTAATTTTCTTTTAACGCGATCGCTAACAATTTTAACCATAAAATGCGATTTTAACCATAAAACACGATTTTACCCCCATCGATCGATTTTACCTTATGGTTAGTTTTTAACCACAAAATTTTTTTAACCACAGTTGAACCATAAAACGTTTTTTCGTCGTTTATCTTAATAACCACAGAGCACCGCAAAACTCGATTTGCATCGATTCGATCCGCCTCCCTCCTTTCTCTCTATATCTAAACCACAGAAGAACCAGCTAACCCACAAACATTTTAGCTAGATCCCGACGCATCCGCCTCTCCCGTCGGCTAACTAGTTAACCAGCAAACCGACCAACAAGCTAAATTAAGAGGGAAGGGCTAGGCTGTGGGAGACAATGGAGCGAGCGATGCAAGAGCAAGCGACAGAGGAAGGGACCGAGAGGGATTGGCTGAGATGCATATAGAAAAAATAAAATAAAAAATAAATTTAAAATTAAATAAAAAAAATAAAAATTGAATTAAGTTAAGTAAATTAGTAAATATATAAAATACCCCATGTAACATCTTACTGCAATGATCGGGGTATTAAGAACTAGCAATATTTCTGCTTTGTCGACCCGACATTTCTAAATATGTTTTTAATAAGCTCATTACGTTTCCACTATTTTGTTTTATAATTTATTATAGAACTATAAAACAAAATACCCATCCAACATCTTTACGTAAAATAAAAGGGTATCTTCTTCTAACGCCTGACATTTGTACTACATTGTTTTATAATTTATTATAGAACTATAAAACATGAACCAAGAAACTAACTACTTCCCAGATTTAGAAGATGAAAACCTTCTATCTCCTTGCAGAATATTTATTTTAGGCGCTTCCCATACAGGTAAAACAGAACTATTTAAACGTATGTTGTTTCGTGGTGATTTTGGACCAATGAAAAACATATCTCTGTTAATATTTGCACCATCCGATTTAACTTTAAACCAGAAATGCTATAAAAATCTAGACAAAAAACTTAAAGATGTAACTAAAACCGTAATTACCAAAACAACACCTAAGCCAGAACCAGAGAAACGTAAAAATGTAAAACGAGTTATTCTTTTTGATGATACAGATGACACCACAAAACTACCAGAATGGTACAAAGAAAAGTTTACGGTAGATAGCCACCATCTTAACGAGGATATCGTAAACATATCCCATAGAATTCGAACCGGATCTAAAATGGTTAGATCGTCTTGCGAATGGATTATTTTAACCTCTATTCCTAAGTTCGATTTAATAGATGTATGCCAAACCATCCGAGCCAACCCTAAAATAGTGCAAAAATATTTATCTGATCCATCTGGAATTTGTAAAGATAGTAAAGGAGGCATCCGATGTTTTAACAATGTTGCTGTAAAAATGACTACATGTCTAAACGAAAAAGGAGAAGAAACACCAAGATATTTTAAAGTACAAGACATAGGAAAAAGTAAAACATTAAAAGCATTAGAAAAAGATCCTTAAAAATAATTTAAGTAAAAAATTTTAATAAAAAATTACATACGATACATACAATGGCTAACTTAAAATACTTCGTTAAAGAATACAAAAAATACGACTCGGTAAGTATCTACATACAAAACGCTAAGGTTTCCCTAGACAAAGAAAGCGATATGATTGTTTCTACTACATTTACCCATTATGGATACAACAAATGTAAAGCGATGGTTTGCCAACCAACTATTGACAAGCTTAAGGAAATTGAAAACAAGGTAAACGATTTTCTAACTAAAACATTTAACGAAACAGAAAAAGTTAAGATTGCTATAGTTTATGGAGATAGCGTCTATGCTAAATTAGACAAGCATACTCCTCCAGAAGCAGTTAAAAATGTAGAATTGAGAAGTGTCTACGTTAATCCAGAAAAGAAAGCATTGATCCAATTGCATTTTACCGCTTAAAAAATATTTAATATACAAAAAATATTAAATATTTTACAAATGCATGTTTTAAAAAAATTAGATTTTATAGAGAAACAAAGGATAGAATATTGCTTATTAAACAAAAAGAAATTTACACATGACACATTACAAAAAGTGATCCGATATTCTAGAGCGGATGAAACAAACAATATCTGTAGTTTTTTAGCAACATTATACTACCATTTTAGTCCACTTTTAGCTTTTTATGATCTTAAAGAATTTACCTTTTATGCTGGTAGGTTTGTAGGTCAATTTACGCTATTTAACGACAACATGCAATGGATACAAGAATGCTATAGTTTCTTTTATAGATACTTCCAAGAAGGTAACCATCTTCCTATTCGAATCTGCTATACAACTACAAACAATAGTAACTTTTTAATAGATGTTGATATGGCCTATTTCCATAATCCTTTAGATGATGTTTACTTTTTTATGTATGATAGCGACAACAGCGATGATGATACATACTATTACGAAGATCTATCCGATGATGAAGAAAAACCACCAGAAACACCAACCATAATAAATCAAGGTAAAATTTTATACGCTGATATATGTTGCATATGTTTAGCTAATCCTCCAAATATTCTTTATAGAAATTGTTCCCATGTACCGGTTTGTACCGAATGTTGTGATATGTTAAAAAACAAAAAATGCCCCATATGTAGGACCCATAGCACAACTTGCACCGTTGTAACTTAAATTAAAGAAATCTATATATTAAAATGGCAACGCAAGAATCTATTACAGAGATACCAAAAGAAGAGATACAAACAGAGGAGATAGAGGAAGCTCCTCCAACCACAAAAGAAACCAGTAAAAAGCAAGCAGCTACAAAACGTAGCAGACCTCCATATGAAAGGTTGCATCGCGAAGTTTTGGATTATCTACATGAAAATATTAATCCTAAGCTAGATGCTGTTGGAAATACATTAAAGAATATATACGATAGCTACAACTATGCAGAAGAAAAGAAAAAGGAAGAAGCTCCTAATCCTATTACTGGAGAAAAACAAGAGGAAGAAGAGCTAGATCCAAAGAATCCTAGCCATAGAATTAAACTACTGATGCGTAAAATATTTTAAATATAAAATGGATATGTTTCGTAATACATTAGATTTATCTCCAACCTCTTTTAGAAAGAGTACATTAAAGATTTTTCTCCTGGATTTGGAAAAAGACAAAAATACCTTCCAGGAGAAAATCTTTTACTACAAGAAAAGAATAAATTTTACTACAGCTTTCGAGTTTGTATTTCTATATACCATTACAACTTTATCGCTTTTGCTTGGGATTTTATCTATATCCGACACGATTAAAAATGATAAAATTTTACTAATAGTTACCGAGGTGATTTCTGTTTTAATGGCGTTTTGTATTACCATCTTAAAATTTTGTTTAACGAGGATACAAAAGAAGCTTAACAGATTTTCTAAGTTACATACCTTGGCAACCACATATTTAAACATATTTTTGTTAATGTTTTCTAAAACTTTGTCTCACGAAGAGATATCCAATTCTGACTTTGAAAAATTACTAGTAGAATTAAACAAATATACCGAGCTAAAACAAAAGATATTAAACTTTTTTGACAATCCACAACCCACCACAAACAACACATCAAATCTACCGGAACTAAAACCTTTAAATTTAAACTTAAACAACAATAGGCGCAGATCTATAGTAGAAACTATTACAGAACAACCTGAAGAACGGGTTTAAAAAAGTAAAATAAGTTAAACAATATTAAAAAATATATTAATAATAAAATGAGTAACGCATCCAGTTTTAATCTACCAATAAACAAATATCTAGATAGATACAAGGATATGCTTGAGATTGGGTTGAAACCAGAGACAGGCAGCTACGAGGTATATACAAAAACGATAAATACATCTACATGGGGAGGGCGAAATGTAAATTTTAATCTTACAAACTCTGCACTAAATCGTCTAATTATTGGGGATAGATGTTACCTAAATTTTACTTGTACCGCTACTCTTGCAGATGGTACAAATATCCTAGCAGATTCTAACTTTGAACTTAGAGATGGAGTAGGTAACCTTCTTGTAGAAAATGTTAATCTTTCTGTTGCTGGTTCGGTTGTCCACTCGGATAGTACCGCCGCCGTAACTAGACATTTCTACGAGCATCTAACACATCCAAATAGCGAAAGATTAGCCGGACAACACGAAGATAGATACATTGGAAACGAAAACAATGCTTTTAATCTTGGAGCTAACAACTTGATTGGTGGTGAAACAGGAACCAGAAAGGTAGCTATTACAAATGGTAAAAGATTTAATATTGTTAACTGATCTTCCTTTCTTCGGTTGCAACGATTCTGCTCTTCCCGCTAGTCTTCCGGTAACTTTGGATCTTAGGTTGAATAGTAGAGAGGGAGTGATGTGGAATGGACAAGCAGCAGCTGGACAGCAACCGATTCTTACCATAGATACTGTAGAATTGTATATCTTTAGCGTACAAATGGAAGACGAACTAGCAGCTTCTCTAAATGCTAGATTAAGAACCGGTGAGCTAATGGCTGTATCCGATATGTGGGGTAGCTGTAATAGTGGTATATCTATAAATGCTACTGATACAATGGTTGCTAGCCAAAACGAAACCGTTCTATCTACTACGCCGGATGTTTTTGGTATTTCCTTCTTTCCAAATGTATCTTTTAATCCAACTATCGCACACGGCGGAATACATCCGTTTAGATCTAACTGGTTAAACCTAAACACATTTATAATTAAATCTAGCGGTTTTCCTGTAAGATATTACAAAGATTTGGGAAACAACGAAGATAGAGGTCGAAAGGGACAAATTACACAAGAGATTAAAACGCTATCTGAAAACAATATATCTCCTATAGATATGGAGGTATTTACAGCAGGAAATCTTAGCTTTTATCCTCTTGTTCTTAGACCAGTTACTGACGAATATGTTCTAACTCCAAAGCCATTTAGCGTATCTTTCGAAGGACAAAGTACCCAAACCGTTGTATTGGCATCTTCCTGTTTCTATTTCTACAAGCTTAGACACCAATGGCAACTATCTAGCCAACCAGCACAAACAAGAATTATTAAGTAAATATTTGTATCTATAAAATGGGAGCCGTTGTATCTATTGGAACATTAGTAGCAAATTCTATAGACAAAGTTGTTAACCAAAAACATGCAGATCGTTTAGCAGCACAAAGAAGAAAACTAAACGAATATCAAAAACCGATTACCCCTCCTAGTTTCTACCAATCTATAGCTGATAGGGACAAACATGTTCCTACCGGCCCCTATTCTACTAAAAATATTCGCAGAGATCTAAACAATGATGTAATTCCTGCGGGATATGCATTGGAACAGTTGCATAATATTGGTTTTGCGAAAGAAGTAGAAAACTATACAAAAAGAAAGAACGGAAGGATATCTGTGGATAAAACAAACTTAAAAGATGCGTTGGTTCGTATCCAAAAAATTGTAAAAAATAACTATCCGGATCTTACAGCTAATGATAGAGCCGCATTAGAAAAAGGTGGAGTATTACGACCAAACGAAAACGATGAGATATTAAAAAGATTGTCTACGTGGATCCATGAAGTAGACAAGGAGGAGGTATCCAACGATATATTGCAACAAATATTAAAATATGTTAACCTTAAAATAGCATTAATAGAAGACGCGTTAAATGTAGATGAAACAAGAAGACAAACCCAAGCGATTGTAGAGAAAGCCCAACAAGACAAAGTTAGCCATGTACTATCGTATGTAAATCGAGCGTTAGATTATAGCCTTAAAAGACAAACACAATAAATTTATAATATCTTAAACATATTATAAATTTTGAATTTATTTAAATTCTTTTGTATAGCTACCTAGGGAAAAATATAAAATAAGTTAAACAAAATAGATATATAGTAAAATGAGCATATTTAAAAATTTGTTTTCTAATGTTGGGTCATTCGTGGCCCGACAAGGAAGAAACATTGCTAGTTCTATTGGTAATTTAGCTAGTAGAGCAGCAAGAAATTTAAATCCATTTGGTAGTTTATCCAATTCAGAAAGGGACTACCTGGATCCTATTCCAGAAAGGAGAGTAACCAGAGGATTACAAGAAGACACCAGCACAACGAGATTACGATCTTCTCCAACAGCACCTAGAAGAATCAGAGAAACATAAAGGCCGATTCCAGCACCAAGAAGAAGAACAACGACGATAGAAAGACCAACTCCTGCACCAAGAAGATCCAGAGTAACGGAAAGGCCTATTCCGGCACCGAGAAGAACAATAGGAAGACCAGAATCTATTTTAGATTCTGATTTTTTACAAGATGCTGTAGCACAAAACGAAGAAGCAAATAGAATAGCATTTAGGAGGTCCGATCTACAAGAGCTTAACCAAAGACTAGAAGAAGATCTAGGAGATCCTATAAATTATGGAGAATACCACACTGAAGAATCTTTTAGAAACTATGTAAACGGTAACATTAGAAATGCAAGAAATTTAAACTATGATGAGATAGCTAATACACACGCTAATTTTGACCAGCCAAACATCCGCTTTCCAAAAAGACAAGGATTTTCAACAGTAGATCACTTAGAGGATTCTGACTATGTTGAGTTTTACAATCCAGCTACAGGATTTAGTAGATATGTTCCTAAAAGCAAATTTTACCAAACAGGTAGTTTACGAGACGGAGACGGGCAGCTACATGTTAAATTTAAATCAGACGAGCAAGACTTACTTACAGATAGATATATGTTTGACAACTCCGAATATTATAGGTTGTTGCACAACCCTAATGTACATTATAGATTTATTAAAAGAAACGACATTCCAAAGAAAAATAAAAAAAATAAAACAGGCGGACACTTTCCATATTTTTTAAAGGAAGAGGTTCCAATAAATCTAACTAAATATGGTATATACAAACTATCAGAATGGGAAAAACTAAAAAGCAATGAGGTAAACGTAAATTGTCTTGTAGATTGTTTTAAAGAAACCGAATATTACAACAGCTTAAAATGTTTAATTACCGGTACCTTCTCTAAAAGAAACAAAAAAGATCTAACAGAGATAGCAAATCATGTTAAAAAAATCATCGTGGTACGCTTTTTTGCTAAAGGAAAAAAGAGACTTTTAAGATATCCACCAGACAAACCAGAACTTAAAAATGTTAAAGATGAATATGAAATAGCTTGTTTCGAAGATCACTTTTTTAAATGTGAAGAAACAGAATACTACTGTAACTATATTAGAAAATGCGGATGGAAAGAAGGAGTAAAAACTTACGATTGTATAAGCGAAAAAATGGATAGTTTAAATCTTGTTAGTTTTATGGTTACCGAAGCTTTTAAAGATTATTTAATCGAATTTACTAGTGAACAATACAAAAGTTTATATGGAAAAGATGTAAGTAAAGATATAGTTTTCAGGGGAGATTTTTCTGTTTTAGAAGATAGCAAATTTCCAATAAAAGCTAAACCAAAACTAACCAAAGAAAAATTAGAAAGAAATTTAAATACTATTGATATAGAAGATGATAAAGATATAGAAGAGAAAGGAGAAAAATCTAAATTTACTGATTTTATTCTAGCAGATATAGAGGCGACCACGGATGGAGATATACATCGCCCCTATCTTTTGTGTTGTATGGACGAAGAAGGCAAACATAAACAACATTTTTGGGGGCCGGATTGTGTACAAAGATTTTTAGATTTTGTAATTGATAACTTTACAGATAAAGATTATAAAAATGTCGATGAAGACGATAGAAAAAAACCTTTAATATACTTCCATAATCTTGGTTACGATATTAAATTTATTTTTAAATATCTTAATTCTATACAAACAATAGAACCAACTAAATCTAGATGCGTTCGTTGTGTTGGCTGGTATCGAGGGAGAAAATTAGTTTTTCATGATACTTATGAAAAGATACCTATAGGCCTTGGAGCTTTTGCTAAAAATT
Organism: Tridacna gigas; assembly: GCA_945859785.2. NCBI lineage: Eukaryota > Metazoa > Mollusca > Bivalvia > Cardiida > Cardiidae > Tridacna > Tridacna gigas. Next base: position 24,295,633 of record OX244028.2, read on the forward strand.
TTGGTTTAAAAATAGGTAAATATATGGATTTTAAATACGATCTTTTTACAGAGTTTAGTGTTACCAAGCCTTATTTAGCTTTAAAAACAGATGATTTAGTTTTAGACAACAATGAGGATGATGACGAAGCAACTGGAGAGTGTTTACCAGAAGAAATTATAGAACTTCGAAAGCTTGTTCCGAATAAATATATATTTAAAAAATATATTTCCGATTTTATAGGTGAAGTTTATTGTTTAGATCATAGACAATATGCCATCGACTATTGTTTTAGAGATATAGAAACACAAAGACAGGGATATACTACATTTAAAGGATGGTGTCGAGACGATTTTAATTTAGATTTAGATAGCGTCCTAACCATAGCAAGTTTAGCTAATAAATATGGAGAGCAAGAAGGAGTATTCGATGGTGTTTGTAAACTTACTGGAGTCACCAAAGAATTTATACAAGCTAGTGTGGTTGGTGGAAGAGTAATGCCCGCACTTTACGATAAAAAAGATTCGGCCGCTAGATTATACAACTTTACAGAAGAAGATGAAAAATGTAATTTTAACCCGGAATATGATATAGATGAAATAGATCAATTTAAAGAACTATCTAATTTTAATTTCTTTCCTAGAGGAAGAGTTTATAGCTTTTCAGTAAACAGTAAATTGAGCAAAGATAGATATAGAGATAAACAACTAAAAGAGATACGAGAAAAACAAAAGAAAGACAAAGAGAAAGGGATTAAACAAAGAAAAAGCCCAAAAAAGCCTATGTACACCTATACACCAAAACACAAACTTTTAAAAAAGAAACCCGAAGAAGAACCTAAAGAAGGTTTACAATATTTAGATGCTTGTAGTCTATATCCCACAGCTATGGTTAAAATGGAAGGTTTTCTTAAAGGTAGACCATCTATAATTTCTAAGCACCAGCTAAAAACTAAAAAGTTTACTAGATTTGATGGATATTTCGTGCAAATTCGTATTACTAAAGTAGGTAAACATTTACATTTCCCATTTATGTCTAAGAGAGGTACCGAAAAAGAAGAAGAAAAAAAAGAAAATGATCCAGGAAGACCTATAGAAGAATTAAACAGACAATGGACTAACGATATGGTGGGTGAGAAAATTATAGTAGATAAATTTACCTTACAGATACTAACACAACACCACCAAATAGAATACGAAGCTTTACAAGGAGTTTACTTTAATGATGGAAGAAACAATCGTGTATGTAAGCTAATGGAAACGATTTATAGAAAGAGACTAGAGTTTAAACAACAAGGCAACCCTATACATTTTATCTATAAATTAATGATGAATTCTTTGTATGGAAAGACTATAGAGTGGGCACATCCGGAGAAAAATAAATATTTTGAAATGAACGGAAAAAAAGCAACATCTTTAGCTAAAATTCATGATAACTATAGCGGAATGATTCTAGACATTACTGAATTAGAAGGAAAATACAGGTTAAGATATAGAGAAGGTATTTTAAAACATTGGAGTCGCCCGCAGTGTGGATCTGAAGTATTAGGAAAAAGTAAACAGGTAATGGCTAATTTTATGGTTCCCGTCGACGATTATATAGAATATACAGATACAGATAGTTTGTTTGTCCACCTGAAAGGCGTTGAAATATTAGAAAACATAGAAAAGCACTGCGTAGATTTAGAAAAGCGGCTAATAGAAAAAAAGAAAAAGGCGGATCCAAATTGGGTGCTAACAGAGCAAGAAGAAGAAGAAAAAATAAATAAAGTTAAAATTTTTGGGGAAAACATAGGTAATTTAAAAATAGATTTCGAACTTAAAAAACCCAATCCGAGATGTACCAAAGCGGCCTTTTTAGGTAAAAAATGTTATTGGATACATGTAGTTAATGATAAAGGAGAAGTTGATAATAAAATAGTTATGAAGGGGGTACCCCAATCAGCTATCTATCATACATTAAAAAATAAGTTTGGAGGTAATATAGAACATATGTTATATGCTTTAAGAAGGAGAACAAGTGGAGTAGTGTTTGATCTTACAGTATGTGGAAGCAGAGTTAGGATGAGTCATAGTTTTAACCACGAAATTAAAAATCTATTAGATTTTACTCGAAGTGTTGGCCCTTTTGATTTAACAAAAGAAGAAAAAGAAAAAGTAGAAGAAGAAATAAAAAATAAAAGAAAAAGACAAATTAAAAATGACATACTTTAAAACAGGAACAATACAATCTATAACACCAGTAACTGAGGTATTAGAAGAAGATGAAACATTAGAAATAGATCCAAATGGTGGATTAGAAAGAGACGATCAAGATAGGTTACGAGTTAAAACACATACTGGTATTTCTTCCGATAGAGATGGGTTATCTTTTGTAGGAACATCTCAATGTGTGGAATATTTCTTTCGAGTTGCTTCTTCTGGTGTTTTAGCAGATGGGACAGTATTTAGCGTAGGAGATGCGTCTAGAAGTAGTTTAAGATCCTATCCTATTGTTGCTAATGGTAGAATATGTAAGGTAACAATATTAAAAACTAATTTTGTAGGAAATGGATCTACATCCCAAAATTTTAATTTAAATATTTTAATTAACGGGAACAATGTAAACGAAGGATTACTAATAGGTTCGCAAGGTTCTCAAATGGTTACTTTTCACTATCTAAATGGCTTTACAGATTATGATTTTTCTGTTAGAGAAGGGGATACCTTAGGATTAGAATTGGTTGGTAACAATCTTAGCAACTTTGCTATTACCGTAATATTAGAACAAGAAGAAGATTAAAATATTCTATAAAAATATGTTTTAAAATATCTTTTAAAATGTATTTATAAAATATGAGTTTGCATCGTACAGGTAGCATAAAAGATAGAACACAACAAACAACGATTACAACAACACAAACCGAAAGGCTTGTAGAACTATCTCCGGATGGAGGAATCGAATACCAAAATGGACAACTAACTTTAAAGGTTGCCAATGGTTTCACTTTAGATAGTAATGGATTAAATTTAGAAAATAGAAGAAAAAACTCCGTAATACAATACTATTTTAGAGCTGCTAGATCTGGTAACCTTCCAGCTGGTCGAGTATTTAGCATAGCATCTGGAAGTAATAGAAGCATTAGAGCTTATCCTATTGTTAGGCCCGGAAGATTAACAAAGCTATGGATATTACATACTACTTTTGCGGGCTACCAACCTTTTGGAACCGGACAACCTAACAAAATAATTTTTAAGGTTGTAATATTAAAAAACAACAGAAAGTTAGAAGATACAAACTTTTCTAATGAGGGAGATGGATTTACATCATCTTTCGATTTGGAAGGTGATTTTTACAATGTTTCAGAAACGGATACAATAGGATTAGAACTAGAAGGATCTCTTTTGTCAGATATAGCTATTACCGTGGTTATCGAACAAGAAGAAACTTAAAAATATCTAGATAGATTTAAAAATGAGTTTGCATAGAACAGGAACAAAATTATCAACTATACAGATACAAAGAAATTTATTAAACACAAATGTGGCAGCCAATGGGGGATTAGAAAAAAATGGAAACAACCAATTACGAATAAAAACAAACTCGGATAATTTTACGATAGATGAAAATGGGGTTAGCGTCTCTCAAAATTTACAGAAAACTATACTATTTAAATTTAGATTTATTTCCGATGCTCGTTTAAATATAGGTAACAATTTTAGTATCGGAGACAATAGTGGACAAAGTTTAAGATCTTATCCTATCCCAGAAGATTGTAGGTTAACAAGATTTGTAATTCTTGGTACCCAAGCTTCTAGCAATACGATATCTTTTGTAAATGCTTCTTTTAGTATTGAAATTAATGGAAGTAGGAGCGGTGGAACCATATACAGAAATACACGAGATCAATTTACTACATATCACAACATTAGCGTTCCAGTATCTAAAGGCGACCAGTTAGGACTATATTTTAGAGAAAGAAGAAACGTTAAAGCTTTTACTGTTTTAATAGAATTTACTCCTAATTAAAAATGGCAGCAATAGCAGCAGAAGCAGTAGAAGCAGAAGCCGGAGCAGCGGAAACAGCTGGAGAATCTGGCGAAAGTAGTTTTTTAAAACAAGATAGTAAAGACAATGCGGTAAGTGGAGGAGTTTCCGGGGATCTAATAGCTAAGATGGTTACCGGTGGAGTAAACTTAGCATTTGCTATTAGCGATCTGGTTAGAGATATACGAAACAACAAGCTAGACGATCAAGATCAAAGACGAAACCGCTATAATGTTGGTATTCTATATCCTAACGAAAATAGAGGCGTATTAGTTAGACAAGGTAAGGTACCACCATATTACTCGACTAGCAACATTAAAGAACTAATTAGACGGGAAAAGCTACCATATGGATGGAGCGAAACAACTACAGCAATACAAGGATTTGGTCAAGATATAGAAAATGCACTTTTTAAAGACAAAAATAGGAAGCAATTAGGTAGATTGCTATCTATCTTAGAAAATCAAAGAACCGTAAAACTACAAGAACAAAAAAGTAGGGATTTACGTAATAGATTGCAGTTAAATAGAACGATACAAAAGATTAACGATTCGTACGTAAATAAAAATAAATATTTATTATAAATAAATGGAGTTTGCAGATTTTTACTATAACGAAAATGATGAAGTTGCAACTGCAAGGGGAACCATTCCCAGTGGTGAAAAGTATCTATATTGCGTATCCTATCCAGTAATATCTAAAAATATTTCTGCGGATGGTACCTTTTCACCTAGTGGAGAAAGCACCAATACAATTTTAATAAACAGAGGTGCAGAAGCGGGAAGAACAATAACTTTACCGGATGGTTTCCATGGAGTTGCGGAACTAGTAAATATATTTAATTTAGCATATACTAAAGAATTTAACGATACAAATCTACAAATTTTAGCTATTGGAGCCAGTCAAATATATTTTAAAAACACAGATTCCGATAATAGCTATGTTGTAGGTTTTCCTAACGAAACAATTAGGCATATGTTCGTAGGTAATGCAAGAGGTACCGCCCAACGCATATCATCAGGAACAACTAGCTCCGGGCAGCCGTTTATAAATTTTTTACCGGCAACTGGGTTAGATTTCAGGATAGATGCTGGATCCAACTCCCAAAATTTTACTCCTAATCCATATCTTGGTAGCTATACAACGGAATTAAAAATACAAAATGGGGCAAGTATATTTATCAACAATTCAGGAGGATGGTTAGAAGGTGGAGTTCTGTACTTCCCAAGAAAGATTAAAGTAAACTTCGACAATGTAAATACCATAGAAATGTTTACCAACTATACAAGTATAGATACGGTTAAAAGATTACGAGCGCCATTTCCTTTGGTTGTAAGGTTAGGTTATAAATCTGTTTAAAGATTTACGTAAAGATATGTTTGTATATGCATTACAAATATATCTAAATATTTAAATTTTTATTTTTTTTAGATTAGTTTTTTCTTTTTACATTCTTCTTCTGTTAGTGTTTCTTCTTCAATTGTTTCCCAATAAGAAAAAAAGGGATTATCTTCTGTGCTACCTCTACAAAAAAGTTTGTTGGATAATATTAATTTAAAATTTTTATTTATTTTATTTTTTTTTTAATTTTTTTAGATAGACACGGGTGGATACTTTCAATACGTTTATTTTCATCCTCATCATCGGACCAGCAGGTTTCTATTTCTAATCCACATTTAGAACATTTGAAAAATTTATAATAATTTGTATACTGTTTATCTTCTCCATAATCTCTAATACTATAAACACTACGTTTTTCTCTTCTTTCTTCTATTAATTCGATTTCACCAAAACAATCGTCTTTACGATGAATATTATAAATAATCTCCTTTGCCATGCCTATTTTTTTTCCTTCAAATTCTATAAAATCATACCAACTTTTTAAACTATATATTTCTTTAACTACTTTACTGATTTCTTCGCCTCTTTTTTTATTGTATTTATATATTAGATTGTTTTTTTCATCTATATCAGAAAAAATTTTTTTCGTTTCTTGTAAATATTCTTCAATGTTTTTTATTTTTACTATTTCGTCAAAGAAAACACCGTCAACTAAAAATTCCCTTCTTTGTGTAGAATGTGTTGGTCCTCCAATTTTAATCCTACTATTCGTTTTATAATTTTTTCCTTTCTTCCATTTTTCGTAGTTTTCAAGTGTTTTACTGTCGTTAAACATTTTGTTTGCTTTATCAAACATTTCCTTGGTATATCTTATTGGATAACTAATTTCGTTTTTATATCCCCCAAATTTATAATTTCTTACTATTTTACTTTTTACTTCTTCTGTTTGGCCTTCCATTTTACTATATATGTTTATAATCTGTTAAAGTAATTTCAATTTTTTTATTCTTATTAAAATCTAGAATCTTTATAATCTGTTTGTATTTCTAAACCACATTTAAAGCATTTATAAATTTTATAAGATATTGTATATTGCTCACTTATACAATCAAAAGGTCTATCATTGTCTTTTACACAGTCAACACTTATATCTTCTATAAATAAAAATTTGCCGAAACAATCATCTTTTCGATGTATGAGATTTTTAATTTCTTTTGTTAAGCCATATTTTTTACCTTCAAATTCTATAAAATCATACCAACTTTTTAGAGCATCTAATTCTTTAATTACTTTGCTAACTCTTTCGTTGTATTCTTTTATCAATTTGTTTTCTTCGTCTATCTCATCGTAAATTTTTTTCTTTTCTCGTAAATATTCTTCAGAATTTATTTTTGCTAATACATCAAACAAAACACCGTTAACAAAAAAATTCTGTCTTAATTTTATATATGTTGGCCCATTAATTTTAATCGGTCTGTTTGTAACATAGCTTTTTCCGCTCTTTAATTTTTTATAATTCCCCTGTATATCGCTGTCATTAAACATTTTGTTTGCTCTATCAAACATTTCCTTAGTATATCTTTTTGGATAAGGAATTAAACATTTTTTCTGTGGATAACTCCTTACTATATCACTTGTGCCTTTTTCCATTTTACTATATATGTTTATAATCTGTTAAAGTAATTTCAAATTTTTTCTATATGCATCTCAGCCAATCCCTCTCGGTCCCTTCCTCTGTCGCTTGCTCTTGCATCGCTCGCTCCATTGTCTCCCACAGCCTAGCCCTTCCCTCTTAATTTAGCTTGTTGGTCGGTTTGCTGGTTAACTAGTTAGCCGACGGGAGAGGCGGATGCGTCGGGATCTAGCTAAAATGTTTGTGGGTTAGCTGGTTCTTCTGTGGTTTAGATATAGAGAGAAAGGAGGGAGGCGGATCGAATCGATGCAAATCGAGTTTTGCGGTGCTCTGTGGTTATTAAGATAAACGACGAAAAAACGTTTTATGGTTCAACTGTGGTTAAAAAAAATTTGTGGTTAAAAACTAACCATAAGGTAAAATCGATCGATGGGGGTAAAATCGTGTTTTATGGTTAAAATCGCGTTTTATGGTTAAAATTGTTAGCGATCGCGTTTAAGAAAATTAGCTAGACGACAATTTATATTACTAACTCAAGGCACTTGGAAACTTGTTCACGGCTGTGGCGAATCATGTCGCCCCGAGCCGAAGGCGTGATTTGCTACAGCCGTGAACAAGTTTCTATTTGCCCTGCGACCTGACAACAAATTTATTATACTGCAAAATTTTACCATTCCAACGTCTATTCAAGTGAAATTCCCCTGTATTATGGTCTCAAGAATCGAGTACGCTTACGAAATCGAATTTCCCTTCTAAGTGCCCAAACACACTTAAAACTGACGTCACAAAAAACTGATGTAACTGAAACCTGTGTAAATTTGCAGTCTGGTGCATGAAGTCACTGCGACGTATTTTTATTTGAATATGGATTTATACAACTCTAAAGTAAGTAACTATTCTTTTTATTATTTGTTGGTAAAAGTAAACGACGGAATGTTAGTTGTTTCAAACGACTATTAGTTTATTTTTTCTTAACGTTACAATGTAGATCTGCGACCTTTGGCACTTCATGACTTGTTTACATGACGAAGGTATGGCTCGTTTTAATCTCGTGTATTTGTTTTGGAATCACTTAAAACGATAATGCATTTAACCATATTCATTTGTCTTCAAAAATAATTCATTCTTTCCGCTTTTTGACAACCATCAAGGGAAACTAGTAATAATATGGTGTATTGTCTTGTGGGCGACTCGTATCTATCGACGCCGCCATCTTGGATTTTGCGCAGAAGTGTATTATAAGTCAAGTATAAAGGGCTCCTGGCAGGTAAACTGCTTTTCTTTGGTGCTTGCCAGTGTACAGGAACATATGTTCGGAATATATTATTCAATCAGATCGCGAGAAATTTCATAAAGGTCTAATAAAATAGGATATATTTGGACGCCATATGTTTGTTTCTTTTTACAGTAATTCTTTGGCATTTACGAAAAGTTATTATATCTTATCAAAGATAAACTAACATTAAAAACATAGAAAATAGTATTTATTTTCACAAAAACTCTAAAATCTCCGTTAGGTAACGATCACAAGTTTTACGTATTTGATTATTTTTATATAAAATAGGGACTCTTTTTGCTCATTGGTTAATATGTTTGATTTGTGATCCTGATTTGATCCTGCGGGCGTCGTTGGTTACATTTGTGTGCTCTGGGGCAAGGCAGAAAGGATAAGGGGTTGTTTTTGTAAAATGCCTTGGATATCGTCGACAGCAACTTAAAATACCACTGAAAGAAATAAAGAATATTAAAAATTACCATTTGATTTCATCAGTGTGCTCTTTATAATGTCTTTGCACGTGCGTTGTCTTGTTATATATGATAGCCACAAAAGAGATGAAGTACACGATATCTCCACTTGCTAGCAGATGTATGTTCTTTCTACAGTCGTTTCCTCTGTACCCATATCTAACGGGGAAAAATAAAAGAAAGAAAATCAAGCTTTTGCATGACGATAAATATTTACACGTCATACTGAAAGATTTTTCATATGACGTTAACGTACAGCTGAAAATATAGGAATGTGCTGTGAAGGGATCTTTATTATTAAAGAAAACGTTTTTCAAATCATTGTAAATAAGGAGGAAATGCTAGTAACCATCATTTTCTCCCGTTGTAACGGGGTTTTCAAGCATCCTTTTTTGTCCGAGTAGAATAGATACGTGATCACTTGCAAAATGCTTTTGAACGAACTGGCCGTAACTACTGTTAGCGGCAATCACATAATACCTTTTTTTGCCGCATATGATTAAAACTGTCTTTTATTATATAAACAGCTAAAGAAACATCTTCGGAGCAAAAACTATATATCAAAGGAAAACATCGGGAAGTTGATGGATAAAAGTACACATAGTATTATATTAACATATTATAGCCGGTATTTACTTGGTTAGTGCTTACCGATCTTATTTTACTGCTGCCAGTGTACCTAGCCATGCTTTCTGTAGTTCAAAGACTTTAATCAACATGGTTTACAAGCCACTTAGAATATTAAACTCGGAGAATTATTTTACTATCTTGAATGGTTCAGGTTGGTGGATAGTGTCCGAGAATATACAAAATATGAAGCCTATTCTAAAAGATAACTTCTACCGACAAATTTACCCATCAGAGCTCAATATTAAGTCTGTATATATCGCACATACAACACTATATCATTCGACGTTGTCTAAGTCGGTTACATAAAGCTTGTGGCATTATCTATTTGACAACCCCACTCATTTACTCTCTTACACATATCCTATATTTGATATACAAGCAAAACCACTGGAACTTGAAGATCTGGGTCCGTATTCACCAACCATTCTTAAGAACGTTCTTGGTCTTATTCTCCAGGATTTTCTGAACTTGAAAGTAACACAACTTCTGATTGGCTAAACCAAATGGTTTAGCCAATCAGAAGGTGTGTTACTTTCAAATTTGGAAAATTTTGGAGAACAAGACCAAGAATATTCTTAAGAATGGTTGGTGAATACGGACCCTGTGTCTTGTTTTGAATGACTATACCGACGCTAAAATGTTGAACTCAAAACAAACGAAAACGAACATGGTGTCGACAACTTTAAAAGTACCCTTGTTTAATTGGAGAAATCAACACGAGTTAAGCTTTCTTTTATACGATCTTTGAGAAAACAATGTGGCAATCGAAACTAACTGTTCAATACAAACAATTTCTCCTTATGTAACAGTCTTATCAAATCTGGTCCACAAAATAGTTGACGTTGACAGCAAGTAAAAAGATGTTTAACTCTTAACCAAACGACAATACTTCAGACTGGTCCAAATTGAAAGTATTTGCAGACGACAAAATAAATGCAACTGAAAATTTGAAATTTGTTTTGGGATGAGTAGAAAACAATGTGGGAAAAGGAGAAAATGCTGGTTACCAGCATTTTCTCCTTTTCCCTCAATGTTTTCAAAAGGCCTCTTTCTCAGGGTCGTTAAAATCGGGATTGTGTGGTAAAGGGTTAAAAGCATAATTAAACAAATGTACTTACACCCAGGATAACTTAAGTCTTTCTGTAGGAGGGTCTAAAACTTGTTTGTCTAAGTGATCTTCTGAATCGACAGTATATACAATAGTCTGTCCCTTGACAGTTGTAGAATAGTCGAATGTCTCTTTATCCATGTCTTCTTGATCTTTCTGCTTCTGGATAAGCACTGCGTAAAAGAATCACGAGTCTTGGACAAATACTTTCTCAAAGAGACGATCACGTTACTAAAATATTGTTAATGAAAAATGGTCGTTCTCTTACGTCAAAAGAATCAAGTAATGAACCATGCTCAGGCTAAAGGGGGTTTAATCCTTTCCCAAATAAGCCCTGGTTTTCACGTGTCTGCAGTACAAGTCTTTTGATAACACTGTGGGAAAAGGAGAAATTGCTCATAACGAGCAATTTCTCCTTTTCCCACAGTGTTTTCTACCCTTTTGGAGAACTTTCTGTCATTTTCATCAAATTCAAAATTGTCGTCTGCAAACTCTTTCAATTTGGACCAGTCCAAAATTTATCGTTTGGGAAAGGGTTAATGCATCTCCGTGATGCTCTATACAAAGCAAGTTATCACATAATTATGGATCCATTTAATCAATTTTGTCTGACAACCAACTGAATCATGAAGCAGAATGGTTCTTAGACATGTAGAAAATTTACCAAACACAAAAAGTGTCCATACAGGTCAGCCTGTACGGACTGCGCAGGCTGACATGAGTCGACACTTTTTTCGGGTACATCAAACACCCTTTTAACAGAGCATGGCTCAAATGTTTCATTAACTCTGAGAATGCAATGCCAGGTACTTCTTTGGTGCTTTTCTCAGAAAAAAAATACCGTTAACAACAAAACCTACCTTCGACTCCCCCCCCCCCCCGCCCCCCTTTTTTTATTTTTTTTTTTTGCCTGACATGTATTTCATCTCATGACTCTTTTATGCAAAAATATCAGTTTCTAGTGGATACAGCGTAAATCAAGTTCAGACTGTTAGCAATGAACAGTCTGTTTTTGTATCTTTGCTGCCCGATACTTAGATCATCTTAAAACAAAGCATGAACCAAAAATGAATGAAAAAGAAAGAAAGCCAATGGTAAAAGCACAAAATGCTGCGATTTTAAAGTTCCTTTTGTTGGAAAAATGTCAGCTCAATGAGTTTGGCTTAGCTTACAAGTTTAGGGGAAATACATGGTATCTGAGACTATTGTATCGGTTAGAAATATTCATTTATATGATCCTTGCTCAAAAGGTTGGAAATTAAAATAAACATTAGCGAACCTTGATCCTCAGTTTGGACAGACACAATTTGGCCGTCTTTTATTGTGACCATCTCAACATTTTCTTTTGTATCTTGATTGTTGTCCACGTCAAATTCGATCAGATTTTCTATGTCCAGTTTCTCCTTGTCGTCAACTGCTTTAGCAAGTGTTGATTGACTTTCAGCTCTCTCTGGTAGAGTTTGAGGCGAGGGAGAGTCATTTGGTGTTGCCTTCTCTACACGAATGTCTATGTCAAAGGATTCAGATCCGACTTCAGTTTTCCTCAGATGTGAGTCATGCTCTGGAAAAAAGGGTGCTTAATTCATCTCTGTGATGCATATTCCAAGCAAGTCATCACATAAGATTGATCAATAAAATCCGTGCTGTCTAACAATTGACTAATTCATGCGTTAAAATCATCCTTTGACACGCAGAAAATTTATAATAGCAAAAAGTTTCTACTCATGTCAGCCTGCGCGGACTGATATCCAAATGAAGAGAAATAAAAAAATATTGGAAAACATTGGAACAAGGAGCTATGGAAACAAATATGAGCCATGCTCTGGCAAAAGGGGGCTTAATGCATCTCCGTGATGCATGATACCAATCAAGCCATCACATAATTATGGATCAATAATAGCCACTTTTTTTAAGAACCGACTTAATCGTGACTTAGATTGGTCCTTTGACATACAGAAAATTTACCAATAGCGAAAAGTTTCGGCCCAGGTCAGCCTGCGCGGACTGCGCAGGCTGACCTGGGTCGATACTTTTCGCAGATGCATTAAGCCCCCTTTTCACAAAGCATGGCTCATATCCTTTTCCCCCACAATGTATTCCAGAGTTCAAGAGTTAAAATCAGCAGCGAAAATAAAGAACTAAATGTTTTATAATTCCGAGTGCCTTTTGCATAAACAAAAACGACCACAAAAGACAGCGCTCAGCTAGTATCAGTTTAAGTTGATTGAATAGAACAAATCACCTACCCAACGTCGAAGTTTGTGCAGGGATACTCTGGTTGTTGCAGTCAGAACCTTCTGCAATGCTGCAAGGTAGAATGAAAATGGCAAATTGCAAAGTTTTGAATGGTGGCGATGTGGTTTAAAAAAGAAAATGTATATAAGCCGCACTCTGACAAAAAGAGGGTTTAATGCATGTCCTTGCTGCATTATACCAAGCCAGTCGTCATAGAATTATAGATCCGTAAAATCCATTTTGTCCAACAACCGACTGAAATCATGAGGTAGAATGGTCCTTTGATATGCAGAAAGTTGAGAAATATCAAAAACTATCGACTCATGCTGACCTGAGTAGATACTTTTTGCAGTTGCATGAAGCTCCCTTTACACAGAGCTTGGCCCATATCGGTTATAAGCCACGGTGTCCAGCACACCGACCCCTGTGTTCCACTTGTTCTTTTTTTCCCAGTACTTGGCACAACGAGCTATTTTTCAACAGAGACTAATTTGAAACAATGTTCAACAGTGAAAGAGGAATCAACCTTGTCGTAAATATCATATATCTTGGTTAAGAGCTTATGGGCTCGGACTAAGACACGCAAGTCTATGATTACTAGCTAACCGGGCTTGGCGTTTTGGAGGTTGGAGGATTGCCAACAACAACTGATAAATGCATTTTGTTATTAAGTCATATCCTAGAAATGTAATGCAACAAGAACATTTTGGATAATTTTATAAGCAAGAAAAGTCCAGACCTTCTTGCAAAATGGTAGTAGTATAATATGACGGTCAGCCTACTCTCTTTTCCTGAATCTTAGACATTGGCCGACGCCATCTTGAATGTCCTTCACGGTCACCAGCTTAGATATCTTAGAGTTGTCTTTGATACTGCAACGTTTAGGCCGTCGGTTTTTATTAAACTATTTTAACACGCCAGAATGTATAGCTATCGGAGCCAACAGCGTGTTTTATGAATTTCAACAGTCTGCATAACACATAAGAACTGAAGAAAAGAACCATTTTGCAGTGTTGATGGATATTACAGTCAATGAAAAAATCTTTCGTTAATTAAATGCTACTTCACCGAAAATATCATGCAAAAAGTCGGGCAATATGCGACCGCAGATCAGACTGCACAGTTATCTAAATTTTGTCTACATCGTCTACAAATTATTATTACAGGATACCTTTCCAAGTGTTAATATGAGATACTCACTTTTGAATATTGTTGTCAGGCTTCTCGCCTTTAACATCGTTTGTAGTATCTGTGTTATTCATTGAGCTTTCCCCACTGCCGCTGGTAGCAGTGGTATCATCAATAATTGTGGACGGCACACTCTCGGTCGGAGGACCCGGATCAGAGTCTGTCTTTGTGTTCTGATGTTCATCCATACTTTGTACCTTCGCCAGCTCTTCAGGGTTAGGTCTCTTGATAGATGACTTTCGTACAAAGGGAAATTGTTAAAGATAAGTCAGAAATAGATCGCGAAAGCTTAACCCTTTTACTAAGCAATCCCGTGTTTGAAAGACCAGGTGGAGGGAGGTTTTTTACAAACAATGTGGGCAAAGGAAAAAATGCTGGTAACTAATATTAACTAACTTCTAAGAAAGATTTCTGTCCTTTAATCCTTTACTAAAACAATCTAATGTTTCAAAGACCCAGCGGGGAAAAAATGTGGAAACATTTTTGGAAAAGAGAAATGCTGCTAATTAACGTTTTCTTACAATATTTGTTATCCTTTAAGAGAAACATTCTTCATTTGCACCACATTTGGTTTGTATTCTATATGCACTTTGGTTTGGTCTAAAAACTTGTCATTTGGTAAAGAAATAAAGTAGGAAAAACAACTCTAGTTGCCTCCAGTAGATGTTGAGGGTAAACATCCAAATATGTGCAGTCTGATCTTCAATCTACTCTGTCTAAACTCATGACTATTACTCGGCCTAAAATGGTCTTGAAACCTCAACTCGTAGATTCTTATTAAGACCTAAAATTAAAGCGCTTTAAGGTTTAACGACGTTGATTTGAATTAAAAAAAAAAGTCGATGAGGAGGAAAGTCCGATGATGGATCCTGAGATAAATGACTTTTGAAAAGAACATTATAAGGAAATAAGAAAATATGAGTAACTAGCACTTTCTCATTTTCTTCCAATATTTTCTACTGTTTAAAAATAGAATCCCGTTGTTTAAACCTGAAACTTTTAGTATGTACACTTTTTTTTTTGTAGAAGTTCATGTTCACCTTCTTCCTCAACTTATTGACAATGGTGTTCCTGGTTCTAGAGGAAAGTTCGTCAAGAAGTGACGGCGCTACGATGGTTTTGTTCTTCATCTTGTCTGGTAGCTCAGATAAACTTGGACACGACTTCCAGGCGTGCTCCTGCGCTCTTTCTAGAAACGACAAAAACTCAGGCCATCTGAATAACAATAATAATGAAAACAATATTAAGTCATTCTGCGGCAAATAAATATAAGTGAGCCACGCTCTGTGAAAATGGGGCTTAATGCATCTGCGAAAAGTATCGACCCAGGTCAGCCTGCGCAGGCTGATCTTGGCCGAAACTTTTCGCTAATGGTCAGTTTTCTGCATGTTGAAGCACCAGTCTACCTCATGATTAAGTCGGTTGTTACAAAACAGTTGTTACTATGGATCCATAATTGTGATGGCTTGATTAGTATCAAGGATCGCGGAGATGCGTTAAGCCCCCTTTTGCCAGAGTGTGGTTCAAGTATAAAATAATTTAAGTTAAAAAAAAATTGTATTCCAATATCAAGAGTTACTTAGGTTAGAATATCTCCTACAAGATCAACGACCAGACTGCAAACGCTGTAATTTACATGGTCTACAGAGCTATATAAGTGGGTTTGCGGGAAAAAATAATGATATTAGAAAAATTTCAATGTTACATAGCCTTCTTTATTTACGAAACTTTGTGTCGACTAAACAATATGTTTTCCATATTTCAAGGGTCAGTGGGGAGGCAATTGGTTGTGTTTCGTTACAGTTATCTTCTGCAGACTCGCTATCGTCTATCATTGAAACGAGACGCATTTAACCTACAAATAAGACACAGAATGCCCTGACTGATATTAATCTACACCTGTCAATGTATTTTTTTTATCAGGTCTGATCTAGTCCAACCAATCTTGAAATGCTGTTGGTCACCTTGATCTTATTTTATACAATAGACATAATATTCACTTCATTTATAAACTGGCAGCCTAATGTTGATCTTTGTATGAACGGTTTACGTGTGATATAAGGGGTACCAGTACACTTCCCATAGGAAAAAATGCAGCATGGGTATTTCGAGAACGATAACTTACCGAAGAAAAATAACCATCTTTAATGGAAAGGACTTTACCAAATATATTTGCCACATTCGTAGTTACTTACCTTACCTTCTCCTTTTTTTCATCCATGCATCTTTTTATCAAATTCTTTAACAGCGCGCCAAATACAGGCATCTGTTGTTCGAAGCACACCTGCTTTAACTTTGAATAGAAGAAATCTTTATTTGACTCTTTATTTCCGATGGAAAACTTTTTTGAGTTTTGAAATCATTTAGAGCAATATCGTTGCCTCATGCTTTCACCTTTCTTTTCACATGTTCCGGCGATTAAGCCATGACAGAATATACATCATGTCGGCCTACTGCTGACTGGTACCAAAGATATAATGGAGAAACGTTCAAAGGAACCATATGATTTTTTCTAAAATGATAGGGCAAACAATGCGGTATTTTTTTCCAACCAGGCTTCTTTTTCCGCATTTTTGCTAACAAAATCATTCCGCTATCAGGGTTAAAAATGTTGCAAATTTGGAACTATATCTGAGCATAATTTAAAGTAAGATGCATATGTTGATTTTGACAATAATTTTGAAATGCAATAGTTTAACTTGTTCAGATTCTTTTTATGATATGATGAAATCGTGACACCTCTTGCAGTATAAATATGCTGTTAGACTCGTATGGAGTGCATGAGGAACCAAAAAGGGACACGTTGCCTCTGAATGATTTCCTATAAATGTCAATACCTAAAAAACGTGCGCAACTGAATAATCATTAGCATTTCAATTGTGGTTTATACAGACTAAACATTAAATAAAAACACTGAAAAGCAGAAAGCCTATATTTGACTAACATTCAATTTACTATTACCCCATACTTGTACTTAAATAGCATCAAAAGATGTTACCACAAGAGGATCTATTTTGCCGGCTCTTGCGTTATCATGAAGTTGCAGCTGGTTCCTCAACATTTGAATGTCAATATACGAATGTGTCTTGATAAGAAGGGATTCGATCCTCCATAGCAAATCCTCGTCGATTTCGTCCTGGGATACTTCAAGGCGAGGCTCTAGGTCGTTACGTTTATACATGGCCAGGACGCTATCTCTTCCCGTCCTTCCGTGCGCCTCCACGATAAACTTATACATCGATTCAAGATCGATTCCTTTGTTACTGTCAAATTTTGCCGTCAGAGACTTCAGGACAAGACTTGGTATTACGACGCCATTTTCCTGCAAATTATTATAATGATCACCATGATTTAAAATGAATCTTTTGAAAGGTAATACATGTACATGTTTTACCAATAAAACCTTGGTGTAACATTTTACTTTTTAATGAAAGTATAGCCATTTTATACCATTTGACTTAAGGAAAAAAACTGATGAGCTCGTTCCTAGAACAAATCATTTTGTTGGAATAAATCTGTTGTTCCCATGAGAAAGTTATGTCGTTCCCTTGATATACTAAACACTTGCCCGTGATAAAATATCACTACATAGTTACATGCGTCGAGTTCCAACCAGATGATTTCGCGTTCTCACCTGGTAAATTATCCAATGAAAACGAGGCACGACATAATATTTGTCTTCATTTGATAATTATTGAGTGAAGACGCAATATTACCTAATGAAAATCGAATAACAATATCGTGGAAACGAGCAAAATATCATGTCTTTGGAAAAAGATATTCATTTTGCTTGCCCTTTCCGTGCTGCCGTACCAAAATTCATGGAAATCTATCAATTTTTACCTGCTAACCCCCTCCGCGATTATTCATCTTTACCGACACTTTTCAGAAAAGGGATATTCTTACTTATAGCTACTGACACATTCTTTTCAACTCGAAAGGAAGATCGGTTTTTACTGCAATAAAGCCGAAGCTCACAAGCTTGCAAAACCCAGCCCATTCGATTGATTGATTGATTGATTCATTGTATGGTGTTTAACGCCGTTTCAACATTATTTCAGTTGTATCACGGCGGCCGGTTCACCTATCCATGCTTTCCTGGAGTTTCTTTTACCAGTACTACGCACAATATTCTTTCCAAGCCACTGGCTGCTTTCCCACATAACCGTCGTCGAAACAATGGTCACCGGTGAGAAAGGAATGAATCCTGTCGCAATGACTATCATCAGTCCTCGGAAAGAAATTGGCCAAGCTGGGGATCGAACCAGCGACCTCCTGTTCTCAAGTCCTGTACACTACCGACTGAGCTACGGGGGCTTGGCAGAGCCCATTCGACCAAAGCAGGAAGCCCTATGCTCCAGGTAGATCAACATAAATGCTGCACACACCTGTAATGACTGATGCATCTCTTTCGTTGTCATTTTCGAATCGTCGTTGCCATATTGTCGGAAACTCATGTGTAACGCCCGAAGTCTTTGTCGACTACAGTCAACGATACAGTCTGATAACTCTTGTAGCAACTTCTCTTCGTGCTTTCTCTTGTCTTCTCCGGGATCCTTGCTGTCTGTCAGCAGAAAAATATATAGCAATTCACACCATGATGTACGGAAGTCTCACTGGGATTACAAAACATATATACATGTAAGTGTATACGAAAAAAAATGTGCTTACAGACTTACGAACATGAAAGTTCGCAACAAATGCATAGCTTAAATACAAACCGCAATGGCTGGGATTCGAACCCGTGCGGGCAGATATTCTTGTTTATCGAGGTTTAACTCTTTACCACACGAAAAAATTTTAGACTGGTCCAGATTGAAAGCATTTGCAGACGACAAAATAGATGTTAAAAAAAATACAATTTTATTTTGGAAGGGTAGAAAACATATTGGGAAAAGGAGAAAATGGTGGTTACCAGCAGTTTCTTCCTTTCCCATAATGTTTTCAAAAAGCCTCTTTCTCAGGGTCGTTAAAACTCGGGATTGTGTGGTAAAGGGTTAACCCTTTCCCAAACAAACCCTGGTTTTCACGTGTCTGCAGTACAAGTCTTTTGAAAACACTGTGGGAAAAGGAGAAATTGCTCGTAACGAGCAATTGCTCCTTTCCCACAGTGTTTTCTACCCTTTTTGAGAGCTTTCTGCCATTTTCATCAAATTTAAAATTGTAGTCTGCAAACTCTTTGAATTTGGACCAGTCCAAAATTGGTCGTTTGGGAAAGGGTTAAAGGACCAATACACTAACACCTGAGCTATAGGGAATACTCTACAACGCAGTTTTCAGGTATTGATTGTATACGGGAAAGCTATGCCGTAAGGAAGGAGTGATCTTCAATAACAACAGTTATTCAGTATATATGCATTACTCGAAAAGTCACAAATCCAAGGAAAACCCATACCTTCCGTCGTATTCCCCCTGTAGGCTTTCCTGAACGTTGACTTCTGGTGCCCTTTCTTCCGTTTGTCATGGCCAGAGGGGTCTCCCCCGCTGTTGTTTTTATGCCTGTGGCCCTTGTGCATTTGGGCCTTTGTCGGGGGTAAAGGCATGATGAACCTGAAATCGATTTCCTGGAATTGATAGAAGAAAATGAGAAGAAATAATGCGAATTTCGACTTCAGTATCAACAAGCCCCATTGCCTCATGTATCTGAGCCATGTTCTGTGAAACGTGGGCTTAATGAATCTGCGAAAAATATCGACCAGGTCAGCCTGCGCGGACTGCGCAGGCTGACGTGGGCCGAAACTTTTCTCTATTGGTCTATTTTCTGTACGTCAAAGGACCTGTTTATCTTATCATACAGTCGGTTGTTAGACATAATTGATTTTATGGCTCCCTAATTATGTGATGACTTGCTTGGTATCATTCATCATGGAGATGCACTAAGCCCCCTTTTGCCACATAATGGCTCATATATCTGAGCGGCTTAGTTGGAAAGATTTCAATGCATCTTCGGAATACCTCATACCAAGCAAGTCGTTTCGAAATATCTGTCCACTTTGTCTTAAAACCAGTCGATATATGGGTTAGAATTGTTCTTTGACATGCAGAAAATTTACCAGACTTTTCGACCTCGACAAGCCTCCCTTAAAGGGTAAAACTGGCTTCAATGTTTTGATTCTTTCATCACTTGAATGAGCTAGATCATTTATTGCTAATTTCAGAAATATTAGATACAGTGTTATAGGATAACGCATAAAAAATAAATTACTAAATAGTACAAGAACAGTATTGTCACCTTTGATACCATTTTGCTATTTTGTAAATAAGCGACTCGCAGGCTAATCCGAGACGGCACTTTACGACTACATATGATTTTTTCATACAGTAGACTTTCGTGAAACAGAAAATCGCTCAAAAACGGGATGTGTCGTCTAGGATTAGTCACAGACTGCACAGGTATGGACAACACACTTTTACGCATATGTCCGAATGCCCATTTTCGTGTGCTGTACGCCAATTATTAAGGGTCTCATCGTATGAACATTGGGTCGTAAACGGACCCGCAAGTAGGCCCGCAAAAAGAGCCTCAGACTCCTCAGAATAAACGTGTCTAGATTTATACCAATAGCAAATCATTATTTATTCATTCGAGACTAACACCAAGACATAGGTCAAGAGTCAGCCTCTACAGCTACGTCAGAAATAGGATTTTCTTTGTACTCCTTACCTCATCCTCCATATTCTTCGGAATTTTCGAACTCATCTTCCTCTATATTTGCTCGTATTCGTTTTTTTTTTTATTCTATTTATTTATTTTTTTTTTTCACTAACTTTAAGGCTGAAAAATATCACGTGTCAGAACTGTGTAAGCGTCTGAACAACAGTCTGAATGTAAAGTATAAATCAATGTGAAAATTTTGTAGCAAACTAAGAAAGTCTTTCTCGTATTTGAAATATTAAGACTGTTTAATGTCACGATTTTATTCCATATCTGAGTTCTCTCCTTTTATACATTTATAAAACAACTACACTTGCTTCGTTTCCATATAGCCAACAGACCATTACCACAATTTTCAAATCACTTGTAAGAGATCCATATTAAATGTAACCCTTTCACTAAAACTAGTATGACGTTTTTCCAGGTCTGAGGTTACAGGTCCACTGCATCTAAAGAGATATTTTGATCATAATTAAGCATATGGTAGTGGATGGTGTAGATCTAAGATCAGACTGCAAGTTCTGTGCAATCTGATCTTGATCTACGCCGTTCGAAAAAACTATTTGATATACCTCTGGCAGTGAAAGGGTTAAGTCATTACATGTGCTTGTTGAACAAATCCACAGTAGATTACTAAAAGCTGTTAAGAGTAACGCAAAAACAAAACAAAAACAGAATTGAAAAAGAAAATGTCTGGCTTTAAAAAGAATCATTGTGACAAAGGAAGGAATTGCTCAGAGTGAGGAATTTATCCTTTAATCACAGTGATTTTCTAAATCTTAACCCTTAAAGCCTCTTTCACGACTATAGTTGCATTTGCGGCCAGTGTAGATCAAGATCAGGCTGCACAAAACGTGCAGCCTGATCTTTGATCTACACTGTCCGCTTTACTGAATCGCTGCAGACAAAAGCAACTATGAAATTGCAATTATTTGGGTCTTATTTCTAGGATAAAAATGTCTGGCAGGTTTATTCGGCGCCCTAAGGCTAAAGGGTTTCATATACCGTCCGTACTAAGAAAAAAAGGGTGGTGTTTGGAGCTTTCACTTGGAATACAATAGTGTGATATTGATTCCTGATGATTGAGAGCGAAGAGAACATAAAATTTTCAGGAAATTTCTGTTTTGTTTTTGTGTGCAGGTTATTATTTGGTATTCAGAGAGAAGTAGTGAAGCGAGCTGGTACAACATGGCGTTCTCGAATGAAATTGAATCCGTGGCAGCAATAAAGTGGGACAAAAAATGTCTTGCTTTTGCGTATTTATTTGTTTCGTGTTAAATTCGGTATTACTTTTCTCGGATTTTTTGCCGTAATTCAAATTTTCTTGTTTAACACTGATAGATACTGTAATACACTGTAATGCTGAAAAATCTCTCTCTCTCTCTCTCTCTCTCTCTCTCTCTAAGCGGAAAGAAACTGGACGGGATCACATTCTGTAAAAAAAAAAAGTGCAAATTTAAGCGTTTGAATAACAGGGACAATCGTTCAGCATCCGTCTTTAATGACGTCATTATTTATGTCATACATATGAGGTGTACTTCGGCAAAAGGGGTTTAATGCATCTCCGTGATGTATTGAACCGAATAAGTCATCACAATATTACAGATCCATACAACCCATTTAATCAAACAATTGGCTGAATCTGGAGGCTTACTGGTCCGTGCACATGAAGAAAATTTACAAAACAGGAAAAAGTTTCGACCCATGTCAGCCTGTGCGGACTGCACAGGCTGACATGGGTCGATACTTTTTGCAGATGCAATAAGCCCCCTTTTCACAGAGCAAAGCTCAATCATTTGAGTACCATCCTACGTAAACGACGCGTAATATTGATCACGTCACATTCCTACAGGTCTTTGCAACCTGTCAGAGCAAAGACTGCTTGGTATAGAGCGCCGCTGAAATGCTGTTATTTCTCTGTCGTTTTCTCCTGATAACTCACAAAATGTTGAATAGTGTTGATCTTAGTTCTGTGCAGTCTGATCTTGATCTATACGACCCATAAAACTATCGAAACTTGGACACAACAATGAAAGGGCGTATGAGCTCAGCATATCTGCTGTTAATTTAACTCTTTCAGCAGTACAGACGTACGATAGAGGCGTTTATGGACGTTATAGATCAAGATCAGACTGCACAGAACGTGTAATCTGATCTTGGATCTATCACATCCGCTTGTTGAGGCAGTTTATGTGATAATACTCTTTTTTAATCCTATGGTTTTGTATTTTCAGCTGCCGAGAGAGGTTGGGTTTATATATGAGCCATGCTCTGTGAAAAAGGGTTCAACCCTTGGCCTGCTAAATAAATAAAACGCAACCTTCAGGCCAATACTAACAAACCAAAATTTGCTATCTCAAGGGTATTTTTGGGAGGACCAATATCTCCTTATCGGACTGCGTAGATTGAAGATCACACTGCGCGTTCTGTGCAGTCTGATCTTGGCAGACAAAAGGTCAATGAGTCAGGCTTAACAGCCTTGAGGTTAATGCATCGCCATGATGCATCGTACCAAAGAAGTCATTATATAATAATGAATCCATAAAATCCATTTTGTTTAACCCTTTCCCAAACGATAAATTTTAGACTGGTTCAATTTGAAAGAGTTTGCAGACGACAATTTTAAATTTGATGAAAATGACAGAAAGTTCTCCGAAAGGGTAGAAAACACTGTGGGACTAGGAGAAATTGCTCGTTACGAGAAATTTCTCCTTTTCCCACAGTGTTTTCAAAAGGTTTGTACTGCAGACACGTGAAAACCAGGGCTTGTTTGGGAAAGGGTTGACAACTGACTGAATCCTAAGGTAAAATGGTCATGTAACATCAGAAAATTGGCCGACAGCAAAATGTTTCGACCAAGGTCAGCTGGCTCGGACTGCGCAAGCTGACATGGGTCGATACCTTTTTGCAGATTCAGTAAGACCCCCTTTTCACAGAGCATGATCCATATAGTTAAAAGACTTAAACAAAATAATCTGGCGCATGTTTTGAGAATATCGACACAAAATGGAGATCTTGCTCTTTCGGGTCGAATTTTCCATTTGCTATTTTATTCGAATTTATCGCCATAATTTTCAGAGTTCTATCAACTTGTTCTCTGGTATATGATAAAAAAGAGCCATATTTCGGCAAAAGGGGGCTTAATGCATCTCCGTGATGCATCGTACCAAGCACGCATATCCACTTTTTTAACTTTTTTAATTATTAGGTAAGCTTGTCCTTGGACATACAGAAAATTGACCAACAGCAAAAAGTTTCGGCCCAGGTCAGCCTGCACGAATTGCGCAGACTGACATGGTCGATACTTTTTTTAGATGCATTAAGCCCCTTTTCACAGAGCATGGCTCAAATAAAAATGGTGGGCTCCGACCAAATAAGTCTTAAACCAAGGGACACAACCTAAAAACTATGGGAAATTCAGATAGATCATGAAATGAATAGATTTACTTCCCTCTATTTCCAGCTGTTTGCTAGCTTTGTACCATACTTTTTTTGCACATTACACATTTTATGTCTTGTTTATCAACAGAATAGAAAACAAAAAATATCTTTAAAAAAGATAGACGGGGTAAATTGCCAGCAAATAGACAGGGCCCTTAAAATAAAAAGGTCTACATTTTTGACCAATAACAAATATCTATTTCTTCATTTGTTATCGGTACCAAAGAGAAGGTCATATGCAGCACATTCACTAACGCCGAAAAACGCTGTCCTGACAGGTTTCGAGGTCGATATAATCTGCGACTGTAATTTTCAATGAGTTTTCGAAAGATTTAAATCGATTCCATTTTTAAAAATTGAATTTTATGAGAATATGGTAGTATGATAGAATGGCATTTACAACTAAGGCCTATTGAAAAATGCTCAATACCAGCAGCCGTTCCTCTTGCCACTATGTTTTCTAATGCTATCTGCGCGCATGCACCAAGATACGAGAAACGAAAGCAAGAGTAAAGGTGCTGACAAACTGTCATAAATATATGAGTCATACTTTGTGGAGAGGGGCTTTAATACTTCTGAACTTTCTATTGGTAACTTTTCTGCGTGTAATAGACCAAGTCTACATCATGATTCAGGCAGTTGTTAACTCTTTTGGCGCCAAATAAGCAAACGTGGCTTCTTTTGATGGCTGTAAATACAATCCACTGAGTCTCCGGAAGATTTACATCCTATAGGCCTGACCAAACAAGCGAAGGGCATAGATCAAAGATCAGACTGTACGTTCTGTGCAGTCTGATCTTTGATCTATGCCGTCCGCAAAAGTCCCTGTTTTCGCCTATGGCGCTGAAAGGGTTAAACAAAATGGATTTTTATGGATTGCTCGGTAAAATGCATCACGGAAATCCATTAAACCCTCTTTTCACAGAACATATCTTTAATTGTGTGTTCTGCTCATAAAACAGGAAGAAAGACAGGATTGAACCTGTTCAATAGTACAAAGCGAATACCTTTCACACGCTACCAAACCATTTTGGCTGCCATTGCACCTATCTATACGTTCCAGGCTTTTCTCTGAACCCTTTTCCTCTGGCAAGAGCCTCTTGAAGCATCTCCCATATAATTGAGCCATGCTCTGTGAAAAGGAGGCTTAATGCACATGCGAAAAGTATCGACCCAGGTCAGCCTGCGCAGTCCGCGCAGACTGACCTGGGCCGAAACTTTTCGCTATCGGTCACATTTTTGTATGTTGAGGGACCAGTGTACCTCATGATTCAGTCGATTGTTAGATCACGGAGATGTATTAAGCCCCCTTTTGCCAGAGCACGGCTCAATTATAAACGGAGGTATAACTCTTTAAGAGCAATAGTTCTTTTTAGCTTCATAGTTTATTTACAGTAGTACAAAACAAATGAGCAATGCTCTGGCAAAAGGGAGCTTGATGCATCTCCCCCCACCCCATGCATGATTCCAAGTAAGCCATCACAGTAAATGTATCCATAAAATACATTTTTAATAACAAACGATTGAATTATGAGGTACACTGGTCCTTTGTGCTGCAGAGGAATTGACCTATAGCAAAAAGTTTCGGCGCAGATCAGCCTGAGTAGACTGACCTGGGTCCTTGCTTTTTGTAGATGCATTAAGCCCCATTTTCACAGAGCATGGTCCAAATATACTTTAAAAGATTTCAATTTATTTTAATTTCCTAAAAGCGGCCAGTGCACCTATTCATACAATTTAGACTTTTCACGTGTAGTAATTACCATTGTTTTAAACACGACCACGTACAATGTAACTCTTGTCTTGTGACAATTAACGGTAACGTTCAAGCTAAAGAAACAAAGGTCCTACCTCACATTGCCGAATAAACATAAATTATATTTTCAGTGAGCGAAATACGCAAATTACATGCAGCTGCTCCTTTTCCAACAATGTTGCCGAAAACTGTCCTCTGCAGAAGCGTAAATGTACGCTATTTTAAATAGTGCAGTCCAACGTCTATTAAACAAACACACAAGGGAACCTAAAAAAAAAATGTGCTTATGGCAGTTGCTTCCATAGTGCGGGTGCTTGCTAATGCGGGTACATTTAAATATATATGAGGCGTGCTCTGTGAAATGGGGGCTAAATGCATCTGCAAAAGTATCGACCCAGGTCAGCCTGCGCATTCGGCGCAGGCTGAACTGGGCCGAAACCTTTTCTTTTCGGTCAAGCTGGGTATCACAGGACCAGTCACTGCATGCGTATCTCGTGGTTCAGTAGGTTGTTATACAAAACGGATTTTAGGGATGTATAATATTGTGACGACTTGCGTTGTGTCATGCATCACGGAGGTACAATAAGCCCCCTTTTCACAAAGCATAGCTCATCTGCATTATGTATGATCTCAAATATTCTTGTTTAATACAGGTTAGTTGCTTTATACAGGTGGGCTGCTTTACAGAGGTTTGGCTTAAAAGGTTTTACTGTAATCCACACTCTCTACGAGACATCCCCGTAGTTCAGTCGGTAGCGCACAGGACTTGAGAACGCTGGTTTGATCCCCGGCCCGGCCAATTTCTTTCCAAGGATTGATGATAGTCATTGCGACAGGATTCATTCCTCTCTCACCGCTGACAATTGTTTCGACGATGGTTATGTGGGAAAGCAGCCAGTGGCTTGGAAAAAATATTGTGCGTAGTACTGGTAAAAGAAACTCCAGGAAAGCATGGATAGGTGCACTGGCCGCCGCGATATAACTGAAATAATGTTGAAAACGGCATTAAAGACCATACAATCAATCAATCAGTCTCTATGAGACATATCATGATATCTACAAAATTACTGTAAAGCAATGGCAGATCACATCTTTCAATGATTAAGTAAATTGTATCCATTTATATCATCAATCGATTTGTTGCAAATCGATACAAAGTTTCCGCGAATTTCCGGAATCAAGCAATGTTTACTTTGATGGTCCACAGGCCATCGGAGGCGATCTAAAAGCAAATATTTAACCCTTCTCGGCGCACAATATATAAAGCTTGCTGTGTGAAAAGGAGGTTTAATGCAACTGCAAAAAGTATCGACCCAGGTCAGCCTGCGCAGTCCGCGCAGGCTGACCTGGGTCGAAACTTTTTGCTTTTGATAAGTTTTCTGCATGTCCGAGGACCAGTGTAAGTCAGGATTCAGCTGGTTATTAGACAAAATGGATATCATGGACCCACAGTCATGTGATGACTTGATGGATCTCGGAGATGCAATAAACCCCATTATTTCCGTGCATGGCTTATAAATAAAACTTGGCTAAATGGTCGGACGGAAGAGGTCTTGGATCAGACCGCATAGTTTGTGCAGTCTGATCGTGATCTATGTTGTCCGCAAAGCTCATTTCTTTTTTTCGCCTATGGCACTGCAAGGGTTCATTCTTCGCCTGACTGCTGAATCCTACACTCGTCCATACTGAAAGCATTTAGCTGATGATCAGTGAAGGATAAATGTGATCAATAATGAGATATGTTTTGGAAAGAGTAGAAAACATTGTGCGAAAAGGGGGAAATGCTGGTTACCACCATTTTCTCCTTTTAGCACAATGTTTTCAAGAGCCTCTTTACTCGGGGCCGTGGACAAAAATTG
Organism: Tridacna gigas; assembly: GCA_945859785.2. NCBI lineage: Eukaryota > Metazoa > Mollusca > Bivalvia > Cardiida > Cardiidae > Tridacna > Tridacna gigas. The sequence goes on from OX244028.2 coordinate 24,323,230, forward strand.
GGTCGTTAGGAATAGGGTTAATGCTTTTAAGACATCAATGCATTTCATTTCGCTTTCCCCGCTCCCACCGAAAAATAAAAAATAACAGAAAGATTCACTTTATTATGTTAAAATAGTATACTTATTAAAGTTTAGATAATATAGGCCAATAATAGTTCGAGGCTCTGCAAAGAATTTATAAAGTTATGCAGACTAGTAATTAATTGTGGGAAACATTACTTAGTTTGACATATTTGAAAGGGATATACCAGAAAATATCATTAAAAAAAATGGAGACAGTTTCATAGAGGAAATTAATTACTGTCATCCTGGAATCAATCGCTTGGTTCTATATTTTCTGAATAATCAATATCTAGTGACGGAGATGCTATTTGACACAGATTTGCCATCCGTATTGTATCGCGATACATTGCTTTTTCTACGGTTAACCCTTTGCTAAACAATCACGTATTATGACGACCATAAGGAAGAATAGCTGTTTAAAACATTATAGAAAAAGGAGAAATTGCTTGTAACAAGCAATTTCTCATTTTTCTACAACTTTTTCTATCCAGTCAGAGAACTTCTGCTTATTTAAACAAGTCTTGTTTTTCTGTTACCTGATTACGAAGATACTTGTCACTGATTTGCCATCCATATTGTATCGCGATACATTGCCTTTTATGCGGTTAATCCTTTACCAAACAATTCTGTGTTTCGACAATTCTGAGGAAGAAAAGCTTTTGACAACCTTGTGGGAAAAGAAGAAACTGCTTGTAACAAGCAATTTCTCCTTTTTCTACACTACCCATACCGGATAGTGTAGATCCAAGATCAGACTGCACGTCCTGTGCAGTCTGATCTTGATCTACACTGTCCACAAAAGGTCAGTTAGTCGCGCTTAACAGCTTAAGGGTTAACGACCCTGACGAAGAAGGCCCTCGAAAACATCGTGAGAAAAAGTAACCAGCACTTTCTCCTTTTCCCAAAATGTCTTCTACCCCTTTATAGACAAGTTTCGTCAAATGAGCCTCATCTAGTTTGTCGCCTGCAAAAACCTTCAATAAAGATCAGTTAGTCTAAGCTTTTTTCTTTTTTCATTTAGTACAGAGTAAACTAAAGCAAAGTTTTTTTTTTTTTCAATCTTGTTTTTCGTACTCGTTTGGTGCAATTTTTTTGCAAAAGGTAATGATTTAACTCTATACCAAACGACAAAAACGTAAACTTGTCTAAACTGAAAGCACTTGCGGACAACAATTTAGAAATGGCTGTAATGATAGAATTTGTATCTGATAGAGTTGAAAACATTGTGGGAAAAGGAGAAAATGCTGGTTACCAGCATTTTCTCCTTTTCCCGCAATGTTTTCAAAGGGCTTCTTCCTCAGGGTCGTTAAATCTCGGAATTGTGTGGTAAAGAGTTGATAGTTAATCAAGCAAAAACTTTTTATACTAATCCAAATTGAAAGTGCTGTCAGACGACAAATTAAAGGTGACTCATTTGATGGAATTGTCTTTGATTAGGTGGATGACATTGTTTGAAAGGAGAAAATTCCGGTTACTTGCATTTTCTCTTTTTCAAATACTGTATTCAAAAGCCTTCATCAGCTTTACGAGGCTTTGAAGGTCAAATTATCTCAGTAGGAAAATCTCGCACCGGGTATATCAGTGATCAGATTGCATATTTTTGAATTGTCTAATCTTAATCTACATTATCTGTTAAAATATTTAAATGTATCCTCACAGCCCAAAAGACTGAGAAATTTAATAAGAGTTATTAATGTACTGCAAAATGATGTAATCTATGGTTGATGAATTTTTTCTTCGTATTTACAAAAAGGTATAAATTTTGACATATTTTGATAATAAGAAATGATACAACCAATGCCTGGTATAATATTTTATAACGTTTTCCCGAGTCTGTTACGCTAAAATAAATCTGGGGACCATTTAACTCTTGACCACACAATAACAGGTTTTAACGATCCTGAAATGGAAGGTTTAAAAAAAAACACATTTACCAGCATTTTCTCCTTTTCCCACAATGTTTTCTATCCTACAAAGACAGAAATCATCATTTGAACTGATTGTGATTTGTCGTCTGCAAATGCTTTGAATCTGGTCGAGTCCAAAATTTTGTCGTTTGTTAAAGACTTATCCAATGAAAAGAAGACAACTGCAAATAGTTTAGAATGAAATCAGACGCTAGGCGCTTTTATTACTTTCCGAGGAACAGAAAAATGTACCAATTTTCTCAACATGTATTTTGTTTTATCTCGCTCGTCATTTTTAATACGATGAAAACGATGCTTTGTTTTCTTTTTAATCGTTTTTAAATTGACCAGTCAGTTGAAAAACATATGATCCATGCTCTGTGAAAAGGGGGGCTTAATACATCTGCGAAAAGTATCGACCCAGGTCAGCCTGTGCAGTCCGCGCAGGCTGACCTGGGCCGAAACTTTTCGCTATTGGTTATACGAAAACAACAGAACAAAAAACGAAGAAAACTGGACGACGAAACAAAGCGTTACATTTGACACCAAACTATGAAAATCCTTTGATTATGAAGATAATAATAATTATAATGATAATGATTCGTACCTTTACTGTTTAACAAGGAAATCACGGAAATGTAGGAAGACAAACTTTAATTTAAGAATCCATGACTGTAAGCTTCTGTCGTGAAGAAATAAATGAGATCCGAGCAGACAATATTTACTCCTTCAACGTCAAATATGTAAAATCAACCTTTTTCGATGAATGAAGAAAAAAATCCACTGAAACTCATAAAGGATTTTTTTTAATCTTCTTACAAGCTTGACTGGTCTCGGTATAGGTCTAAGATCAGACTGCACGTTCTGTGCAGTCTGATCTTGGACCTATGCCGTCCGCAAAAGCCCTTGTTTTCGCTTTTATTGCTGTAAGGAGTCAACTGTTCACGTGAATTCATTATCTCTTTAAACACTGTTGCAGAAAACAACTTTCAGGCATTAAGCATGGATTGAATTAAAAAAATATATATATGACAAAAGGAAAAGTTGCTCGTGACGAGCAATTTCGTCTTTTGCCGCAACGTTTTCAACAGTCATCTGCTGCAATACCCACTGAAAAAAAGGTCGTTTGCAGGATGTCACGAATAATTCCCTCTTCACTATAGTGGAACATTTCCAGCTAAAACGGTATCCATGTTGAACGGTAAAACCGGATATAACAGAGATGCTTTGCGCGGCGGAAAACTACACTACCCAATTACAGCTTTACAGACGACAAAAGTTTTGACTCGTCCATATCGAAAGCGGCAATGTACCCGTAAAATGTAGAAAACGTTCTGGGAAATGAAAGAACTGTTGATTACCCGCATTTTCCCACGACTCTTTTACCAGACGACAACAAAAAAATCTAGATTCGTTCAAAATTGAAAGCGGTAAGTACATTTGCTGACGACAAATTATAAACGGCTAGAATTATTGGATTTGCCTTTGAAAATATAGAGAAAATGTTGTGAGAAAAGGAAATAAATACTGGTTACCCGCATTTCCTCTAACTCTTTTACTAGACAAATTTTAGACGCGTCCATATTGAAGGGGGTGGGAGCGCTAGTAGTATAATATATGTATATTCTAGCCCATGGTCCCTATTCATGCCCCAACATGGTCAATCGAAAATCGATTCGCTATCCGATTCATGCTTCAGCATGGTCAATCTTCAATTAATTCACTGTTTCATTGTATCATATCGTTATATGAGCTCATCGAATTAATGCATACAATTACATTAATATGCATATGTATAATCTAGGCCAATGCACCCGGTTCCCATTTTTTAAGTTTAAAATAACCACAAGGCTTTTTAAACTCTTTCCCCATTTCACCAGCAAATCATACCACCACTCCCCTCATTCCATCAGCCAACTGGCTAACCAGTTAACCAATGCATTAGTCAACCAGTCAATCAGCCTGAACCCCCTATCAAACAACGCATCAGCTAACCAGCTAACCAGCCAACCAGTCAACCAATCAACCAGGTAATCAGCTAACCACCTAACCAGTCAACCATTGCATAAGTTCATCATATGCTGGGCCAGAAACAAATTTAGCATAACCCCTTTCTTAAATCTTTTTAATTAAATTCAATTTTTTTAAATCAACAAAAAAATTTTTGGTTTTCAGGGAAAACTGACCATAACAAAATTTGAATTTTTCTAACTTAAGTAAATATATAAAATATATAAAAATGCATGTCTTGGATACAATTTCAAATGATTTCAGAAAAAAGTTACACAAAACTTTAAAGGATAAAAATATAGTTATAATTCATATAAAAAACTAGTTTCATTTTTATTAGGAAATTATAATAGAAATACCATAGATTTTTTTCATATGCTTGCAAAACTAAAACCGCGTATTTATTATGAATATAGTAAACATAGATTAGAAGAACCTAGTTTTCACACAACTGTTTTTGTAGTTTGGCCAGATATTAGGCAAATACAACCACCAATGAGTATAGAAGACCAATTTCGTAGTAGAGGTAAACCTATTTTTACTGGTATTAGAGTACCATTTGACAAAAGTGATAATTTTATTAGTGTTTATGATAATGCTTTACTTGAATTACTTGAAAATGATGATAGAGAGCCGCAACCTAATTGTTATTATTCATACCCAATGTTAATATTTGAAAATATTCATCCTGCAGAGTATTTTTCTTTTACTTCTTTTGTAGAATATTATGGTGAATATTGGGGTGGATTACATGATTATCTTATGGATGATGATGATTATTTTGAGTTAAGAATTGGGCCGGGCTATGTGTTAGATGATTATGTAGATGAAGATGAATTGTTTTCATTACCACCATCCTCTCCTCCACCTTCTCCTCCGCCCTTTTTCCACCTTCACCTATTAACGGAATAGAATCATTTCCTTCACCAGAATGTGTAATTTGTGGAGAAAAACCAAATATAATGTTTTGTAATTGTGGCCATATACCTATATGCGCAAATTGTGGTGATTTAAATAATAATAATAATTGTGCTAATGTCCAATTTGTAGAACAACTTCTGACATCAAGCGTAAAATATAACTTTTTTTACAAAGTTAACAGGGAATATCGGCGGACGTATTTATCCGAGGATAAATTCTGTTAACCCCAAACACAGAGAGTCTTAAACTTTGATATTCCTGCCTTAGCTAAATAATGTTGAAAAACGTTAAACTATCTTAAGAATCACCTTTAACTCTGTTTTCTATACCTTAACATACGAGAAAGTATAGATAAAGTAAGGCGAGTCATGACACTACCATGATATAAACCATTTTTTCATGCTTCCTCACCGAAAACGAAAGAGGAAGTTATTTAGTACACAACCCTTTAACTTTTTGCTTAACACACCAAAAACTGAAAATGGTAGTACATTATAATATTAACAAACATTTTTACCCTGTTTTTTTGAAAAAATGTTTAATGTGTACAATAATTGTATAAAATACTTATTGTTTTTTAAACAGCAGCCTTACAACATTATGTTTTTAACGTGTAAGAAATGTATTGATACGGTATTAACTTACGGGTTGTTAGACCGCGCCAGAGGTTACCATGTTGTTAGTAATAACATTCTTACAAAATCAAAGATACAACAAGAAAGTAAGACTGCTTTATTATCATAAATAAAAAAATATATTTTATACAATTACCATATACAGTTCATTTTTTAGAAAAAAGAAAGCAAAAAAATTATTAATATCATAACATACTACCATCATCCTCAAAAGTCCAGTCTAAAGTGATATTATATGTGTATACACATTGCAAAATATTGGACAAAGTTGTGAAATACTATACCACGTGATCTTGGCGTGGGTGTCAATAAACCTTTTTAAATATTTAACCCTTTACCGGGCTAAATATTTTTTACAAGTCCAACTCTATCAATATTGACAAATACGCGTTTTTTGCATTGGGGTGGGTAGACCTTGTTATGAAGTTTATAATATCACATTGGTCTACTTCTAAAGGTTGTGGGAAAACTACACAACTGCATTTTTCTCGAGCATTTTTTATCATGGAGTAGTCGACCTGTTCAACTCCGTTTATGACTATGTTGACTTTTACCTCTTCCGGCAAAAACCTATTACCTTTAACAACCATTAAAGACCCTCTTATAATTCTACCAGGGGCAGCCATACAAGAACCTCCTATCCCATGACCCCTTCCCGTGTTTCCATTACCAAAGGAAAACTCGTAATTACCATCTTCTAAGGACCCCTGTTCCTCGGCACACACGCTTATAATGGGTTTAGGGCCTAAGAGAGAAGGAAGCGATACTTTTTTATCCACGTAAGATTTCTTCTACAGGTGCCGCAGCGTTTTTTATAGAAAAACCTTGGAGATCTACCGGTGATTGAGTGACCGTCCATATCTATTTTGCCAGCCGCTGAAAAAGACCCGTCTTGGTTTTTTGTTAAAGCTTTTGCACTCGTTATAGCTGTCTCAACGATGTTATCAACGTAAAACTTATTAACGACTTGGCTGATTTCTATAGGCATTCCAACGTTGGGAATTCTCCGCCCACCCATATAAACGTCACCACTTGCTAAATATCCTCCAGGCCCGTAAACAAAGGCTCGATTGGCAACATCTACATATCTTTTAGTTGCGGGTCTGCGGGATCTATAAGATTCGTTAACTGATACCCCCGCATATTTATATCTGCAACAGCGGAAAAAGTGCCGTCTTGTCGTACTATTGCTTTGCCACTATCATCCACGTATTTTTTAGTAGCAGCTTCACTTGGGTCCTCAGGATCGGCTAAGTTTTTTATTTTATTAAAACCCATGTTTAAATACCCCGTCATATGGTATCCTCCGTTTTCATCCAACAGCCCTGAGTTGCCATCAACATAACTCTTAGTTGCAACATCTTGAGGATTTACTGGATTACTAACCCTCGTTAATGTGTTGCCTTTCATATTTATAGAACCGGTAACGGTGGTTGTTCCATCTTTACGTAAAAAATTATTACTTATGTAAGCGAGTGACACACCATCACCGCTTGTTTTAACATCATCCATTCTTCCAAATTTATCAACGAGCATTTTTTTATATTGCTAAAAAAGTTTATTTAAAACATTTTGAAATTTATTACCTAAACCCAACTCTTTAAGAATGAACAAACATAAATGTCCACAAAATACTTGACCAGCATGTTGTAACTGATCACTATTATAATGTATTGGAGTTTTTAGGTAATCAATCATTTCAATAGGTGGTTGTATACCATAACTGTCAAAGTAAATTTTAGTTTTACCGTTTTTATACCAAGCAACCCAATGCGTACCAGGCCCACTCGTGTCATCAAGATTTAATATACCACATTCCTTTTTCTACACTTTTTTTGTAGAGTGTTTCGTAAAAATACCCCCCTAATTTTTTTTGTTTTTAATTTTTTTACGGCATCCTCAAGTTCAAAATTGTTTAACGGTTTGTTTGGTAATAATATATTATCAATTAAAATATCTTGCATTTTTTATATATTAAATATTTTCAATAGCACTGTTATCAACCCATGAATTAAACTCATCAGAATAACCTTTCCACTTTACCAGAGATTTTCTTTTTTCCCTTTTTAATAACCTTTTCTATCCTATACAACTCTTGTCTTGTTTTTTGTAGTTCAGGTTCATAAAAGGTACCTTTTATTTCTTCTCCATTAAGATCTTCAATTTTATATGTTATAGGCGATGTATGTTTTACTTCTGAAACTGTAAAAACCTCTTCAGTCCATCTTGTGGTATAACCTTTTTCAAAAGTTTTTTTCTTTTTACTTATCCTTACTTTGTCTCCAACAGAAAACTTTGGTTTTATATCTTCTTTTATTTGATTATAATCAGGATACAATGTTCTCCAAACTTTATTTTCATTCTTCTTCTTACTTGCTTCAGTTGGTGTCATCTTAATAGAAGAATGCCTCGTGTTATTCTTTAACGAGATCTGGTAACATGTTAATGTAAACGTTTGTCGAGTGAGCAGAAAAATACTTCCACATTTTTTCTTTCATTGTTCTAATCCATCTCTCAACAACACTGGATTTTTCCTCATTTTCAGTGGAATATAATTCAACCAAATCTTTAAATTCTTTGTTATAAAACTCTTTACCCTTATCCACCCACATTTTATTAGGTTTTCTTTCCTTAAAAATACTCTTCAATGCAACAGAAACAGATTTTCCTGTTTTGTCTTTTAGATGGTATAAGATAACCGTATTTTGAAAAGATGTCAATGACAGCAAGAAGATATTTTACACCACGATTAAATTTAGAAAATGCTTGCATGTCTACTAAATCTGCAGCCCATATCCTATCAATACCGTTTACTCTAACTCTCCTTTTCTTAAATTTTCTTTTTACGGGTTTGTGTAATTCTTCTGCTAATATTATATTTTGGTTCTTTTTTAGCTCACCTGAGCACATAGTGCTCAGGGTGAGCTATTGTGATCGATCGTTGTCCGGCGTCCGTCCGTCCGTCCGTCCGTCCGTGTGTCCGTCCGTCCGTCCGTCCGTGAACAATTACTTAAAAAATCTTCTCCTCTGAAACCGCCCAACAGATTTCAGTGAAACTTCACAGAAATGATCCTTAGGTGATGCACTTTCAGAATACTTCAAAGATTTGAATTCCATGAAGAACTCCATGGCAACCGAGAGAAAAAACTTTAAAAATCTTCTTGTCCCAAACCGTAAGGGCTAGAGTTCTCATATTTGGCATGTAGCATCATCTAGTGGCCCTCTACCAAAACACTTCAAATTATGGCCCTAGTGTTGAAAATGGCCCTATGTTGTGGGTTCTCGGATTTCACATAGAGGATAAAGAAGGAAATCTTTAAAAATCTTCTTGTCCCAAACCTTAGGGACTAGAGCTTTCATATTTGGCATGTAGCATCATCTAGTGGCCCTCTACCAAAATACTTCAAATTACGGCCCTAGTGTTGAAAATGGCCCTATGTTGTGGGTTCTCGGATTTCACATAGAGATAAAGAAGGAAATCTTTAAAAATCTTCTTGTCCCAAACCATAAGGGCTAGAGCTCTCATATATGGCATGTAGTATCATCTAGTGGCCCTCTACCAAAATACTTCAAATTATGGCCCTAGTGTTGAAAATGGCCCTATGTTGTGGGTTCTCGGATTTCACATAGAGATAAAGAAGGAAATCTTTAAAAATCTTCTTGTCCCAAACAATAAGGGCTAGAGCTCTCATATATGGCATGTAGTATCATCTGGTGGCCCTCTACCAAAATACTTCAAATAATGGCCCTAGTGTGGAAATTGGCCCTATGTTGTGGGTTCTCGGATTTCACATAGAGATAAAGAAGGAAATCTGTAAAAACCTTTTTGTCCCAAACCGTAAGGGCCAGAGCTTTCATATTTGGCATGTAGCATCATCTAGTGGCCCTCTACCAAAATACTTCAAATTACGGCCCTAGTGTTGAAAATGGCCCTATGTTGTGGGTTCTCGGATTTCACATAGAGATAAAGAAGGAAATCTTTAAAAATCTTCTTGTCCCAAACCGTAAGGGCTAGAGCTCTCATATATGGCATGTAGTATCATCTAGTGGCCCTCTACAAAAATACTTCAAATTATGGCCCTAGTGTTGAAAATGGCCCTATGTTGTGGATTCTCGGATTTCACATAGAGATAAAGAAGGAAATCTTTAAAAATCTTCTTGTCCCAAACCTTAAGGACTAGAGCTTTCATATTTGGCATGTAGCATCATCTAGTAGGCCTCTACCAAAGTAATTCAAATTACGGTCCTAGTGTTGAAAATGGCCCTATGTTGTGGGTTCTCGGATTTCACATAGAGATAAAGAAGGAAATCTTTAAAAATCTTCTTGTCCCAAACCATAAGGGCTAGAGCTCTCATATATGGCATGTAGTATCATTTAGTGGCCCTCTACCAAAATACTTCAAATTATGGTCCTAGTCTTGAAAATGGACCTATGTTGTGGGTTCTCGGATTTCACACAGAGAAAAAGAAGGAAATCTGTAAAAATCTTCTTGTCCCAAACGTTGAGGGCTAGAGCTTTCATATTTGGAATGTAGCATCATCTAGTGGCCCTCTACCAAAATACTTCAAATTACGGCCCGAGTGTTAAAAATGGCCCTATGTTGTGGGTTCTCGGATTTCACATAGCGATAAAGAAGGAAATCTATAAAAATCTTCTTGTCCCAAACCATAAGGGCTAGAGCTCTCATATATGGCATGTAGTATCATCTAGTGGCCCTCTACCAAAATACTTCAAATAATGGCCCTAGTGAGGAAATTGGCCCTATGTTGTGGGTTCTCGGATTTCACATAGAGATAAAGAAGGAAATCTATAAAAATCTTCTTGTCCCAAACCGTAAGGGCTAGAGCTTTCATATTTGGCATGTAGTATCGTCTAGTGACCCTCTACCAAATACTTCAAATTATGGCCCTAGTCTTGAAAATGGCCCTATGTTGTGGGTTCTCGGATTTCACATAGAGATAAAGAAGGAAATCTTTAAAAATCTTCTTGTCCCAAACCATAAGGGCTAGAGCTCTCATATATGGCATGTAGTATCATCTAGTGGCCCTCTACCAAAATACTTCAAATAATGGCCCTAGTGTGGAAATTGGCCCTATGTTGTGGGTTCTCGGATTTCACATAGAGATAAAGAAGGAAATCTATAAAAATCTTCTTGTCCCAAACCGTAAGGGCTAGAGCTTTCATATTTGGCATGTAGCATCATCTAGTGGCCCTCTACCAAAATACTTCAAATAATGGCCCTAGTGTGGAAATTGGCCCTATGTTGTGGGTTCTCGGATTTCACATAGAGATAAAGAAGGAAATCTTTAAAAATCTTCTTGTCCCAAACCATAAGGGCTAGAGCTTTCATATTTGGCATGTAGCATTATGGTGTTGAGCTGAGTTGCATTTCAGGTGAGCGATTTAGGACCATCATGGTCCTCTTGTTTTTAATTCCCATTCCAAATTTAGCCTTGGTCCCTATTAATGAGGAAACTAACCCTCGTTCCATTCTTTCCTTAATAGAAGGATTGTAGATTCCTTTTAACTCCTTTAACATATTTTTATCGCAAACAGCATTTCTTGTAGCAGTTTCATTATGTTTGAGATAACAAATATCATGATGATATGCTGCTTTATCTACACGATTTACAGGTTTTGACCATTCTTTAGGTGTTAAATCAGGATTGAGTCTGTAAATGGTAAGTTATTAATAACTTTATTTAGTAATGAACCACCTTCTTGTTTTTTAATAAACTGAGTTTTAGTTGTTCCACATTCTACACATTTTCCACGTTTCATATTTCTACCATTTTTACTAACCGTATATTCTATATCGGTTGTATTGGTTTGTTTTTTACATTTAACACAATACATTTTATATTAAAATTAAAATTTTTAATATAAAAAATGGATATTGTAAACTTGTCATGGAATGAAGTTGTATCAAAGAGATTTAACCATCCTCTTTTACCAAAGAGTACTAGGGGAGTAATAGTTGGTAAGTCGGGATGTGGTAAAACAACTCTTTTACTTAACCTTTTGTTAAGACCTGAATGGCTTGACTATGATAATCTATGCGTTTTTGGAAAAAGTTTGTTTCAACCAGAATATCGCATACTTAAAAAAGCATTTGAGGAGAAATTACCAAAATCACTTATTTAAAGGCTGTTTAATATTCGAGATGAGGTTCAAGATTTAAATGTTTCTCCAGCAGCATTAATTGAAGAATGGGTTAAAACGTTTAGAGCAAAATTGTAATTTTTTTGAAAGTGCCGGAGATGTTCCTGATCCGAGAGATTTAAACCCAGAAAATAAAAATTTAATGATTTTTGATGATTTACTTTAAGAAAAACAAAGCAAATGTGAATGTTATTATATTCGTGGGAGGCATAGTAATGTAGACTGCTTTTACCTATCACAAAATTATTTTAAGTTACCAAGGCAGACTATTAGAGAGAATGCAAATTTTATTTGTTTATTTCGTCAAGATCTAAAAAACCTCAATCATATTTATGGTGATCATATAGGAGATGATATGCCTAAGGCTGAGTTTCGTGAATTTTGTAAAACTGGTTGAGAAAGTCCTCATGGTTTTGTTGTTATTGATTTAACCAGTAAAAAAGAAAGTGGAAAGTATAGAAAAGGTTTTGATAACTTTTATATACCTAAGTCGGTACACATATAAATAATATTTTTAGTAAATAAAAAAAAAATGGAAGAACTTTAGAAAAAATTGTTAAAAATACAGAACACAAAACATCATTTCAAATTATAGTAAGCAACAACAAAACAAGTTTTAGAACAAGGTTTACCCTACCACTTCAATTAGAAAAGGATAAAAAATATGAGATTGCTCTGGTAAACCTTGAAACTTACTACTCTTTTCCAAACATTGACTCTAACAACGACACTTTAGTTTATTTACCAGACAATGGTGGTACATGGGTTAAAATAAAAATACCAGAAGGAAGTTATGACCTTGTTGACATCAATGATGTCATTCACCAAGAAATGAGGAAAAACGGTCATTACGATGAAGTTAATGAAGAGTATTTTATTAATATCTCTGCAAACACCAATACCTTAAAGTCTGTTCTTACTCTTGAAGATGGCTATCAAGTAGATTTTAATCAACCAAATTCTATTTCTAAAGTATTAGGATTTACTCATGCTAAATATACACAAGGATTTCATGAATCAGAAAATGTAGTAAATATTCTTAGTATTAATAGTTTGCTCGTTAACATTGATATTATCTCAGGGAGTTATGTTAATGGAACTACTAAAAACACTATTTATTCATTTTTTCCTAATGTTTCACCAGGGTATAAAATAATAGAAAATCCAGTAAATCTGGTTTACCTACCATTAACATTAGATGTAATACATAACCTTGATGTATCAATTACAGACCAAGATGGAACATTACTAAATCTTAGAGGTGAGAATTTAACAATCAGATTTCATATTAGAGAAGCAAGATAAATAAAAAATAAAATATATATAAAATGACAAGTTATACTACTGTTAAAGTAAATATATCAGATGGACAAAAAGAGAAACTTCAATATGCAGTTAAAGCTGGTTGTCCAGTAAGTATTCGTTTAGGTTATGAAGATTTAGAAGGTAATGATGCTATAGCAATTAACAATTCACAAGCAAAGAAAATGGCTAAAGCCTATGAGAATGGAAAAGGCATCACAATTAGAATGACTAAAAAACAACTTAAACATAATATGAAGATGGAAGAAGGTTTTCTTGGAATGTTAGCTGGTTTAGCATCAGCAGCATTACCTGCTTTGGCAAGGACTGTTTTACCAGCTTTAGGTGTTGGTGCTTTATCTGGTTTAGCATCATCAGGGATTCAAAAAGCAATGGGGTCAGGGCTTTACCTTAAAAAAGGAGGATGCGTTTGCCAAGTAGAAACAGATGGAAAAGGTCTTTACCTTGGGCCAGCTAAAGGTAAAGGATTGGAATCTGTTGGTGATGGTTTATATTTAAAACAAGGAGGAAAGTTTTATGATGGAAAAGGACTTCTTTTAGGTCCTAATAGTCCATTTGGTAATATTCCTATTTTGGGTGCAATATTATAAATAATTTTATAACAAAAAGTAAAAATGAACGTTTACAAATTTGGTGTAAAACCTAAAAATATTCAATCAAAAACAATATATTGGAAACCATTGCAAAATTCCTTATATAGTTACCTATGCAAAAACTTAAATAAAAACTAAATAAAAAACTTAATTAAAAACTTTGTTAAAAAATAAGATAAAAAAATATGCTTGTATTAAAAAATGTCATTTTTAAAAATAACTGACCCTGTAAAAAGGGACCAAATTGTAAAAGAATATCCTGAGACAAAGAAAAAAATTAGGGATAGTCAACTTGCCGAGAGAACAGGTGAAATTGAATTGCAAACTGGTCTTTCAAAAATTTTTAAACCTATTACAGAAACACAAAGAGAAGCAACAAAGGAGATTACAGAAGGTATCGAACAGTTGCCACAGGCTATTAACTTACCAAATTATCCAACAATACAAGCTTATCCATCTGAGGAGCAAGAGTTATTGGCAAACTATGAAGACACATATCTTATTGGACCAATTGCAGAAAAGTATTTAAAAAAATTTATTGGTAAAACTGATGTTGATAGAACATATGGATTATATGATAAAGATGGTAAATTTTATATTGGAAACAAATTAGCCATAATTGATGAAGATGATATTATAGTTGCTGGTGAGGTATATAAAGGTACACCTGGTCTATGGGAGTTAATTGTTGCTAAAAACCCGAATGTAAACATTTATAAAGATGAGGATCTTACTGATTACAGAAGATTAATGATAGAAACCGATGCTCTTCGTCGTAATAACGATCCTGATAACCCTCGGCCCAAAAGTTCTGGTTCACAAAAGTGGAATAGCATACTTAGACCCATTTGGGGAGATATTAGGGCAGGAACAACTGGAGATGGAATTATTATTATCCCATCTGACCCTAATGCATTATTAGAAAGATTAGACCTCTTAATGGCAAGTAAAGAAGCTGGTAATACAGGTGTAAAAAATGAGTTGGTTAGTATTTGTGATGAATTAAAAAGGCAAGGTGTATTAGATTCAAGTAGTTATAAAAATTTAATGTCTATACTATAAAAATGATTACACCAAGAAAGAGAGGATTTAAAAGAAATTATTCTTATGGTGCTGCCGGAATCTTTGACAGCATTGCTAATTTTCTTACAAGACTTTTTGCAAGCAATGCAGCTAAACAAATTGCATCTTCTGCAATTGATGTTGGGAAAAGTGTAGCTAAGGAAGGAGCAAAGAAGGCATTAGAGGTTGGAAAGAGTGCAGCGGTTGATGCAGGAAAGAAGTTAGTTGAAAAGGCTTTGACATCAAAATCTAAAAAGATTTTAGAAAAGTATACTCCAAAACCTACAACAACACAACCTGCAACACAAAATATTAATACATTAATAGATGGTAGTGCAATTGCTATTCAAGATTTAGTTAAGAAATTAAATAGTGGATCGGGGGTTAAAATAATTTAATTTAATTTAAGTAATTTATGTCATTAAATAAAAAAGAATGTCAAAACTAAAATTTAAAATATCAGAATACGAAAAATTCAGTACAAAAAGAGTTAGCGTCTTTTATGCATACTTTAAACTACATGAAGATTGTGACGTTCTTGAAGTCATTGAATCACACAGATTATGATTATAAAAAGGCTGTTATAAAATTATCTCCTGAAAAAGTTGATATCATGAATTGTTTTGAAAAAGAGGTAAATGATTATTTAGAAGATAACAATGTACCGATTGTAACAATTGTTTATGGAAATAGGGTTTACCCTAAAGTGAAAAGCTCTTTACCAATCAAAAAAATGAAAACCATTAAACTTAAAGGTATCTTTGTTAATGGTGAAAACAAATCATTCCCTCAACTCTGGGTAGAAGAGAGTTAAAAAACACACACAACTCAATTATAATTTTAATTTAAAAATTATAATTGCATATATAAAAAATGGACATTTTAAACATTAAAGCGCCAATTTTAAAAGATGATAGTATTGATAAATATGAACATTTTGAGTATGAGCCTATCACAGGTACCAATCTAAACAACTCTGGAGGGGATATCAGAATTAACATTGAAACTCAAGATCTTTTTACACATCCCTCAGAGTCTTATTTACAAATTATAGGTGAATTAGTAAAAAATGATGGAACAGTTTATGGAGCTGCTAATGAGGTTACGATAACAAATAATGGCTTGTTGCATCTGTTTAAAAATATCAGATACCAACTTAGCGGAGAAGAGATAGAATCCATTACATACCCTGGTCAGGCTACCACAATGCTTGGTTTGTTAAAATGTCCAGATGATTTTGCTAAATCACAAGGGTTAAACCAATTATGGTATAAGGATACCGGAACTAATGCAAACAGTGGTACCAATAATGGTTTTTCAATAAGAAGACAGTATATTTTTAGTTCAAATCCAGTTGGAACCTTTAGTTTTAGAGTCCCTTTAAAACATATATTTGGTTTTTGTGAAGATTATAATAAAATTCTATATGGAATGAAACAAACTCTCACCTTAACAAGAAATGACAACAACGACGCAATTTTTAGAGCTGGTGGTGTTGATGCTGGCCGAGTTAATTTACTCAAAATATCATGGTTTATGCCCCACGTTATGCTAGCAGATAATGAGAAGATGGAACTTTATAAATTTATTGAGAAGAAAGAAAAATTTCCAGTTGGGTATAGAATGCCTACAATGTGACTCTATTGCGGTACCTCAATCAACAACTTTTACTTGGAGACTATCAGTTAAATCATCTCCTGAAGTGCCGCGTTTTATCATTGTTGGCTTTCAAACTGGTAAAAGGGGTGACCAAGAACAAAATCCATCTATATTTGACAACGTAAATGTTAAAAATATTTATACAATGTTAAATTCAACCAGATATCCAGCAACTGATTATAATTTAAATTTCCCTGCTAATCAATTTAGTAGAGCATATGGTGATGCTGCTTTGTTTAGAACTAAATTTTTTAACATGGATGAATTAGTATCAAACCCTAATGTTACTCCCCCAGATTATAAAACTCTCTTTCCTTTGTTTGTGTTTGATATATCAAAGCAGAGTGAAAGGCTAAAGTATTCTGTTACTGATATCCAAATTAAGGCAAATTTTAATGCAAATGTTCCTGCAGATACCGAAGCATATGCTGTTATCATTAGTGATAGATTAATTAATTTCCAGAATGATGGAAATAAAATGAGTGTAGTGTATTAAGTAATTTTTTTATTATATAAAAATGCTGAAGATTATTGATTTAAAAAAAAATTTGAAAGATAATGATATAAAGTTTAACTCTTACTGGGGTAAAAAGAAATTAGTTGATGTGGTAAAAGAACATGGGTTATACCCTGAGGAAAAAATTTTAAAAAAATTTTAAAAAAGCGTAGAAGAAATGAAAATAAGATACCCAATTATGAAAGATTGAAATATATCTCAAGTAACCCAAGGCAAGTTATTTTAGAGGATGTTGAAACAGGAGAAACAACAACCTTCCCATCAATTTACAAAGCGGGAAAATTTATTGATCGTTGCCCTCAAACAATTGAAAACTGGGATGGAAGAGTTTGGAATAATAAATATAAGATTGACATTCAATAATTTTATTATGAAAAACAATCATAATAAAATTGACTTAAAGAAATTTATTTTATATAAAAATATGAATTCTATATTTAGAAGAATCTCTAATGTTGCTCAAAGAGCAGCATCTAATATTTATAGCGGTACGCAAAGAGCTGTTGCAGCGGTAATTCCTACAAGTGTTAGAAGAAGAATAAACAATTTTACTAATTGGTTAACCGATAATGTTGAAGAAGAACAGGTTCCTCAAGTTTTAGATGAAATTGTTGAAAATCTTGTGGAACATTATCCACCCTATCCTCCTGAAGGACCTGATTTATCCCCGCCACCACTTGAAATTAAAGTTAGTAATTCTGCTTTTCGTGGATTTGTTACAGAAAACACTATAGAGGCAACAGGCAGAGAAAGATATGTGCCTAATAAATTTTTAAAAGTAATTGAGGGTCTCGTTATAAAAACTCTTAAAAACAATTTAGAAACAAAGGTAAAACTTATACTAAGAGCAAAATTTTTTAAAGCAAATGACCCCGAGACGGTTGAAAGATTTGCTTTTCGAACAAAAAATTTTGTAAACTTAACTAAGAATACAAAGTCTTTGAGTAGTTTATACGAGCAAATGTCGGAAATAATTTTAGAAAATATTGCCGAATTACAAAGAAGAGAGAGTGGTTGGATTTTTATTGAAATGGAACAAGTAGAACTACACATAGGAGGTTTTGTGCCTTTAAGAGGGAGAAGTTGGCTACCTTTGCCAAAGTAGATTAATGATAAAAAAGCATGTATTAACATAAAAAATAAAGATAATAAATGTTTTTTTGTGGTGTATTTTAAGAGCATTAAACCCAAAAGAAAAACATTCAGAAAGAATTGACGACAATGTAAAATCAAAGGAAAATGAAATAAACATGAAAGAAATAAAGTATCCTGTTTCACTACAAGATATTGACAAGTTTGAAAAGCAAAACCCTAAAATTAGCGTAAATGTTTATAGTTATAAAGAAGAAAAAATTTACCCACTAAGAATTACAGAAAATGAAAAAACTAATCACGTTGACCTTCTTTACGTAAAAAAATGAAAACAATATCCACTATGTTCTTATAAAAAATTTTAATCGTTTAATAAATAGTCAAATATCAAAAAATTGAAAAAAAAAAAAAAACAAGTACTATTGTAAAAGATGTGTAAATCCTTTTGGAAGTGAGAAACTTTTAGAAAATCATAAAAAATATTGTAATGAGAAAGAGCCTGTTTGTTTAGAAATGCCGGAAAAAGGAACAATTTTAAAATTTAAAAATTATGATAGAAAAATCTTGGTGCCCTTTGCTGTGTATGCTGATTTTGAATGTATTTTAAAACCAATAAAAACAACCCATCAATTAAATTCAAGCAAAAGTTATACTGTAAAAAGAAAAAAACATATCCCATGTAGTTTTTACTATATTATAAAATGTTTTGATGATAATGTTTGCGCTCCTATAGAAAAACATTATGTTGGAGAGGATGCTTCAGAAAAGTTTATAAAAACTTTAATAGAGGATATACGCTTCATTTATAACAAATACCATCGTAATCCTGTTCCTATTAAAATAACAAAACAGGAAGAAGAAAAACACGAAAGAGAAACGTGTTGTTGGATTTGTAATGAGGAATTTACTGATGAAGCAAATTATAAAGTAAAAGACCATTGTCATTTTACTGGTAAATATAGGGGTGCCGCACATACTAAATGTAATATAAAAGCAAGAGCGCCTAAGTTTACACCTGTTTACTTTCATAATTTAAGTGGTTATGATGCTCATCTTTTTATTAAATATCTTGGAAAGAGTTTTGGAAAAATTGACTGTATCCCAAATAATGAGGAAAAATATATTAGTTTTAGTAAAACCCTTTTGTTTGGAGAAAAAACATTTCATAAAAATAGGTTTCTTGATACTTTTAAGTTTATGGCATCCAGTTTAGATAAACTTTCAAGTAATTTAAATGAAGAACAAATTAATATTTTGTCAAGTTTTTTTTTAAAAAGAACATTTACCAGTAGTTAGAAGAAAAGGAGTTTTTCCTTATGATTACTTAGACTCTTTTGAAAAACTTAACGAAGCTCAGTTGCCGCCTAAAGAAGCATTTTACTCAAGTTTAAACAAAGAACATATTAGTGATGAAGACTATTCTCATGCATTGAATGTTTGGAAAACTTTTAACATAAAAACGTCTAAAGATTATTTAGTAATTCACAATAAAATAGATGTTCTGCTTTTAGCTGATGTATTTGAAAACTTTAGAGATATTTGCCGAAATCACTATGATTTAGATCCAAGTTGGTATTTTACTACACCTGGTTTAGCTTGGGATGCAACATTAAAAACAACAAAATGTAACCTCGAACTTTTATCACATCCTGATATGCGTTTAATGGTAGAAAGGGTATCAGGGGTGGAGATAGCATGTGCATAAAAAGATACGCAAAAGCAAATAATAAATATATGGGTAAAGATTACGATGTAAATGAACCTTCAAAATATCTAACATATATGGACGCAAACAGTCTTTACCCTTGGGCAATGGCCCACCCTCTTCCTACTCATGATTTTGAATGGATGAATGAAGAAGAATTAAAAGATTGGGAAAATATCCCTGGTATATTAGAAGTAGATTTAGAATACCCTAAAGAATTACATGATTTACACAATGACTTTCCTTTAGCCCCTGAAAGACTAAAAGTTGAAAAAGTAGAAAAATTAATACCAAATTTAACAGACAAGAAAAATTATGTGGTGCATTGCCAAGCATTAAAAACATATGACGGTTTAGGTTTAAAAACAACAAAAATTCATCGAGGGATTAAATTTAAAGAAAGTGCTTGGTGAACGCCTTATATTGATTTAAACATCAAACTAAGAAAAAATGCAAAGAATGAATTTGAAAAAGATTTTTTTTAAGTTGATGATGAATTCTGTTTTTGGTAAGACCATGGAAAACTTAAGAAATAGAGTAGACATACGTTTAATTTCTAATGTTAATCAATGTAAAAAATTAATAGCAAAGCCAAACTATAACCACTCAACAATATTTAATGAAAACCTTGCAGCTATACATATGAAAAAGACTGTTATAAAACATGACAAGCCTATTTATTTAGGATTAAGTATTTTAGATATTAGTAAAACACACATGTACAATACATACTATAATTACTTTAAAGCAAAATATGGTGAAAAGGTAAAATTATGCTATACAGACACAGATAGTTTTATTCTTGAAATAGAAACTGATGATCTGTATAAGGATATTGCTTCTGATGCAGATAAAATGTTTAATATGAGCGGTTATCCTAAAGAGCATTATTTACATAGCCAAAAGAACAAAAAAACATTGGGTATGTTTAAAGATGAACTAAATGGGGATATCATGACGGAGTTTGTTGGTTTAGGAGCAAAAATTTATGCATATAAAAAAAAGTATAAAAAGAGACAAGACAAAAGAAAAAAATCCAATTTTAGATGAAAATGGAAAATTAATATGGGAAGGTAATGATGAGGATAGAAGATGTAAAGGGGTAAAAAAAGGCAGTGATTAAAAATGAAATAAATTTTAACAATTTTAAAGAATGTTTAGAAACTGAACAGAATCAATATAGAAAGATGTGTGTTTTTAGAACCTATAAGCATGAGATGTATACGGAAGAAGTTAATAAAATTGTTTTGAGTTCTGATGATGATAAAAGGTTTATATTAGAGGATAAGATAAACACTTTAGCTTGGGGACATCATAGGATTTAAAATATTTAACCTTGTAATTAGGTTAAATATTTATATTTTTCTTTTAATATTACTAACAGTTTTACAAACTGGACATTTGTTAGAATTATTATTTAAATCATCACAATTTGCGCATATAGGTATATGACCACAATTACAAAACATTACATTAGGTTTTTCTCCGCAAATTACACATTCTGGTGAAGGAAATGATTCTATTCCGTTAATAGGTGAAGGTGGAAAAAAGGGCGGAGGAGAGGGTGGAGGAGAGGATGGTGGTAATGAAAACAATTCATCTTCATCTACATAATCATCTAACACATAGCCCGGCCCAATTCTTAACTCAAAATAATCATCATCATCCATAAGATAATCATGTAATCCACCCCAATATTCACCATAATATTCTACAAAAGAAGTAAAAGAAAAAACTCTGCAGGATGAATATTTTCAAATATTAACATTGGGGATAAATAATAACAATTAGGTTGCGGCTCTCTATCATCATTTTCAAGTAATTCAAGTAAAGCATTATCATAAACACTAATAAAATTATCACTTTTGTCAAATGGTATTCTAATACCAGTAAAAATAGGTTTACCTCTACTACGAAATTGGTCTTCTATACTCATTGGTGGTTGTATTTGCCTAATATCTGGCCAAACTACAAAAACAGTTGTGTCAAAACTAGATTCTTCTAATCTATGTTTACTATATTCATAATAAATACGCGGTTTTAGTTTTGAAAGCATATGAAAAAAATCTATGTAATTTTTATTATTATAACTTCCTAAAAAGAAATGAAAATAGTTTTTTATCTGAATTATAACTATAGTTTGAAAGACATTTTTTATCCTTTAAAGTCTTGATTAACTTTCTTTTAAAATCATTTGAAATTGTATCTAACACATGCATTTTTTATATATTTTATATATTTACTTAAGTTAGAAAAATTCAAATTTTGTTATGGACAGTTTTCCCTGAAAACCAAAAAAATTTTTGTTGATTTAAAAAAATTGAATTTAATTAAAAAGATTTAAGAAAGAGGTTTTGCTAAATTTGTTTCTGGCCCAGCATATGATGAACTTATGCAATGGTTGACTGGTTAGGTGGTTAGCTGGTTAGCTGGTTGATTGGTTGACTGGTTGGCTGGTAAGCTGGTTAGCTGATGCGTTGTTTGATAGGGGGTTCAGGCTGATTGACTGGCTGACTAATGCATTGGTTAACTGGTTAGCCGGTTGGCTGATGGAATGAGGGGAGTGGTGGTATGATTTGCTGGTGAAATGGGGAAAGAATTTAAAAAGCCTTGTGGTTATTTTAAACTTAAAAAATGGGAATCGGGTGCATTGGCCTAGATTATACATATGCATTAATTCGATGAGCTCATATAACGATATGATACAATACAATGAAACAGTGAATTAATTGAGGATTGACCATGCTGAAGCATGAATCGGATAGCGAATCGATTTTCGATTGACCATGTTGGGGCATGAATAGGGACCATGGGCTAGAATATACATATATTATACTACTAGCGCTTGCTGGCAAAAAAACTCAACACGGTTAAAATTATGGAAAATGCTATTAAAAATGTGGAAAAACCTTGTGGGAAAAGGAAAAAAAAATGCTGGTTACCCGCATATCCTCTTTTACTACTCGAACAAAACAACCCACTAGTCCATAGGGAAAGCATTGAAAGCTCTTGCAGACGACAAGCAATACACGGCCAGATTTATGGGATTTACCTTTGAAAATGTAGAAAAAAAAGTTGTTGGAAAAGGGAAAAATGCTAGTTTCCTGCATTTCCTTTAACTTTTCTACAAAAAAAAAAAAAATGCGACGAGGCCATATTGAAAGTTTTGAGAGCACTTGCAGCGGAAAAAACTATACTGTACACGGCTAGAATTGTGAAATTTACCTTTGAAAATGTAGAAAACGTTTAGGCAAAAGAGAAAAGTGCAGGTAACCTGCCTTTCCTCTCTCATCAGACATAATTTTTGACTCGTTCATATTGAAATTAGTGAGAGCACTTGCCAACAAAATAATGAACCGGCTGAAACCGGCAAGAATTATTCACCTTGAACAACGTATGATTGATTGATTGATTAATTGGATGGTGTTTAACGCCATTTTCAACATTATTTCAGTCATATCACGTCGGCCAGTGCACCTATCCATGCTTTCCTGGAGTTTCTTTTACCAGTACTCCGCACAATATTCTTTCCAAGCCACTGGCTGCTTTCCCACATAGCCATTTTCGAAACAATGGTCAGCGGTGGGAGTGGAGTGCATCCTGTCGCAATGACTATCATCAATCCTCGGAAAGAAATTGGCCGTGCCGGGGATCGAATCAACGACTTCCTGTTCTCGAGTCCTGTACACTACCAACTGAGCTACGGGACTCGGCTTGAAAAACGCAGAAACGTTATAGGAAACAGAAATAAAAGGTTGGTTACCAGCATTTTTTCCTTGACCGACAATGTTTTTAAAAACTTTATTTCTGTAAGTTGTTTAACCCTATACCACATAATTCCGACTTTTAACGAACATGAGAAAGAAGCCTTTTGAAAACATTGTGGGAAAAGGAGGAAGTTCTTTTGTGTTTTGGACATCAAACAATGAACGTAATTTCGTCTACGTACAGCAAGTAACGTCCGAAGTACATAAAAGTAACGTGAAGCTATACTAGTAAATTACACTCATTTCCCCGATATACGCAGCACAAAATATTTCTAGCTGTTCTCTGTTCAACTGATGGACAGACAGACAGACGGGGGGACGGAAAGACAGGCAGAGACAGACAGACAAACACCACACAGAAAGATGCAGGCAAAGAAACGGAGAGAAAGACGGATGCACAGGCACAACCTGACACAGAAAGTCAGCGGACAGACAGACAGAAACACACAAACACAGACAGACACACAAACGCAGACAGACAGATGCACATACACAGAGACACACATACACACACATATACACAAACAGACAGACAAACGCAGACACACAGACAAACGCAGACACACACACAAAGACACACAAACAGACAGACAAACGCAGATACAGCGACACAGACAGACACACAGCAAGACAGACAGACACAGAGGCGTCTACCCGACGTCCCTTTATGTTTTTTTTAACATAGTGTATGGACCTAGTTTTATCCCTATAGGCAACTTCATTTTTTTATTCAGTCATTTCTAATAAACTGGCACAGAGGTGAGTTGTTCAGTCGGTAAAGTACAGGTCGCCGGTTCATTTTCAAAGCTCTTTCCGAGGACTGATGTCAGTTATTGCGACACGATTCATTCCTTGCTAACAGCTGATACTTGTTTCGATGATGATTATGTGGGAAAGCAAGCAGTTACTTAAGAAGAAAATTGTGCCAAGAACTTGTAAAAGAAACTCAAAGAAAGCGTGGAAAGGTTGAATGACCGCCGAGATATCACTAAATCAATGTTGAAAACGGGGTTGAATACCATACAAACAAACAAACAAACAATATAAAACCAATCTTTCACATTTGTCATCTGTAACACGAATGGGCCATGCTCTAACAAAATGGGGTTTAATGTATTTTAGTGATACATGATTCCAAGCAAGCCAACTTATAAGTATGAATCCATACAGCCACTTTTTTTTTTAATTACCAAGTGAACCGTTAGGTATAATGGTCCTTTAACACGTGGAAAACTGACCAATAGCGAAAAGCTTCAGCCCAGGTCAGCTGCGCAGACTGCGCAGGCTGACCTGAATTGATACTTTTCGCAGATGCATTAAGCCCCCTTTTTACAGAACACGGCTCAAATTAATCAAAAGCAAACATAAAAGGGAGAAAAGCAGATGTAAGAAACTTATTGGATAAAACAATTTAGTTTATTACTATCATTTTATTGTCTGTCCGCCAAATTGACGGGCACTACATCAATAATAATAATACAAAGAAAAGCATATTACAAAAAAAGGGGAAAAAAAAGAAATCAAGAAAAAGTCATCAAGAGAATGAATGTAAAACCAAAGTCCAACTCATATAACAGTAATGAATGTAAAACCAAAGTCCAACTCATATAACAGTAATAAATGTAAAACCAAAGTCCAACTCATATGACAGTAATGAATGTAAAACCAAAGTCCAACTCATATGACAGTAATGAATGTAAAACCAAAGTCCAACTCATATAACAGTAATGAATATAAAACCAAAGTCCAACTCCTATAACAGTAATGAATATAAAACCAAAGTCCAACTCATATAACAGTAACGTGGTGGAGCTTTATCCTTGGCTAGCGAAGATATAATGCGACGAAAGAATTGTAATAATTTCTTTTAATTTTCAGATAATGAAAAAAAAAAAAAAAAAAGCCATTCATTTATTATGCGACGAAAGATTTATAATTACATTCGAGTCATGCAGAGGAAAAAGGGGGTTTAGTGCATTCCAGTAATATGTTATACTAGGCAAGTCATCACATAGCTATGAATCCATAAAATGCATTTTGTCCAACAACCGGCTGAATGCTGAGGTAGAATGGTCCTTGGACATGCAGAGAATTTACCAAAAGCAGAAAATTCGACTCAGGTCAGCCTTTGGCTATTAATGTATTCTCTGCATGGCAAAGGACCATTCTACATCCAGATCCAGTCGACTGCGAGACTGAATGGATCTTATGGATCCATAATTGTGAGGTGACTTGCTTTGTATAGTGCATCATGGAGATGCAATAAATTCCCTTTTGTCAGAGCATGACTCATTTATATAACTTTCTAGAACTTGAAATAAAAGCATTTATTTATTTTGCGACCTTCTGCGCGAACCAAGAATGACTATCAACAAGATTATTCTATTTGGGTAACGTACCGAATCACCACCTTTGGCTAGCGAAGATGTTATGCGTGGAAAGCGTTGCAATTATCAATTTAAATTCTCAGACCTTAAGGAAAAAAAGCATTCATTTATTAATCGACGGAACAGTCAAAATCAGCTATTTTCCAACAGGTACCGGTGGGTCAGTTTTATAATGGAACCCTGACGGAATACAGTTGAAGATACTTTGCTCCCACACTTCGTTCAGTTTGCACTGCTTTACAAATGCGTCACCAAATTCATCACACTGTATGAAGCGATGTGGGTTGCCCGGATACGGGTGGTATTGCACGTCACCGGCAAAGTTCTTGACGCATGGGTTGGTAAGGCCACTGAAATCGTGAAGAAATAAGATAACGAAAAGATTGATGCATAGCATTAACCCTTTCCCAAACGACAAATTTTGGACTGGTCCAAATTGAAAGAGTTTGCAGACGACAATTTAAAATTTGATGAAAATGGCAGAAAGGTCTCAAAAAGGGTAGAAAACACTGTTACGAGCAATTTCTCCTTTTCCCACAGTGTTTTCATAAGACTTGTACTGCAGACACGTGAAAACCAGGGCTTGTTTGGGAAAGGGTTAAGGTCTCCGCGAATTGTACAGTCGAACAATTCCACTGCCCTGATGAAAAGTGCTGAAAACTTCCTGTACCGTGTTACCAGAGAAGATGGCGAATTGCACCTTATTATAGATGCACGTATTTACTACTTTCTTTTTCATTGGTGAATCAAATCATGTGATCACTTTTTTTTTTACTGCTGAATGAAGTCGTGTGATCACTTGATTGCCAATGCTTAGTTAAATCAAAGCGTTGAAAGCACTGGTTTGACATTTGTCAAGGGAGCCATTGTGTGCGATTAATACTTTAAAAAATAAACCATAGAAATAATTTCAAAATATTCGCTTGAAAGTCAATCGACAGTATAGTCATGCACTATCCAATCGAGTAGCGTGCAATCTTGTGGGACGAACAAGTCCTTGCGAACAAACCCAGGGACGAATAAGCCCAGGAACGAACTGGTTTGGGACGATCAAGCACGGAATCGGCCGGTCTGGAAACAAACATTGTGTGTATCATTATGCCAATAGAAGATCATAGCGGATTAAGCTATTCTCGATAAAAAAGGAGTATTCTATGACCAATGTATTTTAATACGCTATTTTCATCTTCATATCCGTGTGCAATCGAAACACTTATCTGTCTTAGAAAAATTGAGTTTAATTGGGTTTACTTCCTTCGGTTTTGCACAAAATACGATACCTGATTTTCAAAATGCCATATTGAACTCATAGTGGCATTGTCTTCGACAAATGCCACAAAAAGGGAAATCATGTGACTTGCACCCTGTATAACAAATTATGTACCACCGGGCTGACTCGTACACTCGAATCGGATTGACTTCTTGTTATGTTGCAAGGATAACCAAAAAGCAGATCTATCAGACATACTACTCACTTACTTTGGCGATTTTTTACCTGAAGTTGCGTAAACGTTTTTTTTTTTTAATCTTTACCAAAAGATGTACGCTTTGCTGGTTCAGTTCGAACGCCATTTTTGATGGCATCTTAAATGTAGCTCAAACGGTGATCTCTGTCTTTGATATGGTAGAAAACATTGTGGGAAGAGAAGAAAATGCTGGTAACCAACTTTTCTCCTTTTCCCATTGTGGGAAAAGGAGAAAAGTTGGTTACCAGCATTTTCTTCTTTTCCCACAATGTTTCCAAAATGTCTCTTTCTGAGGATCGTTAAAACTCGGGATTGTGTTGTAAAGAGTTAAGTACTTTGATCCTAAACAACAATAATAAGCAACCATCACGCAGGAACGTATATGTATAATTCGCAAGCGAATTAGAATATGGTTTCCTGCGGCGACACAATTCTTTATATGCCTGGTACCTGCACTGCATCATTTTAGCTTGCTTTACTTTAACCCTTTACCACACAATCCCGACTTTTAACGAAAGTGGCAATGAAGCCTTTTGAAAATATTGTGGAAAAATGAGAAAATGCTTGTAACCAGCATTTTCTCCTTTTCCCACTATATTTTCTACCCTATCCAGGACAAATTCCGTCATTTGAGCAACAGTTAAATTGTAATCTGCCAGTGCTTTAAATTTGGACAAGTCTACATTTTGTTTGTGTGGTAAAGAGTTAACACTTAACCAAACGACAAAATTTTCGACTCGACCAAATTCAAATCATTTCGAATGTCAAATTTAGTGTAGCATGAAATGTTATTTCTGTCCTTGAAATGGTAGAAAACATTGTGAAGAATAGTAGAAAAATACTGGTTAGCAGCATCTTCCCCTTTTCCTACGATGTTTTCAAAGAGCCTTTTCCATCAAGGTTGGTAAAACAAGGGATGGTATGATGAAGAATTAAATTTTGACGAATGAACGTCGTTGATATCTGTAGTACGTGTAACAAGTAATATTTTTCAAGAAAATATAGACGCCGTAATAGGTACCGAATTATAAATGAGCCTTGCTGCGGCAAAAGGGGGCTTAATGCATCCCCATGATCCACGATACCAAGCAAGCCATCACATAATTATGGATCAATAGTAGCCACTTTTTTTTTTAACAACCGACTGAATCATGAGGTAGACAGGTCCTTCGACATACAGAAAATTGACTAATAGCGATAGGTTTCGGCCCGAGTCAGCCTTCAAGGACTGCGCAGGCTGAGTCGATACATTTCACAGATGCATTAACCCCCCTTTTCAATGAGCATAGCTCAAATATTGACACTATGTTGTGCTTCAACATGAAAAGAAAAAAACTGGATATTTGTATAAATACATGTGCCAGCAAATAGGCATACAGGGTCCCGCAGAATGAACATGTGCACAATTTTGACCAATCACAAATTACTCTTTATTCACTCGAGTGTATCAATATCAAGAAGTACGTCAAAAGTCAGCGCATTAAGCTACGACGAAAGATACTAAGGATTGTCAACTATATATTTACTATATAAAACTTTGAAGATAGGCACGAAAACTGATAGACGTGGCCCAGTTTTTGATAACGAAGATAACTAAACCTTTTTCGTTGGAATCCGGAGTAGGTCCGGTTTAAACCGGTTTATTCTAAGTTTCAACTGGTACTCATTTTACTACATTTTCCCGTTTTGATTGCAATTTAGACTTTTGAACCCACTTTAAAATGCAAAATCATTATAATACACATTACCTGGTCGTTATAACCAGCATAAGCCAAATCCATATATTTTACTTCTTTTTATTAACCCTTAAGCTGCCAAGCGCGACTCAAGGACCTTTTGCGGACAGTGTAGACAATATCAGACTGCACAGAACGTACACTGTCCGATAAGGAGATTTTCTTTCCCCCAAAAAACTTTGAAATAACAATATTTGGATTTTTACTGTGGACTTGAGGGTTTCATTCAAATTATTTAGTAGGTTGAGGGTTAATTAACAAACCGTGTTATTCCATTTACATGATAAAATGGTTTAGCCAATCAGAAAATTGCATTACTTTTAAATTAAGAAAATTCTTGAAAACTGGATGAAGAATAGTATTTAGAATTATATGTGAATACGGGCCCTGAATCCTTGTTGACTTGAGCCAAGCTTTGTGAAAAGATGGTTTAATATAACTGCAAGTCCGCGCAGGCTGACATGAATCGAAACTTTTTGCTTTTGGTATATTTTCTGCATGTCCAAGGACCATTCTACTTCACGATTCAGCCGGTTGT
This sequence comes from Tridacna gigas, assembly GCA_945859785.2. Lineage (NCBI taxonomy): Eukaryota > Metazoa > Mollusca > Bivalvia > Cardiida > Cardiidae > Tridacna > Tridacna gigas. The sequence goes on from OX244028.2 coordinate 24,352,774, forward strand.
TAGACAAAATGGATTTTATTGGTTCATAATGATGTGATGACGTGCTCGATATAATGCATCACGGAGTTGCATTTAGTTCCCATTTGCCAGAGCAGTGCACATTTATATCACTTAATTAGATTACAAAGTTACCTGAAAGTGCCCATCACGGGGTCAAGGACAACTCGACTGTAGAGACATGTATGGTACAACTGCTCGTAGTATTTGTTTGGTGGACATTGCTGAATGGTGCCGCTGAATGGATACACGTCACAGTGGATATAACGCGTACTGTCGAGAGGGTTGGGCCAAAGCAACAACCCAGTGAGGATATGCTCGGGGGTGCACGGGTTGATGAGGGGTGTCGAAGAGTTGGGCGTCTTAAACGTGACGGCAGGTGCAGCCGGGCTAGGTGTGACGGCTGGCTTCGGGGAGGTTGTTGTATAGCCGGGAGCTGATGTGGTGAATGTTGGACCTGCATACACGCAGCGAGAGCTTGCGATATCGAACTTGTCACCGGGGTTACAGTAAACAACTGTCAAGTTCCCGGCCGAACAGAATAGATACCTGTCGCTCTGTAGTGGGTGGGGCAGTATTGAAATGCCGTCAGGAGGGCATAGGTTCTTCACTTGTGGCTCTGTTTAGAATCAAAGGTTGAAAGTAGTACGTCCTTCTTACAGATTTAGAAAGTAACACCATTTCTGATTGGCTAAACCATCTAGTGTAGCCTATCAGACGGTTTCAAATTTAAAAAAAATCTTGAGAATAAGAATCAGAATCTGACTCTTTATTGACTTATATACCTACCTATCAGCCATGCTCTGTGAAAAGGGGCACAGACCGCGCCGACTGACTTGGACCGAAACTTTTCGCTATCGGTCAATTTTCTGTTTGTCTAAGGACCAGTCTACCTCATGATTTAGTCAGTGGTTAAAAAGTGGCTGATAAAGATCCATAATTATGTGATGGCTTGATTGGTACAATGCATCAGGGAGATTAAGCCCCCTTGTGCCAGAGCATGACTCATTTACATGTGTACATCATCTTATAACAAACTATTTTAACAAATATCATGGTACTTAGAATAAGACCATGAATGTTCTTAAGAATGTTTGGTGAATGAAGGCCCAGGCCAATAGCAAAATGTTTCGACCCAGGTCAGCCTGTGCGGACTGCGCAGGCTGACCTGTGTCGATACTTTTTGCATTTTCATTAAACCCCCTTTTCACAGAGTGTGGCTTATATGAATTTTCCATCGTATTTCCCAAATTCAATTCACGGTGATTTTTTTTTTTTTTTTTTGAAAATTCGCTTACGTCGATTGGAAATATCGAAACTTTCTCTCCACCTACCTGCTGTTCCTGTTATAACAAACGGACTCCGAATAAGATCTTGCGGTCTACAGGTGCTGATAAGCCTGTTTTCGATACAGGTCACGTGAGAACCTGAAATCAGAAGAAGCATGTAAGTATCTTACTTAATCCCTCCTGGAACGAAATTTGCCAGATAGCGTCTCCGTAAATGTCCTCGTAAAATATGAGCCATGCTCTGGCAAAAGGGGACTTAATGTATCTCCGTGACGCATCATACCAAGCAAGACATCACATAGATATGGACCCCCTAAAGTCCATTTCGTTTAACCCTTTCCCAAACGACAAATTTTGGTCTGGTCCAATTTGAAAGAGTTTGCAGACGACAATTTTAAATTTAATGAAAATGACAGAAAGTTCTCCAAAAGGGTAGAAAACACTGTGGGAAAAGGAGAAATTGCTCGTTACGAGCAATTTCTCCTTTTCCCACAGTGTTTTCAAAAGACTTGTACTGCAGACACGTGAAAACCAGGGCTTGTTTGGGAAAGGGTTGACAACCGACTGAATCATGAGGTAGACTGGTCCTTTGACACACAGAAAATATACAGACAGCAAAAAGTCTCGGCCCATGTCAGCCTGCGCAGGCTGCCATGGTCGATACTTTTTGCAGATGCATTAAGCCCCCTTTTCACAGAGCATGTCTCATATCCAGCATCAATGAAGGTTTAAATTCTGACGACAAAATTCTGGACTCTTCTTAATTGAGAGCATCTGCAGACAACAAATTAAGTGCAGCTAAAATGCCTGAATTCGGCCTTGAAATCGGAGGAACCATTGCAGGTATAGGAGAAAATGATTGTTACCAGCATTTTCTCCTTTAGCCTGAATGTTTTTAAAATGTCCTTTTGTCATGGTCGTTAAAACTTGGGAATGCAAGGTAAATGCTTAACCCTTTACCGCACAACGCCGCTTTTAAACGACTCTTTGAAAGAAGACTTTTGAAAACATTGTGGAAAAAGGAGAAAATGCTGGTAAGCAGCAATTTCTCCTTTTCCTCTCAAAGAAAAATTGCACCATTTGAGCCATAATGAAATTGTCGTCGGCGAGATGCTTTCATTTTGGATAAGGTTAAAATTTGGTCGTCTGGTGAAGAGTTAAAACAGAAGTAAAAAAAGGTGAGAAACTTTCTCGTTTTGATAGATTTCTCCCTCTGCAAAAAGAGTTTTCAAACATTCTTTTCTGTAAGTCAGCTACAGCAGGAACATATTACATCTCTCTGGATCGAATAACAGATTTTACCGCAACACATTTAGTTGAGCCATGCTCTGTGAAAAGGGGGCTTAATGCATCTGCGAAAAGTATCGACCCAGGTCAGCCTGCGCAGTCCACGCAGGCTGACCTGGGCCGAAACTTTTCGCTATCGTTAAATTGTCTGCATGTCCAAGGACCATTCTAGCCCACGATGCAGCTGGTTGATAGAAAGAATACCCATTATTGATCTATAAGCATGTGATGATATGCTTTGTATTATCCATCTCGCAGATGCACTAAGCCCCCTTTTGCCAGAGCATGGCTCAATTAAATATCAGACGTGTAAATCACTAAATCAATAAATGTAAGTGATAAGAATTACATTTGTCTGCATTTTGACCTCGTGAGCCTTTAGTGCAGACAAACAGACTCTGGCATTCGACACATGATTGAATACAATGACAAGCACCCCGATATTTTGTCTGGCCTACGTTATTTGCTATTTGCAGTCATTAAAGGGGGGTAATTATACTAATCATGAAAGGAGGTGAGAGTAAGAGACAGAGGGAAAAATAGAGAGAGAGACACACGCTAACCTGTTTTAATGTGATCCCCGACCAATACTTTTACTTGAAACTTTGACGTGCAGCCTCCGGTTGTTCTGTTCCTGAAAGTAAGAAAGACCTCGGACCCGTCTCGAACATAGAACTGTACCACTGATACTTTGTCCGCAGTGTCACTAAACGTGTAAATGGCACTGTTAGGTGAATAGTACGGCGACCCACTGCCATAGATGTTCACGCCGCCATTCTGTGAAATCACCTGTATGAATAAACGGATTTTCAACTCTAACAGCACAAAAATATATGATCAATGCTCTGTGAAAAGGGGGCTTAATTGACTCTGCGAAAAGTATCGACCCAGGTCAGCCTGCGCAGTCCGCGCAGGCTGACCTGGGCCGAAACTTTTCGCTAATAGTCAATTTTCTACATGTCCAAGGACCAGTCTACCTTATGATGCAGTCGGTTGTTAGACATAATGAATTTTATGGATCCCAAATTATGTAATGTCTTGCTAGATATAATCCATCACAGGGATGCATTGAGCCCCCTTTTCATAGAACATGGGTCATATAAACTCAACCCATTGAACGAGTAGCCTGGACTTGGATCTATATTTCCGCTTGTTCAGTCAAGTCCAATCGACAAAATACTTTCTGGCTTTTAACCGATGATATTGTTGGCCGTGCAGACTACTTCATGGCCCGATAAATTCATACACTCTTTTGTTGGATATCGTGGTTTCGAGTATTCTTCGCGGTAACTGCACAATTCGCTACATTTTACAAATTACATACTCACTCGGATTCATTCGGCGTAATTGTATAAGCCGACTTTTCACGTACTTCTTGGTATTAGTCTTGTATGAATACATATAGTAATTTGCGATTGGTCAAAAATGCGAACATGTTTATTCTGCGGGTCTTTGCGTGTCTTTTTGTAAGCCTACTTGCTGGTCCATTTTTTTTTACAGCAAAATTCAAGGGAAACAAATTAAAATCCGTTACTACCATTAATCTAAACCCCGCGACTCTTCTCCACACCTGCAAAGTGGATATGATGGAACACAATCCTTCAATTGTACTACTCGTAATTATCGGTAATTTAATATTTTCTTATGCGTCACCCTATAACCGCTTGCTGTACAGACTCTAAAACATTTTCAGACACATTATTTTTAGCGACAACTGCTCCTTTTGCAAAGGTCGGTTGGATCTAAATTTGAAAAATATATGAGTTATTGCTCTGTGTAAGGGGGCTTAATACATCTGCAAAAAGTATCGACCCATGTCAGCCTGAGCAGTCCGCGCAGGCTTACATGGGTCAAAACTGTTTGCAATTGGTCAATATTCTGTACGTTCAAGAACCATTTTGTCTCATGATTCAATCGGTTGTTAGACAAACTTGATTTTATGGATCCATAATTATATGATGACTAGCCTGGTACAATGTATCAATGATAAAAAAAAAAAAAAACTTTGCCAGAACATAGCTCATATCTAATCGAAGATTTTACTTTTCAATAACAAGCAAAACAATGCGGAAAATGGGGCAACTGCTGGCCTGGTTACTTCTCATAATGATTATTTATCTTTAAATTAAACCACAAAAAAAAGTTTCTTTTGACATTTCAGTACCTTTTTTTACGCCGTCTATCTCTTTTTAAACCCCTTAGGCGCAATGGATGAAATCAGGGACTTGTCTGGACGGCATAGATCAAGATCAGATTGCACGTGTGTCAGTTGAAGTTATGATAATAATTGAGCCGCCCTATTTCAAAAGGGGGCTTAACCCTTTCCCAAACGACAAATTTTGGACTGGTCCAAATTGAAAGAGTTTGCAGACGACAATTTTAAATTTGATGAAAATGGCAGAAAGGTCTCAAAAAGGGTAGAAAACACTGTGGGAAAAGGAGAAATTGCTCGTTACGAGCAATTTCTCCTTTTCCCATAGTGTTTTCAAAAGACTTGTACTGCAGACACGTGAAAACCAGGGCTTGTTTGGGAAAGGCTTAACGCATCTTCGTGATGCAGTACACCAAGCAGGTCTTTAAACAATTATAATAAAATTCATAAAATTCACTTAGTCAAACTACTGGTTGGATCGTGAGATAAACTGGTCTTTTGAAATGCAGAAAATTGCCCAATAGCAAAAAGTTTTGGCTCAGGTCAGCCTGCGCAGACTGCGCAGGCCGACCTGGGTCGATAACTGCGCAGGCCGACCTGGGTCGATACTTTTTGCAGATGCATTGAGACCCCTTTTAACAGAGCATGGCCCAGTTATTTTTACCGTCCTGTTGTTTAGTTATGCCTTTAAGATTAACAAAGAAACTTTATGAATATCAGTTGATTGTACTTCAAGCCGTCGAAAGGGCTCCATCTTCAATGAGCCATGCTCTGTGAAAAGTGGACTTAATGCATCTGCAAAAAGTATCGACCCAGGTCCATCTGTGCACTCCGCACAGGTTATTCGTAATTGAAACTTTTTGCAACTGGTCAATTTTCTGCCAAGCAAAGGACAAGTTTAACTCCTGATTCAATCGGCTGTGAGACAAAATGGATTTTATGGATCCATAATTATTATGAGATGACATTCTTATTATGGATCACAAAGAAGTACTAAATCCCCATTTTCTCAGAGCACTGCTCATACATTAGGCGCTGAAAAAGTTAAAAAGATCTTTCTTGTTTACATTGCCGATGATCATACAAGAAAAAAAACATTTCTCAAAATGACGAAGACGAAGATGATGAACAAAGAATAGGATGAAACAATGAATAAAATTGAAAAAAAAAAGACGAGCAAGCAGACCTCCTGCAAAAGGGGGTTTCACGCATCTCCTTGCTGCGTGACACCAACCAAATTGTCATACAAGTAGGGTACTATGAAATCCATTTTGTGCAACAACCGATTCAGTCATGAGGTAGACTGGACCTTTGACATGCAGAAAATTTACCAATGGCAAAAAGTTTCGACCCAGGTCAGTCTGCGTGGACTGCGCAGGCTGACTGGGGTCTATACTTTTTGTAGGTGCGTCAAACCCCTTTAAACAGAGCATGGCTCATATTGATTTTTTTTTTCAAGAACCCACCCTACCTCGATGGTGCGGTCCCTGCCATTGTCGGATGCGATTCTCAAATTGATACTGGAGTCACAATCGAAGTAGTAAATTCCCGGCTGGAGGTTGACAGTTGCTGTGGAAAATAAATTAAGTGACTGACTTATTGGTTGCTTGATTTCTTGACTGCCAACTGACATACTGACCTAGTGCAGGACCGTCCAGCCACTTGCTCAACAACCAACCAAGCCAGCCAGCAAACCGGTCTGCCAATTTATTTTTGCTCGCCTGCCTGCCTGCCCGCCACCGGGTTAGTGAGGACGTCCAACCGACCCTTCGACTGGCTGGCTATTTGCTTGGTGTGTATACAGATGGATTGACAGGTTGATACATGGATGGATAGAGGGATGGATGGATGATGGATGGATGGATGGATGGATGGATGGATGGATGGACGGACGGACGGACGGACGGACGGATGAATGGATGGATGAATTGATGGTCGATAAAAACAACTGAAGAACAGACCGTATAACAAACTTTTATCTACGTTGTCTTAGATTATGTGCCATGCTATGGCAAAAATGGGTTGAAATGCATCTCAGTGATGTATTATACCAAGCAAGTCATCTCACAATGATGGATCCATAAAATTCATTTTGTTTAACAACCAGCCGAATCCTGAGATAAAAGTACCCTTGGGCATGCAGAAAATTAACAAATAGCAAAGCGTTTCGGTCCTGGTCAGTCTGTGCGGACTGCGTAGACTGACCTGGTCGATACTTTTTGCAGATGCTATAAACCCCATTTTCACAGAGCATGGCTCATATCACTTTCTGCCATTCACCTACCAATGCAATGTTTAACGAGCACGGCTTTGTGGTCTATGTTGTTTTATCACGGATGCTTTCAACTCTTGACCAGATGACAAACGTTGCCTAAATCTAAAGCATTTGCAGCAGTCAAATAGAATACGAGCATGGTTCAAATCGTTAGATTTGTCTTTCAAAGACTAGAAAACAGTTTGAAAACAGGGGAAAAAAAGCAAGTTTCTCTTGGTCGTTCAAACTCGGAAGTGTGTGGTAAAAGGGCTGACATGCTCTTCTTTCCAGAAATGGGGAAAAAAAGGCAAGAAAAAACCCTCCACCTCTGAATATTCAATTTATCGAGAGGTATGTCTGCAGTCTTACCTTGTTGCGAGAGTTGCTGAATTTCGTAGTTGATTGACGGAAGTACGGTAAAATTGGAAACAGTCTTCGTATAAATACACTTTGGTGTGCTTGCTACAGCAGTTAGCTCCCTCTGAAATTACAAAGTATTTTAGGGGAAGTTAGAAGTGGCATAGAAACTATACAGTCGAAAGTCACGTGTTCTTTGCTATAAAGTGAAAAAGTCGGCGGGCGGAAGTCACGAGTTCTTGGCAGTAACGCGGAAAAGTCGGCGGGCGGAAGTCACGTATTCTTGGTAGTTAAGTGGAAAAGTCGGCGGGTAGAATGCATATGGCCAGCAACATCCGAAATGAGACTTTCAGACATTTGCGTAAAGTGTCGTCCCGGATTAGCCTGCGCAGTCTGCGCAGGCTAATCCGAGACGGCACTTTACGACTATATAAGATTTTTTCATACAGTAGACGTTCGTGAAACAGCAAATCGCACAAAAACGGGAAGTGTCGCCTCGGATAAGTCACAGACTGCACAGGCTGATCTGGGACGACACACTTTTGTGCATATGTCCGAAGGCCCCTTTTCGTGTGTTGCATGCGATATATAGTAAATTTTCCAACCGTAAGAAGAGGTCGAGTTTATATGAGCCATGCTCTGTGAAAAGGTAGCTTTATGTATCCGCGAAAAGTGTCGACCAGGTCAGCCTGCGCAGTTCGCGCAGGCTGACCTTGGCCGAAACTTTTCGCTATTTGTCAGTCTTCTGCGTGTGAAAAGACCAGTCTACATCATGATTATTTACGTGTATTGGTTGTTAAAAAAGAGGTTTTTGTGGATCCATAAATATGCGATGGCTTACTCGGTATAATAATTCACTGAGATGCATTAAAACCCTTTTGCCAGAGCGCGGGTCATACATTTGGCACTGAAAGAGTTCAGCCTTGCACTGCATACACGTGGATCAAGCCGGGTACTAGTTACTACATTTTCAGAATCTGAAACAACTGGGTTGTCGTTAAAAACGGTATGAAAATGTCAAACAAGCCAATAAAGGAACAATTACAACCACCTACCTGGTCAACAAGGGGACCGACCCCAACCGCAAATATTGTAACACCTGATTCTTTCAATTGATTGGCCGTACTTATTGTAGAAACTCTGTCACTTGACATACCATCTGTAACCAGGATCACTATTTGTGACACTCCTTTTCTCCCACCGTTCTGTTGACAAAATGAAAGTGAACGATCGAACTTCAACTTTAGTAATCCAAGTGAGGCATGCCCTGTAAAAAGGGGCTTAATGCATCTTCGTGAGGCATTGTACCAAGCAAGACATCACCTAATCAGGGATCCATAAAATCCACTTTGTCTAACAACCAACTGAATCATGAGGTAGGCTGATCCTTGGACATATGGAAAATTGACCAATAGTGACAAATTTCGGCCAAGGTCAGCCTGCACGGACAGCGCAAGCTGACCTGAGTCGATACTTTTCGCAAATGAATTGCACCCTCTTTTCACAGAGCATGGCTCAAATACATTTTTTTAAAGCAAGCTTATGATGGGCAAAGAATAGTATTGTTTTGGTTTGATCGTTTCCTATTGTTCGAAGGCAGGGTGTGGCATTTTTTCCGAATCCTAACTTCCTTGGAAAACAGTTAAAGATACAATAAAGTGAGCCATGTTCTGGCAAAAAAGGGTTTAATGCATCTCTGTGACGCATTGAACCAAGCAAGTAATCATATAATTATGGATCCATGAAATCTATTATGTCTAACAACCGACTGAATCGTGAAGTAGAATGGTTCTTGTACATGCAGAAAATTGACCAATAGCAAAAGGTTTCTATCCAGGTCAGTCTGTGCGGATTGCGCAGGCTGACCTGGAGCGATATTTTTTTTGCAGATCCATTGAACTCCCACAGAGAGCATGGCTCAAATATATGAGCCAAGCTCTGTGAAAAGGGGGCTTAATGCATTTGCGAGAAGTATCGACCCATTTCAGCCTGCGCAGTCCGCGCAGGCTGACATGGGCCGAAACTTTTCGCCATCTATAAATTTTCTGCATATAAAGGGATAATTCAAATGATTCAGTCGAATGTTTGACAAAATGAATTCTCATGAATCTATAATTAGGTGCTGTCTTGCTTGGAATAATGCATTACGGATATGCATTAAGCCCCCTTTTGCCAGAGCACGGCTCATATATTTCTTTACAAGCATGAAGACATTTTTAAATTAGATAAAAATGTGCATTTCTATAGTTTCGCAATCCGAAACGTCGTGATCAGAAATGACGTCAACGTACCTATACGAAGATCCCATACAATCGACGCTTGATATTGATCACGTGACATGGCCATCAGTCGGATTACGACAAGTTCTGTTGCTTCTGCCTATTTCTTTTCGGCCAAATAAAGACTGACAGAGACACGTTTCTTACCGGAAATATGTTATCCTTTACAAACTGCAGGGCATCACTGGTGACTGTGCCTCCGGGCGTATAGGTCATCTGTCCCACAGCATTTAAGATAGCAGCCTTACTCATGTTGTTATTGAGACCAAAGATCAGTTGTGGCACATTGCTGTATTCCAACACGGCAACCTTGACCTTACCGTTATCAATATCAAAACCTTGAATGACATTCTGGGTAAAGTCCTTCACCTTATCGAAGTCCGTTACTGATAAGCTTGCACTGCTATCCAACACGAACACAACATCTACGTCATTATAGATGGTACTACCTGTAGCAACGAGCACAGAACAGAAGGTTTATTACCAATACTTGAACCGCATAGCAGTTCATCGTTACTATACAAAACACAACACATCTTACAAGCAACCTTGACATAAATGAACTAGAGAAATAGTAATCAGCCATGCTCTGTGAAAAGGGTATATAAAGCCTCAGCAAAAAGTTTCGATTCATGTCAGCCTGCGCGGAATGCGCAGGCTGACATGAATCGAAACTTTTTGCTATTTTTCTACATGTCCAAGGACCAATTTACCTCATGATCCAGTCGTTTATAGACAAAGTGAAGTTTATGGATCCATAATAATGTCACGACTTGCCTGGTATAATCATCAGGCAGATGCATTACACCCCCTTTTGCTAGAGTATGGCTCAAATAAGATTTGTTTCATCTTAACATGAAACGTTTTGTGATACCAAAACACGTGGAAACCCCTACGGGCTATTCCCTAGACGAATTCTGGGCCGAGCCCGGTAGTTCAGTCGGTAACCTGCAGGCCTCTCTGACTCAAGGGATTTCTCATTTGACTCCCCAGCTCGACTAATGTCGTTTGACTCAACAGTCATTACGACAGGATTCCTTCCTGAATATTGTTTCGACGATGTTTATGTGGGAGAGAAGCCAGTGGCTTTGGAAGAATATTGTGCAAAGCATTGGTACAAGAAACTAATAGGAAACATAAATAGGTACACTGACCGCCGCGATATAACTGAAATAATGTTGAAAAGGCGATAAACACCGTACAAACAAACAACTTCTGGACAAAAACACTGTCTACTTTATACGTCAAGGAACTTTGAGGCCTACTTAGGGGACAGATAGAGTAACGGTGTTAAGAAAAGGAAAATAATGATGTTCATCTTATGTGCAATAGTTACACATTGCTCGTTGGGGTACCTATTTTTTTAAACAAATTAAAGGCCCACTTGCTGCCAAATTGCAATCCTTTCGGGAGTCAAATTGCAGACAAATTCAATTTATACCATGTAAAAGTATGGATTTTATTATCAGTATGATAATGTGTTACTTTTGAATCTGTCAAAATTCCAGTTGCTGGAAGAGAAAATATATTGCAAAACTAGGACATAAGTTGGTAACTTTTGTTCCATTTTTACAAAACGTACGTAGTGTAACATTATTGTGATAACAATATCCATACTTTTAAATGGTATGAATTAAAATTGTCTGCAAATTTGACCCTCCGAAATGTTTAATTTTAGCCGCTCATGAGCCTTGAATATACTTTAAATCATATTATTTATCATAATAATATCATAAAACGCGTAAAATTATCACACGTTTGGAAGCAGTTTAAACTCTGCTTCTATTTTGATCTACTGCGAAGAGAGCCAAAGATACTACTTAACGCGGAATCGTGTTAAATTGTGAATGAGCAAGGCTCTGTGAGAACGAGGCTTAATGCATCTGCGAAGAGTATCGACCCGGGTCCGCCTGCGCAGTCCGCGCAGGCTGACCTGGGCCGAAACTTTTCGCTGTTGGTCAATCTTCTGTACGTCCAATGACCAGTCTACCTCATTATTAAGGTGGTCGTTATAAAAAGTGGCTGTTACGGATCCATAATTAATTGATGGTTTGATTAGTATTATGCATCACGAGGCCCCCTTTTCATAGAGCATGGCTCATTGACTCTTTACCAAGCGACGAAAATGTTGACTGGTCCAAACTGAAAGCATTTGCAGACGACAATTGAAATGTGAATCAAATGATGTAAATTGTCCTAGATAGGATAGAAAACATTGTGGGAAAAGGAGAAAATGCTGGTTACCAGCATTTTCTCCTTTTCCGACAATGTTTTCAAAAGGCTTCTTCCTCAGGGTCGTTAAACCTCTGGATTGTGTAGTAAAGGTTTAGTATTTAATTTTACAGAAAATCTTTCATTGCCCATTGCGATGTTTTCTAGTTTGTGAATTAATTTTAGCAGATACTAATGCCTCATCTGCTACCTCTAATGATTCTATTGATTAATTGATTGATTGATGGTATGATGTTTAACGCCGTTTTCAACATTATTTCAGTTATATCGCGGCGGCCAGTGCCACTATCCATGCTTTCCTGGAGTTTCTTTAACCAGTACTACGTACAAAGTTCTTTCCAGGCCACTGGCTACTTTCCAAGATAATCATCGTCGAAACAATATTCAGGAAGGAATCCTGTCGTAATGACGTTCAAACGACATTAGTCGAGCTAGGGAGTCAAATGAGAAATCCCTGATGAGAGAGGAAAGAATGCTGTCACAATGACTTTAATCAATCCTCGGAAAGAAATTAGCAGAGCCGGGGATCGAACAAGCGACCGCCTGTTCTCAAGTCCAGTTTGCTACCGACTGAGCTAGTTCAAATGTTTGTTTGCCATGGTATTTTGTCAATATAAAATACATTATGTATATTCGATTAGATCGAGCTGCATCTATCAAGGTGTCATAGATAACATTGATATTTAGCCCTTTACCACACAATCCCTAGTTTCAACGATCCTGACATAGAAGGCTTTCGAAAACATTGTTGGGAACGGAGAAAATCTTATGCTGATAACCAGCATTTTCTCCTTTTCCCACAATGAGTTCTACCCTACCACAGAACTTGACCTCATTTGAACAAATTTTGAATTTGTCGTCTGCAGATGTTATATATATTTGGAAGAGTCCAATATCTAACGTCTGGTAAAGAGTTAAAGAACCGGGATCCGAACTCAGAACACAAGGGTTTCAAGCCTTGTACGTTATCTTAAAGTTTCTGGGGCTCGACTGAAAGGTCTTCAGCAAAACCTATGTTTTTTGTATTCTCATTACCTCTATCAGCGCCAAATGTTTGAGTCATGCTCTGTGAAAAGGGGGCTTAAAGCATCAGCAAAAAAACATTCGACCCAGGTCAGCCTGCGCTGTCCGCGCGGGCTGACCTGGGTCGAAAGTTTTTTGCTATTGGTCAAATTTCTGCATGTCAGAGGACAGTTCTTCCTCCAGTTTCAGTCGCTTGTTAGATAAAGTGAATTTTATGGATCCCTAATTATGTGATGTACTGTTTGGTTCAATGCATCGCGGAGATGCATTAGGCCCCATTTTGCCAGAGCATGGCTCGTTTAAACTTCACCTCTTACGACGAATTTAGATCCTACAAAAACTTTGACAGGTTTTATGGTACATGCCTGACCAAACAAGCGGACAGTATAGATCCATGTTCTGTGCAGTCTGATCTTGATCTATGCCGTCCGCAAGAGCGCCTGTTAAAGGGTTAAACACACCAATAAGACAGGTGTATGTGTGGCCAAAACACCAATTTTCATAATGAATGTAGGTCAAGATACGTTTTGACAACAGTAGACCTAACAGTCTTAATGCTTCCCGAATCGATTTCTCGATAAACAGACAATGTCCTCTATATATATCGATCACCCGAGCCACAGTTATGGTCGAAATATTAAATCAAAGGACACAGAGTCCCGAGAAGCGAATTTATGGAACAGTATTAAGCCATGATATGCTGTAATGAAAAATAAAATTTCCATTACACGTAATGCATGTACATGTATATGTACAGTCGAGCCTCGTTTATCCGGCCACTTCTGTTTCCTATTAATGTTTCCGGATCAACCGTATTTCCGGATCGACGAACTGTGATTGCTGGAATGGCATCCAAGTTAAGCTAGGTCAATAACCTCCATGTTGATAAGGGACACCGTGTATCGTAAGAATTACAACAGCGTATGTTTTACACAAGCACTTGTATACATGTCATTATTGCTCCTACGATTGTTCAGGTTTATAAAATAAAGGGTGTCATAAATTTGCATTTTGCCTTTTTGTTATTTGTCTGTTTTTGTACATGTCTTTTTACTTGTACATAATTACATGCACATGCATACCTATTGTGCAAACAGGTGCGCTTGTAAAGCTCGGCACATTTATGACTTTTGAAAACACCATGAAAAGGGCGAAACAAAAGGAAAACACGATATGCACAGTATTTTAAATGTACATGACGTGTTGTAGAATTCCTGCAAAAGTGTACTGACAAATGTCTTTTTTCACGGAAGTCGAAACTTCAACTCATCTTTTGCTGGTGGTATAGACATTCTGTTTGGCTTCTGATAGTCGTACTTTCAAAGTGGTAAAATGGCAAAGACTAATTGAGATTGATTGCCAGTTGATTCGATATCGAAGACAGGCATATTTTCAATCATCTTTACAGTCTGTTAGGAGTAAAATATTTTCGAAAAACCTAACGAAATTTATCGTGTTTGGCGGCCATTTTGTGTTTACTTTGGGGAACATAAACATCTCGAGTTAACACTTGAATCAAACTTTTTTTTTCCTATGGTTTACCATTTAAATTGAAAATATTTGTTTTTGAATCGAAGGATTATTGAATATGCAAGCAGACGGTATGTTCATATTTTAGTTTTGCGTTTAGTTTTGAAAGATAAGTTTAAACATGCCCACAAAATCTTTGCGGACATTTCAGTTATTTTTTTAGAGATTGTTACTGTAATCAAGTGCTCTGATATGCGCGAAATATGGCGGTCATTTGTTTTTAGTCGTGTCAGTGTAATTTATTATTTTTGGACATTATAGTGAACTTTTGGCAGTATTTACCTCAGATATTGTTGTTTTAGTGTACCTGGATTTATATGCTTAGGTTGTGCCGATGCCAAAATCTAAAAAGAGCCAGAATATTCAGAAGAAAAGAAATTTGTCATCACCAGACAATGGCGGGGGTCAACCAGAGAAAAGAACAACGGTAAAAAATACCATGTCGTCTCAGGAAAGTAGTCAGGTACAAAACTCCGTGAACTCCATGAACTCCATGAACCCTTCGGGTTTTATTCAACCTATGAATATGTCATCCATGAACAATTACAATAATTATCAAACACCAATGGGAACTTTCTATACTCCATCGCAACAGCAGTGCTTACCTCAGGTTCTTAACCAGTCTCCGTTACAGCAGCCAAATACGTCTTTACAGCAAATTATTCTAGACCGATTAGATTCCATGGACAAAAAGTTGGGCAAATTAGATGCTATTGAAAAACAGATTTCTAGTTTATCTCAAAAGGTGTCAACAATGGATTCGCGTTTATTATCACTTGAAAAGTCACAAACTGAATCTAAGCAAAAAATCGATCAACTCGAAAACTCCAGCCTTTTCGTTAGCCAGGGAATAGATGACATTCAATCTAAACAGTCGAAATTGAATGATGAAATTAAAGCTGATAGAGATAAGTTAACTTCTTTATCCAAAGAATACGAAAAGCTAAATACGGTTAAAGAGGATATTTTGGATCTCCAAGCCCGTTCCATGAGGGACAATCTTTTATTCATGGGTTTCCCTGAGTGCGATTCTTTTGAGGATAGGAAAAATGAGAACTGTGTCAAAATGGTGCACGATTTTTGCCGTGATAGACTGAAAATTTCTGATGCCCATGATTCAGTTAAAATCGAAAGGGCGCATAGACTTGGTAGATATACTCGGAATAAAAGCAGACCTATTATTGTGAAGTTTAATCATTTTCCGGACAAAATGCTGATAAAAAGTCGTGCATTTGAGGAGCTGAAGGGAACAAGTTTTAGAGTCGCTGAGCAATATCCGAAAGTTATACAGGACAGAAGGAAGGTGTTGGGTGAAACCATGAAACGAGCCCGGGAAGCTGGCAGGACTGCATCTTTATCATATGATAAACTTTATATTGATGGGAAAGTGTTCACTGTTGATAATGTTGGTACCTCGGGTTATACTTAGGGGTGTTTCAGTGAGCAGCTGTCGTTTATCCTGTGGAATGTACAGGGTTTAAAACCCAAATTAACTGATCAAAGTTTTTTAAATGCTGTGTGTAAGCTTGACATTTTATTATTCACTGAGACGTGGCATGAAAAGAAAACTAATTTGTCGATTGAAGGTTATGATTGTTTCAGTTGTCCTCGTCCCAAATTTAATTCAAGAGCAAAACGTGACAGTGGAGGCGTAGTTGTTTATTTTAGACATCACCTAAAAAATTATGTTCACTTAGTCGATTTGAATCAAAATGGTGCAATTTGGTTTAAACTTTCTAAAGAGCTTTTTAATTTTGATGTTGATCTCTATTTATGTCTCTGCTACATACCACCAGAGGATTCTAAAGTGTACAAAAATGTAAAATCTTCGCTGTATGATTTTGATTTTTTTGAATATTTAAATGTCAATGTGCGGAAGTACAGTCATTTGGGTACGATTTGTTTGTTGGGTGATTTTAATGCACGCACGGGTGAACAAAATGATTTTGTCCCAAACATAGGATTAGATAGATATGTAGATTTACCGTGCGACGAGATGTATCTCTTGCCCGCACGTGCTAACAGTGATAAAACTGTTAACAAGTATGGTCATAGGCTACTTTCACTTTGTAAAGAAAATCAGTTGTACATTGTAAATGGGCGTTTTGATAAGGGAGATTATACTTACCATGGTTTATTAAGAAATAGGCCTATTAATAGTACAGTGGATTATTTGATTTCTAGTTACGCCAATTTCAATGTTTTAAACAGTTTTTGCGTACGTCCATTATCAGAATTCTCTGACCACAGTGCTATTACTTTTAATTTGTATACAAAACATATTCCAGTACAAGCAAATCTTTGCGGTGGCTGTAGCGATAAAATTGTATGGGATACTTCTAAAAGAGATGAGTTTTTACGTTATTTAAATAATAACACGGAAACATTTGATGATATTATCAATCGCCTTTCTTCAGATGAATTAAATATAGACCAGTGTATTTCAGAATTTTCTAAACTCGTATACGATATTTCTTTCAAATTTTACGGTAAAACAATAAATGTTAAGCAGCATCTGTCAAATACAAAAAGATCCGCAGTGCCGTGGTTTGATAGCGTTTGTAAACAATCAAAATCAGCCTTTTATTTGGCCAAACGTAAATTCTCTGATAATCCGACTTTTGAAAACAAAGAGCATTTTTTACGTATGAGAAGTAATTATATGAAAGCTAAGCGGTGTGCTAGATTCAAGTTCTATGCGAAAGAAAAAAAGAACCTTGCACAGTTGAGTAAAACCTCCCCACGGCAATTTTGGAACTATTTAAATAAGAGTAAAAAGAAGCCCTTTCAACAAATAGATATTTCAGTTGAAGAATTTGCACAATATTTTGAAAGTTTTTCTAAACAAGGCTCAAATAGTGATTCTAGCTCAGGTCATAATGAGACCTATACCGTTAATATAGATGAACTAGATAAGAGCATAACCATTTTGGAAGTGGAAAAAGTCATTGCATCCCTAAAAAGATATAAGAGCTGTGATCTGGATAATAACGTGGCCGACTTTTTTATCGATTGTAAAGCTTTTATTGCCCCATATCTATGTGCCATTTTCAATTATATTTTTGATTGTTGTGTTTATCCAGAATCTTGGACAAAAGGTGTTATTGTCCCTTTGTTCAAAAAGGGAGATAGATGTAAACCCGAAAATTACCGTGGTATTACACTTGTTAATATTATTGCTAAAATTTTTTCGTTAGTCTTACGTAATCGTTTAAATACATGGTGTGAGGAGGAGAATGTTTTCAATGATAACCAGTTTGGTTTTCGTGGAAAGCGTTCTACTGCTGATGCAATATTTTTACTTCACTCAATTATTCGAAGAGTCTTGTCACACAATAATAAACTTTGGTGTATTTTTATTGACTATAAACGAGCTTTCGATTCTGTGGATAGGGACGCGCTATGGCTAAAACTTATTCAGTCAGGTTGCAGCTCTAAAATAATCAATATGATAAAATGTATTTATACAAAAGTTCAGTCATGTGTTAAGTTAAGCCAGGGTTCGGATTTGTCCGAGTTTTTTGACGTCACGATCGGTCTAAAACAAGGCGAACCTTTATCTCCTATTCTGTTCTTACTTTTTATTAATGATATAACTGAGAACTTGAATTTTAATACACTAGCTGACAGTGATTTTGAACTACTGTCAAAATTTCTTATCCTCTTTGCTGATGACATAGTGCTATTTACAACAGATCCCAAAAGCCTTCAGAGCCAAATTGATAGTATTTATCATTTCTCAGTAAAATGGGGTTTGGAAATTAATGTACACAAAACAAAAATATGTGTATTCGAATCACGTAAGTCCAAGAATACTCACAAATTCTTCATAGATGGGAGAGAGATTGAAATAGTTGACAGTTTCACCTATCTTGGAATTAAGTTCTATTATACAGGTTCTTTTAATCTGGCTATTCGAACACTACAAGAACAAGCATTGCGAGCGTTTGGAACTTTATTACAGTTGTTTGATAGGCTACCCTTAGATATAAAAACAAAATTATCACTTTTTGATTCTATGGTGCTTCCTATTTTGCTATAGGGAGCAGAGGTGTGGGGAATCTATAAATTCAAAGATCTCGATAAGCTACATATCAAATTCTTAAAGTCTTTGTTAGGAGTTAAAATGCAAACACCAAATTATGCCGTCCTGGGTGAATTCGGAAGATACCCACTTTCAATTATTTGCAAACATCGAGCGTTAAATTTTTGGTGCAAGATAATGTCAAATAGTAATCAATCCTTGTATGAAGCATATGTCAAGGAACGCAATGAAAATAACGCCAATAACTGGTCAAATAAAATTTGTTCATTAATAGATCATCTGGGTCTAACCTATATAAGATTATATTATGATAACATTGCAAATTACCACAATATATTTAAAACAAGACTTCAAGACCAATTTATCCAAGAGTGGAAAACGTCGATTATCAACTCACCCAAACTCTCGCTTTATTGCAAGTTTAAGAAGGAATTCAGTTATGAGCCATATTTGGATAAAATAGTAAATGAAAAATGGCTGAAATCCTTTGCATGTTTTAGATTATGTTCTCATAATTTAGAAGTGGAATCTGGCCGCTTTTCTAATATTCCCAGAGAGGAAAGAATTTGCAAATTATGTAATTCCGGCTTTATTGAAAATGAATACCACTTTTTATTATGTTGTCCAAGATATTACGACTTAAGAAGAAAGTTTTTGGGAAGCACACCTTGGCCAAATATTCATATGTTCAACTGCCTAATGTCTAGTTCTAACAAGAAAAAAATGTCGTCTATTTGCAATTTTATTGTTAAAGGTTTTGAGTTGAGAGAAACTATCATAAGTACTACTCAATTTTAGCTGTTCACTGATCTTATATCTACTTAGATGTCATTTATTATATTTCGCATTATTTTCAATGAATGTTCGTCTTTTCAAAAAGCATGTGTACACATGTATCTTTCATATTTCTGCAGTGCTATATATATATATGTATTGTATAAGATAATATTTTGTCTCAGCCATATTTTGCTAATTTTGTAAATGGCCAAAGACATTGTATGTCGAATTTTGCCAATAAATGATGTATGTATGTATGTATGTATGTAATCAAGTAGATCCAGTAATAATTAACCAACAAAAGCGTGGAATTGTCACTTCAGTACTATGTGTATGGATAATCTGTTAAGTTGACAACTGTCGATGGCACGAGAACGTCATTTAACGGTTTTCGAAAACAGTACTAATTAACACACGTGTTTTCAAAACGTGTGAAAATCGTCTGCAACAACGGACACTATTTAGACTGATACCCGTGTTATTCACGGCGAACCAGTCCGAAATCGCTCGAAGTAGACTATGATATTTATTGTAACCAGTCTATGGTCCCGGGGAAAATAACAAGTGTAAATTGCGTGTAAACTTGTAGCCTGTTATCGATTTTTGTATTTATCGGACGGTTACGGGAGATACAACGGGTACCAGTACATGGATCAGTGGCGATGAGATAAACCGACTTCCTTGGTTGCCGTCGTTAAGGGCTCACAAACAAACGCAGGAAATACATATACAGTATAGCAGAAAGGCTACTTAAATTGTGCTGTCATGACTGTTTCTTTCGATTAAATTCCGGAAAAATATTCCTTTTCATATGTTTCTGCCGATGATGGATTCTCGGCAAGAAATATATGAATAATTGAACTTATTTAAATAAGGATTTGTACAAAAAGTGTGAATTTCAGGGGCTACGGACAATGTAATACATGTGCCAGCAAAGTTTTGAACTTCTGTGAGAAAGAATGAAACACCTCATAATCCTCAGTTTTGCTTAACAATAATAGCATTAAAGATGATTAATATTTTTGTAAGGCTTGTTAGGTTGTCTCAACATCGTATTCGATAATAAATTACACTAAATTACAATCATTTTGAAATATTTATAGACTGTCTCATTCAACAGAGAGGTAGAAGTCTGAGAAATGTTTAAATTTCAAGTTAAGGGAAAATGATGATTTTAAAAAGTGTAAAGTGTGCTGTCAATTAAAAAGCTTGTTAATATCATTGGCGGTAGTTTGTTTTATCTTATGATATACTGAAGACAACGGGTGGTTGAGTGGATTACAGCGGCAATCAAACACACATCTTATCAGTTAAGAGTTTACCGACATACACTTGAAATGACAGATGTGCTAATCCACCTAAATATGGCTAAGTCAAAAGCTGATTTAATTAACATAAGTTGCCTTTTGAGGTGAACTTCCAAAACTGTACAAAACAGAACTTGGTCTGCTTCATAATTGAAATCTACATGTACCTTCAGTAAAGAATACACGTAAATGTACTTAAGTAGCAGATGGTTTGAATCCAAGAATAAACTGCATTTTTTGCACTCTGATCTGTATCTACACATTCAGCATTTTTCACGCACCAAGGGTTAGTGTTAACGTCAAACTGAAACATTGATGACACGTGCCCTGTTTTGGATGTGCAGATGTTATAAAACAAGATTAGCTGTTTGATTGAACGTACTTTCTTTTTATTAGTATTTCATATATTTTACCTTTGTTTTCCACTGTAAAACAGTTTAAGCTTTTTTCGGAGAGTTTCAGAGGAAAAAAAAAAACAACTAATATTAATTAATCCATTGCGTAATATAGCGTTGATCGAAACTCTTTGCTGATGTCCCATTTTCAATCCTAATCATAATCCAAACTTTTAATCTCTTCGTATATCTCACGTAAGCAGTACAAAATCGCAAAGCACATCTTTTAAACTTTTTCCTAAAATTTAAGCGTTGTAAACACACATGATATCGCACTTCTCCAACAATAACACTCGCTTCTTTGTGGGCCGAAATAGCAGACAGCAAGGCTGCACATCGGGCCGAATAAATTCGATGACCTGATTGGTCGAATATCGATTTCCACGGATCCATGTGTTTAAATTGTGTTATACAGTCAGGCAACGTCCGGTTTCTTGGATAAGGTTTGTACTAATTTTTAACCCTTCGTTCCCGATTTTTTCATTCCGGTTCCGGAACGCAGATTTCCGAAATAAAAAGTAAAATTTGTACAGAAAATATCCGTTCCCTGATGTTTTTGTCCGGATCCTGAGATTTCCGGAATTATGGAGCCCAGATAAACGCGAGTTTAGTGGAGTTAGCAAGGGCAAGGAAAGTCGAGGTTGTTCTGTCCTGATTTTAAAATTCATTTTTCTGCCAGCGACTAACACCTGGGACGACCGTTAGGTAACAGACTGTCATTTTCACAATAATTTCTATACTTTTAAAATGTATGATAAAATTCTAACGCGTTTTAACTCCTGTATCGCTTACTTCTGGCCGCTATTGGGCTTTTAAGGAGTAGCAACTTATCAATCTGACGCGGTTTTCTGCTGGTATAAGATAGAGGGCTGTATGTACATGTGTAGGACTGTATATACGGTAGCGACAAAGACGAGGTCGGGGTTTATCAGCTAAAAGTGAAAGTAGAATGAGTAGAGCGCAAGTTTGTATGATAGTAAATTTGGTTCAGGTCAAACCAATAACATAGTACAGAACAGCTGAAAAACTGAAAGTGAGCGCATATATGCGTCCTTACGTATGATGTACATGTATTTGGTTCCGGCCAGTTCGACCACAGTAAGCGGATTTGCCATACAAATCCGCAAAAAAGATAATGAAAAGTTGACCCACCAGCATTCAGGTTTCGAACCGAATTGAAAAAGATGTTCGCGATTGACTGATTGCCATCCGCCCAGAGTGCGGCCTGTCCCTCAATAGTCACAGGCATATCTGAGCCTCTGAGCCGATACAGTACAGCCAGTTCAGCGGCAATGCCGGAATACAGGGGTTGTCGCAGGTCTTGCCAAGTGACTGAATTCCAGTTTATCAAGAGCTGGGTTTGTAGTAAATCCCTGTATGTTTGCAGACTTGGGGCCGTCTTTGTAGAATCGAATACATCCTGGTCTATCTAAAATGGCGAAATGGTTGGAGTCATGCAGAGACAAAAGGGGATTTAATGCATCTACGTCAGCATTATACCAAGAAAGTCATCACATACTACTATATTAGCCATGCTCTGGGAAAAGGAGGTTTACTGCATATGTGTGTGTGTGTGTGTGTGTGTGTGTGTGTGTGTGAGAGAGAGAGAAAAGTTCAACTGGTACTGGTTCAAGGATAATACATAAAAAAAAAACAAGAATAACATCACATGGGAGAATATAAGAATAAGATTTATTGCCGACCGGTTTCTTCCATTAAGGAATCATCAGGGCAATGATGATTCCTTAATGGAAGAAACCGGTCGGCAATAAATCTTATTCTTATATTCTCCCGTGTGATGTTATTTTTGTTTTTATATATATATTGTGTGTGTGAGATGCATAATACCACGCAGGTCATCACATAATAATGGATCCATAGAATCCATTTTGTCTAACAACCGACTGAATCCTGAGCTCGAATGGTCCAAGGACATGCAACATGCAGAAAATTTACGAAAAGCAAAAGGTTTCGGCCCAGGTCAGCCTGCGCGGACTGTTCAGGCTGTCCTGGGTCGATACCTTTAACAGATGCATTAAACCCCATTTACAGAGCATGGCTCATATATCTTAGCCACCCTCTGGCAAAAGGGCGCTTGATGCATCTCAACGATGCATGATACCATACAAGTCATCAAAGTACTATGGATTCATAAACTCAATTTTGTATAACAACCGCCTGAATTAATAGGTACATTGGTCTTTTGAGCTGCAGAAATTGGCCAAATAGCAAAAAACTTTCGACCCGGGTCAGCCTGCACGGACTGCGCTGGCTGACCTTGATCGATACTTTATGCAGATGCATTAAACCTTCTATTCACAGGGCATATATTTTATACTTCTTGTACAGAAAAGATTTGACGTAACTATCGAATCACTGCCATTTGGCCTGCAACATGCTAAATGAGACCTTCAGGCATTTGCGTAAAGTGTCTTCCCGGATTAGCCTGCGCAGTCCGCGCAGGCTAATCCGGGACGGCACTTTACGACTACGTAAGATTTTTTCATACAGTAGACTTTCATGAAGCATGAAAATCGCACAAAAATGGGAAGTGTCGTCTCGGATTAGTCCCAAAATGCACAGGCTGATCTGAGACGACACACTTTTACGCATATGTCCGAAGGCCACTTTTCGTGTGTTGCACGCCATTTAAAGAGCTAGAGTAAACTGACGCATTTATATCTGAAACAAATATGTAGCGGTTTAAAATCGTCCTGGTTAAATACAGTGCAAATACGGTGCGGTTTTCTGGTGAACAGTATTGGGGTTTATTACGCGAAAAAAAAAATGTGGACAGAAAATGTGACAAACTGAGAGTGTGGTGGACGTATTCTCCCTCCAAATAAATGTTTTTCAAATTAATGAACTGCAAGACATAAAAAGTTAATCTTGTAAGGACGGAGTGGAATTCAATCCCCAGGCAGCTAAACAAAATGAAATGACAAAACTGAAAAGTCGGTTGGATGGATCCAAATATTGCAAAGTGGGGACGTTTTGACCAGCTTTTTCGGTCAAATTCTCTTGGGTTCGTATTTTCCAGCCATTTGTAAATGCATTCTTCGTCTAAATTTGAAAAGTCAATTAATTCTTAATCGAATAAACCATTTGAGCGGCGCTCTGGCAAAAGGAGGCTTAATGCATCTCCGTGATATATTAAACCAAGCAAGTTATCTCATGATTATGGATCCATAAAATCCAGTTTGTCTAACAACTGACTGAATTATGAGGTACGAGTACAACGGTCCTTGAACATGCAGAGAATTTACAATTAGCAAAAATTTCGACTCGTGTCAATCTGCGCGGAGTGCGCAGGCTGGCATGGGTCGATACTTTTTGAAGATGCACAAAACCCCTTTTTCACAGAGCATGGCACATTTATAAACCATTAAACCTCGGCGATGAATATCTGCACTGTGCTTTGTGAGTTTCGTTTATGTTAGAAAAGGGCAATTGATTTGGACAGAGTGACGTGCCAAGATCTGGGGATAAAGAAACACTGAGGCACCACATTCACCAACGAATCCAAAAACATGTGACTCATGTTTTGGGCACGTATTCGCCAAGCATTCTTAATATCAGTCCGAGTCTAGTTCTCAAGTATTTTTTAATTTCAAAGTTACTCAGTTTCTGATTGGCTAAATCCAATACTTTAACCAATCAGGAATTGCATCACTGTCTAAATTTAGAACAAGACTAAGAATTTTTAAAAGAAATCTTGATGAATACACGCATTAGAAAACAGATTTAGAATTTAATTTAGAATTTGAATATGACTGACATGCTCCTGAGAACGACCTTAATGATCAGACCAAACGAATAATTATGTGGAAACTTTAAACGGCGGCATAAAGCGTAACCTAGAAATACACACAATACCTGCCAGATCCCACCATAGTAACCAGCTCTATATGTATTGCCTCTCAAACCGTCATCGCTATCTACGTAAGCAACCCGTCTGAGAAACGAATAATCATCCGGAAATATACACGATTTACGCATAATATCGAGAACAGCCTCTACAACTTCCGGTCCACTGGTGCCAGGTGTTCGTGTCAAATCAATCGTTTGACACTTCATCGGCGTGACGCCAAGCTCCAAACAAAAAAGAAGTGTAGTAATAAAATATTTCATCTTTTTAGAATTATTTGAAACATCCGTGTTAGCTGGCTGGATAGCTTTTCTAAACTAAGTGAACTCTTTTTGTGACAATGAATATATTTACAGCCTTATCTCTTTTTTTTTTTCCCGAAAGATTGCACGAAATATTAATCACGCCCACGTTTTTGGCAGGTTGTCATGCATCTTGGAGCTAGCTTTTAAGAATATTATCTAAAATGAAATGACATATCTAGCATTCTCTGGTTGTTTAGTTACTTGAGCGACTACTCCCTTTTACTCACTGGTAAAATCATACGTTTTTAAACTCGGGCATTGCTATAGAAATAAAGAAAGCATTTTCCGTGAGTGAAAATAAAATTTTGCCATTTTGGGGCTTTTTCGCCCAACGTTTCACACAAATATTGGACAATACTGATATTTAAGATCAGATTGTGCGTATTTTGTGAACAGACTTTGATAGCGGATTTATCACTTAAAATACTAAATTAATTAAAAAGAAGTATCCAGTCATTAGTAAACTCTAAGTATTGCTTTTTCAAACTTTTTATCACCGCAAATAACAGTCTATTACCCTATAGGACAGTGTAAGACAAAAGCACCATAGGACAAAAGCCTCATGGATAAAAGCCCCATCGGACAAAATCTCCCCAGGACAAGTACTCCATGGGACAAAAGCCCCATATCATATATTTATGTAATATTAAAGTAGAATAATTATCATAAGCAATGACGTCATGTATCTTCAGTTTTGGAAACTCAATTTGGTTTTGGTTATTTGTTATATCTATGTTCTAGCGACTTAGAAACTATTTTGGTGTTTGGGTCATTTCATAATTTCTGGGTCCGTATTCATCAACCATTCTTAATGTCATTCTTTGTCTTGTTCTAGCTTTAGAAAGTAACGCAACTTCTACCTGCTAAACCATTTGATTTAGCCAATCGGAGCTTGTGTTACTTTAAAGTTTAGTAAATTCCTTGTGAATAAGATTAAAAATGTTCTCAGGAATGGTTGGTGAATACAAACCTGGTACTTTCCCTGTGTTCTTTAAAAACCTGAGATGTCGGTGACAGTTATCAAAACTTAATATCAAATCCCTGAAAACTAAAATTTGCACAGTCTCTTTTTTGATATGCATATGCCAAAGCAAAAAAGTTTGAAGATACAGGTGATATCCGTTTTTCTTTTTTTTATTAAAGGCATGGTCTACACTTACACTGCTAAATAGATCAGTAGGTCAGTTGATCAGAAAGAGAAGGTGAGTCGCAATTAATAGCGTAAGTGTTAATGTTAGCCATTTACGTTGACCATTTCTCCTTTTTTTAATGATTTATTTTTCCCACCATGACTTACAAAACTGTTGATGGTGCATGGTAATGGGAGGCATGCTTGTAGCAGGGAGGAATAATAAACCGTCCTTAAACCGATCTATCAGTTTACAATTACTAATTAGATCTAGTACATTTGATCAACTCGACATTTGTTCCTTACAGTCATGCAACAATTTAGATTTAGAAATGTATAAATAAATAAATAAATAAATAAATAAACTATTTTGCTGTATTTAATCAGAAGACATGCTTAGTAAGTAAACTATTTAGTCATATTTAATTAAAAAAAAAAAACAGACATTTTCCACCTCTTTTGCTCTTTTGTTCAGGATTTCAAAATACCGGGCAGTGTAAGTGCAGTATAAGTATGCACAGCCTGATACACTGTCCACAAACGAAACTTTTAACTACTGGGCGCGACACACAGACCTTTTGCGGACGATGTAGATGTAGATCAAGATCAGCCTGTACAGGACGTGCAGTCTGGTCTTGAATCTACACAGTCCGATAAGAAAATATCTTTCTCCAAAAAATAAGTTTGAAATAAACTTTTTCGGGTTTTACGATAGACTTGAAAGTTTTATCAAACTTAAAATTGCTTTTTAAGTTAAAATTGCTTTTGACGCCGAAAAGGCTACGTGGAAGTTCAAACTTATACCAGACAATCAAGCGTTTTAACTAGCTTGGGTAAGACGGCTCTTGAAAATATTTTTTGGCAAAGGAGAAACTGATGGTGATCAGCATTTTCTCCTTTTCCCACATTGTTTTCTTTCCTTTCAAGGACAAATTCCCATCTTTAGAGCATCACTTAAGATGTAACCAGCACCTGCTTTGACTTTGAACGAGTCTAAAACTTTATCGTTTGGGAAAGACTTAATCATGATGTGTACCATTCCGTTGTCAGTCTGTCTTTCCGCTTTGTCCAAAAACATTTCATTGGCACTTTCATTGTGGATTATGTCATGACAAGAAGATTGAAACAAGCAAACACGACAATCAAGTGGCTGGATTAAGTTTAGTAAACATTGCAAAACTTGTGGCTATAAGTGGATTGTTTACACATGCAGTGAGGGTGACTCAGCCAGAAATGTTCAACCAAGATTGAAATGATAATGTTGGCATTTCAACAGCAGCGTCGTGTAATTCCTCGTCATTTGTATAATAAATCAGACATGCTCTGTGAAAAGCGGGCTTAATGCTTCTGCAAAAATACCGACTGTGGTCAGGCAGCGCAGTCCGCACAGGCTGACCTGGGTCGAAGCCTTTTGCTAATGGTCAATTTTCTGTATGTCCAAAGACCAGTCTACCTCATGATCCAGTCGGTTATTGGACCGAATGGATTTTATGTATCCATTATCTTGTAATGAATTGCTTAGTACAATGGTTCACGGACATGGATTAAGCGCTCTTTTGTCACAGCATGACTCAAATGAGCTATGCAAAGAAGTTGTTGTTGGGTGGTATTTTCTGTACCGAATTATGTGGATATTTTAACACACAGTGCTCCGTGTGGCGACGGCGGTGGTGCTGCTGCTTGTTGTGTTTTTGTTGTTACGTGTATCTTCGTCGTCGTAGTATAGTGCAACCACTTTAACTTGTCATTTCATGAATGTTCCGTCTTTTTACGTGAACTATTTATAGATCTCCGACAAATTTACGATTTTGTAGCACATTCACCTAGGGATCATGTGCCCCACCCTCGTTAACCCGGGTGTGAAGTATTACCATTCATCAGTTTACGAAATACATCGGAACTGGGTTGACGAGGATGCATGTGTCCATGTATTTTACTTCTACACCGTGTACACGGCGACAAGATCAGTTTATTATACAAACATATAAACTCTTATCCTGCTAAATGAGTTGATCGGAACTTCCATGCCGATAGTAAAAAAAACAGAATAATGCTATTCCAAACTTTTTTTAGAGAAAATATATCTTCTTATCGGACAGCGTAGATCCAAGATCAGACTGCACGTTCTGTGCAGTCTGATTTTGATCTACACTGTCCGCAAAAGGTCAGTGAGTCGCACTTAGCAGACTAAGGGTTTAACATTTGAACTCCGCTTAGAAGGAGCTTCGGCAAATATCGGAAAAAAATCGAACACTGTCACGGAAACAAAAGTAGTGACAAGTCAAAGCGGTTTCACAATATCTTCGGCGTCGTAGTAGTTGTTGTTGTTATTGTTGATGATATTGCTGCTGATGTTACCGTTGTCGGTGCTGCTGTTTTTATTGCTCTTGTTGTCCAGGTGGTCGTCGCTGTTGTTTTTAATGCTGTTGTTGATGGTGCAGTTGATTTAATTTGGCAGTGTAAGGGTTAAAATATCTTCCTGGTCCAGCCTTAGCATAACTTTCTTCAATTTCGGTTACCAAGAGCTCTTTACGTTATAAGGAAAGACTGGCCAATTATGAACTTACTACACCCATGCTTCCACATACCCTTTCAAATTTACATTGTTGACTATTGCTAGCATATACATAGAATTCGTTCAGCCTACTTGCATTTAACTCTTTACCATACGACCAAAATTTGAACACGTCCAAATCCAAAGTATTTGCAGATGATACACAAAATTTTGCTCAACTTGTGGTATTTATCTTTAAATGACTAGAAAACATTGTGGGTAAAGGAGGAGATGCTGGCTACCAGCATTTTCTCCTTTCCCTCGGTGTTTTTCAAAGGCGTTATTCCGTTAGGCGGTTTAAACTCGCGCCTGTGTGGTAAAGGGTTAATGGCAATGACGAGGTTGACAACCACTCATACAGAGGCGGGTTGCGTAAACGAAGTTCAGCTGGCACTCATAATCTAATTATAACTTGAACTTTATCTACGCTCACTGCAAAAAACAGCTATGGTTGCTTGCGTAGGAGAAAGGTTAATCTACTTACAGTGTACATTTCCTGGTTCTGCTAGGTGTATGTAAACAAGGAAAGCCGTTTCATCTTATAGTTTTTGGCGTCAAATATATCCTTAAAGATTTAACTCTTTCGGCGAAAACAATATATGGCTCGCAACATGCGAAATGAGACCTTTTGACATTTGCGTAATGTGTCGTCCCGGATTAGCCTGCGCAATCCGCGCAGGCTAATCCGAGACGGCACTTTACGACTACATGGAAACTACAATCCATGGAAACTCTAAAAGTTTTTTTTTAAATTTTCTTTTCCGTATATTTACGACTACATAAGATTTTTTCATATGGTAGACTTTCGTGAAACAGTATATTATGACGTAAGGTCTGATTCATGACAAATTACTTTTATAAAAACGTTTTTTTTTTTTTAGATCTTATCATAACAGTTTAGCATCATAGAACAAAACAGAATAAAACAAAGATTTATTAATGACTTGTACACAGGATGTATCGTCAGTTACACGAGGCGACAATACAAATGAGCCATGCTCTGTGGAAAGAAGACTTAATGTATCTGCGAAAAGTATCGACCCTGGTCAGCCTGCGCAGTCCACGCAGGCTGACTGGGCCGAAACTTTTCGCTATCGGTCAATTTTCTGTATGTCCAAGGACCAGTCTACCTCATGATACTGTAGGTTGTTTGACAAAGTGTTTTTTTTATGGATTCATAATTAGGTGATGACTTGCTTGGTATCATCCATCAATGAGATGCATTAAGCCCCCTTTTGCCGGAGCATGTCTCAAATATACTAATAATAAATGTAAATCAAAATAATGGTAGGAACTGTCATACAAAAATAAAGTGGAAATAAGAAATTTCTCAAAAAGAAAAAAAAAAGATAAACGGCGTGGAGGCTCTGAGGTATGATTATTGAACCTTCTCCAAAATGAAGAGAAAAAAATTGGAAAATAACCACAACAACAATAAGGATATTCATGTTGGTCAAATTATCTTATTTACTTATTTTTATCTCTTAATTTTTATTTTCTTTGCATTTAATTGCATTTGGTTTCATAGCTAGAGTCCATATTGAAAAAGTTTTAATTTGCAAAACGACTTTTTCATTGGTTACACAATAACTTTTTTAGTTTATGAATATTCATAAACCTTTCATCAATCAATCAATCAAATGTTCCGATGATCCTCGCCATCACGGCTTTTGAAAAAAAAAATGCGAGGAAGAGAAGAAAATGAAGGTTACAAGCATTTTCTCCCTTTCCCACAACGTTTTCTACTACTTCAAAGACAAAAACCAACATTAAAGTCACGTTATATCGTCTGCAAACGCTTTGATTTTAGGACAAGTCTACAATTAAGATATCTAGTAAAGAATTATTAAACGAGATTTTGACATTCAAATTTTCCACGGCCAGGAACGTAGATTGATTAACCCACTGGTCTCGAGATTAATGTACACGATTTAGTTTGCTGGTTCCATACTCCATTACGGCATGACGCCACAAAGGCATTCCCGTACTTGTCACATAGAATATACTTGGAAGCTGCCCCCGGATACGGAAAGTACACGTGGTCCTCGTGCGAGTGAATGCATGGATTATCTACCGTGGTATCGTCCGTACCCTGTAGAGGATCATGAAGATATTTAAAGACACAATGCTCCGTATCGAGATTCCAAACCCTGGTACGTTCACAGGTGCTCATCTCGGCCACCCCAAATTGGGTACATTTCAAATACACTTTAGGGTCACCGCAGGGGTCATTATAGAATATTTGGCCGCTGAGGATGGATTCCTTAGTGCATGGATTTGTGTATTTACAACCGGAAGATAACTGTATACAGCTGGTTTGGTTGACAGGACAAAGACCCGTATACTGAATCTCGTGTTCGTCACACATGATGAAGCTTTTTGGTTCCCTTGGGTGGGGGTAGTACTCGATGGAATGGTTGTTGACATCACAAAGACTTGGTTTCTCTTCATCTGAAAGTAATACAGGTTCATAACAGTAAATTCTTAAGAAAAAAAGAATATGGGCCATGCTCTGTAAAAAGGGGGAGAAGGTGGCTTAATGCATCTGCGAAAAGTATCGGTCCAGGTCAGCCTGCGCAGTTCGCGCAGGCTGACCTGGGCCGAAACTTTTCGCTATTGGTCCATTTTCTGCATGTCAAAGGATCAGACTGTCTCATGGTTAAGTCAGTTGTGAAAAAATAGCTGTTATGGAGCCATAATCATCTGACCATTTGATTGGCATAATGCATCACGGAGAGGCATTGAGCCCCATTTTCTCTGAGCACGGCGCATATATGAATGCTGTCAATACCTGCAAGTTGCAGAAAT
This sequence comes from Tridacna gigas, assembly GCA_945859785.2. NCBI lineage: Eukaryota > Metazoa > Mollusca > Bivalvia > Cardiida > Cardiidae > Tridacna > Tridacna gigas. Next base: position 24,384,362 of record OX244028.2, read on the forward strand.
TTGCAATCGAAACATGCTAATCAGGCACTGCGAGTGCACTTAACAGAGGTATCTTACGCATCTAACGGAATGGGGTATTTAACATTTCAATACAAAACCTGCAGCCTAAGGTTTTTCTTTTAAATGATAACATCTACGCAAGCACCAAAATATAGCCTACGTCATTTACATCAACTGAAGGGAGATACACAATGTCATGTAATCATTCCAGCTATTCAAATACATGGGCAGAACGTGCAGTCTAATCCTTGGTCTATACTGTCTGCTTGTTTAGTCAAGCCTTTGAGATAAAAACCTTTTTTTTTTTCAATATTAGTGGAATAATTGCTCCGGGAAAAGGGGGCTAAATGCATACCCACGATTTATTTTTAACAAGCAAGACATCAAACCATTATGGATCCATAAAACAAATTTTGTCCAAAAGCCGACTGCATCATGAGGTAGAATGGCCTTTAGACATACAGAAAATTGACCAATAGCGAAATGTTTCGGCCCAGGTCAGCCTGCGCGGACTGCGCAGGTTGACCTGGGTCGATACTTTTCGCAGATACATTAAGCCCCCTTTTCACAGAGCACGACTTACATATTTTCAGCCGCGGAAAAATGTCAAGTTTAAGTATCTGGGACTGACAAAGTTAACTAGTTTAGCGCCAAATTTCTTAAGTCGATCTCTTTGAACGGCTAAAAATTCAACACACTGACTTTTAGACGAGTCCTTATCTAATATACTTGACTAAACAAAATGAAGGTAAGATCAATGATCAGGCTGCACGTTCTGTGCAGCCTTATCTTGATCTATATCGTCCGCAAAAGCCCCTGTTGTCGCCTGTAGCGCTGAGAGGGTTAATGATAGGTAAGCAATCTCACTATCTGATCAAAGTTGCAGTCGATGACTTTCAAACATCAAGTAAAAATATGCACAGTAAAGATAGTGTTGCGCCCCCTGTGTTTTAACCGGGTTTGATTTTCTGGCGTGAATGATATAAAATGGGTTGGAAATTAGAATCTGGCTGCTGCATACACCAACAAACCAGTCTGTTGCCTCCGAAATGGACTGAAATGAGGTATCCCTTGTCCTCATGGCAACGGCTACTGATCGAGCGGTTTCACCCTCTTGTGAGAGGTATAAGACGAAGACTGCAAGCTGTTTTATAAGCCCTGGGCGGAAGTATGCAATTATGAGTGACTGTGTTCCCATTCTCCGCAAGTCGCTTTCAACCTGTCGTAAGTTTTATTTCGACATTTGATTCCCAGTTTTAACCAAAATTAACAGCTTCTCGTTTTTCTTAAATGTAAAAGTAGTATCTAAGCAGAAAAAATTCGAACTTACCATGAGTAATAATAATAATAATTGAACTATCCTCTGCACCTCCGTGATACTTTTTACCAAGCAAGTCATCACATAATTATGGACCTCCTAAAATCCATTTTGTTTAACAACCGACTTTATCATGAGGTAGACTGGTCCTTCGACATGCAGAAAATATAAAGATAGCAAAATGCTTCGGCTCACGTCAGCCTTCGCGGACTGCGCATGCTGACATACGTCGGTCCTTTTTGCAAATGCACTAAGCCCCCTTTTCACAGCCCATGGCTCAATTATAATCGTGTATAACTTACTGGGTACAAGAACGATGTCGTGTAAAGCAATTTCCATTTCCTTGGCCGAACACTCTCTCACGGTACCAGCAATCACACAAGTTCCGTTTTTATCTGTAATTTGATTATAATCTAGTAATTATTTAACTCAGTCGACAAAAAGCCTGTGCATGGTAAATGCAGAAGCCATCGATTCAAAGTCAGTTATACAGATCTGCATTGAAAATGGGGGAAGAAGATGAGGTCTTAATCTGTATCTACACTCCTGCCTTTGCCCCGGGAAGCTATTACCGTATTGTTGGTACAGGACTTGAGAACAGGAGGTCGCTGGTTCGATCCCCGGCTTGGCCAGTTTCTTTCCGAGGATTGATGATAGTCATCGCGACAGGATTCAGTCCTCTCTCACCGCTGAGGATGGTTATGTGGGAAAGCAGCCAGTGGCTTGGAAAGAATATTGTACGGAGTACTGGTTAAAGAAACTCCAGGAAAGCATGGATAGGTGCACTGGCCGTCGTGATATAACTGAAATAATGTTGAAAACGGCGTTAAACACCATACAATCAATCAACCGTATTGTTGTTATTTGTTACGTATCTTTAACCCTTTGCCACACAATCCTGACTTTTAACAACCCTGAGAAAAAAAAGCATTTGAAAACAATGTGGGAAAAGGAGAAAATGCTGGTTACCAGCATTTTCTCCTTTTCCCACAATGTTTTCTACCCATCCCTAATCAAATTTCAATTTGAGCCACAGTTGATTTGTCGTCTGCAAATGCTTTCAGTTTGGACCAGTCTAAAATTTTGTCGTTTGGTAAGGAGTTAAACAAGTAGTTATAGTATGTTATATCATATAGGTATTACCTTCAGAAATACGCTGACCGAATAGTCATACCAAAGAGTTGTAGAGTAGCCTTTTTTTTCCTTGGCTCTGCCGGTGACAATTAGCTACGTTTATATAGGGGCCATGTTCTCTGAAAAAGGGGCTTGCTGCATCTGCGAAAAGCATCGACCCAGGTCAGCCTGAGCAGTCCGTGCAGGCTGACCTGGGCCGAAACCTTTTGCTATTGGTAAATTTTCTGTATGTCAAAGGACCAGCTACGTTATGATAAAGTTGGTTGTTAGACATAATAGATTTTATGGATCCCTATTTATGTGATGAATTGCTGGGTATCATGCATTTACGGAGATGCATTAAACCCCCTTTTGCCAGAGCATGGCTTATAAATAATTATAGAGTTTTGTATAATCTGCAACTTATCCGTTGGTCACAATGTTTTCAAAAGCGTTCAGCTCCAAGATGAAACAAGTTCTCTGTAGATGGTTATAACTATCATTAATCACTACTGTTACCACCGATACGACTCAAAAGGTTTAAAAAAAATCCTAACACACAATTTAATAAATCATAAAATACCTCCAGGAGCGCCCTGACCGGACTGTACATGTACAGTGTAGTTTCCGGTACAGTTTTGACCTGTGACCCGGATATACATCGGGTCACTTCCACGAATGAACAGTGTAGGGCCGTCTTGTTGTTGAGCGGTAAAACGTACATCATGGGCGGACTCGTCAGGTGAGCTGTATGCTCTTGAGGCAAAAACTTCGACGGCGCCTTTGGTCGTGGTAATCTACAAAAATACCAACCATAACGTTTTCCGCCAGGGTTTTACACCCTGAATTTGATTTTTGTTGTTGTTGTTGTTATCGCCATTTTTTTTTTCCTCGCTTAAAATGAACCATGCTCTGTGAAAAGGGGGCTTAATGCATCTGCAAACAAGTATCGACACATGTCAGCCTGTACATTCCGCTGATCTGGGTCGAAACCTTTGCTATCGGTCAATTTTCTGCATGTCATTCAGCCGGTTGTTAGACAAAAAGAATTTTATGGATCCATAATTATGAGACGACTTGCTTGGTATAATGGATCTTGGACATGATATTAACCCTTTACCAGACGACAAAATCGTACACTGGTTCAAATTGAAAGCATTTGCAGACGACAAAATAAACATGACTGAAAAATTAAAATGTGTTTCGGGAAGGGTAGAAAACATTGTGGGAAAAGGAGAAAATGCTGGTTACCAGCATTTTCTCCTTTTCCCACAATGTTTTCATAAGGCTTCTTTTCCAGGGTCGTTAATAGGCGGTGGTAAAGGGTTAAACCCCTTTTTGTCAGAGCACTGCTCAAATGAAACTATGTACTTACAGATAGTTTTAAAAAGGTTGCGTTTTCTAAAGGTTGTGCTGTCAAAATATCTAATTTTAAAGTGTAATGAAAGTGAGGGCCTTTCGCTATCTGAGCAGTCTGGCCTTGATTCATTTTCTTCAAAAATGCATCTAAAGGTGCACGTGACATTCCAAGAGGTCAAAAATGAGTAATTTCATAACCTGAACAATGATTTCTTTCTAATATGGAAATAAAGTCGCTAGCCTATCCAACACTAAACGCTATATACACAACAAAAAAAAACTAGGTAATATTATGGCCGAAAATAATATGGAAAACATCGTGATAAAAGAAGTAATTGCTTGTAAAAACTTGTATTTGAGTGACCTTGGGTTGTAATCTAAGGAAACTTACCTGTACTGTCACAGACGTTAGAGAGCTCGGTAGTCTCGCTGCAACAGGACTTGTGCAAGGAAACTCATAATCTCCGTCCTGTAAGACCAGAGTGGCTGAAAAAAAAAAAAACGTCAAGCTTTTAAAACTTCATTGACCATTTTGAATTTATGCCACTTTCAACAGTATTTCAGGCACATCACGGCGCAGGCTGATCTGGGTCAAAACGTTTTGCTATAGGTAAATTTTCTACATGTCCAAGGACCATCAGTCTATCGCAAGATTCAGTCGGTTATTAGACAAAAAGGATTTTATAGATCTATAAATATAATATTATGATGACTTTTGTATAATGCATCATGGAAATACATTCAACGCCATTTCCCCAGAGCGCCACTCATTTATATTTTCTAGATAAAAGCCGTTGGCCGAAATGACATGAATGAGTATCTAACTTGTAAAAAACTCTCTCTCTGTCTCTCTCTCATTGATCGACCTACCGTTACAAAGCGATAATCCTATCTCTTCCTTCACCGTGGAAAATCTGTCATATCCGTTTATGATCCGGGCATTTCGACATTTAGGGGGATCCACCAACTGCTGAAGCTCTTGCAGGCCGCTAGAGTTCCCTCCCTTATTCACTTCGACAACAACCAGCGATATCCCTATACAGTGTAAAACAATTATCATTGTAACAGAAGTGATGAATCTATTTTTGTATTTGTTGTATTTTAAACATCTCCCCGATTTACGAAGGTTGAAACTTTGGCGTCAAATGAATATTGTTACTTGTGTAAAACTTTTATGCTTGTGGTTGAGAAAAGAAAAAAAAAAGTAAATGACAAGATGCATTCAAAAGCAAAGACAATTTTCGTTCGGACAAAAGCATTGGTAATTTGATTGTCTTTGATAAAGTCGTACTTAGCGAATTGTATGCATCATTCACGTTTGTAAGATTGATGCATTGGACCGTCGCTTTTGAAGTTTTTTTCTGGTATCGTTTTTTCAACGTCAAAATAAAAAAAAAAAACTGACATTTGCCAAATTACCTTCATCCTTCAGCTTCTTCACCTCCTCTCTCGCGTAGGAATATTGTGTAATACCGTCTGTCAGTAGCAGAACTACTTTCGCGGCACCACGTCTTCCCCCATTTGCCGGAACAAACATGTTTTCCCTTGCAAATTTAAGGGAGTCACCGGTGAGTGTTGGTCCGGGAACATACTTTAATGCCTGTAAATATCAAACGGCGATTTATGAAGGCGTGATACATGCAAGGGCGTAACTAGAGATTCCAATTCATTACACGCCCCGATCCTAAACAGTAACTCTCTCAGTGCTTACTGAGCCATGCCCTGTGAAAAGAGCGCTTAATGCATCTGCAAAAAGTATTGAACCAGATCAGCCTGCGCAGTCCGCGCAGGCTGACCTGAGTCGAAACTTTTTGCTATGAAGGTTTTTAACGTTCGAAATCAAATCGGGCAAACGGTTTCTGTGCCATTGCAACTTGAAATACGGATCAAAATAAAATGTGCAGTCTGAGCTTGGGTCTACTCTGTCCAATAAGTTCTGGAAATATTTTTGCCATATGAAAATGCCTTACAGTTAGAACATCAGCTTCTGCTTTACTCGTCTTATGCTTAAGAGGCCACACACCAACTTTTTTTTACAATATAATCCCTTGTTTTGTTGACTCTGAAGCAGAAGGCTTTTCAAAACGTCTTGGGCAAAGAGAAAAAAGCGCAGTATTTTTATCTTGTCCCATGATCTCTTTTCCAGTCTTTAGAAGACAAATCCAGTCGTTTAAACTAAATTGCATTTGTCGCTTTTCAAAGGCTTTCAATCTAGTCGAGTGTAAAATTTAGACGATTAGTAATCAACAACAACAACAACAAAGCATTGCTTACCTTTAAAGCGGTTAAAAATGTAAATCCAGGTCTCTGGCTGTTTAGATACCAACCAGCCAAAGGTCTGAGATCCTTTGTCACGAGACCGACCCTGGTAGCGTTGAGCTCTAGGTCAAAGTCTCCTAACAACGACTCGAGAAATGTTTGAACACGGACTACTTCTATTGTTGTAATGTTTCTGAAGTCCAGCACCACGACGATATCTAACTCTTTGCTTCTGGTACAGTCTAAAGTTAGAATTTAGTTAACTCTTTACCATACGACAAAATTTTAGACTAGTCCAAATTGAAAGCATTTGCAGATGACAATTTGAAAGTAGCTCAAATGATGATTCCTGTCTTTGATAGGGTAGAAAACATTGTGGGAAAAAGAGAAAATGCTGGTTACCTTTTCCCACAATGTTTTCAAAAGGCCTCTTTCCCAGGGTCGTTAAAATTCGGCATTGTGTGGAAAAGGATTAGACATACATGTATTCTAGTCATCAGTAATACAATATACAGAAGTAGAAATACAAACAATTAACAAAGCTACTATAGAAGAAATGGGTCCGCAGTTAGAAATGTTACCATATATTTTTTTCCGAAAATATTGTTTTTCTCACTCGCATGAAGTCCTCTGCCAAAGAATTAATTCATTCATTTAGTATACACAAAATTTTAAGCTTCTAGTATGGTGCTCGACTCTCTCTCACCACTGATCAATATACGACGAGGCCGCCGCGATTTAACCCTTTCAGAGCCATAGGCGAAAACAGGGACTTTTGCGGACGGCACAGATCAAGATCAGACTGCACAGAACGTGCAGTCTGATCTTTGATCTGTACCGTCCGCTTAATTAGTCAAGCCCCTACGATAAAAATCTTTCTGGGTCTCTGTGGATTGCATTTACAGCCATCGAAAGAAGTCGAGTTTATTTATTTGGCGCCGAAAAAGTAAAATGCAGCAATGTTAAAAACGGCGCAAAGCATCGTGCAGAAAAACAAACAAATGAGTCATGCTCTGGCAAATGGAGGGCTTAATACATCTCCGTGATCCAGGATACCTAGCACGTCATCACATAATTATGGATCCATAATAGCCACTTTTTTTTAACAACCGATTCATTCATGAGGTAGGCTGGTCCTTGGTCCTACAGAAAATTGACCACTAGCGCAAAGTTTCGGCCCAGGTCAGCTTACACGGACTGCCCAGGCTGACCGGAGTCGATACTTTTCGCAGATGCATTAAGACCCCTTTTTACAGAGCATGGCTCAAATACTGTTCACATGGGAAATTTGATCTCCAGTATTGGTACACTTTCCTATTCGAATTACCGAGAATTTCATGTACGAATACTTCTTTGTTTCTTTCTCGCTACTAACGTGTTTATACAATGCCTACCTAACAATCAAATTTAAACGAAAATGTAAGATCAACGAATTTACGTGCCAACGAAATTGCACTTTCCTATTCGAATTACCGAGAATTTCATGTACGAATACTTCTTTGTTTCTTTCTCGCTGCTAACGTGTTTATATCATACCTATCTAACAATCAAATTTAAACAAAAATGTAAGATCAACGAATTTACGTGCCAACGAAATTGTTAAATTAATAGTTTCGACACAATTTCATGGTGACGATTTTACATGAAACCAATCAAGAAAAGAAAATCCTGGGTCCGTATTCAAAAACCTTTCTTAAGAACTTTCTTGATCTTATTCTCCAGAATTTTCTAAATTTGAACGTAACACAACTTCTGATTGACTAAACCAACTGGTTTAGCCAATCAGAGGTTGCGTTGCTTTCAAATTTAAAAAAATCTTGAAGAATAAGAATAAGAATATTCTTGAGAGTCCTTGGTGAATACGGGCCTAGAGTTCTATTCCAAACCATTTTGTCTGGCCTGGTTGCTAACTCTTCCCAAGAGGACAGAAAAAAAAAAAACTTTTTCACATTGAAAGCATTTGCAGACGACAAGTTAAATGTGGCTCGAATGACAATGTTTAATCTTTTAAAGGGTAGAAACGCTGAGGGAATCAAACTTTCTTGGCTATCAAATGTTTTCAACTGTCTTCTTCCTACTGTAATGGTCCCAAAGACCATTGGTCAAAATCGTTTGGAAAACTTTTTAATGGTAACTTCCTCCTTAATTAGATGCTGTGCAATCTGCTGTGTACTTTTCACGTTCCACTTACCAGTTTTCAGGTTTAAAGCATCGAAAAAGAACGTATTTGGTGCATTCTGTGGACGTAGAGAGCTCCAAACAGTCGCTTGAAGTTCGGCTGTTTCCGGAATACTCTGATAGTTCCGTGATAGCAAATACAATGTTGCCGCAAGACCGGACACCAATGGCTTTCTGAGATTGTCCCACGTGACTTTGGCCCAGTCTATATTTAGGCTCCGTTTAATGATTGCGACAGCGCCAGCTAGTTTTAGGTCATTCTTGGTGGCGTTGAACATGTTCTCATCAACCTAAACAGAAAACTCTCATACAAGTCATGTGGCCTAGAATCTTGGGTTAACGAGGGCTCGTCTTCACCAACCATTCTTTATAGCTTTCTCAGTTTTATTATAGAAGACTTTCTCAATTTGGAAGAAAGGCAAATTTGAATGGTTAAACTAAATGGCTTGGCCAGTCAGAAATTGCGTTATTTCCAAATCTAGAATCAGGCATAGGAGCGACATCCTGAACTGTTGGGAATACGGCCCCAGGGTACTTTGGTTGCTTTACACTCAATTTATGTCAGTCGAGAAATTTGGCTAGAAAACAAAATCGATGGAAAATGGGGTTTAAGCAACAAAAAGTTCCCGCATCTAGGAAATCGGAAAGTAAGGCAATTTCTGGTTACCAGCATTTTATCCTTTTCCCACGTTTCCAAAAGCATTCTTTGTCGTTACAAGTCGGTATTGTGTGGTAGAGGATAAATGACTAAAGATTACACGGCTAGGATCGAATAGAGGCTAACAGGGCGTTGTCTGTGCATGTCAGTATTCTTCGGAGATTTGACCTGTCGGCAATGATGCATCACTATCTTGTACAGGAGAAATAGCAGGCGGAAAATGGCTATAAATAATATATCTGTGGAAAAATCAAGCCAGTTTTTGGCTACAAATTTCTTGAAAATACATGTATAATGATTTCAAACGTGGAAAATAATTTTACAAAATACCATTGTATACTGCAAATCTCTGTTGAGTATCTAAATATAGACACGGGGAAAACCAGGATTTGTGCAACCTACTGACAACAAAGATAACGTCCCCACCTTGTTGGGCTTATTCCGGGGCCTTTTCGCAAGCTTATTGGAGCTATGTTTTAAATGCCAAGATGAATCGTACAAGGTAGGTTTTAGTGAGTAAACGTATATTTTATTTTGAAATTCGCTGCCTTGACTGCCTCCTTCTAAAGTAGTTCTGTATCCAGAATGCCCATATCAGACGGGTTATGTATTTGATAAAAAAAAAGCCACCTAGCGGAAGATAATGACTAACAGAGTGGTTGGGGACGCTGAGGTCTACCATGATAGTGTTATATATCGTCAGTCACCATCATACTTTGATACTTTGCAGCAAGGTTGTTGCTGGAGGTCATGTATTGAGCCCTTCCAAAACAAGAACAAAATAAAAGTAAGCCTACATTCCAAACTCCTCCATTGTACCCCGCTCTGTACGTCTCGGCGCTGGTTCCATCTCTTGTCTCTACGTAAGCCATTCGGCGGAGAAACAGTTCGTTGTCAAGGAGACATAACTGACCAATCAAATCGACAACATGTCCCACTATCTGAAGAAAAAAATAATATCAATATACAGTCACTGAGTCTCTTTGAGAAGGTTGAAGGTACCTTGGGATTAACTGAATTAGCAATATTACGTAATTTGAAGTCCTAGAACATCGTGGTAAGACGAGACAAGTTTCAAGTTTCCTTTCTCACAATGTTTTTCACCCTTTCAAAGCTGTGTCAGATCCTATCGTACAAACCATAAATATTTAATTTGTCGACTTCGATATAGACGGATCTGAATAAGCCATGCTCCCTGAAAAGGGGGGTTTACATCTGCAAAAGAGTTTCGACTCACTTAGCCCGCGCATTCCCACCTGGGAGAAAATTTTAGCTATTAGTCGATTTTCTGCATGTCCAAGGACACGCTACCTCATGTTTCATCCGGTTGTTAGACAAATTAGATTTTATTTATCGATAATTATATGATGACTTGCTTGGTATAATGCATCACGGTCATGCATTAACCCCCCTTTTACCAGAGCTCGGCCCAAATCTTTGCCGCCTGGTATATGATAAAACAATAACAACAACAACAACAACCACAACTCAAACGTAAAATTTCTTAAAACCTGCGTTCCTGAGGCACCATCTTTGTAAATGTCCTCCGCGAACTCCGCATCGGAATAACGTTCACACAAAAGAACACACAGTAAATTTACAAAGGTGATTTTTATTGTGACTGTCATTTTTTAAGTTTTTCTATTGCTAAACTCGTTAACAGATTTACAAGATCATCGAAAAGTAAAAGATCTACACTTTTTCTATATTTCAAACTTGAATTCCACTTCAACTGTCAGAAATTAATCAAGTTCGGGTACGCAAAACCTTACAAATCAACGCTTATCAAATGCCTAGCGACAGGGTGGACATGTTATAGGCAAACGGTTGTCATTTATCTTCTAATCTTTTTAGGCTGTATATTGAGGAAAAATTAAAAATTGACAATGTTTTCTACCAAAATGTTTCGTAAACAACTGGAAGTGTGTATATTTAAGATCAGACAGAGCATATCATATAGTCAAGAAAAGCATTAAATGTTGCAATTGCATGGAGTGCTGAAACTTAACTCATCAGTTCTGAGAAGAAACAGTGATTTTTCCCAGAAAGATTGAACTCGAGTTCGGTAATATGTTCATTTTTGTAAGACGGTAGGCTGAGTCAATGGCTCAACCATGTAAACCAAAATTCAAGGCCTTCAGCTGTGTGTCCATCTGTCTGTCTGTCTGACCGCTCCATATCTCCTTTACCCCTGGATTTTTTTCGGAAAAGATTTGGTGTGATCATCGGCTCTGTAAAATGTTGAAGAGAAATCAAGATTCAACATGCTGGCTCAAGGTCAAGGTTACTCTTGAAGGTCATGAGTTGAAACCTTTGATTTTCTGTATACCCAGTATTTCAATTTTCATTTGAAAGAAAATTGTTTACCTTTGGTCAAATTATCACTTTCGTGACACATACTCTACGCAAAACTTATGTTTCAACCATTCACACTTAAGGTCAAGGTTACAGTTGAAGGTTATGATTTTAAACTTTTGGTTTTGTGCCCACTCATCTCATTTCCATGAAATGATTTCTGTTAACTTTTAGTCAAATGTTCATCTCATTGAGACACAGTTCTACTGTATGCAAAACGTATGTTTAAAACATTCAGAGTTAAGGTCAAGGTTACAATTTAAGCTGAAGGTCATGAGTTTAAACATTTGATATTCTGTACACTTAATATCTCCTTTTCTATTGGCGTAATTTTGTTAAACTTTAGCCCAATGTTCATCTCAATGAGGCATACTGTGCGCCAATTGTGTTTCAACCATTCAGACTCTGTATGTCAAGGTCATTGTTGAACCTTCGATTTCATGTTTGCTCAATATCTTTTCTCACTGTAATTCTACGTCGGGGGGATACAGCTGTCCTTTGAACTTTCTTCTTTTTTATATGGGAACGCACCTAGCGGCCTAGAAAAGGTGGATGTGCCGCGTTCTGGTGCAGGAGTTACCAGGAAAAGCATATGTGCCAGGCTCTGGCAAAAGGGACTTAATGCATCTCTGTATGCACCATACCTCGCAAGTTATCATCCATAAAATCAATTATGTCTAACAACCCACGGGATCATGAGGTAGGTTGATCCTTTGACATGAAGAAAATTTCAAGATAGCAAAAAGTTTCGACTCATGTCAGCCTGCGCGGACTGCGCAGGCTGACATGGTCGATACTTTCTGAAGATGCATTAAGCCCCCTTTTCACAGAGCATGGCTCATGTATATGAGCACCGGTCGACATATGACTGAAATGGTGTTGAAAACGGCGTTTACCGCCAGACAGACAAATATTAACTAGAGCAAAAAGAGACTTGAAAAAAGTTACACCTTTTATGCCGTATTTATATTAATCTATCTGTTTGACCAGTCAGCATATATGACCGCCGCAATCTTCTGACGTAAATTTTCCCTTAACCCTTAAGCTTCTGAGCTTACTCAAGGACCTTTTGTGGACAGTGTAGATCAAGATCAGTCTGCACAGAATGCGCAGCCTGATCTTAAATCTACCATTTTCGATAAGATGATTTCCCCCCCCCCCCAAATAAATAAATAAATAAAATAATAATAATAATAATTATAAATAACTTTGAAATAGTAACATCTGCGTTTTTACTGTCAACTTGAAAGTTTCATGTCATTTATTTAGCAGATTAAGAGTTAAACGGGGCTCAAATGATCAAACTTGTCGTTAGAAGGGTGGTCTATGGTGAAATATTTAACTCTTAACCAGCTAGATAAGTTAAATGAGATCTTTAACTCGATAGGAGTAAACCAAATGTTGCTCTTTCATTGTTATTTTTTAGGAAAAATACATGTATCTTCTTATCAGACAGTGTAGATCCAAGATCAGAACTGTACAGAATGTGCAGTCTGATCTTGATCTACACTGTCCACAAAAGGTCCTTGAGTCGAGCTTATGCTCAGCCTAAGGGTTAATTCTGTGCCAAACGACCTCGTGATTAAAATATCCAGATGTAAAAGGCCCTTCTTAACATTGTGAAAAAAGGAACAAGACTATGAAAATACAGCGGTTACTAAAAGAAAGTTGTGGATATCGGGGATAAACATAATCGGCAATATCACTTGAATTGAATTTTGGAAAACGTTCTGGGAAAATGAGACAATGCTGGTGACAAGCCTTTTTTCTCATTTTCTCACAATATATCCATCCTTGCAAAGACAAATCCGGTCATTTTGACACACGTCTTATTTCTTGTCTGCAACCATTTTCAATTGGCAGAAAATTTTGTCATCTGATAGGACTAAAGGGCTTTTATATTGTATCAGTATCCTAGTGATAGCACTGTATTGAACTGAACAAAAAAGGAATATTTAAATATTCAAGCTTAGTTTACATAACACTGATAAGGAGAGAAATGCAAATTTATCAATTTTTTCCTCGGAGTAGAAACAGAAAACGTATTTCAATATATGAACCATGCTCTGTGAAAGGGGGCTTAATGCATCTGCGAAATGTATCGGCACAGGTCAGCCTGCGCAGGCTGACCAGAGCCAAAACCTTTTGCTCATCGTCAATTTTCTGCATGTCAAAGGACAATTCTACCTCCAGATCTAATCGATTGTTAGACAAAATGGACTTTATGGGGCAATGATCATGTGATGACTTGCATAGTATCAGGCATCACGGAGATGCATTAAGCCCACTTTTGCCAGAGCATGACTCATATATTATTTACATGTTATTGTAAATACTGCATAAATACATGTATATCTGTCCATCTAAATCTCTCTGTCCGTCTGTTTGTCAGTTTGTCTTTGTCCCTCCGACTGTCCATCTCTTTCATCTAAAAATAAACGTCAATTCAGAGACCTCCCCCTCCGACTCTCTGTCTGTCTGCCTCTACCTAAAATTAACCTCAGTTCATGTCTGTCATGGAAGGCATTTTTATCCATCGAAGACAGGACCCAGTGACTGTTATAATTCAGCAATAACCCATACAAAGCTAGATAATAATCTAGAGGCCATAAACGGTACCAAACAACTACTAAATGTATTTTGCACAAATCATGACCTTTAGAATGTCGAGAATTCGAATCATGCACTCTCTTATTAGAAATATCGATGTTACGAATTGTCAACGCATCATCTCACTTAGGCCGCCAAGTTCGACTCCGTGCGTCAGTTTTACGGACACTAGAGATCAAAATCAGACTACACAGAACCTGGAGTCTGATCTTTCGTATACACTATCCGATAAGTTGAGGTTTATATGCCAGAAGAAAAGAGTTTTGAAAACACAGTATTTTGATCTTTGATATTGGCTCGAATTATTCATTTAATTTGTAGAGCACCGGCTGCAGGATTGGAGGGATAGATGCACTTTTAATATGAGGTCCCTATTCTTATCTCTAGTCATCATTCATTTATTGTTCGGCGGTTCGGATGGGGTATACAATGATTTGCAACCAAGGCTTAACTCTTTACCAAACGATAAAATTTTGGACGTTTCCAGATTGAAAGCATTTGCAGACGACAAAACAAATGTGACTCAAATTCTGAAATCTGTTTTGGGAAAGGTAGAAAACATTGTGGGAAAAGGAGAAAATGCTGGTTACCAGCATTTTCTCCTTTTTCCCCCATATGTTTTCAAAAGGCTTCTTCCCCAGGGTCGTTAAAAGTCGGGATTTTGTGGTAAAGGGTTAATTAAAAGGGCTATTTGGTATCTAAGGTGTTTATTTTCTTTATCAATAAATCCTGAGACTGATTTCGGCAGAATGCACCTGGGCAAGCAGAACCCAAGCCTAGCCATGTGGAAACCCGTGAATTGAGTTGTCACCGTGATATGACTGAAATTTTGTTGGAAGCCACGTAAAACACCATTCAGAATTTATTTCCCTACATCGCATTTCCGAAACTTGCTCGTTGGTATGTATATGACCTCAAAACAGAGGGTAAGGGTAATCTGCACCCTCATGGCAGAATCAGAGGCATGTATCGCAGTGATCTTGTAATGCCTTTTCAAACCTGTCGTTAACCCTTTACCGTACAACATCTTGTTTTACGATCCGGAGAAAAAAAAAACTATAAAAATTGTGAGAAAAGGAGAAAATGTTGGCAGACAGTGTTTTCTCCTATTCACACAAAATTTTCTATACTTTCAAAGACCATTTTTTAATTCCATCATTTTAGCCACACTGAATTTCTTGTACAATATGGTAGAGATTCTAATAGAGTTTCTTATTATTAATCCCCCCCCCCCTATTTTTTTTCTTTCCCCGATGTGGCAAGCAGAATTGTGACAAAATTGTGACCACTAAGGCATTTCTCATAATAAAACATTTCTTTTTTTTTTTTCACATGTCTACTATGTTTTATTAATTCTTTATCTCTGCACTTTCAATCTTCCAATATTTTTCTGTCCCGTAATTTATTATACCTGAAGGTCAGACGAGTCAATAACATGCAGAATGAGACAACTTGTGTTAACCCCATACCGAATAATCCTGTGTTTTAACCCTTTCCCAAACAAGCCCTGGTTTTCACGTGTCTGCAGTACAAGTCTTTTGAAAACACTGTGGGCAAAGGAGAAATTGCTCGTAATGAGCAATTTCTCCTTTTCCCACAGTGTTTTCTACCTTTTTTGAGACCTTTCTGCCATTTTCATCAAATTTAATATTGTCGTCTGCAAACTCTTTCAATTTGGACCAGTCCAAAATTTGTCGTTTGGGAAAGGGTTAAAGACCCTGAGCAAGAAGCCTTTTGAAAACATAGTGGGAATAGAAGAAAATGCCTATAACCAGCATTTTCTCCTTTTCTTCACAATGTTTTCTACTCTTTCAAATACAAATCTTATCATTAGAGCCACTTTAACCCTTTACCACACAGTCCCAACTTCTAATGACCCTGAGCAAAAAGCGTTTGAAAACATTGTTGGAAAAGGAGAAAATGATGGTAACCAGAATTTTCTCCTTTTTCCACACTGTTTTCTCCTTCCTAAAATTGATTTCTGGTTTTGAGTCACATTTATTTTGCTGTCTGCAAAATCCTTTCATTTTGGAAGGGTCTAAAATTTTGTTGTTTGGTAAAGAATTAAATCTATCTCCAGACAAGTCCAAAATTTTGTCGCTCTGTTCACTCTTTACCAGACGACAAAATTTTACACTCATCCAAATTCAAAGCTGTTGCAGATGACGTATGAAATGTGGCTTAAGTGATGGAATCCGACTCTAAAAGGCTAGAAAACATTGTGGGGAAAGGAGAAAATGCTGGTTACAAGCATTTTCTTCTTTTCCCACAATATTTTCCAAAAGCTTCTTCCCCAGGGTCGTTTTAACTCGGAATTGTGTGGTAATGGGTTCAGGTAGGGACGCTATCACCTCAACATGTCAGGCAAGATTAAATCTTTTTGAATGCTTAGTGCTACAGAAATGTGACGTGGCATTAAAACAGACGCTAATGTTCTAACTTGATTTAATCCTGATGATGACATTTTTACGTCTAGCAGCAGAACACACTTGAAAACCTTGTGGCCAAAGGATAAATTGCTCAGAATGAACAATTTCTGCTTTTTTCACATGTACATTTTTTTTTTCCTTTTTTTTTTGTCTCAATGTTTTCGCACTAGTTGACCTTTAAGCCCATAAACCCATGTTCTAACGACCCTGCGAAGGAAACTTTTTGAAAACATTGAGGGAAATGGACAAAATGCTGGTAACCCCCATGTTTTCTTTGCTTCCAACAAAAAATCCTATAAATTGAGCCACATTTTATTTGTTGTCTGTGAAACCTTTCAATTTGGACAAATTTTGCAGTCTGATAAAGCGACAAACAACAAAATCTTATGATTATATAAACTAAAAGCAAAAGAAGAAGACATCCAATAGGACTCTAACAACAGGTACGTCTTTGAAAGGGTAAAAAACATTGTGGGACAAGGAGAAAATGATGTTAACCTCGAACAACAGGTACTTCTTTGAAAGGGTAAAACACATTGTGGGAAAAGAACATGATGTTAACCTTTTCCCACTATGTTTTCAGGTCGACAAAACTCGGGATTATTTGGTAAAGGCTTAATCCTTTAGCACACATTCCCAAGATTTTAGGATGTCTTGGAAAACATTGTGGGAAAAGGAGAAAATGCTTGTTACCAGCCTTTTCATTATTGCCCACAATGTTTTCTACCCTCACGTAGACGATTTACATTGGGTGGGCTAGGTGTAATTTGTCGTCTGCAAATACTTTTAACTTTGGACCAGTCTAAAATTGTGTCATTTGCTGAAGTGTTAACATAACTTTTTTCACGTTTCCAATATTTTGCGGATAATTTCAGTCATTTTGTGCGAATTTGTCAGGAGGTAATGCACTAAGTGGATGAGCACCTGTCACATGCACTGTAGATCAGTGGTTATCGAATTTATAGGTGTAGGTATCCTGTGTCTGATCGCTGCTGGTTGCAAGACCAGTGTCCTTTGGCAGGGGACTGTGGAACCTAGCTAGTACAAGTGATCATACTGGTAGATGAGAAAATTACATGGTTGAGTATGCTTCTGTGGTGACATAATCAAACCATGAAAGATCCATCCTTACAGCCACAGAAGAAAAACACTGTAAAAAATTGATAGATTGTAGAATGGTTCAAAATCCAATCAGCTGTGTAAACATATATAAATTACCAATAAAGATGGTGCGAGGGATAAATCCATGTATCAGAAATCTTCTGTTTAAAACCAGAATGTCAAGACAGTGATTTCTTTGATGGCCCCCAAAAACGGAATGCATTTTCTATCGGTCGTAATCTATGCAACCTTGGAACCGTCAGGGGCAACATTTAGCATCATATGATTTCCTTCATGCTTGTAATTATGTAAACCAGAATGTTCTCTGACCTCCCATATTTCATGTTGTAGCTGAGAGGAAATAAAATATATGAGCCAAGCTCTGGCAAAAGGGGTATAATGCATGTCCATAATGCATTATACCGAGCAAGTTGTCACATAATTATGGATCCAGAAAATTGACAAATAGCAAAAACTTTTGACCCAGATCAGCCTGCACAGACACTGCAGGCTGACCTAGCTTGACACTTTTCTGTTGATGCATTAATCCCCCTTTTCATAGATCATGACTCCTAATGTATTGTAAAGATCTGTATGTTAACAACTGTGATGAGCATCTGTCATTACCTGATCTAGTTCCAAAGGTACTAACTAGGACAGCCTTGGCACAACCAACCAATGTACAGAATGCTTAAAAACATGAATTTGATTGTCGTTTGGTTGCATGTTTGTTTGTTAGTGTATTTCAGTCATGACTCTGTAACCAGTGCACCTGTCTATAAGTTCCTAAAAATAAAAAAGCCTAAATAATTTGGTAAACCCTTATCCTGAGTTTTAATGACCCTAAGAAAGAAGCCTTTTGAAAACATTGTTGGAAAAGGAGAAAATGATGGTTACCAGTATTTTCTCCTGTTCCTAAAATCTTTTCTGTCCTTCCAAAAACAAATTTCAATTTTTGAGTCAAATTCGTTTTGTCATCTGCAAAAGCTTTCAATTTGGACAAGACTAAAGTATTTCTGTTTGGTAATGGTTTAAAATGGTATGACTGTGGCAGCTTTATTACAAGAAAAGCATATCAATTCTATACTTTATTTATGTAGGTGTAGTTGTTTACAACTCTCATGTTCGTCCATGGAATGTGAAACAAGGTTTTTCCTGACCCGATGTTTCTTTGAATTTGGACTCCCATATTTTCCAGATGCCATCCCCCCCATTTAAAAATTTTGCCTCCTTTTATTCAGTTGAAAGGGGGGGGGGGGGCGGGGGGCAAATGACTCCCATATGAGAAAGTCCTGGGAAAACTCTGCCTCTGTATCTCCCTCAAATATTCAGCAATGATCTGGGAAAGGAGAGTTTAATGCATCTACGTAATGTAAATCATCATAAAATTATGGATTCATTTAACCCGTTTTGTCTTCCAACTAACTGAATTATGAGGTAAACTGGTCCTGTATAGGAAAATGTAGTTCAGGGTACAACGTATTTTCTATACTAAATGCCGCAGGCCAAAGTATATGATGTTTTATAGGAGGGTACAACTTTTGAGTAACTTGCTTTCCGAAGGCCTACGTGTAAGAAGATATTAATTGAACCATGGTCTGTGAAAAGGGGGCTAAATACATCTGCGAAGAGTATCCACCCAGGTCAACCTGCCCAGTCCAGGCTGACCTGGGCCGAAATTTTTCGCTACTGGTCAATTTTCTGTATTTTCGAGGACAAGTCTACCTCAGGATTAAAGTTGGTTGTTAGAAAAAATTGTTAGAAACAGTTATGTGATGGCTTGATTGGTATCATGGATCAGGTAGATGCATTAAGCCCACCTTTTGCCAGAGTATGGCTCATACATTTTGGAGCACACTAATTGCCTTCTTTTAGGGCTATAACTCTGTTGGGGTAGATGTCAGGCTTAAACAAATAGATATATAATCATATGTAGACTTGCTTGGTAAAATGTATTAACTTTTACCACACGACAAAAATGTAGACTTGTCAAAATTCAAAGCATAATGCATTTTCTCCTTTTCACACAATGTTTTCAAAAGGTTTCTTTCTCAGGGTCGTTGAAACTTGTGTGGTAAAGACTTAAGAAGATACATTAAACCCCCATTTACTAGATTGCAACTCAAATATTTCACATTCCAGCCTTTTTTCCCCACGGAATCTTGCTATACATCTGAGACTCAAGATCCTGGATCGGTCTGCACACTCTGCCTTGGCTGATCTTAATCAACATGGTCTCAAGAACTACCCTTACCTGCTCTCACAACTCTTCTGACTGATTGATTGCATGGTGTTTTACATCAGTTTCAGTATTATTTCAGTCATATTGCCAGTACTAGGCCTGGCTCTGTGGTGCCTTGCCCAAGGACACTAGAATGGAGAACCCAATGCTTCTCATAAATAATGGCACCCAGGATAGCTAGATAAATAATACATCATCTGGATCACTCTTCTATGCTGGACCCCCTGACATGTGACAACAAAACCCTGCTAATAATAACTAACAATGCCACAGATCTTTTGACCCTTAAAACTCCTTTCACAACTGTAGTTGCCTTTGTAACCAGTGAGGATCAAGATCAGACTGCACAAAAGGTACAATCTGATCTTTGATCTTAACCATCTGCTTTACCGAGACATTTTAGACAGGATTGACCATAATAATGCATTTTTGGGTCTTATTTCAACATTGAAAATGTTTGTTGGGTTTTGTCAGAACTCTAAGGGTTAACTTAGAGACCGCAGTGACTGTCCCTGTTATTTCACTAAACACTTCTCTCAGAAAAGATCGTCTTGATACTCCACAACATTTCTCTTGTCCTTGTGTGATCCTTTCTGTGATGTATTGGAAGCTGAAATAGAGGTAGTGTAGAATCAGAGTACTGCCAGGGTAAACAGATGAAACACAGATATCTGATACTCTGTACCTCAAAATATCCAGTGCACGTTCATGACTTTGAAGTACTTGTTCAATATTTTACCTGACTTGTTTCCAGCACTTTTTCCATTATCCAAGTTTTAAAAAGCTTTTTTCTTCAGGGCAGTAAAAACATCCATTCATTTGTTAAGTTGCAAACCCATAGGGCAAAAAAACTAATCAAATGAAGTATTTTCACCTGAAATAAAATGCATGTTATGCAACAGTTGACTTGAAGGGAAATCTCACTCAGTATCTAACAATGCAGATCTAAGATCAGATCCCAATATTCACCAATCATTCTTAAGAATAGTTTTAGTCTTATTCACAAGAATTTTATACATTTGAAAGTAACACAACTTCTGATTGGCTGAACCAGATTGGTTTAGCCAATCAGAAGTTGTGTTACTTTCTAATCTAGAATAAGACCAAGAATGTATGGTGAATACAGGCTCAACTTCTGGGTAGTCTGATCTTGATCTTCACATTCCACAAAAGTCTTTTCTTCTTTTCCCATGATGTTTTAAAAACTTTCTTTCTCACGGTTGTAAAGGCACAGGATCTTTTGGTACATGCCTAAGGGTTAATTCTGTTGAAATAAATTTGGAAAACAAATTCAAATGAATACCTATAGATGCCCATGAAGAGTTGGAAGCATCTGGTGTAGTTTGTTCAAAAGCTGGTTGTCTTCTAGCCATGGAGACTCTCAGCTGTACAGTATCTATCATTGCTCCATCAACCTGTAGAAAGACATGGGTCATGCACTTTAAAAAGGGTGTTTACTGCATATGCAAAAAGTATCAACCCATGTCAGCCTACTTGTCAAAGGACCATTCTACCTCCAGGTTCTGTTAGTTGTTAGACTGAATGGGTTTTATGGATCCCTAAATATATGATGACTTGCTTGGTGTATTGCATCACTGAGATGAATTAAACCCCCTTGAGCCAGGGCACCGCTCAGTAATCCAATGAACATGTATAATTTTTTACCTGCTGAAGTTGACAGCTTTGGAAACATTGTTGGAAATGTGTGTAATTGCTTGTTACAAAATGTATCATTATGCTGCTGCAGATGATGGCTTTAAAAAGTAATGTTGGAATAGAAGCAATTTCTTATAACATGCTATTGCCCCTTTTCCATCAAGGGTTTCCATAAATATTTTTTTTTGTAGTTTGTATGAATAGATTTTGAAGGTTTGACAATAGCCTGAACAGAAATAGGCTACATGCTTAGGCATATACATATAATTATGTATGAGACAACATTTTACAACCTCGCAGCTTTACAGATTTGAGGACACTGAAGATTGTTTAACTGACTCATTTTTTACACAGTTTTCAACATTATTTTAGTCATAAAACAGCTATATCACAATTATTCATGTGACAGAGTGTCCTTTGGTTACAAAAGTGCAAAGCTAGGCATCTGAACTGTCTTATCTAAGGACACATCCATAAAAAATCCAGCACCTTGGGTGATGATTGAACCTGTGATCTCTAATCCTACAGCCTCATCATTTGAACTACATTTTATTTGTCATCTACAAATGCTTTCAATTTGGACCAGTCTAGAATTTTGTCATGTGGTAAAGAGTTAAACAACTAAACTTATGCCTATCACTCTCTGGATAACACATCTTGTATTGAATTACCATAGGGTTTGTCATCTGAGACAGCAGAAACCACCTTCTTGAACCATTTTAGAACATTTTCCATCAGAAAGTCTGCTTATATGGCATATCTTATGTAATACAACTACAGTCAACCTACTTGAAATTAACTCTTGCAGCCCTAAATATATAAACTTGACCTCTCCTTAAGACTGAAAATGCAGTCCACTAAAGCTCAGAAAGATTATCTAATAAGCTTGACATAACTGGAAGATGGTATGGATCTAGGATCATACTGCATGCTCTGTGCAGTCTGATCTCAATCTACGGCATCCGAAAAAGCCTGTTTTTACCCATGGTGACCCTGAAAGGGTTAAAAACAAAAGAACTAGACACCGAGAGGTTGAGACAAATTTTCTGAACCAGTCAGAAAAACAGTCTTGAAACTTGGATCTTAAGTCAGAACGGTGGGTGAATACTGTTGTATGTGTAATTAACCCTTTACCACAGAATCCCTAGTTTTAATGACACTGAGAAAGAAGGCTTTTGAAAACATCGTAGGAAAAGGGAAAAATGCTGGAAACCAGCATTTTCTCCTTTTCCCACAATGTTTTCTACCCATTCAAGACAAATACTATCATAAGAAAAACATCAGAATTTTCATCTGTAAATTTCTTTATATGAACAAGTCTAAAATTTTGCTGTGGGGTAAAGGGTTAACAAGCAGAATTACTAATCATATGATCATTACCTCTTGTATTGCCATGTCTGATGAATCTGTTTTGTCAAATGTAACAAATCCACAGCTGTAAAAAGACCAATCAATTTTAAATTCTTTAGTACTCAGGAACAATCAGGTTGCTCTTTTAGACAGTGTAGATTAAGATTAGATTGTAGATAACATGCAGTCTGATCTTTATCTTTTCTGACTGTATCAGATACAACAAGCTTTTACTAGCAAAAAGGACTTTGAAATTACAATTACAATATCAGGTTTAAATTGTGTACTGGCATTTTTCATCTATTGTGCAGTTATAGGAGTCAGTATTACATTGTAAAATTTCAGAATTTTATTGACTCTTACAGTATCCAGCACCACTGATTTTTTTTTTTTTTTTTTGCAGACAATGAAGCTCAAAGTCAGACTGTAAAGAAAATAGTTTGATCTTGATCTATTCTGTCTGAAACCAAGATATTTCAAATAAAACAGTCTTAAAACTGCAATATTTAGGATTTATTTTCCTATTTCTGAAAAAAAAGGGAAAAAGTCTTTAACCCCTTCAAATCATTTGGTTTATATATATATCTCAAAATAATCATATTTGTTTCTCCTTTTCCTACCATGTTTCACAAGTCTTCTTCCTATGGGTCATTAAAACTTGAGATTGTCTGGTAAATCATTTGTTTGTATACTGTTTAAAGCTGTTTTCAACATTATTTCAGTTATACTGTAGTGGCCAGTGCACCTACCCATGCTTTCCTAGAGTTTCTTGTATTAGTAAGCCACGCCATAATCTTTCCAAGCGTTTGGCTACTTTCCCACATAACCATTGTCCAAACAATGATCAGCAGTTTCAGGTTCAGGTTTAAGGGCTAATCTTGTTTGAATATTACTAGCACAAAGTTTAAACATGCATACATACTTCCTTTCTTTTTCCATGGAGATATTAACGATAGTTCCAAAGTTTGAAAAGGCTTTTCTTAGCAGTTCTTCTGTTACCCCATGACCATGTACATAAACAGTGTTGCCTGAGAAAGAGAAACAAGTAAAATGTTTGACAAGACACATTAGCAGCTGCTGTGTAAAGAATCAAAATCAGAATAAGAATCTTTGTTGACTTATGCATATATATTGTAAAATAACAAACTATTTTTACAAATATCACGGTACTTAATAGAGTTGCAGAGTCTCTCCTCTCTCCTCCCCTTCCCCCTCTCTCTCCTCTCCCTCTTCCCCCCACTGTCTCTCTCTCTGCTGTCTCTTTCTGTAAAGAAAGTGGACACTTTCAGACAGTCTTAGATACCAAAGAAGAAAGATTTTCAAAACAATGTTAGACAATGGAGAAAATGCTGGTACCCATAAGATGTGCCATCTGGCCTTGGATCTACACAGTCTGCCATGTTTATATATTCTTTCCTCCATAACCAAAGCCTTGAATTTGCAAAAGTTAACTCTTTTTTTGTCAGCTGAATATCGCCATTTTGCACCTTTGGTACTCAAAGGAGCTAAAGAAGGCTATAAATTCAGAATTTTAAAATCATGCCTAACTTAGAAAATATTTTATCGCAATATTTAACAAAACAATGGACAGATAATGAAAACATACTTAAGCCATGTTCTGTGAAAAGGGGGTTTAATGCACTTGCAAAAAGTATCGACCCAGGTCAGCCTGTGTGGTTAACCCAGGTCAAAACTTTTTGTTATTGGTCAATTTTCTGCATGTCCAAGGATAATTCTACCTCATGATTCAGTCAGTTGTTTGACAACATGGATCTTATAGATTAATAATTATGTGATGTCTTGCTTGTATCATGCATCATGGAGATCCATTAAGTCCCTTTTTGCAGAGCATGGTTCATTTGCATCCTATTTCCTGAAAATGAATACATTGTATGTAACCCCTTCAGGTATTAATATCACATTTCAAGTCAGAATTTCACAAGGGCTTACGGGAACGTCGCACGATCAATAATATGAGCTAATTATGTGAGATACTATCAAAAAGGTAATAATTATCTTGTCTCATAACACAACGACAAAATTTTAGACTAGTCTAAATTGAAAGCATTTGCAGATGACAAAATAAATGTGACTCAAAAATTGAAATTTGTTTTGGAAAGGGTAGAAAACATTGTGGGGAAAGGAGAAAATGCTGGTTACCAGCATTTTCTCCTTTTCCCATAATGTTTTCACAAGGCTTCTTTTTCAGGGTCATTAAAAGTCGGGATTGTGTGGTAAACAGTTAAAGGAGTTCAAGATTGCATCCAGTTTTCTAAACACCAAATTTGCACCTTTTTACTGTAAGCAACCATCTTATTTCTAAAAGCTTGCACAAGCTGATTGATTGTTTGGTGTTTAACACCGTTTTCAACATTCTTTCAGTTATATCGTGGCAGCCAGTGTACATATCCATGCTTACCTGGATTTTTTTCTTTTTTAACCAGTACTCAGCACAATATTCTTTCCAAGCCACTGGCTGCTTTCCAACATAACCATTGTCTAAACAATAATCAGAAAGTTTGCAAAAGAAAAGAAATCTAGTGGTATTTATCAGTGTTATACCAAAAATTAGGATTTACCTCTTAAAAAAAACACTAAATGTGACTGTGCCCATAGGTGTTTGGACTTTTTTAGGGTCATTCTATATATCAAATTAATCTTATTTTCTGTACAAACAGGCCCTTCTAAGTGGCCAAGAAGTATTGCAAGTAAATGGTTGACATAAATAGAGTATTAGCACAGGTAGTGCTGCAACAAACCTTTCTTGGGCAGAGGCTCCCTTTCTCTTCTGTCTCTCTCTCGTTCCTCCCTCCTGTCTTCCCTGTCAGGTCCTGGAAAACAGAAACATTTTCAAGGTCAAGAGGAATTAGTTGTCCCTTTACCAAACAATCCTGTCTTTTAATGCCCCTGAGGACGAAGCTTTTGGAAACATTGTGGGAAATGGAGAAAATGCTGGTAATCAGCATTTTCTCCATTTCCCACAATGTTTCTTACCCTTTCAAAGACCAGTCATATCATTAGACCCACATTTTTTGTCATCTGCACTGCTTTAAATTTGGACCAGTCTAAAATTCTGTAGTCTGGTAGACAGTTATGGTCAAGAATAATTAGTTACATGTCTACAACTTCTTTCAAGGATTTATTTTGTTAATTTGAACAGAAGGCTAACACCACATTATTCACTTAAATCATCATTTGTACATAAAATAATGTAATACTTTTCTGACATGAGTTCTGTATCCATTTTGTCCGTCTCAAGTAATTGAGCCATGCTTTGGCTAAAGGGGACTTAACCCTTTCCCAAACGACAAATTTTGGACTGGTCCAAATTGAAAGAGTTTGCAGACGACAATTTCAAATTTGATGAAAATGGCAGAAAGTTATCAAAAAGGGGAGAAAACACTGGGGGAAAAGGAGAAATTGCTCTTTACGAGCAATTTCTCCTTTGCCCAGTGTTTTCAAAAGACTTGTACTGCAGACACGTGAAAACCAGGGCTTGTTTGGGAAAGGGTTAATGCATCTCTGTGATGCATGGCACTAAGGAAGTCATCACATAATTATGGATCCATAAAAAACATTTTGTGTAAAAATAGACTGTATCATAAGAGTATAGATAGACACACAGAATACTGACCAATAGCGAAAAGTTTCAATACTTTTCGCATATGCATAAAGTACCCTTTTCACAAAACATGGCTCAATTCACAAGTTGTGACTCACAACTTATGTGGCCTTGGTTGTTACTTTAAACCACTGCAAACAACACATGAAATCTATTAGCTGGTGATAAAGATTAAAACATTTAACTGCAGAAAACCAGTTTTTACCCCCTTTTTTCACAATGGTTTCTATAATTCCAAGTGTAAAAATCTCATATGTGAACAACATTTAATTCAGCATCTATAAATGTTTTCATAACTAGCATGTACATGTAATTTAAATCTTGGGTGTAGGAATGACACTGATAAGACCATTTTACTACAAAGTGATCTGTTCTGCGACTAACAAATGTCAGAAAGCATTGTTTTGTAGAATTCCTTTTCAAACTTATCCTGCATTAAACAAAGACCATATTCGAGTCAGTATGAGTGTGATGATCAGGATCAGCCTGCAAATATATGCAATCTAATCTTGATCTGTAATCTTTGCCTCTAATAATTCCTATAGCATGCCAATAAACTTAACATTTCTACCTGCTTGTGATAGTCAACAGATATACAATTCCCTGGATAAGGGGTAAAAAATTTTCAATCCACTGAAAACTTTTAGTTTCTAAGACAGTCAGGAAGCCGGCTAACAAAAACTTTGTGGGAAAAGGAGAACATGCTGGTAACCTGCATTTACTTCTTTTATAACTTTCTACCCATTCATTGATATTTTAATCATTTGAGCAACCTTTAATACTAAAATTGTAAAAGTTTGTCATCTTGTAAAGACTGAAGGGGAAAGATGAATCTTACTGCGTCCTGGTTCTCCTCTCACAAAACTGTCATACAATCCTCTCATCCATGGTCCTCGACCCCTCTGTAATAAAACACAAAAATTCAATGACTGCCGACACTTGACTCTTATTAGAAGGCAGCTGATTTTTTTGTGAGGAAAAATGATCAGAATGTGATTGTTAACCTTAAAAACAAACAATTATATGCCATGACAGGAATTCAAACCTGCAACATACAAAACCAGAGTTAACTTACTTTACCGAATGAGCTATCTGCACAACTTGTAACCAGGTTCTTTAAGGATGTATTTATCCTGTATTACACAATGCACAATGTACTTCAAAACAAAATTTTATTGCCTGCCACTTTAAGCCTTTGTGCTGAATGAATGAATAGGACATTTTCAGGCTGACTATAAACTGATCCAGGATTAATCCTTTACCACACAGTCCCAAGTTTTAACAAAGCTGAGGAAGAAGGCTTTTGAAAACATTTTAGGAAAAGGAGAAAATGCTGGTAACCAGCATTTTCTCCCTTTCCCACAATGTTTTCTACCCTATCGAAGACAAAAATCATCAGCTGAGCTACATTCAATTTGTTGTCTGCAAATGCTTTGAATTTAGAGGAGTCCAAAATTTTGTCGTTTGGTAAAGAATTAAATAGTTTTTTTGCAAGCTGTATTGGTCAGGATGCATCACAGAAATGTCGACAGTGTCGGCAAAGATGAAACATAACTGATCTTTGCACACCAGTCTTGATTAAGATTCTACAAATAACATTCTAAAGTTACTTTCCACACAGAATTTGGTTTGGTATGGTCTGCTCACACTTAAGACTGCTTTAATAAATGAAACAGGCACTTTGAGTCCTCATAAAAAAAAAGAAAATGAAATGATTCTTTTAAAAACCCTTTTGACAAAATATCTCACAAAAAAAAGCAATATGCACATAGATCTAAGATCAGACTGATAATATAGGCTTCTGCCACTTGTTCCTCTCAGTCTGATCTAAACTGATTGCAAGAGTACCTTTCAAAGTCATCAGCAACATATACAGATTATCATGGGTTATCTCAGAAAGTGCAATTATTTGAGTGCAAAAATGAAAGTTGCAACAGCAAAAAGAATCTGTAAGGGAAAAAGAACTCACTCTGTCTTCCCTTTCATCTTTTTCATCATCAGGATGGGCAGAAGAAAAAGGCTGAAACCCTACCGGGGCCACAGGGGTCTTTTCTGGGTCTTGTAATTTCTTCTCCAGATTTCTTGATCTCTTGAAGCCCTGTTTCTCTTTCTTGTCACTCAGTTTGATTGCCTGCAATACAAAACAGGATGATATGTAGACATTTAAAAGTTGCAAAAGGCAATTACTGGTACAATGAAATGACGAAAAACAGATAAAATAGCCTTACAGATATGATATAAAATTGTTTGTTTATTTAGTGTTCAATGCCATTTTCACCTGTAGTTCATTTACATCCAGGTGGCCAGCCTATCTATCAATGCAGTCTTAAAGTGTCTTTACAAGACAACAAAACAACAAAATTTTGGACTTTCCTAAATTCAAAGCATGTTTGCAGACAACAAATAAAAATGTGGCTCATATAGTGAATAGTGAATCTTGCTTTTGAAAGGGTAGAAAACATTGGTTACCAGCATTCTCTCATTATTCCCACAGTGTGTTCAAAATTTATCTTCCTAAAGGTTGTTAAATCTTGGAATTGTATGATCAAAGGTTAACACTTTCCCAAACAATTACTTTTAGACTTCCAAATTTAGAGCATTAACAAAAAAAAAAAAAAAAACAAGATCAAAACAAATCAGCTGTGAAGTGCTCTGATGAGTGGAAAATGATGTTTTTGAAGTGAACTACTACAATTTGATTTGAAAAAAAGCCATAAATTCATTGATTGTATGATGTTTAACGCCCTTTTCAACATTATTTCAGTTACATCGCGGCAGCCAGTGCACCTATCCATGCTTTCCTAGAGTCTCTTTTACCAGTACTCCGCACAATATTCTTTCCAAGCCACTGGCTGCTTTCCCACATAATCATCGTTGAAACAATAGTCAGCGGTGGAGAGGAATGAATCCTGTTGCAATGACTATCATCAATCCTCGGAAAGAAATTGGCCAAGCCGGGGATCGAACCAGCGATCTCCTGTTCTCAAGTCCTGTACGCTACCGACTGAGCTACAGGGGCTTGGCTGATAAATTCAATAAGAGGCATAGCTTACCCCTGACATAATGAGCTTCTTAGCTTGTTCTTTGGCCTCTACAGCAGATTCTGAGGCTGAAAAAGAAACATAAGTAATTGTCAGACACTTTCTCTCTTCAACCCATTACTGAACAGACTACTCTCAGTCTCAAACCTAAAATATTTTCTAGTAATTACTACAGGAAAAAAAATAAAACAGCCTGAACAAACGGAAAAGAAAAATGCTTTATAAAATCATAAAGGACATTATAGAAAAGATGCAATTGCTTGTTACAGGCAAATGCTTCTTTTTCCACAAAGTTTTTAATACAAATCAAGAGAAATCATGTTTCCTGTCTTGCACATGCTCAACCTTTTAGTAAGCCTCAGAATAAACTGTGCTTGATGGCTGAAAAGAATAAAAAATATAATCATAAGGTTTATTTACATGTAAATTACATTACTGCAGAGCATTCCAGCATTTGGAAAACAGAAAAAGTAATCAAATTTTTTGACCAAAGAATGAAATTAGCCCTTTACCAAACGATCCTATGTTTTAACAACCTTTGTGAAACACTATGCGCAAAGAAGAAAATGTTGGTATCCAGAAAATAATGGTTACCAGCATTTTTCTCCTTTTCCCACAATGTTCTTTGTTTGTCTTGGAGTTTAATGTTGTTTTAACAGCTTAGGTCATATCATGGTGGTCAGTGCACCTATGCATGTGTTTCCTGGCTTTCTCACACCAGTGCTGACACAACCTTCTTTCCAAGTCACTGACTCCTCTTCTCACATGCATCAGAGGTGAAAATCGAAAAAACTCTAGAAAGAGTTTGCATCAATCGTGTATCAAACCTGCAACTAGCAGGTCATGAGTCAGATACGCTATCCACTGAGCTACCCGACCCGGCCATACAATGTTATCAAAAGCCTTCCTCTGAAGGGCTGTTAAAATGTCAGATTGTATGGTAAAGGAATGGATTAAAAGATAACTTCCTTACGTCTTTTCACAGGTTTTTCCTTTGTTTGTTCTCTCTCTGGCTTAACAGACTTAAGGGCTTGTAGTTGTTTCTTCTGTAATATAATAAAATTATCAAATATAACAATATATAATTATCAAATATAACAAAAGTGCATACTAGATCATTCTATTTCTTTTTTAACCCATATATTGTTCAATTTGTTACAGCATGAAGATAAATCACCCTGTTTAACTCTATACACACAATCCTGACTTTTAACGATCCTGAGAATGAAGCCTTTTGAAAACATTTAGGGAAAAGGAGAAAATGCTGGTTACCAGCATTTTTTACTTTTCCAACAATGTTTTCTAGTCTATGAAAGGCAAATTTCATGTTTGAGTTACATTTAATTTGTCATCTTCAAATACTTTAATTTAGACAAGGCCAACATTTTGTCGTTTGGTAAAGAGTTAATTCAAAGAATCATTTATCGCACAACAGTAAGTAAGTAATTATCACCAAACCTCCTCCACAGCAATTCAGACAAAGCTGTAATGGCACAGCGAGTAAGGCATGGCAAGGCTGTATTGTTCACTCTTTCCTGTTTATACTATGATTGATTGATTGATTGTATGGTGTTTAACGCCGTTTTCAACATTATTTCAGTTATATCGCGGGGGCCAGTGTACCTATCTATGCTTTCCTGGAGTTTCTTTTACCAGCACTACGCACAATATTCTTTCCAAGCCACTGGCTGCTTTCCCACATAAACAAAGTCGAAACAATAGTCAGGGATGAGAGAGGAATGAATCCTGTCACAATGACTATCATCAATCCTCGGAAAGAAATTGGCAGAGCTGGGGATCGAACCAGTGACCTGTACACTACCAACTAAGCTACAGGGGCTCAGCTTATACCATGATCACACTGAATAAGCTGAACTCGTCATGAACTTATTTATCCCTAAAGCCGCTAAATAAATGAAACAAAAATTTCCATTCAATAGTTTTAACCCAATACTGAAATTTTAAAGTTAATTCCAAGTACTTAAGTGGACAGTGTAGATTTCCAAGATCAGACTGCACATTCTATGCAGTATGATTTTGATCTACAATATCCTCAAAAGTGTCCCGAGTCGCCATTTTCTCAGCATTTTGTCCTTTTTCAACGATGATTTTTACCCTATCAGAATAAAAAAACATCACTTCAACTATACTTCACATTTGATTTGTCATCTGCAAAGGCTTAAATTTGGTCGAGTCTACCTGCGATCGGAAGGCGAGCTCCGATGTTATTCTTTGATTGTTTCTCCGCTCACTTTCGTATCAGCCCTTCATATGTCTATTCTGGAATAAAATTGGTTCTTACCCACATCTCTTCAAATGGTTCTTGGCGGCAATATTTTTGTTGACTGCCAATAACCTGGGCATGGATCTTAAGATAAATGATTTATCTTCACAAAGCACCAAGGTATGTGTAAATAATGATTCTTACCTTCTTGCAAATCCATATTTTTCAACGTAAATAACCGTTGACCTACTTCAACTGAAATCAAAACATGGCGGAAACATCAATTGGCATGTATCGGCAGTTTTTGCAGTTTCTCGGACATGCTACAGGACATTTCATTAAGGAGTTATAGCATGTCCTGCAGCATGTCCAAGAAACTGCGAAAACTGCCGATACATGCCAATTGATATTTCTGCCATGTTTTGATTTCAGCTGAAGTAGGTCAATGGTTATTTACATTGAAAAATGTGGATTTGCAAGAAGGTAAGAATTATTATTTACACATATCTCTGTGTTTTGTGAAGATAAATCATTTATCTAACAATCTATGCCCATGTTATTAGCAGTCAACAAAAATATTGCTGCATACAGCCGTTTGAAGAGATGCGGGCAAGAACTTATGTTATTCCAGAATAGACATAAGAAGGGCCGATACGAAGGTGGGTTCAGTCCAAACTTTTATTGTTCAGTAGATTGTAAAATCGACAACTTTTAATAGACACTTTAAAAGCAGTCAAACCTTCTCTACTATAGACGCTATATCTCTACCGTATGGTAATAAAATGTCTTTAGTACGAGTTGCCTTTGGGCCGAATAAGTATCAAGAATTTTTTTTTTTTTTCTAATTTTTAGCGGCGTATCTCTTGACTACAAAGGCCAGCTATTACTACCTTTCTCCGAAGTCTTGCATATTTCTGTCGTAACAATTCTTCTTCTTCAGTTAATGTGGCTGGTAAGTTAATGAAAACCATTTTTGTGATGAAAATTGCGTCTGGTCAGTCTCCCCGTTGATCACAGTTGTTGTTGTTGAATTTGATTGTTGTTGAAGTTGGTTGTTGTTGTCGCCGGGTTCCAGAGCATGTTCGATTTTGGAAATTCATTAAAATCTCATGATCTAAATCAACTGAAAAAATACAGAGACAAAAAACCAGCACGTTTTTCACATATTCAAAAACCAGGTACATAATTCTGATATAACGATTCAATTGTCCTGCTGTCTGACAAGGGAATAATTATCGACCATTTGTCCCCTATGAAAATCGAACATCAGGTACCCTTGAATAGAAAAAAAAAAGATCGGACAGTGCACATGGTTGCTTCACACGATCCCAGATTTATTTTGCAATTTTTTCATCCATTTTTTTTTACGATATGAAAACTATGACAGTAGACTTGCCCGTATTGAAACTGTTGCAGACAAATTGCCAAAGTGGTTGTAATCAAAGAATTTCAATTTGTCTTACTTCTTTCAACTATTTTTTTGCCAAAGCCCGCTTCCTCAGTCCCAGGAAGATTATAGAGTATGTCTCCTGTATAAAATTTTTCCAGATGGAAACTTCTAAAATGCTTGCAAGATCTGGAAAATCAAGATGAATAAAGGTTAAATACATTTGAAATCATTTTGGTAAAAGGGAAAGTTGCTCATTATGAGCAGTTTTTTTTTTTTGCACAATGTTTGCAAAGGTAGCTTGCTGTCTGACAGGCATTCATCAGCTTGTGGTAATCTGTAATTAGATTACCCAATGATATAATTGTTTTTTACTTCTTCAATTTTGGGGCAGCCATGAATAAAATTAACCCACAAACATATATCTACAATGTATGACAAAAATGGTGACGAAGGAACTCACCAAGCTACATATACTTTACGTAATTTCTCCATTTTTCATGTTATTTTTAACTCTTTACCAGACAACAAAATACCTACTGAAACTGAAGGCATTTGCCTGAAGACTGTTTTGGGAGATCACTCCTTCCTTACAGCATAGCTTCTTCCCGTATAAAATCAATACCTCACAACTGCCTTAGGGAGACTTCTCTTTAGCTCAGGGGTTAGTGTATTGGTCTTTTAAACCTCGATAAACAACGATATTTGCTGCACAGATTTGAATCCCAGCTGGGGCGGTTACTATTTGAGCTATATATGCATTTGTTGCCAACTTTCATGTTCATAACACAGGTGAACTGTGAGCAACAATGTAAAACCTATATTACACACTAATATATTAGTATATTAGTGTGTAATATAGGATTTACATTGTCGCTCGCTGTTCACCTGTGGTTCATAAGATGGGGGCTCCTCCGGGATTGGCCTTTGAGCCATTTGTTGTCTGCCCATTATTGGCCATTGAGCCATTTGTTGTCTATGAAAATTACCCATTATTGGTCTTTAAGCCATTTGTTGTCTAAGTAACAGACTTACTGCCTAATAAGGCTTTCCTACATCAGATGATGACTTCTCTTAACTCTTTACCACACAATGCCGACTTTTAACAACCTGGAGGAAGAAACCTTTTGAAAACATTTTAAGAAAAGGAGAAAATGCTG
This sequence comes from Tridacna gigas, assembly GCA_945859785.2. Lineage (NCBI taxonomy): Eukaryota > Metazoa > Mollusca > Bivalvia > Cardiida > Cardiidae > Tridacna > Tridacna gigas. The sequence goes on from OX244028.2 coordinate 24,418,424, forward strand.
GTAACCAGCATTTTCTCCTTTTCCCACAATGTTTTCTACCATATAAAAGGCAAAATTTTTCATTTGAGTCACATTTAAATGTCGTCTACAAACGCTTTCAGTTTGGATAGGTCTGCATTTTCCTCATGTGGTAAAGAGTTAAGAGGGGGTGTGTTACAGGAGATCACTCCTTTCTTACAGCATAGCTTCTTCCCATAAAATCAATACCTGACAGCTGCACTAGGGAGAATTCTCTTAAGCTCAGGGGTTAGGGTATTGGTCTTTTAAACCTCAATAAACGAGGATATTTGCTGCACGGGTTTGAATCCCAGCCGGGGCGGTTTGTATTTGAGCTATGCATTTGCTGCGAACTTTCATGTTCGTAAGAAGACAGATTAAATGATAGGATTTGGTTTTGAAAAGGTTGAAGGGATTGTAAAAAAAGGCATTGCGAGAAAAGGAGACAGTGCTGGTTACCATCACTTTTTTCTTTTTCCACAATGTTCGTAAACTTTAGACCTTTCAGTCTGGGTTGCAAAAATGTAGGGCTGTGCAGTGAAGGCTTAAATGGAAAGCACTTCTCAATGATGCAACAAATGTACCAGGAGATCTGTCTTAGAAAGGGTAGAAAACATTGTGGGAAAAGGAGAAAATGCTGGTTACCAGCATTTTCACCTTTTACCACAATGTTTTCAAAAAGTTTTATGTTTTCGGTGTCAACAAAACACTAGATTCTTGGTAAAGACTTGAAAAGTCTTTCTTTCTTTTTTTGTTATTTATAGAAATAAAAAAATGAAGTTTGCCATAACTTGTATTAGAAACCAGGGTGCTCGGTCTGGATTATTGACAGAGGTCGGTGTCCACAGAGACAAAACTATAGAAACCCCAATGTGTATGTTATATACTAGAGGAGGTCAGTGCTTATTAAACTGTTTCTGTCTTTTTATGCTAGGCAGTACTCTTGCTTACAATTTTGTTCAACCCTTCATTGTGCACAATCCCAAGTTTTCACAACTCTGAGGAAAAAAACATTTGAAAACATTGTGAGAAAAGGAGAAAATGCTGGCTTCCAGCATTTTCTCCTTTCCCACAATGCTTTCAAATGGCCTAATTCATAGGGTCATTAACCCTTAAAGCCCTGAAACCGACTTAAGTTGTTTTTGCAGACAGTGTAGATCAAGATCAGACTGCACAAAATGTGCAGTCTGATCTTTGATCTACACTGTCTGCTACTATGTTACATATTCTAACAGAAACAACCTTGAAATAGCAATATATCAGGCTTTTTTCTTCCAATTAACCCTTTCCCAAACAATAAATTTAAGACTGGTCCAAATTGAAAGAGTTCACAGACAACAATTTTAAATTTGATGAAAATGGCAGAAAGTTCTCAAAAAGGGTAGAAAACACTGTGGGAAAAGGAGAAATTGCTCGTTACGAGCAATTTCTCCTTTTCCCACAGTGTTTTCAAAAGACTTGTACTGCAGACACGTGAAAACCAGGGCTTGTTTGGGAAAGGGTTAAGAGGTCCAAATAATTAATTCAGCACTTTGAGGGTTAAAACTTGGGATTGTGTGGTAAAGGGTTAATGCATCTCCTAGATACATTATACCAAGCAATTCATCACATAATTATGGATATGTAACATCCATTTTGTCCAATAACCAACTAAATTCTGAGGTAGAATCATCCTTGAACATGCAGAAAATTTACCAAAATAAAAAACATTTTGACCCAGGTCAGCCTGGGTGGACTGCACAGGCTGACCTTGGTTGATAGTTTTTTGTTTTTTTTTCAGATGTATTAAACCCCATATTCACAGGGCATTTCTTATTTATAGGTCCAAAAAACCTTTGAAATTCAACATTTGAATTTTTTTTTTTTTGCTAATTGCAAGTGTCCATTTCAGTGATTTCACATTGTCAGCCGTCCTTGTTTGCATTGTTGTAACAAAAGAAGAAAAATGTAGTAGCCCAACCCTTTACTTACTGTGCTAGTCTTCTATCAATTGAGCCATTGGACCTTGTAAGGCCCACTTATCAGCGTAAATCTATTTGAGGAATGTATATCCCTACTACATGCTCCCCAAGCATCTCTGTATTTGCCCTTGAATACTGCTTAAGCCATTACAAGATGATAAAATTTTAGCCTTATCCAAATTCAAAGCATTTGCAAGCAGCATAGCAAAAGTTACTTAGATCATGAAAATTGTCATGTAAAGGGCAGAAAACATTTTGGTAATCAGCATTTTCTCCTTTTCCCACTATGTTTTCAAAAGGCTTCTTTCGTAGGGTCGTTAAAGTTGGGATTGTGTGGTAAAGAGTTAGGTAAACAACTCTATCTCAACCACACCAATATCATCATGGACTGTTTTATATTGATTACCAACAATAATCAGAGGAGAAGAATGTAGAGGCAACCATCATTTTCTTCTTTTCTCACAATGTTTTCAAAAACTTCCTTTCTCATAGTCATTAAAACTCAGGATTGTGTGGCAAAGGGTCATAAAACCTAATTGATGAAACACCATTCACCATCGGAGGATTAGTATTATTTTTGTCTTGGCTCTTTTCGAAGAAAACATTGAGGTATTGTCATTGCCCTGGCGCTGTCATCATCCACGTCATTGTCGTCTGTGAAAACTTTGATATTTTGTAATAATTCTTGTCATTACTGAAGATATTTGCTTCAAAGTTGGACAAATTGTGAACTATTAACTCTGTACCAAAAGACAACATTTTAGACCAGTCCAAATTGAAAGCATTTGCAGATGACAAAATCAACATGACCCAAAAATTGAAATTGGTTTTGTGATGGACAGAAAATGTTGTAGGAAAAGGAGAAAATGCTGGTTACCAGCATTTCATTTTCTCCTTTTCCCACAATGTTTTCAAAAGGCTTCATTCTCAGGGTTGTTAAATGTCAGGATTGTGTGGTAAAGGGTTAAGGGAACCTGTACAACAAGGGTAGGTAACCATCAGTGTTTTTGACACAGTTATGTCTCGTTTTGACTTACTATTTTCATTTAAAATCAAGCAACCACAGGGGAGTGTTGGTATCTGCATGTGGGGCCCTTGTTTTACCTTGTATGTGTGTGTTTTTGTTTTTTATTCAATCAAGGAAGCTGCCCACATCTAACAGCAGACATGTTGAAGAAGATAAAAGATGTTCCTGTTATAGCACAGATGCCTTTAAATTTACTGTAAATATTTCCTTTGTTATTTCATGCACTTACATTTTTTTTCAAGACTGTTTTCAAAAACTGTTAACTGTAGGTAGTTATAAAATGATATTTAAATCTTTACCAATTGACAAAATTATAGACTAGTCCAAATTGAAAGTGCCTGAAGATGACATTTGACATTTTAACCTTGGCTCTAATGAATGAATTTGGGTTAAAAGGGCATAAAACATTGTGGAAAGAAGGAGAAAAGGCTGGGAACCAGCATTCTCTCCTTTTCCCACAGTGTTTTCAAAAATCCTACTTCACAGGGTTGTTAGATTGGGATTGTGTGGTAAAGGGTTAGGAATATGCCAGACTCGCATTGTTTTTTGTGTTTTCCTGTCACCGATTGCTTTTTAGACTCATCTGTATAGAAAACATTTGCCAATAATATTCTAAATATGGCTCAATAGATGGGATTTGTCTATTGAAAATGCAGAAACCAGTTACCAGCATTTTCTCCTTTACCCACAGTATTTTCATAAACTTCTTTTCTCAGAGGTGTGATATGGACAAATCTGAAATTTTATTGTATAGTGAAGTTAAAGATAAACATAAATACATTGTATATGTAGCCAGGTTGGCCCTTACTACCTTGCTACAGGCTAGCAAGCATTGTGTACCCAGTGGAGATGACCCATAAATATTCTACCATATCCAGGACTTTGATTAAACCTACAATAGCCTAGTCCATTACCAATGTTCCTCCAAGACACTACAAAAGCTAGCTCTATCTCTTCACCAAAAAACAAAAATAGACTTGTCCTAATTGAAAGAATTTGCAGACGACAAATCCAATGTGGCTTAACCCTTTACCACATAGTCCTCAGTTTTAATGACCCTGTGAAGAAATGCTTTAGAAAACATTGTGGGAAAAGGAGAAAATGCTGGTATCCAGCATTTTCTCCTTTTCCTACAATGTTTTCTACCAAACCCATGACAAATCCAAAAATTTAAAACACATCTAATCTGTCGTCTGCAAATCCCTTTAATTTGGACAATGTAAAAGTTTGTCATTTGGTTAAGGATTAATTGGTAAAACTTGTTTTTGACAGGGTTGAAAACATTGAGGGAAAAGAAGAAAATGCTGTTTACCAGCATTTTCTCATTTCTTTTTCTCTCAAAATATTTTAAAAGCCCCTATTCTCAGGGTTGTTAAAACACAGGATTGTGTGGTAAAAGGCTATAGTAAGGCAGTGCACATGCCAACTGACAGAATTCTGCCAGTGATTTTTCTGAGGGGGGACAGCAGTTTAATACCCATGCAGAAAGACGAGATATTTTCAAAGTAAGCACGACAAATGCACTCATGACTGATTTTAAAACGTGTCTGAAAGGAGCAGAGTCCCTCTTGTATGCATTATTATGGAACGTTTCTGGAATACAGTTGAACATTTGTCTCAGAATTCCTGCCTAACCATTATACTGAACTTATACCACACCTGGCTACATACATGTTTACATGAGCTGCACTCTTGCAAAAGGGTGTGTAATGCATCTCTGCAATGCATGATAATAAGCAAGTCATCACACAATTAGAGATAAATAAAATCGATTTTGTTGAACAACAGACTAAATTATGAGGTGCACTGGTCCTTTGACATGCACAAAATTGACCGATGGCAAAAAGTACCATCTACAGTCAGATTAGGTGGATTGCGCAGGCTGACATGGGTCGATGCATTTAACCACCTTTTCACAGAGCACATCTCATATATTTGTTTACAGAGTGCAATACCAAGAAGTGATCAGTGGATTTAAACAGGGAATGGCAAAGTTCTCAGTCCTAGATCAACATCTAGTATACACATCTTTGCACGACCCAGGGACAGAAGTGCCTACAGGTTATAATGATAAACATAGCGTTGGACTGTGGGCAAAGAAAGGAAAAATTAAAGTAAGTATGCCTTTTATTCTCATTTAAACCTTTACCAACCGATTCCGAAGTTTAAAAACCCTGGGAGAGAAAGCTTCTAAAAACATTGTGGGAAAAGGAAAAATATCCACCATTTGAGCAACACTGAATTTGTTGTCTGTAAATGCTTTTTTTTTTTTTTGTACAGAATTAACCCACAGAGAGCTTAATTTATAAAAACACACTTTCATTTAGGAAACAAAAGCCAAAATATTACTATTGGTAGCTTATTTTTGTCAGAATTATGTTAAAAGGAAGCACACAGTTTGGATCAAAGATCAGACTGCATGTCTGTGCAGTCTGGTTCTGATCTCCACAGTCCTGGATAGCAACACAAGTTGTGCTTCGAGTTATCAAAACAGCCCAAAAAGTATAGAGTAGGTCATTGCAAATTTTGATCTTCAAAGGTTTGTATTTTCTTATATTTCTTAATATCAGGTCGATGTTGAGGGATTCATAAAGATACAGGAAGCAGTTTTACCAGACTGGTTCCAGAGTTTAACAGACTGTGATACAAACACTGAAACCAAACAGAAAAGGGCCATCAAATCTGTGGATAGGACCCTGACATTTTTGGATTCTGTCCTAGAAAAACAGAGAAAGTCAGAGGTGAGAGAAATATGACACACCTTAATATAAAATCATTATTTATAATTCATATAAACCCTTTACCACACATTTCTCTGTTGTAGCAACCCAGAGGGAAGTCTTCTATAAACCTTATGGAAAAAAGAGAAAATGCTGGCAACACAATGTTTTGTATCCTTTCAAAAAAAGTATTCATTGTTTGAAACATGTGTAACTTGCTGTCTGCAAATGCTTTGAATATGGATGAGTCTTATCATTTTGTTTCCTGATAAGAGTTATCAAAGTAGCCTGTGTTTTTATGACCCTCAAGAAGAATAATTTTGAAAGTGTAGTGGCAAAGTACACAATCTTATTATCCAACACTTGGTTTTCTGCCAAGGTTTTGAGCTAGAGGGGCCACTGCCCGCCCAAGCTTGAAAAGTGGGGCCATCTTCATGCTTCATGGGGTAAAATCAGTAATGAGGTAGCAATAGATTTTAAAACCATTTTTCATATGATGAAGCTTTTGCTTGGGGGTCGGACTTACATCTATTAAGGTTTCTGGGTGTACCAAGTCCGGATGATCAGAATCCATTCGGTCGACCAGTAGGCTCCATCTGGGTAACGGTTTCAGCCTGTTCAGACTTAGATTGGCCAAAATAAATGAAGATGGAAGTATTTTTTTTCTTCAGCTTCTTTTCAGCTATCTCTAAGACTGCGACCTTCTGCTGATGCAGAACATACTTCAAAATGCATACCACATACTTGTGACAAAGATACCTATTGATCAAAATTGGGGAAATCCCTGGTTACAGAAGAAGCTTTTCCATTAAAAATCACCAGTACGAACATCAAAATGGTTCCAAGTGTCTTTGTTTATTTTCTGCTGACAAAACAGATAAAGTGGAAACCGCTCTGTACCAGTTAATTCACCCTGCATGTTTTTGTACCCATGGCGGCGGCGGCATATTTTGACATGCTGGTTGGCCACTTAGATTTATTTTTAATGTGCTGTCTCTAATTTTTTAGCACCAATCCCGCAATGGCGTGTCCTTGGCAGAATTTTGCAGACTGTTTCCTATCCCTTTAAAGACATGTTGCATTTTTTTAAGACATATGTACATGTAATTTGTCATCTGCAGATGCTTTCAGTATGGAAGAGTTTAAAATTTTGTCTTCTGGTAAATGATTCAGGGAAAAAAATCCTCATTGAAAACAAATACATGTACCGTGCATTGGATGCGACCTTGGACATGTTTCTAAATTGATTTTCTCTCGTGGCAAAGCAGCCAGTGAGTTTGAATGAGTGCTGTGCATATGGCTGGTGAAAATACTGAAAACACATTGATGTGTACACTGGCTACCCTGATATAAGTGAAATACAGTTAGAAACTGCATCAAACACTAAGCAAAGAATTTCAGAAAGAAACAATCGACAATAATGGTTTGTGTATAAATCCTTTATGAGACATCACATATTATTGTTGTTGGACTTGTCCATGTGCATGAAACACATCAAATGTGGCTCAAATGATAGAATGTGTATCAAATAGTTAAAAACATTGTATGAAAAGGAGAAAATGCTGGTTACCAGCATTTTCTCCTTTTTCTACAATGTTTTCAAAAGCCCTCTTGCCATTTGATAGTGAAATCCTCTAACCTTTTGATTTCAGAGACTTAAAGATGCTAGCATATTTGGTAGTGTTGTTGGAGGTTACAGTGTCAGGGATAGGGAGAGAAGTGCAAGGGAAACAGTGGCTAGAAATGTAGATGGTGGGTAATTTGAAACCTATTTATCGTACTTCTAACTCACAAAGGTATACTTACAATTGAGCCCTGGTCTGTAAAAAGGGGGTTTAATATATCTGCAAAAAGGCATCAACCAAGGTCAGCCTGCGTAGTTTGGGCAGGCTGACATGGGTGTAGGCTGACATGGGTCAAAACTTTTGGCTTTTTGTAAATTTTCTGCATGTCCAAGGACCATTCTACTTCAAAAGTCAGTCTGTTGTAACAAATGGATTTTATGGATCCATAATCAAGTGATTACTTGCTTTGTTTAATGCATTACAGAGATGCATTAAACCCCCTTTTGCCAGAGCATGGTTCAATCATCATACTTCTAAATCACAAAGGTATACATACAATTTATATGTCCCCCATAGTTGACCAGCTTAGAAAAGTTTGATGGTTATGGAGCAATGAATTGTTAGTCTTGAAAAGGACAAATTTACTGAAATTTGTGGATTGTAGGTAGATTATGGTATATTTAACCCTTTACCACACAATCCCAAGTTTTAACGACCCTGTGGAAGAGGCCTTCTGAAAACATTGTGGGAAAAAGAGAAAATGCTGGTAACCAGCATTTTCTCCTTTTCCCACAATGTTTTATATCATATCAAAAACAAATTTCATCATCTGAACCACGTAAAAATTTTCGGCAGCAAATGATTTCAATTTGGGCAAGTCCAAAATTTTGTGTAGTTTGGTAAAGAGTTAAAATTTTATCCCACAAGGAATAAACGGTCACGTATCATAAGGATATAGAATTTACCAAACATCAAATTTTTTAACTTTTTCCTTTTTTTTTTTGGGGGGGGGGGGGGGGGGAATGTCAAAAAAATGGTCTTAAATTTGCTTTAAATTTTGAGAAGTATACTATAATAGATTACCAGTAAAATGTATCTCAGTTCATACACATGCCTTGACCTTTCACTAGACAACACAGTTCTAGACTTGTTAATTAACATGTTGCTGAAATGATGCCGTAGATCTTTGAAATGATCGAAAATATGTTGGGAAAAGGAGACAATGCTGGTTACTAGCATTTTCTCCATTTCACACAATGTTTTCAAAAGCTTTATTACTCAGGATCCGTCAAACATTTTTTTCACTATTTTCAGGTTTTACTGTTGATGGTTTTTTCCAGATTGGTCCAAAAACTGAGAATTTTAACATACTGAATACAAAAAACATAATGGACAAAATTATGGTATGTTAACAAAGTGTATTTTTACACTGTTCACCAAGTAATAAAACTGCAGATATTTGCTATAGGAAGTCTTTAGACATTACTAGCTACGAACTCTTTCTGGTTTGTAACAGATTGCTTTTGATAAAGTTACAGAAGGGAAAGGTCTGATGTTACCTCATGCAAACATTTTTTCTTGTCTAACTTTAGACATGTTTTATGTGCATGCATGTCACTTAACAGTGTTATGACATGGAAAAAATGTAGTTTACATTCTATATGTCAGTAGGGTCTACTTTCACATTCAAACACTTAAAAGCAGTGTTTTTATGGACTTTCACACAGGTCTACAAAAGGGGACCCGTTACAGACTGACCTCAGATCCACACATGGAAGAAAACTTATTTTAATGAGACTGATACTGTAAAAATTTTAATGCTAGTTCATACTTTATATCAATTTCATTTAGACTTTGAACTGTTGTCTGTTTGATTGGCTCACGCAATTATGCAAAAGTACCGTGTTGTTTTTCTTTATTGTCTAAGGCAAATTAAAGTTTATACCCATTTCATTTTGAATTTGAATTTTGTCTTCCTGATTTTCTCTTAAAGTTACTCAAAAGTAATGCTGTGTTTTTGATAAGCTTTATACCAATTTTACTCTGAACTTGAAATCCAGCTTCCTGATTGGTTCTTACAATGCCGAGTCCCAGTGGCTTAGTCAGTAGGGTAAAGAACTTGAGAACAGGGCGTTGTTGGTTTGAATCCCCAGCTTGGCCAATTTCTTTCCAAGGAGTGCTGATAGTCATTCCCACAGGATTCATTCCTCTCTCACCGCTGATCATCGTTTCGAGTAATGATAACAGAAACTCCAGGAAGGCATGCACTGGCTGCTGTGATGTATCTGAAATAATGCTGAAAACAGCATTAAACATCATACATTCAGTCAATAAATGGTTTTTACATCTAAAAAATGTAATTTGCTGTTTTTGATATGTTGTCTTGTAGGCTATATTACCAGAGGACAAACCAAGATTGATGGCTTGCGTATGGAGACCAGACAGTGTGTTACATGCAATTGAGATGGGAATTGATATATTTGACAGTTCATATCCTTTAGTTCTCTGTATCTCATGTTTGATAGCCTTCAACATTTTAGTAGTCGACTTGGTGCACTTATACATTTATGCTTAAGTATGATGATTTCTGTTCAACTCTTTACCAGGTGATATAAGCTTAGACTCGTCCATATTGAGAGCATTTTCCAACAATAATATCAAAATCCTATTTCCTCATGGTCATTGAAAAAAAGCAATTGTTTACTAGAAGGTCAAACTGCTTTTAACCATTTGAACTAGATTCATCCTTATTCATGTGTGCATATCCATTTAATTGCCTTCATTTATGCTTTAAACTCTTTATTTTACGTACTTTTGGCATGATTAACTGTTACAGCTTCTTAAGAACAGATCGAGACTTACAGAAAAGAAAATGAAGCATTTAGAAACAATAGAAAATCTGTCACAGTGAATTTCACAATGGGTTGTATCATAACAGACATCAAAGATGTTTTACCACTGAATATAGAAAGGCAATACACATACACATAGTTTCACAGTTTGCAAATGAGCAGTAGAACAGAAAGAGTAGTGTACCGATAGTTTTTAATTATTTTTTTTTCTTGACAGATTTTCCTTAAAGCGATACTAGCCTTGTAAGGTATTTACAGATTTTGCGTCTGAACTTTGCAAAGGCATTTTGGAATGTTACATAATCAGTATCACCTGTCCAAGTTTTCAGTGGTCCCTTGATTTGTTTCAGGATGTAATTAGTGAAATAAGAGAACCAAAGTTGATACAATTTGCAAAAATGTGATGTGGTTACTTTCCTTAACAATGTACAGATATCCCTATGTCTTAACAGAGAGGGGATGCGCTATGGTGTTTCAATATGATTTCACTCCAGATCCAGAATCTGAAAATACTTCTCGGACACATGATGGCTTTTACATAAACCTTAATGAAAAGAGGTTAGAACATAGTTATACACCCGGTCCCGTGTTCACCAACTATTCTGAAGAACATTTTTAGTCTTTTATTCTCCAGAATTTTCTAAATTCAAAAGTAACACATCTTCTGATTGGCTAAACCATCTGATTGGCTAAACCATTTGGTTTAGCCAATCAGTAGTTGTGTCACTTTCAAATATGGAAACTCTTGGAAACTAAGACAAAGACTGTTCCTAAGAATGGTTGGTGAGTAAGAACCCAGGGGTCATATTCACCGTCATTTCTACCTTCTGTCTCAGCCCATTAGATACCGGTACTTGGGTCCTTGGAATCTAGAATTAAGACTGACATAAGAATGGTTGGTTACCAGTTGACTGTTTTATCTCAAACTTTATAGGACATGGAAGTGTAGTGTACCGTGTTTCATAACAAACATTATTCTTTATCTCTTTTGCAGAAGATAGGTTTTAAGGAAAAAGAAAGTAAAAGGCAAGAGGTTGCTGAAAGCGATTACTCTATTTCCTGCAATGTTTTGGAAAAGCAAACACTAGAGTTTTTTTAAATAACTATGCATAGATTGTAGCAGATGGTAGAGCCAAAAACAATGTCATGAAGTATTTATATATCTATCTTTCTATTATCATTAATTTCTTGTGTACATATTGAAGTTGAGAATTTTTGTCTGATTTGACTATATTTACCAGTAGATTACATTATTTCAAAATCTTGTTCAGTATATGACAAGTTCAGGACCCCTTGGATTTCTTTTTTGTATTACATTATTTTACATACAGTATACAATTTGTTGAAAGTTAAATTGATCTTAAAAGCATAAAACCTATAAGGGAATTGTTTACCAAACAATCGTGTTTAACGACTCTGACAGAGAAAGCTTCTGATAACCAACATTTTCTCCTATTCCCACAATGTTTTCTACTCTGTCTTGTACAAATCCCAACATTTTTGTCCAGTTTAATTTGTTGTCTGCATATGTTTTCAATTTGGACAGGTGTAAAATATTGTCCTTTGGTAAAGGATTAAATCTACATAGATAATAATCTTTAAATTTTCAGTCAGCCCATGATGTTTACTGTACACGGTTCTTGGTCTTTGGGTTATACAGCTTTTGAAAAAGCTTCTATTTTTGTCAAAAACAGTGACATGTTTTTCTCTTACAACTACTTTGTATAGTTTTGTTTCACTTTTACTGTTGAATGGTCCAGCTGAAATGAAATTGAAAACACTATGAATTAAATCAGTCTGCTTTCCACTATTTCGGCTATTGCCTCTTTCATGGGATTTGAAACATCTGACATTATGAACTGTGTATAAGGTCAGCCATATTGTTTTGCAAATACCTATGTTTTCAAAGTCACCATCTACAAAGTCTTAAAAACGTACCTTGAGCTTGATTTGTTGAAAGGCAAATGACTAACCCTTAAACAAACCACAGAAAAACAGATTTTTTCAGATTGAAAGCATTTGCGTATGACAATTCATATGTAACTAAAAGGATACTTGCTGTCTATGAAAGGGAAGAAAACATTGTGGGAAAAGGAGAAAATGCTGGTTACTAGCATTTTCTCCTTTTCCCGAAATGTTTTCAAAAAAACGCTGCCTGAGGGTTGTTAAATCTTGAGACTGTTTGGTAAAGAGTTAATTGACTGTACATTATTCAAATGTACATGTATGTAAATTATCATAATTTTTGGCTCCTCTTTGGTCATTTTCAGATACTTTGATGATTTCACCCCTGTGCTAGAAGGCTGCCAGTGTTATTGTTGTCAAAATTTCACTAAGGCTTACATAAACCATCTGTTAAACACATCAGAAATGTTGGCAAATGTCCTGCTGATGATGTAAGTGAAGTAGAGTAAATTTGTTACTCTAGTATTATCGTATCCAAGTTTTTTTTAACCACCGTGAATGTGCTGTCTGATTTCCAATCTGCACTGTGGAAATGATTCTGGGGATTTGTAGTGGGGTCGGTTCCCCAGTAGCAACAAAACTGAGGGAATTAAACATTTGCTGAAGGGGGGGTGAGGGTTGTATGTTGATATGTTGTACCGGATGTGTTGCATCAAATGAATTTCCTACCATGGAATCATTAGAGGTATATTGTCTCAGCTATTGTTATTACCTGTAAAAGACTTATTTCCTTAGAAAATAAAAAGATTGAATTAAAAAGAAAAAAAAAAAAATGAAATAGAAATAAAAAAAAAAAAAAAAAACCCTACAAATGTGTAACCAATATGGAGGATGCCTTTGTTCATAATTTGAATTTTTCTTGTCTTTTTCAGACACAACTTTCATCATTACCTTCAGTTCTTTTCCAAAATACGGCAAGCACTGCAGGAGGACAAATTCTCTGAATTGAAATCTTTGATTTGTAAACAAGTTTCTGACAGCAATAATAAATCTTTGTGATAATTAATTGGAAAATTTTGTTGTTTCATAGTCAGTTTTGTAGAATAGTAGACATTCCAGCAAAAACTAGCTTGTAAACATATTGAAGGAAAAACATTGCCTGCTTGTTGCATGCAAGGGTCACTTTTCCCACAGTGTTGTTTCATACAGTTCAAACATAGCATTATTTCCTCTTCGATGCTTCATATATTGTGAGAAAAACTTTTTCCTAATTTACTCTAGAGTATTGGATGGTCTTCATACCTTTCAACATTATTTCAGTAGAATTCTGGTCAGCCAGATTTTGAAACCCATACCATCACTATTGGGTCTTGCAGGATAGCGATTTGCAAAACAGAAATCATAAAATCAAGTAAAATATATAATTTATTAAGAATTGATTGTCCTGCACTACATTGATTGACAAAACTCTAATTACAATTTATTCTGAAAATGTAAAATAAATCTGTCTGAAGTAAGTGATATAAAAATACATAGCACCTTCTGAATGTTTCATGACTAGATTATTTATTATTGCTATATTATTTCAAACTTGAAAATCTTTTGATGTGAGAAGGCAGCCATTTGCCCTGGAAAGAGTGTTTTGCAGAGTACTGTTTTGGAAAAGGCAAGGAATGCATTTAGAGGTGCACTCTGCTGCAATGATTTAAGTAAAGCATTACTAAAAATGAAGCAAGATTATTAACAAAGTAAAGAATGAAAGCCTTAATCCTTTACCAACCAATACCGAGTTTTGACAACCCTGTGAACGAACGCTTTTGAAAACATTGTGGGAAAGGGAGCAATTGCTGGTAACAAGCATTTTCTCCTTTTCCCACAATGTTTTCCATCCTGTCAAAAACCTTTGATTCATTTGTATCATTTTCGATTTCTTCACCTGCAGAAGTTTTAAATTTCGAAGAGTCTACAATTTGCTGTTTGGTCCAGACTTATTCAATGACGATCAATCTTCTGTGTTAAAGACCCTGACGAAGAAGGCTTTTGAAAACAAAGTGAGGAAAGTTAAAAATGCTTGTAACAACTATCTCTTTTTCCAGCAATGATTTCCACCTTTACACATCTCATTATTTAAAGCCACATTTTATTTGTTGTCTGTGAATGCTTTTAATTTTAACAAGTTTAGATTGTTTTAAATATCTGCAATAGAGTTAAAGTCTAAAGCTACATTTGACTCTGATTAGTTAATAATTCTGCTTATACATGTAACTTATCTATGCAATACAAACCATAGATATCTACTTCAAACTCGGCTTTGTTAATAGGCAAACCCATACCTATGAAGCAGGTAATCCTAAAAATATTATGATGCAGTTATGCCCCTTCTTCAATTAAACTAGTACGGTTGCTTGGAATTAAATGGGCCCTCATCATTGCAAAAAGAAACTGCAGCTAAGCTTTGGTAATAGCATTGGGTGCTCTTGTTTTAAAAAGTTGTCTTATGCAAGCCAAATTAGGTAAACACAAGGTCAATGAAAAAACTGCTTAAAACATTTATCACAAGGCGATATGTGCCCATGCTTATAAAACTTTAGTGCATATTCTTCTAAGTTTGTGCTCAAACATAAAAGTTTCATTAGTGCTTGAGATGGTATGGAAATTTGAAATGAACACTTTTATCTAATAGACAGAAACAAAGAAAATCTCTAAAGTTCAGAAGTTACTCTCCATAGGGTTTATCAAATTACATTTATACAACTTGGAAATTTAATGCTCAGCTGAGTTGAGCATGAAAAAAGTTTCATAAGCATTGACATTAATTGTTTACAGTTTAAGAGATCATCAGAAAATTCTTAATATATCTATCACATAATATATACATGTATTTTGATTGTTTGCAATAACGATAAAGAGGACAAAAAGAGGAAAAAGGCAATTGTGAAATTCAGTGTTAGACAAAAAAGGAGAACTAGGGCAGTATTCACCTAACCAGTCTAAATGCATATTTATTCAAATTCTCATTAATTTTCTATATTTTAAAGTAATGTAAATTCTACTTGGCTAAATCAAATGGCTTTGCTTAACCCTTTCCCAAACAAGCCCTGGTTTTCACGTGTCTGCAGTACAAGTCTTTTGAAAACACTGTGGGAAAAGGAGAAATTGCTCATAACCAGCAATTTCTCCTTTTCCCACAGAGTTTTCTTCCCTTTTTGAGACCTTTCTGCCATTTTCATCAAATTTAAAATTGTCGTCAGCAAACTCTTTCAGTATGGACCAGTCCAAAATTTGTCGTTTGAGAAAGGGTTAATATATGAGCAGCCCTCTGGCAAAAGGGGGCATCTCTGTGATGCAATGTATTAAGTCAGTCATCACATGATTAAGGATCCATAAAATCCATTTTGTTTAACAAACGACTGCATCATGAGGTAAACTGGTCCTTTGATATGCAGAAAATGGACCCATAGCAAAAGGGTCTGCACAGACTGCCTATGCTGACCTTGATACCTTTTTTGCCGATGCATTAAACCCCCTTTTTAAAGAGCATAATTCAAAGGAAATGGACTATCTCAGTCAATACTATTGATAAAGCTATTGCAATTTCAGTTTTTGCAAGACTATCCGACATAGAAGCAGACACTCTGTGCAGTCTGATCTTGATCTACTGGTCTATGTAAGCATTTAAGAATGGTTTGGTGAATAAGGGCCTAGGCTCCTTTCTACAATTTGGATGTCCTGCTGCGTTCTAACACTGCATGAATGTTTCCAGAGGGCTTGTCCACAGGCTGATATACCTACAATATAAATACAGACTGATTTTGACACAATGTAACCAAGTCAGTCATGCAAATATAAGTTTAAGAAAAATACAATATAATATATATATATATATGAGCCATGCTCTGTGAAAAGGGGGCTGAATGCAACTGTAAAAAGTATAGATCCATGTTGGCCTGCACAGTCCGCAAGCCTTCAGGTTGAAGGTAACGGGAGATATACAATGGGTACCAGTCTTGGGTACTGCAAGACATGCTGCGTAAATGTAATTGTCTATTTCTCTATGTATACTGCACCGAAAATACCTTAACACAGTCACACTGTTTGGTTCCAACTACTTTTAGTCCATATAAAAAGTTACAGTCCCTTGCACGATGAACTACCAAGATTTTACTATATATGACACCAGTATTACTTCATGTCGGAGCAATCTTTCATCTGTTACAACTTCAAGCAACTCTGCTAACATGAGAACAAGCACAGAAATGCCACTGGCCACTCCCAGCGGTAGTGCAATAGCTCTTGCTGGATTTAGTCCAGGCAAGCTGAAAATGTCAAAGGTTTTGTATGATGACATAGACCCTGAAAACAGGGCTATGACAACATCTTGCATTTTCTTCAAAAACACCAAAGCCACATGGACATTTCATCCTTGAAAGGGCTGAAAATTGTACATCAAATATATATACGCAATATAACAATGGTATTTACTACATTTTCCACTATGTAATACATAAAATTTTCCATGAAGGAAATGTAAAAAATCTCAAACCTGATTTTCACACTCTTTGAATTCTAGGTTGGGAAATCTTGTGAAGTCCACATCAAAATAGTGCTTGTTGGGTAAGGTAAATTCTATCTTGTTAATCTGTGGAATAACCAACAGGGCCATTAGCGCTAAAGCGCTCACCTGAGTAAAGTCATCTAGGATTGATATAGTTGTAGACATCCTGGTTGTGATGGAGTACAATACATGAGTATTATTGACCTACTTTTTCATCAAAAGTGACCCAGTTCAAACATATTCAAGATATAGTCAATACAAACATTCTGATCAAATTTCATGCATCACTGACTGAAATTGTGGCCTCTGGAGTGCACACAAGGTTTTTCTACGATTTGTCCCAGTAAACTACTTTTTGACCCGACGTGACACAATTTTACACTTGTACTAGATATCATCAAGACAAACATTTTGATATAGTTTCAAGAGCATCAGACTGAAAATGTGGCCTATGGATTGCATGTTGTGTGTTTCTAAGATTGGTCCCAGTGACCCACTTTTTGACCTGGTATGACCCAATTTTGAACTTGCAAAAGATATCAAATCAAACATTCTGACAACGTTTCATGAATATCAGATGGACAATGTGGCCTCCTGAGTGTAAAGAAGGTGCTTCTGAGATTCCAGGGACCTACTTTTTGACATGATGTGGCCTAATTTGTCCAAAATATCATCAAGATGACAATTATTTGGACCAAGTTTCATGAGTATCAGATTGAAAATATGACCTCTAAAGTGCACACAAGGTTTAGTTATTAATAATTATCGCAGTGACCTTTTTAAACCAAAGTGAGCCAATTTGAACTTGTACTATATATCATCAGGACAAACATTCTGACCAAATTTTATGAGTATTGGCCTGAAATTGTGGCCTGTGGAATGCACAAAAGTTTTTTCTAAGATTCGTCCCTGTGACCTACTTTTCAACCTGACATAATCTGATATCCAATTTGGCCGAGATATTATCAAGATAAACATTTTGACAAAATTTCACGAGTACTGGAATGCAAATGTGCACACAAGGTAATTGATGAGGCCTGCACAACAGACAATGTAAGACAGACACGGCATGATCACGAAAGCTCATCTTGAGCACTCAGGTGCTGAGGCAAGCTAAAAATAAACATTCTTTTCAAGTAAGGTATACACACATCTGTTTCTAAGATGTGGTATTTTTTGCATGTGTTACAATGAAAATCACAAAAAAAGTAGCTTACTGTCAAAAAAAGATTAAACTTTGTGAATATGCAGCCTTATCCATACTTTCACTCACTTATAACCAAAACTTATTCTTTATGGTTAACCATGGCAATAATCAGTATCCTGAAAAATTCTAGGAAAACCTAAAGGCAACTGAAGAAATTCATCACACTATTAACCCTTTACCACACAGTGCCACCCTTTAATGACCCTGGGACAGAAGCCTTATGAAAACATTGTGGGAAAAGGAGAAAATGCTACCAGCATTTTCTCCTTTTCCCACAATGTTTTCTACCCTATCAGAGAAAAATTGCACTATTTCAGCCACACTGAAATTGTCATCTGTAAATGCTTTCAATTTGGACAAGGCTAAAATTTTGTTGTCTGGTAAAGGGTTAATGAATATTTCTATATACAGGATCTTACATGAGTGTTTATGTATTATCATTTTTATCGAATGAGTTGACTAAAATTATATGACGCAAGCCTTGGTGAACGTCATATACATCTTAGTCAATGAGTTTGATAAAAATGATAATACATAAACACGAATGTGAGATTCTATTTATCACATAAAACGAATGACAGACAAATAAGCATCCTGCATCATCGCTTTCAACCTTTATACCGTTCACAGGTCCATGTTTACAGCTGTAGTTCGGTTTCAAATGTGTACATACACAATTAGATAGCTCTTTGACATTTACACCGAAAATAGAATGAAACACTTTCTAAAGGGGATATTTCCACCTACTTCTGCAACTTTGTTGATTTTAAAAAACTTCAGCTGCATTTTTTTGGTTTTTATCACACATGAAAATAAAAAACTTCCCACGCATATACGCCTTAGGAACAATGACGTTATTTTTTTGCGAAACGGCGTAGTATTAAAATTCCAGCATGTGTTGTGGCTGGTTTCCCTGGCTTTACGCACTCATGACTAAAAACTGATAAGAACCCAGGACCCAAAAAACGATAATACACTAGTGTATTATCGAAAATAAGTCATGGGTTTACTACACTGCTGGAGGCAGTTTTATGTGATAAAAGTGATTAATATATGCAAAGTGTCTCAAAATCACTGCAAAAAACGTAAGGATAAGAGAAATACCTGTGCTATTCTTGCAAGAGCAGTCCTTGCTGTGAGATACAATGTGTTCTGAACAGAGGGAGAATACACTCCCTCGTCAGCAGGTCCTGCAAATACTTCTAGGATGATGGTCTTTACCTGCTCCCTGTACAAAAACAGTCGCTACATGTTTACCCTTCACCAAACAATCTGTTTTTGACCCTCTCCCACATGACAATTTTCAGACTCTGCCAAATTCAAAACATATGCTGATGACAAGTTCAAAAATTGATACAAATGGGCTTCGGTTCTCTGACAGGATAGAAAACATTGTCGGAATTGGAGAAAATGCTGGTTACCAGCATTTTCTCCTTTTTGCACAATGATTCCAAAAGGCATCTTACCGGTACTTAAAGTTATTAAAACTCAGGATTTATGGTAATGGGTTAAACCATCCTGAGCATGAAAGCTTTTGAAAACATTGTTGGAAAAGGAGCAATACCGTTAACCAACCCCAACCCCAACTATTGGTTTTCACCCACGGCACTGAAACTGCTTATGCCAAGTTACCAACCATGTGATCAAAACCAACATCCTGTGGAGAACCAGTTACACATGATTTAAAGCTTGATTAAATTTGCGAAGGGTGTCGATGAAAAATCAGACTGCTCATTCTGAAACTTTAGTTGGATTTTTATTCTATGCTGTTTGCAAAGGCCCCCCATTTTGGCCAATGGCATTGCAAGGGTTGATAAGCTGTTAACCATTTCCTATCAAAATCGAAATATCCTACACTCAACCACCTGTTACACACAATTTTAATCTCACAGGCTTGAATATACAAGTAAACTCCATACTGTGATGATACTTCCAAGATCAGACTTTCTGTTCTGTGCAGTCTGATCTTCCATCTATACTGTTCCCAGAAAGCCCCTGTTCCTGCCTATAGTGCCAAAAGGGATAACCCTTTACCTATCAATTCTGAAACAATGGCCCTTAGGGAAAGGCTTCTGAAAACATTGTGGGAACAGGAAAAAATGCTGGTAACCTGCATTTTTTCCATTTCCTACAATGTTTTCTGTTCTTTATCGAATGAACCCTATCATTTCAACAGTCTCTCATTTGTTACCTACAAACGGTTTCAAATCTAGACAAGTCCAAAATTCAATACATGTAATACCGGTACATTACTAACCATATCTTGTCAAAATCAACATCCTTGGAGGCACTATACCACCAGTTAGATGTGATAACAGTGGAGAAGACACGATCAGCAGCATCAGGCAGTGTCCTATACTCATCTCTTACAAACCCCACAAATGCAGACTGGGTTGTCTTTAAAACTCTCATATCTCGGATGCCGGATGACACCAGTGGTTTCCCTTTGAAAAACAAGAGAATCAGTTGACCCTTTACCACACAATCCCCACTTTTAACAACCCACAAAGCCTTTTGAAAACATTGTGGGAAAAAGGAGAAAATGCCGGTAACCAGCATTTTCTCCTTTTCCCACAATGTTTTCTACCCTTCCCAAAAAACAAATTTCAGTTTTTAAGCCACATTTGGTATGTCATCTGCATCTGCTTTCAATCTGGACCGGTCTAAATTATTGTCATTTAGTAAAGGGTTAAACAGATGAATTCTCCTCAATGTAAGATAAAGTTATGGATGTTCAGATGGACTGAAAGACGAGGCTGTGACTATGTGCGACACCAAAATTCTTTCCAGACGCATAAAAAAGCCATTTACCCTTAACACAATCTAAGTTAGAGACGGTGTTGATCAAGATCAGACTGCACAGAACATGTAGTCTCTGATCCTAGATCAACAATGATGAAATTATCATGTGAGACTCACTAACCAAAATACCGTTCAATCTACAAGGTTTTTCTTTGTTTCACTGACTGATTATAAAACATGACTAGGAACCATCTAACTCATGTTTCAGTCGGTTATTAGACAAAAGGATTTTATAGATGCATAATTATGTGGTGTTTGCTTGGTATAATTCATCACAGAGATGCATTAAACTGCCTTTTACCAGAGCATGGCTCATATATTTTACTTACCATTTCGGTTTTGTTTAACTTCACATACCCTCGTTCCATCATCGGCCATTTGAAAGGCATGTGCATGTTTACCTCCATTCTTAGAAATAAATGAAAAATAAAGAAAACTGAAATTCAAGTTATACAAGAAATACATTTACATGTAAACCATACTCTGTGAAAAGGGGGCTTAATGCATCTGCAAAGCATATAGACCCAGGTCAGCCTGTGCAGTCCGTGCAGGCTGACTTGGGCCAAAACTTTTCATCACTGATCAATTTTCTGTATGTACAAAGACCAGTCCACCTCATGACTAAGTTGGTTGTTTAACCCTTTACCAGATGACAAAATTTTAGCCTTGTCCAAATTGAAAGCATTTCCAGACGACAATTTCAATGTGGCTTAAATGGTGCAATGTTTCTTTGATAGGATAGAAAACATTGTGGGAAAAGGAGAAAATGCTGGTAACCAGCATTTTCTCCTTTTCCCACAATGTTTTCAAAAGGCTTCCTTCCCAGGGGCGTTAAAGGGCGTCATTGTGCGGTAAAGGGTTAAAAAAGTTGCTATTATGGATCCATAATTATGTGATGGCTTGCTAGGTATAATGCATCACAGAGATGCATTAAGTCCCCTTTTGCCAGAGTGTGGCTTGTATTCTTATTCAACCCATTACTTTACAGTTGAATTTCAGACAACCAAAACTTCAACAAATCAAAACATTTGGGGCAAGTAATAATAGTGTACCATTTTTGGTGGTTGTTGAAATGGATAATGTAGAAAAGAAGTTTCTGTTAACCGTTTACCAAAAAGCAGTATTCTAGACTGGTCCAAATTGATAGCATTTGCAGACAACAAAATAAATGCGATTCAAATGGTAGAATATGATAATGAAAGGGTAGAAAGCATTGGGGTAAAGGAGAAAATACCAGCATTTTCCCCTTTTCCCACAATGTTTTCAAAAGCTTTCTTTTTCAGGTTATTTTAAACTCTGGATTATTTTGCAAAGGAATAAGCATCTCTGTCTGATTACTACTGCCTGAAATTAATCTAGTTTAACCTCTCTCTGACAGTCTGCAACATGTGCCTTGGGAGGACTGGGGAAGACTTTCTGGGAAAATATAGTTGGAAAAGAAGAAATGCAGGTGATCTGGGACCATATTCACTGAGCATTCTACCATAAATCGAACTCTCAGTCTTATTCTAGATCTAGAAAGTAACAAAATCCGATTGGCTAAATTGTTTGAGCCGTGCTGTAGCGAAAGGGGCTTAATGCAACTCCATGATGCATTATATCAAGCAAGTCATCCCATGATTATGGACCCACAAAGTCCATTTTGTCTAACAACTGACTGAATCATGCAGTAAACAGGTCCTTGTGCATACAGAAAATTGACCACTAGTGAAAAGTTTTGGCCCAGGTTAGCCTGCGCAGACTGCACAAGCTGACCTGGGTCTATAATTTTCAGAGATGCATTAAGTGCCCTTTTCATACAGAAAGACTCATTTGGTTTAGTTGTGATTTACCCAATCAAACATAACCTTACTGGACAATTTATAAAATTCTTAAGAATAAGACTAAGAATGGTATTTAGAATGATTGGTGAGTACAGATTCTGCTTTTCAGTCAAATTTTCCTCCCACATTTTCCCCCTTTTCCACAGTGTTTTTTACTTTCAAAGGTAAATTCCTCTGCTTGAGCAACACCCAATTTGTTACATGCACATTCTTTCAAATGTAGGTGAGCCTAATATTGTGTTATCTGCAACAATATTAACCCTTTACCACACAATCCTGACTTTTAATGACCCTGAGAAAGAAGCCTTTTGAAAACATTGTGGGAAAAGGAGAAAATGCTGGTAACCAGCATTTTCTCCTTTTCCCACAATGTTTTCTATCCTTTCCAAAACAAATTTCAATTTTTGGGTCACTTTTATTTTGTCGTCTGCAAATGCCTTCGATTCAGACTGGTCTAAAATTTTGTCATTTGGTAAAGAGTTAAATACAGCTACCTACTATTTCAATCCGTTTCCATGGATATTCTTCAATATTTATCTTTGTGGCAATGACATGGGGATACTTCTGCAGGAAATGCTCACTTAGGAGTATGGCAAACTTTTCACAGTTCTCAACCTGTAATATACAAAAACGCTTAGAGCCATGCTCTATGAGAAGGGGGCTTAATGCATCTGCAAAAAGTACTGACACTGGTCAGCCTGCGCAGTCCATTTAGGCTGACCTGGACAGACACTTTTTCCTATAGATCAATTTTCTACAGCTTGAAGGACTAGTGTACCTCATAATTCAGTCTGTTGATATTAAAAATGGATTTCACCAATCCATAATCATGATGCTTGGTATCAAGCATCGCAGAGATGCATTAAGACCCCTTTTCTCAGAGCATAGCTTTTATTATTTTTCTTTTGTATCCCTGAATACTTTTTTGTGTACAGTCAATAAAATATACTTGAAACTCCATCAACAGCAATACAGCTGCTTATGCTATTTTTTGCAGACAGAGTAGATTAAGATCAGACAACCAAACACATGCAGTCTGATTTTAACACTACACAGTTCAGTGCAAAGTAAGAAGTGCTGGCAAGAGCAGACTTTCTACTGCAATCTCTGCATCCATTCTTTTTTGCTATGGTGATTAATTCATTTATATGTATTTTGAAAGATAAGGTTTAACCCTTTCCCAGACGACAAAATTTGGACTGGTCCAAATTGAAAGAGTTTGCAGACGACAATATTAAATTTGATGAAAATGGTAGAAAGTTCTCAGTAAGGGTAGAAAACACTGTGGGAAAAGGAGAAATTGCTCGTTACGAGCAATTTCTCCTTTTCCCAAAGTGTTTTCAAAAGACATGTGCTGCAGACACGTGAAAACCAGGGCTTGTTTGGGAAAGGGTTAACCCATTACCAAATTATCCCGTGTTTTGACCATCCTGAGCAGAAAGTCTTTTTAAAACATTGTGGAAAAAGGAGAAAATGCTGGTAATCAGCATTTTTTCCTTTTCCCACAGTGTTTTCCCTTTAAAGACAAATTTGAGCCATGTTTGATTTGTTGTCTGCCAATTGTTCCATTATGAACAGGTCTAAAATCTTGTTTTGAGACAGAGAGTTAATGAGATATGAAGTATAAAATGTTGATGAAAAACAGCCTTAATCTCTTTACTATGTCACAAAATGACTTGTAATTTGCAGATGACAAATTAAATGTAGCTTAAATAATGGGATTTACCTGTGCAAAAGGGTAGAAAAGTTTGTTGGAAAAGGAGACAACGTGGGCTATCAGCATTTTCTTCATTTCCCACAATGTTTTCAAAAGTCTCTTTCTTCAGGGTCGTTTAACCATGAAATTGTGTGTTAAAGGGTTAAGAGGTCGGTTAACTCTTTACCAAATAATCCATGCTTTAATGACCCTGAAGAAATAGGCTCATGAAAACAATGTGGGAGATGGAGAAATGCTGGAAAAGAGCATCCTCTCCTTTTCTGGTAATGTTCTCTACCCTTCCTGTTACAAATCCCATCATTTAACCCTTTACCACACAATCCAGACTTTAAACGACCTTGAAGAAGACAGCTTTTGAAAACATTGTGGGAAAAGGAGAAAATGCTGGTTACCAGCATTTTTCCACAATGTTATCTGTCCTTCCCAAAACAAATCTCATTTTTTGATTCACATTTATTTTGTCGTCTGCAAATCCTGTCAATTTAGACAAGTCTAAAATTTTGTCGATTGGTAAAGAGTTATGTAAGCTATACTTACCATAAATTGCCGATTACAAATAGTTTCAATGTGGATAAGTCCAAAATTTTGTCATCTGTTTACTCAACCCTTTCCCAAATGGCAATATTTGGACTGGTCCAAATTGAAAGAGTTTGCAGACGACAATATTAAATTTGATGAAAATGGTAGAAAGTTCTCAATAAGGGTAGAAAACACTGATGGAAAAGGAGAAATTGCTCGTTACGAGCAATTTCTCCTTTTCCCACAGTGTTTTCAAAAGACTTGTGCTGCAGACATGTGAAAACCAGGGCTTGTTTGGGAAAGGGTTAATCAAAATGTAGACGAAAATAACTATGACTCAAAAATTGAAATCTATATTTGAAAGGTTAGAAAACATGTGGAAAAAAGAAAAAAAATACTGGTTACCGGCATTTTCTATTTTTCCAACAATGTTTTCAAAGGCCTCTTCCTCAAGGTTGCTAAAGTTTGGGATTGTATGGTGAAGGGTTAGAAAGTCAAATGTAGAATGTAGCTCATCACCTCTTGCAGACAAGTCTATCTTCTTGCAGCAGACCAGTTTTTAAAACATTGTGGCAAAAAGAAAAGCATGTAATCAGCAATATCCCCCTTTACATAGTTGCTCATTTTCAATAATATTATGTATACCTGATTACCAAACGACAAAATTTTATTCTCTCCCAAATTGAAAGCATTTGTAGATGACAAATCAAATGTGACTCCAATGATGAGATTATTTTTGAAAGGAGAGAAAACATTATTGGAAAAGGAGAAAATGCTGGTTACCAGCATTGTCTCCTTTTGCCACAATGTTTTCAAAAGCTCTCTTCTTTAGGGTCCTTAAAAGTCAGGCTTGTGTGGTCAAGTGTTCAACATTAATTAATACTAATTATCCTTGTTTTATCAAGGATGCTTCCTGGGTCATCTGCTGCAAGTTTGTTTAACCTTTTCCCAAATAACCAGTTTCAGACTCTTCCAAATTGAGAGCAAGTGCAGACCACAAATCTAAAAGTGGTACAAATGAACTTTGGTTCTTTGACAGGGTAGAAAACATTGTGGGAAAAAGGAGAAAATGCTGGTTACCAGCATTTTCTCCTTTTCCCACAATGTTTTCAAAAAGCCTCTTTCAAAGGGGCGTGAATACACGGGATTGTTTAGGAAAGGGTTAACCCTTTATCAAACATATTCCGTGTTTTAACGACCCTGAGAATGGTGGCTTTTGAAAACATAGTGAGAAGTGGAGTAAATGCTCTTTTCCTACAATGTTTCCCCCCCTTCCAAAGACAATCTTAGCAACTTTTCCTTTTCCCAATAAGTTTCAATCCTTTTAAAGACCAATTCCATCGTTTGAGCTTATACTTTAATTTTTCACCTGCCACTGCTTTCAATTGGGACAAGCTGAAAAATTTTATCATCCATCTTAACGTCTAAAAAAAAAGGGCTCTTAAAATCATCTTTGGAGAAGGAGAAAATGCTTGAAATATTTTCTTCTTTTCCCACAATTTTTTCTACCACTATCCAAGACAAATTCCATCATTTGACCAAGATTTATTGTTACCAAAAGACAGCATTTTAGACTTGTCCCTTCTGAAAGAGTTTTGCAGACAACAAATAAACTGTGTCTCAAATGATAGAGCCATGTCTCAAACAATTGCCTTTGAAAGCATTGTGTGAAAAGGATAAAATGCTGGTTTCTAGCATTTTATCCTTTTCCCTCAATCTTTTTAATAGCCTTTCTCCTTAGGGTTGTTAAATCTCGATAGTTTGGTATAGGTTTAATTTATTCATAGTCATGACATGTAGAGGTCAAATTTATAGAAATCAAAAGGAGACACAAAATCTTACGTTGTCCAAAACTGGGACCTTAATCTTCTGTGTGTTCTTTTGACATTTTACTCTTCTAGCACCACAACAGGGGCTTTTGCAGAGGGCATGGATCAAGACCAGACTGCGCAGAACATGCAGTTTGATCTTGGATTTATACATCCCCTTGTCTAGTCAAGGCTTTAAGATTTTTATTTTCAGCCTTCAAAGAGGTTGTGTTCAAATAGCTGTATTTGGCAGCAAAACAGTTAATTTCAAATAGAAAAAAAAAAAAAACCATACAAGATAAAAGTAATTTCTATAAAAACATTAGGTAAATGTATCTCAAGAATGGTTGCTCTTCTGGAGAAATGTCTCTGTTATTGAAAAAAAGAGAGTAAAATAAACCTTGTTTGGTGGTATGTATGTACTCTCCACCAAATGACAAAGTTACAGACCAATCCAAGTTGTATGCATTTGAAGACTACAAATTAAGTATGGCACAAACAAATGGATTTGTCTTTGAAGGAGAAAGTGCTGGGAACCATTTTTAAAAGGCTGAATTCTTCTCAGGGTGATTAAAATATGGGATTATTTGGTAAATGGTTGAAAAATGAAATAGGTAACTTAACCCTTTACCACAAAGTCCTGACTTTTAACGACCCCGAAGAAAAGGCCTTTTGAAAACATTGTGGGAAAAGGAGAAAATGCTGGTAACCAGCATTTTCTCCTTTTTCCACAATGTTTTCTATCTTTCCCACAACAAGTTTCACTTCTTGGCCACATTTGATTTGTTGTCTGCAGATGCTTTCAGTTTGGATCAGTCTTAAATTTTGTCATTTGGTAAAGAGTTAACCATATATAATAACATTTCTTACATGTTTTGTAGTGGATAACTGTTAACTTAACAATCCTGACCCTATATTTGCATTTGATTAAAGGTTTTTAAAAGCATTTTTGGCAAAGGAAAAAAAACTATTAACCAACATTTTGTTCCTTTCCCATCTTTTCTATCCTTTCAAAGACAAATCCTTTCATTTGGGCAGCATGTAATTTGTAGTCTGCAAATGCTTTCAGTGAACTGAGTTAAAAATTTTGTCATCTGGTAAGGAGCGACAGAAATATTATCTCCATGTATTTTCACAATTGAAAAAAAAAAAAAAAAAAAACAGAAAAAACTGCTCATTATTTTCAAAATTATATTATGGCGTTTTAAAACAACTAGTGAGAATATCAATTTGGTATTCACTCAATGAAGTTATAAATTGACCTTACACACAGCAAAAACTTAACTTCTAGGTGCTGTAATAGTGCCACGTGCATACATTATAAACTGGCACCTGTTGTATAGATCCCATAACTGTCCCATAGACAACACTCAATGATTGCCCTTTATATTCATTGATGGCAGCTATTGGTGGTCACATGCACCAATCAGTCAGTGCATAACAAAATGCCTTAAAGGCCCAAAAGTGGTAAAAGGTAAACAAAGTTGTGTTAAAATGCACTTGAATTTAAATCATAAATTAAACTAGGGAAATCACTGTGAATGTGACAATCTGTTTTGTACAGTAGGTCCAAGTGTAAATCGCTGGTAGAAAAATTTTTAAAAGTACATCAAAAGTTTCCATGGTGCTCTATCTTTTGTTTACTTTTTACCTGGTTCTAAAATCAAAATTTCCTGAAAGCGACTTACACTTCGACCAACAATACAATAACAGATAGTCATTTTCACAGTAGTTTCCATACTTTTAAAACATATGATTTAAACTGAAACTTATTTTAACACACACTTGTTTACTTTTGGCTGCTACTGGGCCTTTACCGTAATTTCTGTTAAAATTAAAATATTGGTGCAATTCTATCTTCAGCTAAAATTTTGATGACAGATAAATATTATTCTGAGTAGGATCAATTTAACACACTGGCAAAAGCAATTAGTCCATTGTGATGACTATCTTTCTACAACAAGAGGGCCATGATGGCCCTGTATCGCTCCACTGGCTTATAAATATAAACCATGAAGAGAAGTCTTCACTATATAAGCCCTTATAAAACTTTGACCCCAGGGCTACAGTCGGACTAAATGGGGAATATGTGTATTAGAAGAATAACATGCCAAATTTGGGAGTTCTTGGCCTTATGGCTAGAAACAAGACGGTTTCTGAACTTTTCACTCCATAAACCCATGTAAAACTTGTGACCCCTGGTGCAGGGCCAAACTTGATCCTAGGCTGTAACTTGGGCCCTCTTTGTAGTTGTCCACTAGATAATGCTATAATTATGCAAAATTTGGTAGTCTAAGCCTTATGGCTATGTACACCAAGATTTAAAAGTTTTCCCTATGTAAGCCTATGTAAATCTTGTGAACCCCCCCCCCCCCCAAGAATGAGGCCAAATTGACCCCAGGACTATAATTTGGGCACTTTTGGTAGACCCCAACTAGATCAAGCTAAATGCAAAATTTGGTAGCTCTAGGCCTTATGTCTAGGTCCAGGAAGATTTTTAAAGTTTTCTCTATATAAGCCTATGTAAAACTTGTGACCCCTGGGGCACAGCCAATTTTGACCCCAGGGCTATAATTTCAAGAAACATGATAGAGGTTTACTACATAAAGCTACACGCCAAATTTGGTGGCCCTATGCCTTATGGTTTCAGACAAGAAGATTTTTAAAGTTTTCTCTATATAAGCCTATGTAAAACTTGTGACCCCTGGGGCACAGCCAATTTTGACCCCAGGGCTATAATTTGAAGAAACTTGATAGAGGTCTACTACATAAAGCTACATGCCAAATTTGGTAGCCCTATGCCTTATGGTTTCAGACAAGAAGATTTTTAAAGTTTTCTCTATATAAGCCTATGTAAAACTTGTGACCCCTGGGGCACAGCCAATTTTGACCCCAGGGCTATAATTTGAAGAAACTTGATAGAGGTCTACTACATAAAGCTACATGCCAAATTTGGTAGCCCTATGCCTTATGGTTTCAGACAAGAAGATTTTTAAAGATTTCCAATATTTTTCAGTTTTGTTGCCATGGCAACCAGAGTTTTAGAAGGAATCCAATTCTTTCAAGAAATTCTGAAGAGGACCATGGCAGGATCATTTCTGTGAAGTTTCATGAAAATTGGATGGGTAGTTTCAGCGAAGAAGATGTTTGAAATAAAAGTTAACGCACGGACAGACGGACGCACGGACGGACGCACGCACGCACGACGGACACCGGGCCATGACATAAGCCTGCTGGCCTTCGGCCAGTGGAGCTAAAAATACATGTAATAACACACTTTGAGCTTCCAATTTTTGTGTTATCTCATGAAGTCTCGAGCCAAGCAGATTCCTGTTGTTGATCCAAAGATCGATGATAGGCTGCCAGTTTACATAAGTCATGACACTCTTAAACTTACCTCAAACTGTTTGGCAAGAATGTACACAGTGTTTTTCTGGGAGTCTGTTGCTATGATACCAGAGTTGTCTCCATACAGATAATCTCTGTGATTGTTCAAGGTCAGAGCAGTACACACCTCTAACTCCTAGAGGAATAGATCTAGTGAGTAAGTTCTCCGATACCAACAACTTAACCCTAAGAGTGCCTAGTAAACCCTAGGAGTACTATCCTTCCCCAAACAAGACCAATTATAATTGCAGTGCCAAAGTTATTAATGTCCAGAATGTCTCAGCAAAGCTGACAGTGTAGATCAAAGATCAGACTGCACATTTTGTGCTGTCTCATCTTGATCTACACTGGCTCCAAAGGCAACAATAGTCGTGAAAGGTGCTTTAAGGGTTAAGTTTCTATTTCAGCTACACTCTATAATTCTGCATTTCAAAGGTTAAAATCTTTAGGACTGTTTCTATATTTCTGTTTAAGGGCATATGCTAGGTTTTTTCTGCGCATCTTCTGGTGTATGCATCCTTTTCATTAATATTTTTAACTCTATTATATTTCATTAGGTAACTACTAAATTAAAATAGTAAGGAAATAAACCAGTTTGAACAATAACATAACACATTTATCTATAATACATTGGTTGACTTTTGAAAATGTAGAAATCACAGACATGGAAGAAAAACAGAAGGTTTATAAATGATGCCAAATCATGCCAAAGTGTTTATTCTAAAGAAAAGAAATGGATTTTGACAATAACTCATAAAAATGCACCATATCTCTTAAATTTCACTTCTTGATATACCGGTAGTGGTTTTTTTTTGACCAGATATTAGAAAGTGCTATTTCTGTGCAAAATTTGAATTAAAAAAATCTGTCTGCTGAATTTTTGTTTTATTGCAGTAAAATGATCATAACATAAGTTTTTGTTGACATGTTAGAACACTTCTAATTGCCACGGTGATAGGTCTAGTGCCTTAAATTAGTTCTTTTGACTAATCCTTTTACTGTTGGCAACATCACATTTCTAAGAATACTTGTTTATTTGAGCAGTATATATCAACTTTAAGAAACTATTTTAGGTTTGAAATTAAAACCCATTTGCTGTAATTGTGACAAGGGTTATTTTTTCAGAAGAACTGTATCTTTGTATTTTGCACCACAACATGATTGGTTTTCCTTTCATCTTTTTACTCCGTATGCATTATGCTATCATCGAAAATCAAATAGAAACAATTTATGTCTATATATAGGAAAAAACTGTGGCATATGCTCTTTATTAAAACAAGAAATATCTTTTTAATAACACAGAAGGCGTAAATGTGCCAGCAAATAGGCAGGGACCCTTAAAATAAACATGTCCACGTATTGGACCAACCACAAATTTCGTTTTATTCGTTTGCAATCAATATCAAAAAGTAGGTCAAAAGCCAGCACATTCAGTTATGTCGAAAAAAATTTACTCAGATTGTATCCCATCTCAAGCTATCTTTGAACATGGTGGTAACTTTTTACATTCCTGCAGCAGTCAAAGCAGGTTGGGAGAAAACAGTTCTATAAATCTTAAATCCATTAACTTTGTACAAAATTGGTCAAAACATTGGACTCCTAATCACAGGCTTTTGATTTGACCCCTGCTGGTTCAAGGGTAGTGTTCTTAGGTGCAGCAGTAAAAAGCTGTCTAGGACTAGTTAAACCAAAAAACACATGCATGTCAAGTAAGCTGTTGCCTTGAGGTAACAGGGGGACAGTGGTGTACATAAGAGTAAAGCATCAACCTCTCATGTCAATGGTTCAAAGTTTGATAAGCTGGATTAATCTTTACAACAACCTACATCATGGCCTGAAGCAATCATTGAGAGGGACTTATTTAAATTGTGTGAACTTGTTTCAGAATGGCTGTAAGATAAATTGATTTAAAGCAAATCAAACTTAAAAAGCAACTTTAAAACTAGCAAATAAGTTATGTTACCTTGATATAATGAACATGTCCAGTCTTCTTTACATGCAATAATTTCACAAAATTCTTTCCATAGTCAGATACAGTAAATTCTGTTTCTATGCCATCAGAACTCATGTTTAACTCTGCAAAGAAAAGCCAGGAGATTCACAAAATCTTTTAAATAAAAATCTAGAACAGCTTACTATGGCAAAATAAACATGCTAAAATTATATATCTATGATAAAATATACTAGATCTACAACACTTTTAGCCTTTACCAAAGAGATCACATGTTTTTACGACTCTGAGCAAGTTGAAAGCTGATTACCTGCGTTTTCTCTTTTCCCAAAATATTTTCTACCCATCTAAGGTATATCCTATGAATTGAGCCCCATGATATTTGTACTCTGCGAATGCAATAGATTTGAGTGTAGGATGTTCTGATGATTTACAATTAATGACCTTTTCATTTAAATCTTTACCACATAATCTTTTGTTTTAACAACCCTGGGAGAAGAGACTTTTGAAAAGTTTAACATACTAAGCAAGGAAGAAAGTGATGTTGTTTGCGTTTTCTTCTTTTCCCTCAATGTTTTCGTCCCGTTCAAACAATTTGAAAAAAGTCTAGCAGTTTGTCTTTATGTAAATAGTTTACACATCAGACAATTGTTTTTTCATATTATGAAAAAATGGGGAAAATGGAAAGCTGATATTGATAAATTTCTTTTTTCGAGATTTTTATTATTATACTAATTCATACTTAAAATGCCTCCAACAGAATCAAGAAAACTAATCTATGTAGATCTCACTGGTTAAAATCTCGTTTGAAGGGTATATTTACCACAAGGTCAGCTGGATTACAAGCTTCTCCTAAACTACAATAAAATGCTGCCTGCTCATCGCAATTAGTTTGTTTACCTTTACTGGTTTCCTGTTGGTAAGTTTCCATTTTTGCAAAGTAGGGAACCACATTTGTAGACTGTATTATTGTGTATTCTACTAAAAATCGTGGAAACAGAGAAATATCTGATAGCCCCGTCTAAATGTATGACTAATTCGGACTGATTCGGATTTATACCCTATTCAAGAAAACTGTCAAAACAAAGTTTACGAAATCTCCGATCTAGAACACTTTCAAGAATAGTGTTCAGAAAAAGAAAGATTCTTCATTTTTAGGTAAACTAATTTTGTAAATATAGATAGATAAGTGTTCTTCTTTTCTTAAGGTTTGTGGGTTATATTTCTCCAGATCTTTCATTCACGAGAAAGGGAATGATTGTTGATAAATAGTGAAGTTTTCTTCATCTGACAGTATTCTAACATGATAAAATTAATTCTTTTTACCTGCCGTCGAAATTTCCAAACTGAGAGCATAATTAGACGTTTCTCAAATTATGGGATTTCTCTTTGAATTGTAGAAAACGGGGAATAGAAGAAAATGCTGCTCACCATTACTTCTCCTTTTCCCACAAAGTTTTCAACGGCCCTTTCTCCCTCAGGGTTTTTTAAACACGGAGTTATTGGTAAAACACATTATATTTCACCCATAAACTGTTATTTTTTTTTTTTCCTATTGCTTGACCATGCATTCAAATGTTAATATTTTTTCAGCTTTGCCACCCTGTAAATTTGGGGACTTTAATACATGCCCTAGTCTCAGCCGTTACGGGAGATCACTCCTTCCTTACGGCATAGCTTTCCCGTATAAAATCAATACCTGACAACTGCGTTGGGGAGAATTTTCTTCAGCTCAAGGGTTAGTGTATTGGTCTTTTAAACGTCAGTAAACGAGAATATTTGCCAACACGGGTTCGAATCCTAGCCGTTGCGGTTTGTACTTGAGCTATGCATTTGTTGCGAACTTTCATTGACCAGGATTGGCCATTGAGCCAATTGTTGTCTGCCCGTTATTGGCCATTGAGCCATTTGTTATCTGCCCGTTATTGGCCATTGAGCCATTTGTTGTCGAATTAAAAGACTTCCTGCATGATAAGGATTTCCGTCATAAAAATGATGACTTCTCTGAAGAGGGGGTGTGTTACGGAAGATCACTCCTTCCTTACAGGATAGCTTTCCCATGTAAAATCAATATCTGACAACTGCTTTGGGGAGAATTCTCTTTAGCTCAGGGGTTAGTGTATTGGTCTTTTAAACCTCAATGAACGAGGATAGTTTCCCGCATGGGTTCGAATCCCAGCCGCTTAGGTTTTGTATTTGAGCTATGCATTTGTTGCGAACTTTCATGTTCGTAAGACAGCGAGAATCATAATACCAAGCCTCAG
Organism: Tridacna gigas; assembly: GCA_945859785.2. Taxonomy (NCBI): domain Eukaryota; kingdom Metazoa; phylum Mollusca; class Bivalvia; order Cardiida; family Cardiidae; genus Tridacna; species Tridacna gigas. Next base: position 24,452,484 of record OX244028.2, read on the forward strand.
CATTTGTGAATTTGAATTACACATGAAAAATTAAACTCCTTTTACTTTTGTATAGTACTTACAGGGTTTTCCATGATGCACAAATCCTGCGTCATAGATGCAATTTTATTTCAAATGACCCCTGAAAAAAATAACAGTGTGCCATCAGTGACGCAACTTCACTAAATCTAAATCATCAAGGAAATTGGATAAATTTTCATTAATTCAAGACTGTTCCAGCTACACACTGTGTCAGTATCAGACGAACACTGTTCATTTTTAGCTCCAATGGCTGAAGGCCAGCAGGGTTAAGTTATGGCCTTGTGTCCGTCGTGGGTCCTTACGTCCGTGTGTGCATTAACTTTTATTTCAAACATCTTCTCTGGAACTACCCATCAGATTTTAACAATTTAAACTGAACAGAAATAATCCTGGCATGGCCCTCTTCAAAAACTCATCTAAGAATTTGATTCCTAACAAAACTGAAAAATTTTGGAAATCTTAAAAAATCTTTTTGTCCTAAACCATAAGGCCTAGGGTTACCAAATTTGGCATGTACCTTAATCTATTGCACCTCTACAAAAACTCTTCAAATTATAGCAGTGGAGTCAAAATTGGCCCCGCCCCGGGGTCACAAGTTTTACTTAGGTTTATATAGTGAACATTTTAAATACATGTATCTTCTTGTTCAAAACCATATGGCCTAGGGCTACCAAATTTGGCATGTAGCTTCATCTGACAGACCTCTACAAAAACTCTTAAATTATTGCTTAGGGGTCTCAAGTTTTACATAGGTTTTAACTTTATATAGTGAAAACTGTAAATATCATTTTGTTCTAAACCATATGGCCTGGGGCTATCAAATTTGGTATATAGCTTCTACAAAAACTCATCAAATTATAGCCCCGGGGTCAAACTTGGCCCCACCCCAAGGGTAACAAGTTTTACTTGGGTTTATATACACTAAAGTGAAAACTTTAAATATCTTCTTGTCCTATTTATATCACCTAGGGCAACCAAATTTGGCATGAAGCTTCATCTAATGGACTTTTACAAAAACTCATCAACTTATAGCCCTAGGGTCAAAATTGGCCCCACCTCTGGGGCCACAAGTTTTACATAGGCTTCTATAGTGGAAACTTTAAGTCTTCTATTCCTTAACCATATGGCCTAGGGCTACTGAAAATTTGGCATGCAGCTTTATCTAATAAAGCTTTACAAGAACTCTTCATACTATAGCCACAAGGTCAAAATTGTCCCTGCCCCACGGGTCCAGTGGAGCGATACAGGGCCATCATGGCCCTCTTGTTTTTTTCAATACAGGGTTTATTTTAGATAAAAGTGGTTTTCCGGTAATTTATTTATAGAATAAGAATGGTTCAAGCATTATTAGAGTAAAGCACTCCTAACATTTTGTCATAAGTACAGGTTTTGTCAAATTGTTTGTCGGGTTCCCTTTATTTTACATCACATCTAACATGGCTTCAGCAAGATAAAAGTACATAATACCAGTTTGCTCTTTTTGCTGAAAAAAATGTCATGTCAGGGTAATTTCAGTAAACTGCAGCATTTTCAGCATCTGCTTCGAGCAGCACTGCCAATCACACCACATCAAGCAGACTTAGCAGTGATTCAGACGAGACTGTACTGTCTGCCATAAAACGAAGTCCAGGTTTCCATGAAATAGGCTTAAAGACTTTATTTAGAGTTTAAGAAGGTGAAATGTGATGAAGAAACTGAACCTCATTCAGGGTATGACACTAACTTCTTTTCATTTGGGTCCTGCAGGAATCCGTAACTTATTTATCAGGGTTCCCTCCTGATGTTCAGGGTGCCCTCCCAATTTACAAAAAAAAGTGAAATTTCACCAGTAGACGTTTTATTTGTATTTCATTTGACTACATTAAATTCATCAGCATTTTATATGCCTTGTTTTGTAGCATAGCTACATCATGAGCCATCATATGCTGATAAATTGATGGTGCACTTTGATTTGAAAAAGACTAGTGTCTCTGGGACATGGAGAGTCATAAGACGTTGCGATTGTGATACCTGCTATTATCGATATTTATTTATACCAAAGGGTATTTCCAGTTTTATTTTTTCGGACTTGGGAGTCTCTTTAGCTATCGTTTGCTATATTATAGGTTGAGCATCTATGAAATTCAAGGATCCCAATGGACTCCCTATACTGGAACTGGTGGGATCCCTCCTAATATTTTGGGATCCTGGAACACCGTTAGTGTCGAACCCTGTCATTTCAAGCGATTGTACGAACTTTGGCTTATCTACAGTAGAGTGTTGTGAAAAAATCAGAACCACATAGAAGCAAACAATGTTCAGTAAATATTGTATTTTCCTTTTACAATGTATTTACAAAACATGGGTCACACAAACTCACTTGTTTTGAACCCAAAATTTAAAAAAAATAACCCTAAACTTAGGAGACAAGGGGGTCACAATGACCCCCAGTTTTCAATGCTAAAGGAAAACCTTTTACTTAATTAATGTCCTTCAAGTATACAAGGCATATTCATTGTTATTTTTTTCAAATAATACATCAGTCATTACAATCAGTAGTTCAGTGAGCAAGACATATCTGACAAAGTGTAGCCATTTTATTATGAAGTATATTGGCAAAGAATTAGAATTAATCAACATTTAAAATGAACTGACCTTAAACCTCCTTTGCTGACAGTCATGTAACAGCCATTAATAGGAAGATCTAGTTTAAGTGTCTTTTTTTTTTTCAAACATGTTTTTGTCTTGGAACTTAATTTTTTTTTTTTGCAGGAAGGTTTTTTATGTCACAGAAATCACGTTTTGAATAAGAGCTTTTTCAATTTGATGATTTCCCTATTTAAACCTGATTTTTCAGCGATTTTTGCAGACATATTAATATCAACAAATTGTATGACATCATCAGCCTCAATTTAAATGAAGTAAAACATGACTTAAAACAAAAACAAAATGGTTGTGAAATTAGTTATATCCTGACTTTAGATTATTTGATGAAACATTTTAAATATTTTTCAATGTTTTATCTGACTACATATTGTAAATGAATAAAAGAAAAAAAAAAGAAAATGTTTGTATAATGTAAAACTTTGTGGTCATTTCAAGTAGAAAGACTGCAGCTAGTATGGAACATAATTAAGCTCTCAACCTCTTGCTTACCAAGCAAGTGCTCTAGCTACAACTACAAGTGCAGAGTAACCTTGACCCCGAGCTTACAGGACGATTCACAAGTGCTCAAAATTCTGGCACTGAGCTAAAAAGACTGCTTGACATCACTTCTAGTGCTACCACTAATTAGAGTACAACTTTCATTACTGTTGTAACAGAATCTCTTTTTGCCAAAATGAGTTGTAAAGGAAGCTGCTGCAAGACAAAAAATTCAAATTTAACAAATTTGACATGCAGCTTTATTTAGTAGACCTCTACCAAGACTGTCCCAGTTATAGCCCTGGGATCAAAATTGACCCTGCCCTGGGATGGGGGTCACAAGTTTTATTTGTGCTTATATACTGAAAACTAAAAAAAATTCTTCTGCTTCCTAACTGTAAGGTCTACCAAAATTTGCATGTAGCTTCATCTAGTGTACCTGTAGCAGGATTGTTTAAACTATAGCCCTAGGTTCAGCCCTTGGGGTAAGACGTTTTACGAAGGCTTATATGTATAATGAAAACTAAATATCTTCTAGTAGTCAGTATGACAGACTTTAAAAGCTCATAATTATACTGATCAAGGAGAATAACTATGGAGGGGAATATCCGCCAAAACTCTATGTGTCTAGATGACATTCTTATTTATGAACATTAGATGTCTATTTGTCCTCTTTCTTACCTCTTACATGCATATAACATTTCATGTTTCATTATTACTAGTGCATGTTGCTTGATGCTAATTCCATTTTTCTTCTTCCACTTGTATGCCATAAAATTGTTATTTAGTAGCGTGTGCTTCTGTTCTTTATGCCTCTTTTGACATTGTGATTTCATCCATCTTACTTCCTTATCCTGATTTTTTTCCCCCATTTTCCATGTCTGTATAGCTTATCATTAAAGTGCTACATTCTTGTTTATGCATATTCTGGCAAAAACTATGGGCTTTTGTTATATTAACCCTTTATCACACAATCCCGACTTTTAACGACCCTGAGAAAGAAGCCTTTTGAAAACATTGTGGGAAAGGAGAAAATGCTGGTCACCAGCATTTTCTCCTTTTCCTACAATGTTTTCTACCATATCAAAGACAACTTCCACAATTTGAGCAACATTTAAATTGTCGTCTGCAAATGCTTTCAATTTGGACCAGTCTAAATTGTTTTCGTTTGGTAAAGAGTTAAATTGACGTTATGATAGGTAGCTGAATTAAGACGAACAAAGTATGCACTAACAAGAATGGCATTTACACGAATACGACAAGTCATATTATGATACCAGATGGCGCTTTCATATACATTATTCGGTAACAGCCAAGTTCGGTAAATTGGACTTATAAATAAATCAATTGGATGTTCTGTAACAACGCAGTGCCCTGATGTTTCTCACACCCAATACATAGCTTTCTGTGCAAACCTTTTTTTTTTTTTTAAATTTGCAATTGCCGCTCGTTTTCTGACAATAATATTTGTTATGTTGTACCTTCCATGCTGTTTATAAATGCCTGAAATTGATAAATTCTGATCACCATATCTTATTTTCGGTTTTCACCTTTTCACCCTTGGTCGATTTAATCAATAATACACAATCCTAAACCTGTACCCATTGTAATCGTCCTACAGATAACGGACTCCCAGCTTAAGCCAATTCTCAAGTTTTATAAATATGTTTTATCAAAAAGGCACTGTCTTTGTTAACATTTCATTTGTGAAAATATTTTCTTCTGGGAACAAAATGGCCGGCTTGCAAACCAGCCATTTACCCTTAGAGCACCTTTCACGCTTGCAGCCAATTCAGATCAAGATCAGACTACACAAAACATGGAGACTGATCGTAGATTTACTCTGTCTGTTTTTCTAATACATTATGAATAAGGACAACCTTGAAATCATTAATAGTAGATGTTCTTTTTGTAAAATGAAAATGGCCGTTTGGTTTATTCGATGCTCTAAGGGTTGAAATTATGGTTAATCAGTGCGAATTAATAAAGATATTACAGGTGAAACATTGTAGCAAATGAAGAGAGGGGAGAGAGAGAGAGAAAGAGAGGCCTTGACAGTGCTTTCTTGCATACTTCTTGTAATTTTGACTATGTGCTTGTCTAGAAAAAATGTTCTGTTTTGTTTCTCTCCTGCCTCCACAATGTTTTTAAATGAATCTGGTCTGGTGCACACAAGTCATCGTCCGCAGGTTTTAAAGTGTGTTCATCAATACAACACAGACATCACGGCATAAAAAAAATCATATAAGGTCCCTGTACGAACTTTTCGAGAGCGAAAGGAGTACTGTATACTATATACATGTATAGACATGTGTCTTTAACAGCCTATACCAGCCTGTGTAGCTCATGTGGTAGAGCGTAAGACTAGTAAACGCCATGTGTCGGGACACTTGAGGGTGTGGGTTCGATTCTCTCGGCTAACCATCTAAAATTACCAACAGTTTTCCAGATGAGACGTTAAACCGAGGTCTCGTGTGACGGTGCTATACACCGAGCACGTTAAAGAACCAGGCGTAACTTGTGATAGGTTTCGTCCTGTATCTTGCACCATCCCTGTAACATAACTAATAGCCTACAGGAGCCGTCGCCCATATGGGAAACCGGTGGTGCCGATAAATAAACGCGAATTCTTTAACGGCCTGTTTTCATACATCCCATTACCTACAAGATAAAGAAGATTCCCATAGATCTTAGAGATTAACCTGGGTTTTAAGGTGGCTATTTAGAATTTGTATGAAAAATTAAAAACAAAAACCCTAAAACTCATTTTTATGTCCCTGAAACATCAATAGACGAGGAGAAATTCGCAGATCAGACTGCACACATAAAAGTCAAGGGGATAGGGCATGTTCAGATTACACACTGTTCATGCTGTTTGAAAAAAGTATTTGTCAAAAGAGTATATGTCACTATCTATCTATCTCTCTCACCCCCTCTCTTCATTTGCCACAATATTTTTTTCTGTATTAGCCATCTTTCTGGAAAGAATTGAATTATCCTCAAGTTTAACTCTAAGAGCTTCGAATAAACCTGCCATTTTCACTGTAGAAATAAAACCTTAATTTTAGCGATTTCAAGGTTTTTTCTGTTCAGAATTTTTGGAAAAGCAGCATGTGAAGATCAAAGTTCAGACTCGGTGTTTGGCGTATTGTGATCTTGATCTGCACTGGCCGCAAAGGCAACTGAAGTAGTGACAGGCGCTCTTAGGGTTAATGGCTGGTTTGGGAGTTTGGAAAAAAATATTTTCGCAATGAAATATTCATAAAAACATTTTAAAGGAAGATACATCGGGTACTAGGTTAGGATTAGGTATTATTCATCACCTCAACTATATGGTTGGAATATCGAAAGTAAGATGTGATAGTGATTTCAGGTATATTATTTTACATACAGCATGGCAGGAGCAACATAACAAAATTATTATGTCTGAAAGCGTGTGGAAAAAAGAACCCTTGAACAAATGAGAGCCAAGACTTTACTTGGTGTGAAAAACATCACGGTGCATTAAACACTATATAATTACCTTTTTACAGAAACATCTGATTGATGTACTATTATAAGTCCAATTTACAGAACTTGTCTGTTACCGAAATATTTGCCACCCATTATACTTCTCGTCTGCAATTAGGAAAATTTCAATACTGGAGAAGGAAGTATAACAAAATATAAAATGTATTTAGAAGGAAGTAAAATGCTACTAGAAACATGCAGCAAGCACTTGGAAAAAAGACAAATGCAATGACGCAGTAGGAAGTAATCAGGAAGAATTAATCATTCATAATCAACAAAAACACAATAGTAAATATGATCAAGTTATAATAATGATGCAGGCAATTAGCACCAAACAGTATGCACTAGTAATAATGACACATGAGATGCAATATGCATGTAAAATGTAAGAAAGAAGACGAATAGACATCTAATGTTCACAAATAAGAATGTCATCTAGACCCATAGAATTTTGGCGGATATTCCCCTCCATAAATAACACCTGTTCGTGCATGTACATTACAGATATGTAGTTTGTTACCATTTACCTCCCATGATTATCAAACTGTACTTTCACATGATTTGTGTGGGGTAGTCAAGTTTTTTTTGATAGAAAAATCAAAATGTCCAGTTTTCAGTGAAAGTGATTTATTTTTATGGTACCAGTTATTGTTATGCTCAGATGAGTTGAATACCTAATACAAAGTAAAGTTTTTATAATTCAGTTTTTTGTTCCAGAACTTTACCATTCATACCATCGAAAAAAATTAATTCTGCTGGTACTAAAGTTTTTGCAGTCTTCTTATCAAAGTACTCTTTGTAAAAGTTCATTCATATTTGGTATGATTGATACTTCATTAAACTTGCTTGTATGCACTAACATGATCTTGGCATTTGAAAAAGATAATGACCTTGTTTCAGGACTTGGCTATTTTCTCTATGAAAGTTTATTGCCATACAGACTTTTTATGATGTATGTCTCTTGTCAGTGCCAGTCAAGTGCATGAAACTTTAATTTAAAAGGAAGTGGAGCAAAACAGGGCCATTATGGCCCTCTTGTTCACTTGTCTGACAAGATGACATTGTCACTACAATGTAGCTATTTATCAACACACAGAATTCACTCATCATGACAAGCATACAAGCACAATTTTCAAGCCATGCTTCTAGTCCTTAACCCTTTAACCACACAATCCTGAGTTTTAAAAACCCCAAGAAAAAGGACTCTTGAAAACATTGTGGGAAAAGGAGAAAACGTTGGAACCAGAATTGTCTGCTTTTCCCAGAATGTTTTTTACCCTATGAAAGACAGAAATCATCATATGAACTGCATTTGTCATCTGCAAATGCTTTCAATTTGGACCAGTCTAAAATTTGGTCATTTGGTAAAGGATTATCACAAAGAAATGGCTTATTTCTTTTAGTGCTTATATTTTGATTCTGTTTACCTTCCTAACCCTTGGAGTCTTAAAGGATCCAGGACTCCTGGGTGGCTCAGTGGTGAAAGGGGGTAGATTCACAACATGGAGGCACCAAGTTCCCAACCCAAAGTGCTTTTTTTGTGTGTGTTTGTGTGTGTGCAAATGTTCTTGGGAAAGGTACTTCAGAGCCCTAGCCTAGTGCTGGTGAAATGCCAAACATATGAATGGATAAGGTGTTACTGTTGTATGATTGAAATAATGTTGGAACTAGAGTAATATACCGTACGATCAACCAATCCTTTAGTCCAAAGTAAATACAGTGGATAATGTCTGTCAGAAAATTAAGCTGATCGAGTCTGTATTCACCAACCATTCTTAGTTTCATTCTTTTTCTTATTCTAGATGTAGACAGTAACACAACCTCTGATTTGGCTAAATCAAATGGTTTAGTCAATCAGATACTGTGTTACTTTCAAATTTAGAAAATTCTTCAGAACAAAACTAAGAATGCTCTTCAGAATGGTTGGTGATTACGGATCTGGAACTGAACTGACCAATACAAGGTGAACTGAGATATCCTGACTAAAACACAAAAACAAATTAAAACTCTTGAACCTCATCAGAGGTCTGAATACATGTATATGATAAACATTCTTACTGAAGTGTAGAACTCTCAAACGTAACTTTTACAGCCACACTTAATTACCCCCATCAAATATTTAACTCTTGCTAAACAGTTCCATGTTTTCATGACCCTGTGGATAAAAGTTTTTGAAAACATTAATTACGATTGTTGGAAAAGTAGAAATTACTGGTAACCTGCATTTTCTCCTTTTCCCACAAGGTTGTCTACCCTTTGAACATACAGGACTTGAGAATGGGTTCCCTTGTTCAAATCTCAAGCTCAGACTATTTCTTTTCAACGATTGATGATTATTAGTCATTGAGACAGAATTCATTCCTCTCTCACCGCTGATTATTGATAGGACAATGGTTATGTGGGAAAACACCAGTGGCCTAGAAAGAATATATACTGACGTCCATAAAAAAACACTTCACCTGCCTTTGCACATCCATATTTATGAACTAAACATACATTTCATGATTCCTGGACTTTAGAAATAAACTATGGGAATATTTCAACATTTTTCTCCTCTATTTCAACATTTTTCACCTGATACCTCAGCTTAAGTGCCTGACGTTCAGCTGAAACAGACACTTAAATGAACTCGCCAACACAATGTCATCAGTACCGCATATTACCACCCTGACTTGCTATCACTGCCTGAAGACATCGTCCCACGGATCCACACAAATTACAAAACAGATAGTGTAGAATTCGAGCCCAGTCTTCATGGGGAGCATTTGTCAATTCATCGACACTTTGTGGCAGTGGATTGCGTTGACACAAACGACGTCCAAGGACGTCCCACATGTGCTCAATATGGTTGCAGTCTGGAGATTTAGCAGGCCATGGTAAAACATTAATACCATTGCCCCTGAGGAAGTTTCTGGTGAGCCTAGTCATGTGGGGTCAAGCATGATCATGTTGAAACGTAAGACCAGGACGTTGCTACTGGAAAATGAGAACGACCACAGGACAAAGAACTTGGTCCACATACCCTCTAGCATGTAATTTCCCATTTATGACAACCAAGTCAGTTTTAAATGTGTAGTTAATCGCCGCCCGAACCATAACACTGCTACCACCAAAACAGTTATGCTCTAGTACACAATTACACGTGTAATGTTCATTACGTCGACAGTAAATGCAAACATGCCCATCGGCGTTGGAAAGAATGAAACGAGATTCATCACTGAAGACAACATCTCGCCTACATCTGATGTTGTTTTGAGCCCATTGCCGACGTTCCCGACGGTGACGCAATGTCAGCACCTGACCACGGTATAGCCACCTCCAGGAAACTCCCCGCTTTAAAAGAGTTCTCGGTACTGTATTGCAGCTGACAGTCCTTCTGTGATTGCCTATAACTACCAGTGTCATAGATTGCGCCGTCACGAAACGGTTACGCAAGTGGCGTTGACAGAGGAAATTGTCCCGCCAGACAGACACCACACGAGGTGCACCGGGCCGGGGCCTATCAGAAATGCTTCCTGTTGCGTTTACCGGCTGTACAAGATGAACTATCGTTGACCTTGCTACGTTAAAGCGCCTGGCCACGTCACTTTGAGAAAGTCTGCTTTCAAGCATCCCTAAAATTCTTTCTCTCTGTTTGTTATTTAGTCTTGGCATTTTGAAAATTAAAAACTTTCAAAAATAGTAATGACCATTTGTTTGCTGATGGATAAATGAATACACATGTGTAATGTCGGCGTATAGAACTACGTGGAGAGTGTGCACGGGTCGCATTTGCAAAACATGCGAGTGACGTCATGGTTTTGGTCCACACGTCGAGGCAAGCAAACTTTTATGTTTTGACACGCTAAATAAGTGAACATAATACGGAGGACAAAAATGACATAAATATAATGGCTATGTATAAAGTTACTGCACTTTTTCGATGAGGCGTTTTTTGTGGACGTCAGTATAGTTTGAAGTACTCAATGACATCTACTTTGTCACCTGCAAACACTTTCGATATGGATGAGCCTAAAACTGTATAGTTTTGTAAAGAGGTACCTGTAATTTGCCCTTTCCCATACAAGGAATTTAAGACTCTTCAGAATTGAAAGCCTCCGCAGATGACAAATTTAACACATTATGGAACAAATGAACACAAGTTCTCTGACAGGATAGAAAAGCTTGTGGGAAAAGGAATAAATACTGACTAGCATTTTCTCCTTTTCCCAAAATGTTTTTCTGAAATGGTTCTTCCGTTTCTGATCAAGGGCTTATTCTGTTCATTTCTTGCAAAACAGGTCAGCTGGAGTATAAATCTACTGCATGAGGATCTCAAAAGTCAACTTGACTCATGAATAAGTGCAGTTTTCCCTGTATTTTCTTTAAATTTAAAAAAAACATAGTGACTAAACGAGTAATTTCTCATGATAAGCAATTTATACTTTTGCCGCTGTTATAATTTTCAAATGTACCGGTAATGTATAAAACCTTAAATAGTCCATGTTCATTATTATTACAAAGAGTTGCATTAAGTCGTCTACAGCAAATTCGATTCATCTGGTTTGCCTTTTATCACACAATCCCAAGTTATAACAATCCTGACATAGGAGGCTTTAAAACATGGAAGGCTTTAAAAACATTGTGGAAAAAAAATAAAACACTGCTACCCAACATTTTCTCCATTTCCCACAATATTTTCTATCCTTCCAAAGACAATTTCAGCCATTTGAGCAACATTTAATTTGTTATCTGCAAAATTTAATGACTTTGATATGGACAAGTTCAACATTTTGTCGCTTGGTATTTACTTGTTAGTCGCCGAGACAGAGCTACAGATAAGTGGAAGTGATAGAATAATCCATGATTTCTCTTCCAAACTCTATGTTGTGGGTACTCATTGGAATTGTCTCAATCAGAGACGATTCTAATGAGTATCCATAACATAGGGCTTAGTGGAGAGGAATGAATATTTTTTATTTTTAACCCTTTCCCAAACGACGAATTTTGGACGTGTCCAAATTGAAAGAGTTTGCAGACGACAATTTTAAATTTGATGAAAATGGCAGAAAGTTATCAAAAAAGGTAGAAAACACTATGGGAAAAGGAGAAATTGCTTGTTACGAGCAATTTCTCCTTTTCCCACAGTGTTTTCAAAAGACTTGTACTGCAGACACGTGAAAACCAGGGCTTGTTTGGGAAAGGGTTAAATCAAAATCACTCCCTCTGTCTGGAGCTCTGGAACTTGCATATCCATTCATATTCATTAATTTTAACCTTTTCTAACATCTATATTTTAACTATACTAAAATTAGACTTTTTTTCTGTATTTGACAAAACTGGATATGTCTTCTAGGATTATTGCTTCCTGTCAGTCACCTGAGGTATGCAGGTATGCTTGTTTGCAGTGTTTGTCATGTGCCATACATAGGGCATGAGAGTACATGTACCTTTAGAATTTTATCATTTACAGTTGCATGCATACAATTATTTAATTAATTTCATTTATGTCTACAGTTACCCTGATACCATACAAATACGGAGAGATCTAATACAACTTTTATGTGCCCCTTTTCAAAGCTATTAAAAACATAATTACTGGAAAAAGGAGGAATTGCTTGTAACAAGGAACACTCCTTTTCCCAAATTGTTTTCCACATTGTTGAAATTAATGTTTGTCCCGAATGTAATTTGTAAAGGTGTTTGATATGTAAAAAAAAATAGCTTGTAAAGTGGGGGGTGAAAAATATACTTACCATAACTAACAAAATCAATATAATAAGCAAAATGTATTGGTTCTATATGATGATATGTTTATTCAAAGAGATTTAACTCTACAAAATGACAAAATTTTGAACTAATACAAAGTGAAAGCCTCTGCTCGTGACAAAAAAAATTAACAGGACTAAGAAATTGAAATTCTTCTTTGAAAGTATGGGAAAGATTTTGGGTAAAGCTGCCAGTTATCAGCATTTTTTCCACCTCCCATATTGTTTGCCAAAGTGTCCTTGAGACTTTGGACTATCTTATAATGGGTTAAATATATCACAGACCTCATAGTTGTTTTTTGTATAGAATGGAAAGAAATTTTTCTTTGTATAATGGAAGAATAAATACTGAAAGTTTGGAGAATAGAATCATTGGTATAGGGGCAGGGGCTCCAGCAAGGCTATGTTGCTTCCTCTACTTTCCCCATCCCCCCTCCCCATTTCTTAAAAAGGGGTTTGAAATTCCCATTTTTACTTGCAAACTGTGTGTCAGAATTAAAAAAAGCAAGCTGAATTTTCAAGCACTCTGAAAAAAAATGCTAGTGTAAATTATCGAATGTCAGTTACACAAATGAAATAAATTGTACATGTAAATACAAATAAGGTAACCCATTTTCACACAGGCTTATATAGTGAAATGTTATGTATTCCGTTTTATAGTGAAAAGTGAAAACTTAAAAAAAAAAAATCTTGTTCATAACCGAAAAGCATAGGACGAAGTTTTGCATGTAGCTTCATTTAGTGGACCTATATCAAGGTTTTTAAAACTATAGCCCTGGGGTTAACACATTCCACAGAGGCTTAAGTAGTGAAAACTTTATAAATCTTTTTGTAGTACAAGTCAGTATGACTTAAGATCAAGGGAAATGACTCATAATTTTACAGACATGTAGTCTGTTATGATCATCCATCAGCACTATTACATGGTTGGTACTGGGTATTCAAGTTTTTTTAGAAAGGAAATGTTCAGTATTCAATGCATGAGATTTATTTTGATGTTAATAGTTATGCTAAGATTAGTTGAATTTTTAATTTAAAGTAGGGTTTCTATCATTCAGTTTTTTGTTCCAGAACTTTACCATTTATGCCATTGAAAACATGTTTTCTGCTTCTAGGATTTGGAAATCTTCTTGTCAAAGCATTCTTTGTAAGGTTCATTGATATCTGGTGTGACTAACACTTGATTAAACCTGCATGTATTCTTTGATAAAATCTTTGTATTTTGAATGTGAGAAAGATAGAATTTTTTTGATAGGGGTGGGGGTGAGGTGCTAGGTTATTTTTTCTGTGAAAGTTTATTCCCATGCAGACTTATTAAGGTCTCTGTTAATGTCAGTTTAGTTTATGATATGTTTATAAGGCAGTGGAGCGATACAGGGCCATCATTACCCTCTTGTTATCTGATTAAAGTGGCCTTGTAAGATGGTGGTTTTGTAACCTGGAGCCGAGCCCTGAAAGCTCAGTCAGTGGTGTACAGGATTTCAAAAAAGGGGGTTGCTGGTTTGATTCCCAGCTCGGTCTTTTCTTTCTGAGGATAGATGAGAATGTAAATTATTGCAACAGGATTCATTCCTCTCACACTGCTGCAATTGTTTCGACGATGGTTATGTGGGAAAGAGCCAGCGGCTTAAAAAGAATATTGTGCGTATTACTGTCAAAAGAAACTCCACGAAAGCATGAATACATGCAATGACCACCACTATATATTTGAAATGATGTTTAAAGCAGCATTCAATACCATTCAATCAATCAATTGTAATCATGAAAACTGTTGAAAGAGGTGTAAAAAGGCAATCAGGATCCCTATTTTCCATCTGTTTTCAAGAACATTCGTAGTCTAGTTGTAAAAAATGTTCTAAATTTGAAAGTTACATGAATTCGGGGGTTGTGTTGCTTTCTAAATCCAGGTAGAATACAACTAAGAAATTAGTGTTCTTAAGAATGGTTGGTGAATATGGACCCAGGCAAACAAATCTTTGAAAACATGCAGTTGTGTCGGCATTTTATATGGTTATATGTTTTTTTTAGCTCCACTGGCCGAAGGCCAGCGGGCTTATGTCATGGCCCGGTGTCCGTCGTGCGTCCGTCCGTCTGTCCGTGCGTTAACTTTTATTTCAAACATCTTCTTCTCTGAAACTACCCATCCAATTTTCATGAAACTTCACAGAAATGATCCTGCCGTGGTCCTCTTCAGAATTTCTTGAAAGAATTTGATTCCTTCAAAAACTCTGGTTGCCATGGCAACAAAACTGAAAAATATTGGAAATCTATAAAAATCTTCTTGTCTGAAACCATAAGGCACAGGGCTACCAAATATGGCATGTAGCTTTATGTAGTAGACCTCTATCATGTTTCTTGAAATTATAGCCCTGGGGTCAAAATTGGCTCTGCCCCAGGGATCACAAGTTTTACATAGGCTTATATAGAGAAAACTTTAAAAATCTTCTTGTCTGAAACCATAAGGCATAGGGCTACCAAATTTGGCATATAGCTTTATGTAGTAAACCTCTATCACGTTTCTTGAAATTATAGCCCTGGGGTCAAAATTGGCTCTGCCCCAGGGGTCACAAGTTTTACATAGGCTTATATAGAGAAAAACTTTAAAAATCTTCCTGTACCTAGCCATAAGGCCTAGAGCTACCAAATTTTGCATTTAGCTTGATCTAGTTGGGGTCTACCAAAAGTGCCCAAATTATAGTCCTGGGGTCAATTTGGCCTCATGCTGGGTGGGGGGGAGGTTTCACAAGATTTACATAGGCTTACATAGGGAAAACTTTTAAATCTTGGTGTACATAGCCATAAGGCTTAGGCTACCAAATTTTGCATAATTATAGCATTATCTAATGGACAACTACAAAGAGGGCCCAAGTTACAGCCCTAGGATCAAGTTTGGCCCTGCACCAGGGGTCACAAGTTTTACATGGGTTTATGGAGTGAAAAGTTCAGAAACCGTCTTGTTACTAGCCATAAGGCCAAGAACTCCCAAATTTGGCATGTTATTCTTCTAATACACATATTCCCCATTTAGTCTGACTGTAGCCCTGGGGTCAAAGTTTTATAAGGGCTTATATAGTGAAGACTTCTCTTCATGGTTTATATTTATAAGCCAGTGGAGCGATACAGGGCCATCATGGCCCTCTTGTTTCACTACAGAGGCACCATATTTTTCTCATGAACTTGTTTGCATGTACTAGACCTCTAGAGACTTTGGTTGGGTTATAATAACAAGTGGAAGGATAATTTCTTTATGAATAAATTATACCAGTTAAGTCCTGGTCTGATCAGTAACCTTTTACCAGAAAATCCTGTGTTTGTACGACTCTGAAGAAAAAGGGTTTTGGAAACAATGTGAGAAAAGGACAATATGCTGCTATCCAGCTTATCCTTCTTTTCCTGCAATGTTTTGTACTCTCTCAGAGGCAAATTTCATCATTTAAGCCACATCTAATCAGTCGTCCAGGATTTGGACCAGTCTTAGAAATTTTTCATTTTGTAAAAAGTTAGAATACATAAAGCAGGTACGTGGATAATTATTGGATAACCCAATTTCTGACATTTTAAGGCTTGGGAAGAATATTGTGGGAAGTACTGGTAAAAGGAAACCAAGGAAAGCATAAATAGATGCAGTGATATAACTGAGCTAGTGCCGAAAACATTAAAAACTAAACAAACAAACCAAGGTGAATTTTATAAATTGGCCCCAATAATCAAAAAATACGAAGTTTTGAAGATCCAAAAATTGCTTATTATAACCCTTTACCACACAATTCCGAGTTTTAACGACGCTGAGAAGGAAGGCTTTTGAAAACATTGTGGGAAAAGAGCTGGTAAGGTGGATTCCAGCATTTTCTTCTGTTCCTACAGTGTCTTCTACCCTTCTGATACAAGTCCCATCATTTGATTGTACATTTAATTTGTTGTCTGCAACTGGCTTGAACATGGACCATTCTAAAATTTTGTTGTTAGGAAGGAGTTAATGCAGTCCTGAAGTGCATTTTTGACAGTCGTTGGTTGTTTTTGTCCTTGAATACCAGTGGGTGGCTCGTTGGCGTATGATGGATCTTATAAGGCATGTGTATGAATCACACCCTAAAGAGTAATCTTAGATTTTAGCTTATAATATGATAGTCTCTAGTAAAACAGGCATAAGTTTTGTGTGATAATCACAGTGGCAAATTTTATTATAAGATTTTTATAAAAGTGCAACCATCGATAAAATGCTCCCCTGGTTTGTGTTGACTTTGTTCCATATGGATCCATTTCAGTGGTTTAGTGAGGTCCTGCATGGCTCAGTGGTAAAGTGCTGTGGTACTCGTAATCTGGAAGCCCCTGGTTCAAGCCCCACCTGATCTGCTGGGCTTTTCATGTGAGTGTCCCTGGGCAAGACACTTCGGAGCCCTAGCCTAATACTGGTGGAACCCAGGAAATACATGAATATGTGAGCTGTCGCCATAATATGACAGAGATAATGTTGAAAGTGGCATAAAACACCATTCAGCCAATCAATTCGGTGGTTTAGTCTTGAATTCAAAGATTAGCCATCTGATTGGACATGATAGAACATGTTGGCCAATCAGAACGCTACTTTTGGAATTTCCTGTTAGAACCAGAATTGAATATAGGGTAGTTGTTGAATACAAGTTGAATCACACTGTTCTTCTTCATGGTCAATCAAACTTGGGAACATTTGATAAAGAGTTAAAGACTAGCAGCGCAAACCCAGTATTGGAATCTGTGTTTCCTGCCATAGCCCTATTCAGCATGTTTTGGTATTGATCAGTAATTGGATATGTCAGGGACTTGTTTCCTCATACACACACAGGCAGAATTCTCAGTCTCTGTTTACATTATATAAATTCATTGTGTTCTGTTTGTGTTTAGTAGTAGTGATTTAGAAATCCCACGTATAAATACAGTGTTTGCTTTTGTTTGGATCATTTCATGTAATGGTAATTTGGTTACATTTATTAATTTTGTATGGTGGTACTATGAAATTGTAGTATGTCAGTACTTTACACTGGAATTAAATCATATATGAGCCATGCTCTGTGAAAATGGGGGCTTAATGCATCTGCGAAAAGTATCAACCCAGGTCAGCATGCGATGGATGCTTTTTGCTATAGGTCAATTTTCTGTATGCCAAAGGACCAGTCTACCTCATGATTCAGTCATTCGTTGAAGGAAGTGGCAATTATGGATCCATAATCATGTGATGGCTTGATTGGTATCAGCTGCCTGGCATTACGAAAATGGATGAAGCCCCCTTTTGCTAGAGCATGGCTCATATGCATGTGTATCAGTTTTTTGAAAATTGGCTGACTTAAGGGAGTTATTCAGATTTTATAATCTCATCAAACTGTAAAATGATTTATCACTGAAAAAAGTATGGAGATTAATAGCTGGCAAATCATCAGTACAGAAGAAAGACAAAAGTAAGGGAAAAAATATATATTTCAGTGGTATTTCCTTGATGGGCTATGTAGCCTTTTAACTCTACCGAACGATAAAATTTTGGACTGGACCCAATTGAAAGCATTGGCAGATGACAAATTAACTGAAGCTCAAATGTTGATTTCTGTCTTTGATAGGGTAGAAAACATTGAGGGAAAAGGACCAGCATGTTCTCCTTTTCCCACATTGTTTTCAAAAGCCTTCTCTTTCAGGGTCGCTTAAACTCAGGATTGTGTGGCAAAGGGTTAAGGTATTTTTAGATTTTGCAAAGACTTGTAGCAATGTTACATGATCAATAATACAGTGCAATGGCGAGGATTTGTATTCTTATCAGTATGATGATGTCATATCTGATATGATGGAAATAGAGTTACCAACTGCAAAACAGCTATTTAGACACCCAGAATTGCCTTTTCTTTACGGAATGTAACCATAAAGTTTATTAGATTACAAAGAAAAAATATGTCTAGTTGTATTTATCGGTGTTTTAACCCTTTACCGTACAATCTCGACTTTTAACAACCCTGAGAAAGAAGCCTTTTGAAAACATTGTGGGAAAAGGAGAAAATGCTGGTAACCAGCATTTTCTCCTTTTCCCACAAGGTTTTCTACCCTTCCCAAGACAAATTTCAATTTTTCAGTGGCATTTATTTTGTCGTCTGCAAATGCTTTCAATTTGGACTACCAGTAATCTAAAATTTTGTCGTTTGGTAAAGAGTTAAATTGAAAACTAAATATGCCCTTTGAACTCTTTACCACATAATCCTGACTTTTAACGACCCTGAGAAAAGGGGCTTTTGAAAACAATGTGGGAAAAGGAGAAAATGCTGGTAACCAACATTTTCTCCTTTTCCCACAATGTTTTCTAAACTATCAAGGACAAATTTCATCAGTTGGACCACTTTTATTATGTCGTCTGCAAATGCTTTCAATTTGGACCTGTCTAAAATTTTGTTGTTTGGTAAAGAGTTAAGTAAAACTATTTATTTTCATGTACTTCAAGATTTTACATTGTTTTGTTCATTTATTGCATGTTTTGCTGGTCTTCATTCCTCAATTTTTGTTTCAAGAAGAAAATGCTGGCAACCAGATTTTATGTCCTATTTCCATGATATTTTCTACCCTTTCAAATACATGTACAATTTCTAGCATTTCAGAAACATAATATTCAAAATACATATTATTTTTAAACTGCATTTTTGTTTTACGTCTACATGTATGTTCATTTTATTCAGAAACACACATGGACTGCATATAAATCTTAATCAGTATCTTTGGGTAAATAATAGGTGAAAAATATGTGTAAATTGATTGTACATAATATCCAATACTTTTTATTAACCCATTTCTCTACAGGATACTTCTATTAACATTTTTTTTTTTTATGACTATTAACATTTTTTCTTTTTTTTTTTTATGAAATCTAAATATTTTAAGAAATTGCTGAAAACAAAAAAAAAAAAATGCTGTTTAATAGTTTTACTCCTTTTCCTGAAATGTTTTTTAGATCTGATTGTCAACTGCAATAGCACTTGTAGAATCACAAGCTGCTTGCAGATATTTCTGTTTAACCCTTTCCCACACAATCCCTACTTTTAACGATCCTGGAGAGGAAGACTTTTGAAAACATGGTGGGCAAAGGAGAAAATGCTGGTAACCAGCATTTTCTCCTTTTCCCCCCAATGTTTTCTACCCACGCAAAGACAAATTTCTTCATTTCATCCACCTTTCTTTTATCGTCTGCTAATGCTTTCAGTTTGGACTAGTCTAAAGTTTTCTCGTTTGGTAAATAGTCAACTACTTCCTGATTCTATGCTTTTTAGTTGTAATTATGATTTGCACAGTCATAGTGCATAATTCATTCTTCTGTTTGTGGGAAAGCAGCCAGTGGCTTGGACAAAGTATTGTGCAAAGAACTGGTATTAAAAACTCCAAGAAAGCATGGATAGGTACACTGGCTTTCAAGATATTACCGAAGCAGTGTTGTAAACAGTATTATAAATGAAGCAAGCAATGAGACAAGAGCAGTCCTTGTATTTGTGGCCTTTAACTACATACCCAACAATCCTGTAATCTAACGACTTTTGAAAACATAATTTATTGAGAAAAGGAGAAAAAGCTGATAACCAGTAATTACTTCTTTTTCCACAATGTTTTCTACCCAATTAAACAACAGGGTTTTCCCTTGACTTTCTGATGTGGGGGTCATTTGACCTCCTTCAAGGGAATGAAAGAAGGCGCACATAAAAATTTGGGAGGGGGGGTCATTTTGAAAATTTGGGGGTCAAAATTCAAAGAACAGGGGGTCATGGAAAACCCTGAAACAATTAAAAAGTAGCATCTAAGCCACATTTAACTTTCTGTCTGCAAATGCTTCCAGTTCAGACGAGTCCTAATTATATTAATTTTTACAGGAGTGTGTAAGGCCGGAAGGTTCTATGGGTCAAAAGCCTGGTAAACATGTGAAGAAAAACCGACAAAAGATACCCTCCCATGTTGAGGACTCCGACGATGAAATAGATGCAGCTTCAACACCAAGCAGTGATAGTAAACATGTTGTGAAGTCGAAAGACCAGAAAAAAATGCCATTCTTCAGGAAACAGAGTGAGCAGTGTAAAAAGAGACTTGATCACCAGCAGTATCTTGTAAGTTGAACTTCTTGTCACTTGTTCTCTATTCAGTGTTAGATTCTTTACCAATGGACAAAATTTTAGACTGGTCCAAATTCAAGTCATTTGCAGACGACAAATTAAATGTGGCTAAAATGATTTGATTTGTTTCTGAAAGGTTAGAAAACATTGTGGGAAAAGGAGAAAATGCTGGTTTCCAGTTTAAAAAGCGGCATTGTGTGGTAATGGGTTAAACTCTTTCCTACAACACAAAATTTAGACACATCTTAACCGTTTACCACACAATCCCGACTTTTAACGACCCTGAGGAAGAAACCTTTTGAAAACATTGTGGGAAAAGGAGAAAATGCTGGTAACTAGCATTTTCTCCTTTTCCCACAATGTTTTCTAATCTACCCAAAACAAATTTCAATTTTTGGGTCACGTTTAGTTTGTCGTCTGCAAATGCTTTCAATTTGGACTGGTCGAAAATTTTGTTGTTTGGTAAACGGTTAATTTAACTCTTTACCACACAATCCCGACCTTTAATGACCCTGAGGAAGAAACCTTTTGAAAACATTGTGGGAAAAGGAGAAAATGCTGGTAACCAGCAATTTCTCCTTTTCCCACAATGTTTTCTACTCTACCCAAAACAAATTTCAATTTTTGGGTCACGTTTAATTTGTTGTCTGCAAATGCCTTCAATTTGGACTGGTCTAAAATTTTGTCCTTTGGTAAATGATTAATTTAACCCTGTACCACACAACCCCGACTTGAGGGAAAAGGAGAAATTCCTGGTAACCAGCATTTTCTCTTTTTCCCACATAGTTTTCTACCCTTCCCACAGGAAACTTCAATTTTTGAGTTACATTTATTTTGTCATCTGCAAATGCTTTAAATATCAACTGACCTAAAATTCTGTCATTTGGTAGAGTTAACTGCACAGTGCTGCCTTTTAACAACATTTTAAAGGCATTTTCTCCTTTTCCCACAATGTTTTCTACCCTATCAAAGAAAAATTTCACCATTTGAGCCACATTAAAATTATCGTCTGCAAATGCTTTCAATTTGGACTAGGGTAAAATTTTGTCGTCTGGTAAAAATAACATACAGCATTTCCAGGCAACAAATTAAAGCTACATGTATGCTCGTTTTCAGACAGTTTTTAACCCGTTTCATCTTTATTTTGTGAAACTAGAATAAATTCTTGTATCTTCGTGCCAAATGTTGCCCCTGATGGCTGCAAGGTTGCAAAGATTACGATGGATAGAAAATTTGTTTCATTTTTTTAGAGGCATTTGAAGAAATCGCTGGTGTCGTTTCCAGTTTTAAATGAGGACAAATCCCTTGAGTTTCTTTATTCCTTATACCATGCATTGGTAATTCACCCTTATCTATGGTTAAACAGCTGAGTCATTCTACACAATTTCAAGTTTTAACAGCGTTTGTTCTCTTTGGCTGTAAGGATGTCTCTTTCAAATTAAAACAATTGATTTGGTTTGTATTTAAAAAAAATCGCTGTTGGAAAAGGAGAAAATACTGGCAACCGACATTTTCTCCTCTTCCATAATACTTCTAAAAGCTTACCATACTTCCTTAAATGGTCCTGAAATGTTGGGATTGTTTGTTGAGTTACCTTTACCTTTAAGCACACAATCCCAAGTTTTAACGACCTCGATGAAAATGTTTTTTTAAGAACATTGTGGGAAAAGGAGAAAATGCTGGTAACCATCATTTTCTCCTTTTCCCACAATGTTTTCTGGGCTTTTAACGCTTTACCAAACGACAAAATTTTAGACTGGTCCAGATTGAACGCATTTGCAGAAGAAAAAATAAATGGGACTGAAAAATTGAAATTTGTTATGAGAAGGGTAGAAAACATTGTGGGAAAAGGAGAAAATGCTGGTTACCGTCATTTTGTCCTTTTCCCACAATGTTTTCAAAAGGCTCCTTTCTCAGGGTCGTTAAAAGTCAGGATTGTGTGGTAAAGGGTTAAAGACAAATCTCATAATTTGAGCCACATTTGATTTGTTGGCTGCAAACCCTTTCAATTTTGATAAGCCTAAAATTTTCTTACTAGGTAAAGAGATAACAACTCTAAGGAGATGGCTTTAAAAACGTTGTGTGAACAGGAAACCTGCATTTCCTTCTTTTCCCACAATGTTTTTGTCCTTTTTCTAGACAAATACAACCATCATTTATTGTGTTGTCTGCAGATACTTTTTATATTGACAAGTCAATTTTTTTTTTCCACTGGTAAATTTTAACAGAGAAAAAGTAATAACATTTGGAAATTCAGTGATTTGGTGTTCCAAAATGACTAATTAGCATTGGACACATCTTTATCTTGTATTTATGATAACACTGAGACAAACACAGAATAATTGTACACTTGAAGTATTGTTTTAACTCTTTACTAAACAATCCTGTGTTTTAGCAGCCCATAGGAAGAAGGCTTTTGGAGACATTGTGGGAAAAGGAGAAAATGAGGGTAACCATCATTGTCTCCTTTTCACACAGCGTTTCCACCATTTCAAAGACAGAAATTAATCTTTTGAGCCAAATTAAACTTTGTCTTCTGCAAAGGCGTTCTATTTCAACAAGTCTGAAATTTTGTCATTTGGTAAAGTTTTGTGTCAGATAACAAAAAAAACTTTCCAGAATATATTTGTTGAAAATAGGCATTTCATTTTATCTATCAGACAATGGGGTTCTGTATTTGCATATCATACTGTAAATTGATATGTAGTGCTTGCATAACTATGATCATATTACAAAAGGAACTTTCTGTGTCCCTTTGTGTACAGTTTTTTTGATAAGCATTGTGGGAAAGGAGGCATTTAACTAAATCTCTAGTTTGAAAGATAAATTCCATCATTTTAGCTACACTAAACTTGTTATCTACAAATGCTTCAATTTGGAGAAGTCTACAAATTTGTTGCCTAGTTAACCCCTTACGAAACGACAAAACCTTTGGCTTGTCCAAATTGAAAGCATTTGCAGAGGACAAAATAAATGTGACTCAAAAAATGAAATTTGTTTTGAGAAGGTTAGAAAACATTGTGAGAAAAGGAGAAAATGCTGGTTACCAGCATTTTCTCCTTTTCCCACAATGTTTTCAAAAGGCTTTTTCTTCAGGGTCGTTAAAACCCGTGACTGTGTGGTAAAGAATTAAGAATTATTTATCTCCTTACTAAATGACAAAATGTTGCGCTCAACCAACTTGAAAGCATAAATTTGCAGACAAAATATTGAATTTTAGCTTAAATTACGATATCTGTATTAATTTTGATAGGGTAGAAAATATTGTGGGAAAATGAGAAAATGCAGGTAACCAGCATTTTCTCCTTTTCCCATAATATTTTCAAAAGCCTTCTTTCTCAGGGTCATTAAAAGTCAGGACTGTTTGGTATGGGGTTAAGTCTAAATTTGTGACAGTTGTAGTTTGTATTTCAATAGATATTTGTGAATTGAAAATGTGGTGAAGTGTTGAAACAAAACTTGATTAAATCTTTATTACTTAACATTTATAATTGCAGGCTCAGGAATGTCCAGAACCAATATTTGACATTTCAAAATGTGAAATTCAAGAGGTATGTTATCATATTGAACTGATTTTAATCTTGGCTTTTTTCAATAAAAATGTCTGGGTATTGCCATAACCTTCTCGTCGTCTACGTTGTTGTTGTTGACTGAGACATTGTCTAGTATCTCTGTTGTTTCTGAAGAATTATGATTTACTTCAAACTTGGGCTTGCTATTAACTTTTTGAAGAGTAAACTATAATAATAGAGTTGAAAACCCATAAAATATTTTTGGACATGGGTATACTCATTTTTAGCTTGGCTATTTTTGGAGAAAAAAAAGTATTGCCTTAATCCTGGCATTGTCATTGTTGTCTGCATCGTTGTTGTCATCTGTTTCATAATACAGCATGTTTGATGTTTTAATATATCTCTGTTATAAATGAAGATATTTTACTTCAAACTTGGACAGGTAGTTAACCATCAAAACAAGGGCCCATAAAACAAGGGCAGGTAACTGTCACAGTATTGGGGATCCCATAAAACAAGGGCAGGTAACTGTCAAAGTATTGGGGATCCCATAAAACAAGGGCAGGTAACTGTCAAAGTATTGGGGATCCCATAAAACAAGGGCAGGTAACTGTCAAAGTATTTTTGACCCAGTTATGCTCTTTTTTGATTTTGAATTTTCACCAAAAGTCAAATAACCACAGCTAAGCATTGGCACCCACATGCAGTGCTCTTGTTCAATTTAAGTAATACTTTTCATTGAACCTTGTTGAAAGTTGCATTCAACACCAAACAAACGAATTAAACCTTATATACTGTATCTCACATTCCAAATGGATGTTTCAAGGTTGTCTGCAGCAAATCAACATGACCTTGGCAATTGATATAATGTATACTGTAAATTAACCTTGACAGATTATCCTTTTTTTTTCTGTGTAGACACATGTTTGCAAACATATTGTTTTACAAAATGGATTCTGGGTCTAGGTATTCGTGATCACACTATTTTACTTATGTTGTAGGTTCCCTCTGGTGTATATGCATTGTGTAAAGTGCTGCAAAAAGAGGTAAGACTGTCTTAGACTATCTCAAGAAAACTAACAAGGTGCTTCTTGGGACAGCATCATAGAGTAGATTGGGATCCAACAGCATGGAATGTACAGGCTGATCTTGGATCCACACTCCCCAATACTATGTTCCATATTTTGGCCAAAATGATCTAGAAATTGCTACAGTTAACTCTGTACCTAACAACAAAATTTTGGACTTGATCAAATTGAAAGCATTTGCAGACAACAAATTAAATGAAGCTGAAAGGATGACTTCTGTCTTTGATGGGGTAGAAAACATTGTGGAAAAAGAAGAAAATGGTGGTTACCATCATTTTCACTGTTTTCCACCATGTTTTCAAAAGTTGTCTTGTGCAAGATTTTTAAAACTCTGGATGTGTTGTAAAGGGTTAAATCTTTAGCAAATGACAAAAAGTTTGTACTCTTCCATTCTGAAAACATTTTCAGACCACAAATCTAGCCTAAATGATTGGTTTTGTCTTTGAATGAGTTGGAAACATTTTTGGAAAAGAAGTTTAACGCTGATTGCTAGTATTTTGTCCTTTTTCGATGTTTTCAAATGCCCTCTTCATGAGGGTCATTAAAGCTCAGCATTGTTTGGTAAAGGGTCAACTTCTCTCTAGTGACCAAAATGTTCATTTTAGAGAAACGTTTAGAGTGATTGTAAACTTACCAATTTTTTTTTTACAAATTTCACTTAGGTCAAACATCAAAGTACAGGACACAATTTTTAACCCTTTCATTGCCACAGGAAAAAAGGGGGCTTTTGCAGACAGCATAGATCAAGATTAGATTGCACAGAGTGTGTAGTCTGATCTTTGATCTATGCAATCCATTTTTAGGTCAAGCCTATATTATAAAAAACTTTCCAAGTAAATATGTTGTATTTCCAGCTTTCAAGAGAGGTTGAGTTTATATATATATATGAACCATGCTCTGTCAATTTAGGCTTAACTTAAACATATTTTATTTGCATATTCTTATGAAATGTACAGTACATAATAATTTACAAACAATTCAAGAGTTTTTCTGCAAAATGGATCAGAACGAAAGCAGAGCTTATAGTGTTCTTCTCCAAAAAGGAGGCTTAATGCATTTGCAAAAAGTATTGACCCAGGTCAGCCTGTGCAGTCTGCGCAGGCTAACCTGAGTTGAAACTTTTTGCTTTTGGTAAATTTCATGAGTGTCAAAGGACCACTGTACCTCATGATTCAGTAGTTTGTTATACAAAAAGGATTTTTATGGCTCTATAACACTGTGATGATGTGCTCAGTATCATGCATCACGGAGATGCATCAAGTCCCCTTTTCACAGAGCATGCCACATATATATTTGGCGCTGGAAAAGTTAAGCTGTATTGAAAATATTTTAGGAAATGGCTAGTTGCAAGCAGTTGCTCATTTCTCAACACTGTTTCCCAACGTTGTTAGCTGCAGGGGCATTATAGAGTTCATATTTTGCTGACATTTTCTGTGTTTGCTTGGTTTTGGGCATTGGTTATGTGGGAAAGCAGCAAGTGGCTAGGAATGAATATTGTGTGAAGTAATGGTAAAAAGAAACTCCATGTAGCATGGATATGTTCTCTTGAAGCCATCATATAACTGAAATAATATTGAAAACGGTGTTAAAATCCATAAAAACAAAACGGTCTGACAAATGTTAAAAACCATACAGACAAAAACATGTTACCAGCATTTTCTCCTCTTCCCTTTGGTCTTCAGATAAAAAGAAAATATTGTGGGTAAAAGGAGAAAATGCTGGTTACCAGCATTTTGTCCTTTTCCCACAATGTTTTCAGAAGCCTTCTCTCCCAGGGTCATTAAAACTTGGGATTGTGTAGTAAAGTGTTAATTATATTACAGGTACTGCTGCTACATGATAACTGGTTGGGATCTCTACAGCCCAGTGGGGAGCTGAGCACAATGACCTCGTTGAGGGTAAGTCTTTCTTTTCAGGGTTGTTAAAACCAGAGATTGTTTAATACAGCTTTAAGTTGCTTTTACAGACAGTAGGGATTAAGATCAGACTACACTCAACATGCAGTTTGATCATGGATCCACAGTCTAATGCTTCGAGTGATTTTCTGGCTGAAATTGATGTTAAACTGTAGAATTTATATCTTTTTTTTTGTGGGGGGGGGGGGGGGAAAGATAGCTTGGCTGTTTTAGAAGAAAATATTGCCATGGCCTTGTCATAGCCTGCCTCATCATGGGAAAACTTTGACCTTTTGTTTTTATATCTCTGACATTACTGACGATATTTATTTTAACCCTTTGGCTGCTAAGTGTGACTGACTGACCTTATGCAGACAGTATAGATTAAGACCAGTCTGCACAGAATGTGCAGTCGGATCTTGGATCTACACTGTCTGATTAGGAAATATCCCCCCCCCCCCCCAAAAAAAAAAAAAAAAAAAAAATCAAATAGCAGCATTTAAGTTTTTATTTTCGACTTGAAAGTAACATTTTACTTATTTAGTAGGATAAGGATTAATCGAAGGCTACTCTAAAGGGGAACACATACCAGAAGGCCAGGGTCCTCCCTGGCTATTTTTATCTTGCACCACCACTTTCGTCAAATGAGAAAAGTTTGTGCCACCTTCTGAGAAGGGCATGTAAAACTCAGTAATGCACCTATGTCACTCACATGCAGTGCTCTTGTTTGCCTTTATCATAGTTAAATGAAGGGAGATGGGGGGGATGTAGTATAAACTTGAACTGATGTATTTCAATACTTTTAGGTGCTTGATTGTCATAACAATGAACTGAAATCTATACCAGATGAGATTGGTCAGCTGAGAAGTTTACAGGTAAGTTGCTTTAACCCTTAAGCTGCAGCTCACTGACCTTTGGCGGACATTGTAGATCAAGATCAGACCGCACAGAACATGCAGTCTGATCTTGGATCTACACTGTCTGATGAGGAGATATCTATATCAACAAAAGTAGCTTTTAAGAAAGGCTCATTTTAGTTATTTAACAAGATAAGAATTAAGAACAATTCTCTGAAATTCTGGTTTGAGTGAAGTTAGATAACATTTTTAAAGTGTAGAAATATTTGCTTTATCAAGGTTGCTTTTTTCCAGAATCTCTGCAAATGTGACTTTTATAGTTTTAAATCTTTATACTATGGCCATGAAAAATGTTTGTGTTCTCATTTAAGGTGCTTAACCTAGAAAACAACAGACTGACCAAGTTACCATCAACAGTTGGTCAGTTGACTCACCTACAGACGCTCAATGTTAGGGGTATGTATGTTATCACTTTTCTTTGGACAAGCGTGGACATAATTTAGCTATTTTTTGAAGAAAGTTGCATAGCATTGATTGTTTGTTGTAGCCCTGTGGTCCTCTTCATCTGCATTATTATCAAGGGAAAACATTTTATCATAACTCTGTCTATTTTGAATGTTTTGACATCAAACTCAAGATACTTATTTACAATTTAAAGCATTCAAAAGACAAGTGTCTTTGACCTTTTCTGTATCATTTATAAATATTTCATTTTCTACTAGATGATTTTGTAATTTTCATTGACCTGTATTTGCCAACCATTCTATATCTCAGTCTGAAGCTTATTCTAAATTAAGCAGGTAGCACAAATTCCCATTGATTAACCCTTTTCCAAACAAGCCCTGGTTTTCACGTGTCTGCAGTACAAGTCTTTTGAAAACACTGTGGGAAAAGGAGAAATTGCTCATTATGAGCAATTTCTCCTTTTCCCACATTGTTTTCTACCCTTTTTGAGACCTTTCTGCCATTTTCATCAAATTTAATTTGTCGTCTGCAAACTCTTTCAGTTTGGACCAGTCCAAAATTTGTCATTTGGGAAAGGGTTAACCCTTTACCAAACAACCCAGAGTTTTAACAACCCTATTGGAGAAGACTTTTGAAGACACTGTGGGAAAAGGACTAGCATTTTCTGTTCTTCCAACAGTGTTTTCAGAGACTATTCAAATTATTTAAATCACATTAATTTTGTTTGTCTGCAAAATGCTTTCAATTTTGACAAATTGAAAGTTTTATTGTGTTGTAAAGAGTAAAACTATTATGGTTTAGCCAATCAGAAATTTGGTAACTCTCAGATTTAGAAAATCCTTGAGTGTTTGTACAAGAATGCAATTTATGGTGCCTGGAGGATACAGGCAGAAATATCTTTGAAATCTTCCTTTTCTTACAGGAAACAAGATCAAAGAGTTACCGTCAACTATTTGTGACATGAAGAGTTTACGGATGTTGGATATCCGTGACAACCGTATTCTTATGTTACCTAGGGAACTGTGCAGAGTTCGGACACTAGAAACTCTCAGTTTGGATGCTCTGGAAATGAGTTATCCTGCAATCGGTAAACTGTTTGTTCTAAGATCTACCCTACATTAGGCTGTGATTTGTTGACACTTTACTTAATTATTCTGAGTTAAGTCTTTACCAAGCAACAAAATTTTAGACTTTTCCAAATTGAAAGCATTTGCAGATGACAAAGTGACTCAAAGAACAAGATATTTCTTTGACAGTGTAGAAAACATTGAGGGAAAAGGAGAAAATGCTGGTTACATGCATTTTCTCCTTTTCCTACAATGTTTTCAAAAGGCTTTATTCCTCAGGGTGATTAAAACTTTGGATTATATGGTAAAGATTAAAAGAGACCCAAAGGAAAAAAGCTGTTGAAAAGATTGTGGCAAAAGGAGAAAATACTGGTAACCAACATTTTTTGTCCACAATATCTTTTGTCCTTTCAAGGAAATTTTCCACCGTTTTTGTCATAATTTGCAAAATAATTTAAGATGGACAAGTCTAAAATTTGGATTTTAGATAAACAGTTGCATTTTTTACAGTTGTATTGATTCTTAAGGATTGCAGACTTCTTACCTGATTTAGAGTTACTAGTACCAGTTTCTGTGGTAAATAAGGAATTGCTTGTATTGAGTAATTGTGCTATTTGTCCCAGTATTTCTGAAAGCTACCATCTGTAAATGCTAGAGATGCGTTTAACCATTTATCAAACAATTTCTGCCTTTAACTTTTAACCCTTTACCACACGGCAAAATTTTGGAACTCGTCCATATTTAAAGAATTTACAGATGACAATTCAAATGCTTTTCAAATGATAGTGCTTGTCCTTGAAAAGGTAGAAAGCATTGTGGGAAAAGGAGAAAATGCTGGTTACCAGCATTTTCTCCTTTTCCCACAATGTTTTCAAAAGGCTTCTTCCTCAGGGTCGTTTAAAAAAGGGATTGTTTGGTAAAGGGTTAATTGTAAAGAAAAGCTTTTGAAAGCATTGTGGGAAAAGGAGAAAATGCTGGTAATCAGCATTTTCGCCTTTTCCTGCATTGTTTTGTACCCTAGCAGAGGACTTAAGCTGATTTTTACTAATTCTGAATTTGTCCTCTGCAGATGTTTTGAATTTGGAAGAGTCTAAAATGTGTCGTTTGGGAAACAGTTAAATGTGGCAGCTGTTGTTAACAGTAAAGATTCAAGAAAGATTATTATAAATATCCTAAGCTTCCATGACCTGAAATGATGCCGCATTTGACAAAAATCAGTATAGCTTTTATATTTTTTTCCTTCAATACCGTATTATTTTTTTTCTTTATTTCTGTTCAGCTGTGAATGTTTCAATATAACAATGGGATGTCAGCAAATTTTTCATGTGCTTTTGCATGATCAAGATATTTAGAATCTGACACAATTTGACGTTTAAGATGAAATGTTGTGAAATGAATCTAGAAAGTATTTTCATGAATGAGACCCACTCTGTGCTTTGGTAAGGTTGATTGTCAAGAATAGAAATAGCTCCAAAGAAGCATACATATGACTACTTGATTTTAATTGTAAAGATAATCAAGTTTTTAGCTCTACTGGCTGCACATTTTTTATTAAATTCTTTTGAAACTTGCAAAGATTACTTGTATCATCAAGGGATTGAACTCTATTAAAAATGAAGAAAATCTAGCAATTAATTTTGGAAAAGCAGCCATTTAATGACTTAGTATTTACACAACACAGTCCACATTATTGGTCACATTTCTTTGAAACTTGCAGGGATTGTTTAAAACAATGAGTACTGATACCATATCAAATTCGGCCGGGTTCCAAACAGTTGGTTTTGAGAAATTGTACTTCAATTTTTTTCACTCTTTTTTTGATTCACCATGCCTACTTATTGGTCTTATTGGTTTCAAGCCCAGTTGCAACAACACTTCCCCCTCCATTTTTTTGTGTGTTTCCTTTTTTCCTTTTTGCATCATGAATTCATTATGTATACTAGAAAATCAATGCCAGTAGAGCAATTCAGGCCTTCAAGGGCCTCTAGTTTCCATTGCCATGATCATCAACTTAACTGTTGGATTGGCATATTTTGGAAATAAAGGAATACAATGCACTGACTACTGATGTCATATTTGTCTTTATGATGTAGCATGTGCGCCAGAACAAAATTTGTTGTGGTTATATAGTATACTTAAAACAAAGGCTGTTTTGTGATAAAATGATATTTTTTAATGGCCATGTTATGCTGAAAAAAAAAGGGATGGTTATATGATAAACCCATTAGCACACAATCCTGAGTTTTAACGACCCTGAGGTTCTCGGCTTTTGAAAACATTATGGGAAAAGGAGAAAATGCTGGTAACCAGCATTTTCTCCTTTTCCTACAATGTTTTCTATCCTATCAAGGACAGGAATCATCAATTTAGTAACATTTAATTTGTCATCTGCAAATGTTTTCAATTTGGTCTTGTCTATAATTTTGTTGTTTGGTAAAGAGTTAAAGTAAAGCTAAAGCTATTTTATATACAGGGCACTTGACAGGGATTTTACCTAGAAAGTGGCTGTTTTTGTGTTTTTGTTAAATTATTTTCTCATTGTATTGCAGGCATTTGCAGCTCAGGAACTCAAACCATTATGAAGTTTTTATGTTCAGGTTAGTGAATTGTACATAGTAATCCAGTAGTAGAAGTTTTTTTCTGTAGCCTTATTGTGTTCTGTGCCACAGATTATTGAATATGCCATCATGTGTAGCATTCTTAAACTTAGGCTGAGCCCAGTAGCTGAGTCAGTAAGATACAGGGCTTCAAACCAAGAAATCACTAGCTCGATTCCCAGTTTGGCCAAATTCCCTCCAAGAAGTTAATAGTTGTCATAGGATTCATCTGTCTTTCATACTTAAACATTGTTTTAATTTTTTTTTTTGTGGAAAAGCAGCCTGTGGCTTAGAAAGAATATGATTTGAAGTACTGATTGAAGAAACCCCTGCAAAGACATGATAGGTCCACTTGCCACTGTGGCGTAACTGAAATAGTGTCAAAACACGAAAAGCACAAAACAAACATAACCATTAAAGTAACAATAGCTGCCAAAAGTATACAAAGTATGTGTTAAAATGCATTTAAATTTAAATCATATCGCTTAAAATTATGGAAGTTATTGTGAAGATGACAATCTGTTATTGCGTGGTTGGTCCAAGTGTTAGTGGCTGGCAGAGAAATTCATTTCAAAATTACCAGTAGGTCACTGTATCATTTGTGGACTTATTGCCTGATTTTAAAATTCATTTTTCTGCCAGCCACTAACACTTGGACAGACCATACAATAATAAATTATCTTCTTTACAATATTTTCCGTAACTTTTGAATGGTATGATTTAAAATACAAATGCATTTTTTCACTTGCATTCTCTTTTTGGGCAGCTATTGGGCATCTAACTTTTTATTGAACAATCATATGAGCCATGCTCTGTGAAAAGGGGGCTTAATCATCTGCAAAAAGTATCAACCCATGTCAGCCTAGGCAGGCTGAAATTGGCAAAAAATTTTGCCATTGGTCAATTTTCTTCATGTTAACAAACCATTTTACCTCCAGATCCAGTCAATTGTTAGGAAAGTCAGGTTTAACCCTTTCCCAAACGACAAATTTTAGACCCTTCCAAACTGAAAGAGTTTGCAGAAGACAATTCTAAATTTGATGAAAATGGCGGAAAGTTCTCCAAAAGGGTAGAAAACACTGTGGGAAAAGGAGAAATTGCTCTTTACGAGCAATTTCTCCTTTTCCCACAGTGTTTTCAAAAGACTTGTACTGCAGACACGTGAAAACCAGGGCTTGTTTGGGAAAGGGTTAATTGATCCAAAATTATGTGGTGACTTGCTTGGTGTAATGCATCACGGAGATGCATTAAGCCCCTTTTTGCCAGAGCATGGCTCATATGTTTTCACCACCTCCCAGAGAGAATGCGTTTGAAAATATTAAAGGATTGAGGGAAAATGCTTTTTTAACAGCAATTTCTCTCTTAACTGCGAACTCTTCCAGTTTGGATGAGTGTAAAATTTTGTCTCCTGGAAAAGAGATTACATACTTAAGTCTTTAACACATGACAAATTTTTAGATTGGTCCAAATTGAAAGTGCTTGCAGATGACACATTACATGTGGCTCTAATGATGAGCATTTCTTGGATAGAGTAGAAAACATTGTGTGGAAAAGGAGAAAATGCTGATTACCAGTATTTTCTCCTTTTCCCACAATGTTTGCAAACAGCTTTTTTGTCAGGGTCATTAAAATTCGGGACTGTGTGGTAAAGGGTTAATAAAAACAAGTAACTGAACCAACTAGCCCCATGAATCGACTTGTTGGTATAATTATTGTTATGTGTATAGTAAAGCTGAACTTTTTACCAGACGCCAAATTAAACCCTTTCCCAAACAAGCCCTGGTTTTCACGTGTCTGCAGTACAAGTCTTTTGAAAACACTGTGGGAAAAGGAGAAATTGCTCGTTACGAGCAATTTCTCCTTTTCGCACAGTGTTTTCTACCCTTTTTGATAACTTTCTGCCATTTTCATCAAATTTAAAATTGTTGTCTGCAAACTCTTTCAATTTGGACCAGTACGAAATTTGTTGTTTGGGAAAGAGTTAAAAAATTGTCGAATCTGGCAGCAGTTGAATACAACAAGATAAATGTTGCCCAGACAACAGGATTTTCCCTTTGGAAGGACATGAAACATTGTGGGAAAGGGAGGAAATGCTGCTTATCAGTATTTTCTCCTTTTCCCACAGTGTTTTCAAATGCTTTCTTTCCCAGGGGTCGTTAAGTTGGGATAGGGGTTAAACAGGTCAATTAATATGGGAGATAAACCTGTTCAAATGCAGAGGACATTAGTGATTAACCCCGTACCAAACTGTCCTGTGTTTCAACGCCCCTGAAGAAGAAGGCTTTTGAAACCATTATGAGAAAAATCAGGAAGATGTTTTTGTTGACCTGTGGTGACTAATCAAATTATTATTATTATTCTATCTTTTTTTTTTTCCAGAAAATGGTATTGAGTATTTACCGCCTTCAAATTTTCTGCTGAATGTTCTAGACCCGCCCAAAGCCAGTTTACTCAATCCAAACAACAGAGCATTTGAAGAAGAAGAAAGTCTTCAGGTGTGTATTGCTAGCCTTCAACTGTATAAGTGCAACTTTTTACCCCCCCCCCCCCCCTTTCTTATCAGGCAAGCTGGAATAATGTAGTAATTTAGCTGGAGATTTATAAGCAAATCACAATTTTTTTTCTGCCAAGCCTGACAAACTTTTAACATCTGCCACATATACTTTAGCCATGCTCTGTGTAAAGGAGGCTTAATGCATCTGCAAAAAGCATTGACCCATGCCAGCCTGCACAGTCTGCTGAAGCTGACATGGGTCAAAACTTTTTGTTATTGGTAATTTTTCTGCATGTCTGTTTCTGCTAGCTGATTAACTTTTGGGGTTTGCTGTTTGGAATTTTTGGGGTCATTAGAATTTTTACGTGTCATGGTCTTTAACTTTTCTTTTCACATGTTGTTTGCCTTTGCCCCCTTTGTAGATGTCGCATAATGCTAAAAGATTTATATGACATTGTGGTATTAAAAGTAAAGGTTTAAAACAATGACCCCATAGAAACTGTCATCTTGTCATCCCGATTACTCCAGCAAGTCGGTGACCATGACTGAGCAGGGTCTAAAACGCAGACAAAAAGTTTAGTACAGATTCCACAGAGCAATACAGGCAAGACAACATTGATGTCACACAGATTAATGTCACGTTTTAGACAGATTCAGTGTAGACTGTGAACTGGCAGCCTGTTATCTATCTTCGTATCAATGTCTATCAGACAGTTACAGGAGATACAACGAGTACCAGTTATGTACATTGGAAACAGTTAATTCAGTGTTAAAAAGCAGGTTCGATATGATTTTGCTGTTATAAAATTGATGATTTTGTAAGATATATGTATTGAATCAATCTTCTATATTACTTTTTAGTTGTGATTTATGTTGCATCAAGGGAGATGCGATGTATTAATTTCCAAAGACACGATTGTTTGTCTGATTCTCCCCCCCCCCCTCAAATTTTTTTTCTTATCCAATGACAAAGTCAACCGATCCAATGACAAAGTCAACCGAAGGAAAGATTTGGGTAGCTTGTGACAGCTCCAGCCCTGTTTACCTTGTCATGTGGTTTGATACAGAGTTTTGAGCCCCACCTGATCTGCTGGGTTTTTCATGGGAGTGTCCTTGGGCAAGACACTTCAGAGCCCTAGCCTAGTACTGGTGAAACCCAGGAAATACATGAATTTGTGAGTTGTCGCCATGATATGACTGAAATAATGTTGAAAGAGGCATAAAAGACCATTCATTCAGTCAATCATTGATACAGAGAATATCAAGTGAAACAAAAGGTATGAAAGACAAGAAAATTCAAAAGAATTGTAAGAAAAGCAGTTTTTATTTGTCATGAACTATTTGTGCTTTAATTACAGTGTTTTCAAAAGCTATTTACTGTAGAGGGCAAATAAACTTTTAATAAAGTCATATTTGTATACTTGTAAGTCTGATAAATGAACTTCACAAATCTTTGAACTCTCAGTATGAATGTCTAAATTGGCAGATGAAAAATTTATTGTGGCTCAAAAGATTGGAATACTCTTTTAACTCTTTACCAAACAACAAAATATTAGACTCCTCCATATTGAAAGCATTTGCAGACTACAAAATGAATGTGATAGAAAATCTGAAACTTATTTTGGGAAGAGTAGAAAACATTGTGGGAAAAGGAGAAAATGCTGGTTACCAGCATTTTCTCCTATTCCCACAATGTTTTCAAAAGGCTTCTTCCCCAGGGTTGTTAAAACTCGGGATTGTGTGGTAAAGAGTTAAAAGATAAAAGATACCATGGAAAGAAGAAATAGTTCAGGTTATTAGTTTTTTTTTTTTCTTTTGGCCTACCATGTTTCCAGAACCTATCTACCAAGGTGTCATGCTTAGGATGTTTTTTTTCCTCTGTTTCAGAAATCCATTGATGGGTACAACACTATGATGGTAAGTAGATTAATTCAAGGTTGTAGAGGGTGTGTTCTAGTCTTGGATCTACACTGTCTGCTACTTTGTCACATATTCTGGCTCAAATGGTGCAATTTTTAGCTCCACTGGCCGAAGGCCAGCGGGCTTATATCATGGCCCGGTGTCTGTCGTGCGTCCGTCCGTGCGTGCGTGCATCCGTCCGTCCGTGCGTTAACTTTTATTTCAAACATCTTCTTCTCTGAAACTACCCATCCAATTTTCATGAAACTTCACGGAAATACAGTAGCGTGCAAAAAGTATTCGTTATATGACAACTCTTTACGTCACGTTGGACGGCATTGCGCGTTTTGTCTCCCTTCGTGTTTAAGGGACATACATATACATATATCCCAGATAAAATTATATTGAATCGATACGTCATACATGACGTAATACGATGTGACGTAAAATTCATAGAAATAGTTGGTTTATGTAGTCTTTGTCTGCATGTTTTCAATATGGGGAGAAAAGGCTCAGAACTTACTAGCGATCTGAAAAATGTTGTTGTGGATATGTTTAAGAGTGGAAGTTCGATTGCAGAGATTTCTCGGACATTAATGAAGCCTTATAGTACAATCTGGAGTGTTTTGAATAAGTTCAAAACGCTTGGAAGCACTGAAAATCAACCGAGATCGGGTCGGCCATGCTTAGTAACTAAACGGGATTATCGCGGTTTGGAAAGGACAGTTAAATGCAATCGTAGGGACTCATTAGTGGACATAACCAATAAATTCAATGAAGGGCGGATTAGAAAAGTGTCTAAAAGAACAGTGCAATATCATTTACATAAACATGGATTTAAAAGACGGATAAATAGGAAGAAAGTTGTGATCAAGGCAGTAAATAGGGCAAAACGCTTGGCTTAGTGTAGGGAGAAGAGAAGATGGCCAGTCCCGGGAAGATGGGACAAAGTTATATTTTCTGATGAAAGCCAGATTGTGATCGGCAGTAATCAGCGTGTGTATATTTGGAGGAAACGGGAGGAAGGCTACCAACCTGATCTGCTACCGCCGTCAGTGACAAAGGTTGTGAAAGTCATGATATGGGGATGCATCTGTTGGCACGGTGTTGGGACTTTAGTGAAGGTTGATGGCAACATAAATGCAGAGAAATATGAACATATCATTAACGACAATTTATGGCCAGTTGTTGCTCGACATTTCCCGAATGACAGGTATTTTTTTCAAGATGACAACGCCCCTGTGCACCGAGCTGGTAGGGTCAACATTTACAAGGCAAGAAACAACATTAATTCGATTTCATGGCCAGCTCAATCCCCCGATCTGAACATCATTGAAAATCTGTGGCTTCTCATTAAGAGAAAATTGTCATCTCGTGTAACATTTATAAATAACGAACAAGAATTATTCAATGAAATTAATAGAATCTGGTCGGACATTTCACCCGCTTATATTCAGAACCTCTACAATAGTATTCCTCGGCGAATTATGAATGTGATTCGGATGAAAGGACATTTATCAAAGTACTAAGGTAAGAAAATGAGATTATTAGTTGTTTAAGATGTTTATTTAGTGTCAAAAATATTGTTTAAAAAAGCAAGAAATAAAACCGCGACTAATCCAAGATGGCGCCGATAACGAATACTTTTTGCACGTTACTGTAATCCTGCCATGGTCCTCTTCAGAATTTCTTGAAAGAATTTGATTCCTTCAAAAACTCTGGTTGCCATGGCGACAAAACTGAAAAATATTGGAAATCTTTAAAAATCTTCTTGTCTGAAACCATAAGGCATAGGGCCACCAAACTTGGCATGTAGCTTCATGTAGTAGACCTCTATCATGTGTCTTGAAATTATAGCCCTGAGGTCAAAATTGGCTCTGCCCCAGGGGTCACAAGTTTTACATAGGCTTATATAGAGAAAACTTTAAAAATCTTCCAGTACCTAGCCATAAGGCCTAGAGCTACCAAATTTTGCATTTAGCTTGATCTAGTTAGGGTCTACCAAAAGTGCCCAAATTATAGTCCTGGGGTCAATTTGGCCTCATGCTTGGGAGGGGGGGTTCACAAGATTTACATAGGCTTACATAGGGAAAACTTTTAAATCTTGGTGTACATAGCCATAAGGCTTAGGCTACCAAATTTTGCATAATTATAGCATTATCTAGTGGACAACTACAAAGAGGGCCCAAGTTACAGCCCTAGGATCAAGTTTGGCCCTGCACCAGGGGTCACAAATTTTACATGGGTTTATGGAGTGAAAAGTTCAGAAACCATCTTGTTACTAGCCATAAGGCCAAGAACTCCCAAATTTGGCATGTTATTCTTCTGATACACATAATCCCCATTTAGTTCGACTGTAGCCCTGGGGTCAAAGTTTTATAAGGGATTATATAGTTAAGACTTCTCTTCATGGTTTATATTCATAAGCCAGTGGAGCGATACAGGGCCATCATGGCCCTCTTGTTCTTTGATAGGACAGAAAATGTTGTAAGAAAAAGGAGAAAATGATGGTTACCAGCATTTTCTCCTTTTCCCACAATGTTTTCAAAAGGTTTCTTTCTCAGGGTCGTTTAAAAGGCTGCATGGTGCGGTAAAGGGTTAAGAAGAGGGATGTCCCTTTCTTTTGGTATTTTTATGTGAAGTTTCTTATCTTGTTTGTCACAGAACTGCTGCTATTGCATGACAAGGGATAAATACATTCTGTACATGCTGCATAATTACAAAGCATGGTTTGCTCAGTTGGTAAAGATGTCAAGCCGTATTCTTAAATCTTACAAGAGGACAAATTGTAGACTTGTCAAAACTGAAAGCATTAAATGACGAAAACTTGAATGAGCCACAAATGATGTGATCGGTCTTTGAAATGTAGAAAAACATTGTGGGTAAAGGAGAAAATACTAGTTACCAATATGTTTGCCTTTTCCCATAATGTTTCATTGTGGATTAAGGAGAAAGTGCTAGTTACTGGTGTTTTTTCATTGAATTGTTTTTCCCCCATTGAGAGCTAATAGTCACTTCCTAATGTCCTAAGCAAATATCATATTTTTAAGAAAAGACTTTGTCAAAATCAGATTTTAAGCAGCTCCAAAGTTGCAAAGAAAACAAAATCTCTATTATTAATTCAGGATAAGAAGAGATTGGAGCGAATAGAGTTGGAGCGACGGTTTATGGAACATCAGGAAGAACAGGCTCAGCTAGCTTTAATGTCCCAGATGAATAGAGAACAAATGCTGGGCATTATTACTGCAGAGGAATCCAAGCTGGATGAGGAGTTAGACAAACTTGCACATGAGAAGGAAAGAAGTCGACTGAAACTGGTCCAAGATTTACAAGCAGGTTTGTTAGTTTTTTTTTTTTGTATATTAATACACTCATAGAGACACAAAAAGTAAAGTAAAAACTATCATGTTTTATCCCTGTTCATCTGTATGTCTTTCCTGTAGTTAGCATTTTCTTGACAATGTTCCATTTGTTACAGAGACATACCTAATGCTGATAAGAATTTCAAAGCTTGACTGTGATTTTGATTGACAAATACAAAATTACTAAAGATCCCAAAGTCTGATTTAGCATAGCAATTGTTTTCATTCCTTATTGTAATAAATATGATCATGGATCATGAATCTCTTCTTTTTACTCCCAGTGGAAAAAGGTGCTGATGATCTGATTAAGACTTTGCTGGATATGAATGCTAAAGCCAGGAAAACAGAGGAGCTCCTTGACCAAATTGAACAAGAAAGGTAATGAAGGATATTTACATCTCTGTCAGTTTTGATATGCTGAACGGTCGTTGTGTTAGGACTTTGTTGTCTATCAGTTTTTTTTTTTTTTTTGTCTGATTGCAAGTTTTTGTGCGGCTTTCTCCTTGTACAGTTTTCAACTGAATCCCAGAAAATAGAGATGAATATTTCCAGCTTGTGCACATTGCTGGTTTGCACCTATGTGTTGTTTCCTATGCTATCTCCAGTCCTGATAGTTATCCTTCTTCATTGCTAAATCCCTTCGAATATTTGAATATTTTGTGCATTGATGGTTCTTACTTCATAGTATATTTCATGCCCCAGAAGTATTTTTTGAACATAAGTTCTTACCTTTAGTTGGTAGATCATTTAATCTTCTTGCAAACTTACAAAGTTATTAAAACTATTGACCAGCCTTATTTTTCACACCTGATGGTTGATGATGGCAATTGGTACCAATCAGTGGTTAACAGAAAATGTATTTAAAGGCAATGTTTGGATTGTGAAGTCAATTGACCAATCAAAATTTTATTTAATGAACTAGACAAAGAGTTAAACAAATGATAATTAAACAAATGATAAAGGTCTATAGTCCTCTGCATGATGTGATCTCAAGAAGGGGAAATCACTCTAACAGAATTCAACAAAGGCAAAAAACAACGGATGTATTTGTTTCATGTGTTGATTATGATACATCATACATGTATTATGGATGAAATATAAATATAAGTAAATTTATCATATTTTAGTATTTATAAATCATTATGTATCTACTACACTCTATTTGGGACTTGACTCCAAAGACATTTATAAATATCTACAGAACCAAGCCCAGACTAAAAGGTACTGCAAGGCATACCGTCTAAATCTAATTGCCTATTTCCATTTACGGCACCAAAATACCCCAACACAGTCACACCTTTATGTTTGTACTACATTTAGTTTGTATAAAAAAATCTGGTCCCTTGCTCTACAAACTACTGAGGTTTTACTTTGTATTGACATGCTTGATATAATGTGTTACGCAGATGCATTAAGTTTCCTTTTGTCAGAGCACCACTTAAATCTTGTTCTCATTTTGCTGTAACATTTTGAAATACAGTAGAGTATCAACAGGCACTGCTCTTCAATGTTCTTGTTGATGCATTTTTTGTTGCTTTAGAAATTGGTATATAAACTACTTTTTACCAGGATACTCTGTTTGTAGGATAAAGGAGGACAAACTATTTGAAGTGAATTGGGAAGAAATCCAGAACTTACGAAGAAAGGAGGTGCTAGGTCAGTATTCTTTTACCTTGCTCTAGCTCTTTACTAAACAACAACAGTTCAGACTAGTCAGTGTTGAAAGCATTTACAGAGGAAAACTAAAGTCTTGATCAAATGATTGACTTTGTTTTTCAAAGGGTAAAAAGCAGTGTTTGGAAAAGAAAACAATGCCAGTTACTTCTTTTATTTCCTTTTTAGCTCACCTGAGCACGAAGTGCTCATGGTGAGCTATTGTGATCGTGCTGTGTCCGTCGTGCGGTGTGCGTCGTCCGTCGTCAACTTTTTACCTTGTGTACGCTCTAGAGGCCACATTTTCAGTCCAATCCTCATGAAACCTGGTCAGAATGTTTGTCTCAATAAAATCTCGGACGAGTTCGAAATTGGGTCATGTGGGGTCAAAAACTAGGTCACTAGGTCAAATCTTAGAAAAACATTGTGTACGCTCTAGAGGCCACATTTTCAGTCCAATCCTCATGAAACTTGGTCAGAATGTTTGTCTTGATGAAATCTCGGACGAGTTCGAAATTGGGTCATGTGGGGTCAAAAACTAGGTTACTAGGTCAAATCTTAGAAAAACCTTGTGTACGCTCTACAGGCCACATTTTCAGTCCGATCCTCATGAAACTTGGTCAGAAGGTTGTCTTGATAAAATCTCGGACGAGTTCGAAATTGGGTCATGTGGGGTCAAAAACTAGGTCACTAGGTCAAATCTTAGAAAAACCTTGTGTATGCTTTAGAGGCCACATTTTCAGTCAGATACTTGTGAAATTTGGTCCGAATGTTTGTCTTGATAAAATCTCGGACAAGTTCGAAATTGGGTCATGTGGGGTCAAAAACTAGGTCACTAGGTCAAATCTTAGAAAAACCTTGTGTATGCTCTAGAGGCCACATTTTCAGTTCAATCCTCATAAAACTTGGTCAGAATGTTTGGGTTGATAAAATCTCGGACGAGTTCGAAATTGGGTCATGTGGGGTCAAAAACTAGGTCACTAGGTCAAATCTTAGAAAAACCTTGTGTACGCTATAGATGCCACATTTTCAGTCCAATCCTCATGAAACTTAGTCAGAATGTTTGTCTTGATAAAATCTCGAACGAGTTCGAAATTGGGTCATGTGGGGTCAAAAACTACGTCACTAGGTCAAATCTTAGAAAAACCTTGTGTATGCTCTAGAGGCCACATTTTCAGTCAGATACTTGTGAAATTTGGTCTGAATGTTTGTCTTGATAAAATCTTGGACGAGTTTGAAATTGGGTCATGTGGGGTCAAAAACTAGGTCACTAGGTCAAATCTTAGAAAAACCTTGTGTGTGCTGTAGAGGCCACATTTTCAGTCAGATACTTGTGAAATTTGGTCAGAATGTTTGTCTTGATAAAATCTCGAACAAGATGGAAATTGGGTCGTGTGGGGTCAAAAACTAGGTCACTAGGTCAAATCTTAGAAAAACCTTTTGTACACTATAGAGGCCACATTTTCAGTCCAATACTCTTGAAAAATGGTCAGAATGTTTGTCTTGATTATATCTTGAAATAGTACGAAAATGTGCCATGTTGGGTCTAAAACTAGGTCACCAGGTCAAATCTAAGAAAAACGTTGTGTATGCTCTAGAGGCCATATTTTCTGTCCAGTACTCTTGAAAGTTGGTCAGAATGTTTGCCTTGATAATATCTCTGACTAGTTTGAAAATGGGTCATGACGGGTGAAAAACTAGGTCACTAGGTCAAATCTTAGAAAAACCTTGTGTAAGCTCCAGAAGCCACATTTTCTGTCTAATACTCTTGAAAGTTGGTCAGAATGTTTGTCTCGATGATATCTCAGTAGCATTTGAAAATGGGTCATGTGGGGTCAAAAACTAGGTCACCTGGTCAAATCTTAGAAAAACCATATGTACACTGTTGTGGCTACGTTTTTTGTTCAATACTCTTTTAAAGTTGCTCAGAATGTTTGCCTTGGTAATATCTTGGATGAGTTTGAAAATAGGTCATGTTGGGTCAAAATCTAGGTCACTAGGTCAGATCTTAGAAAAACCTTGTGTACGCTGTAGAGGCCACATTTTCAGTCCAATACTCTTGAAATTTGGTAAGAATTTTTGTCTAATGATATCTTGGACCAGTTTGAAAATGTGTTATGTTGGCTGAAAAACTAGGTCACTAGGTGAAATCTTAGAAAAACCTAGTGTATGAATGACTCTCAGAAAGAAGCCTTTTGAAAACACTCTTTGAAAATGAGAAAATGCTGGTATCCAGCATTTTTTCCCTTTTTCACAATGTTTTCTACCCCTTTGAGAGACCAGTCCCACAGCTTGTTCCACATATTATTTGTTTTATGCAGAAGGTTCAGACTGATGAGTTTAAAATTTTATTGTTTGGTAATACATATATCTCACAAGACGTTGGAAATTGGTTGTGCTTGGTCAAAAGGCTCAGGTGAGCGACTCCAGGGCCATCATGGCCCTCTTGTTCCATAATGTTTTCAAATGCCATCTTTCTCAGGGTCGTTAAAACACAGGATTGTGAGGTAAAAGGTTAAAGGCTGGTTTGGTCGTTATTTGATGTTTAATACCATTTTCAACAAAATTTCAAGTTTAAAATGTCTAAAGTACATGTACCTCTTTCCACTCTTCTCCTTTCCCATAATACTTTTAGCCTTTTTAAGAGAAATCCCGTCGTAAGAGCAACATTTAATTTGTCATCTCCAGATGAATTGGGGAGTAATGCATTTGCAAGAGGTATCCATCCATGTCAGCCTGTGCAGTCAGTCCAGACTGATATGGGTCGAAACTTTTTGCTATTCATA
This sequence comes from Tridacna gigas, assembly GCA_945859785.2. Lineage (NCBI taxonomy): Eukaryota > Metazoa > Mollusca > Bivalvia > Cardiida > Cardiidae > Tridacna > Tridacna gigas. The sequence continues at coordinate 24,496,662 of OX244028.2, forward strand.
AATTTTCTACATGTCTGAGGACCATACTTCCTCATGACCTATTCAGTGGTTAGAGAAAAAGGTTTTATGGATCCATAATAATGTGACAACTTGCTACCCCTTTCCTAGATCATTGCTCAAATACCTACATGTACAATATTGATGCGTTGAAATTTTTGTAGTTTGGTAAAGTGTTTTATGCAGCAAAGACGCACACGCTATTTGTAAACATTAACCCTTTCCCAAACAAGCCCTGGTTTTCATGTGTCTGCAGTACAAGTCTTTTGAAAACACTGTGGGAAAAGGAGAAATTGCTCGTAACGAGCAATTTCTCCTTTTCCCACAGTGTTTTCTACCCTTTTTGATAACTTTTTGCCATTTTCATCAAATTTGAAACTGTTGTCTGCAAACTCTTTCGATTTGGACCAGTCCAAAATTTGTCGTTTGGGAAAGGGTTAAGGGAAAGGAAGAGAATGCTGGTACCCATCATATTCTTTTTTTTCTTTTTCATTTTCAAAGGTAAATTCCATCATTTGAGCAACAATCTATTTAACTCCATAGCAGATACGAAAATTGCAAGTATTTTCAGATGACAATTTGAATCTGGCTCAAATGATGGGATTTACCTCGGAAAGGATCACAAACATTGTAGGAAAAGTAGAAAAAAAGGCATTTTTTTTTTTCTTTTCCCACTATGTTTTCAAAAGTTTTCTTCCTCAGGGTTGCTTAAAAATGGGTTTTGGAAAAGGTTGAACCTATGCAATTGTTTTCAGTATGAAGAGCCAAAAAATGTATTCTGGTAATAAGTTAACAGTACTGAGTGGCTTTTTTTTCATTCATAGATGCAATGGAGAGAAGTCTTGTAGAGGCTGAGACCTTTGAGACTTTGAGACAGAACTTTGCCAATGAAAAAGAACATGCTTTACAACAAGCCTTAGAAGAGTAAGTATGACCTATAAAGGTGTTTTATAAAGTTAACCAGATCATCTCCCTTTTTCATATAGTCTTGATTTCTGTACATTTTTTGAAAAAAAAAAAGAGATAACAAAAAATTATAGGGCTTTTATGTAGATCATAATTCAATATATTGAAGCCTCTGATGTGATTTGTTCAGAGAGCAGATAAGGGTCAGCTTACTCATCTGTGCAGTCAGATCTTTGGCAGGATAAAATTTTAAAATCGAGTGAAAACAAAAAATAGAGCGACCTTGCAATATTTGACCTGTTTTTAAAGTTTTTTTTCTGCTAGCGGCTAACATTTGGAAGGACCATACCATAATAGATTGTCATCTTCATAATAGTTTCCAAACGTTTGAAAGTTATGATTTAACCCTTTACCAAACGTCAAAAATATAGACTGGTCCAAATTGAAAGCATTTGCAGATGACAAAATAAACGTGATTGAAAAATTGAAATTTGTTTTGGGAAGGATCGAAAACATTGTGGGAAAAGGAGAAAATGCTGGTTACCAGCATTTTCTCCTTTTCCCACAATGTTTTTAAAAGGCCTCCTTCTCAGGGTCGTTAAAAGTCGAGATTGTGTGGTAAAGGGTTAAATATATTTTAACACCTGCTTTGTTTACTTTTGGCAGCTACTGGGGCTTTAAGGAAGGGTCAAATTTGATAGACATAAACTTGACTTGTACATTAATTTCCCAAGGAAGGGTCCCAAGGAGGGACAATTCAGTTGTATAGATGTAAGATTCACATTGCTTTGGCATTAGGTTTTCTTGGGGAGTGTAGTAATGCAAAACATTTCAGAGCCCTAGCCTTGTACAGGTGAAACCCAGGACATACATGAATAGATGAAATGTCACTGTGATTTGATTTAACCCTTTACCACATGATCCCGAGTTTTAACGACCCTGATGAAAAAGCCTTTTGAAAACATTGTGGGAAAAGGAGAAAATGCTGGTTACCAGCATTTTCTTCTTTTTCTACAATGTTTTCTACCCTATTAAATGAAAGTTCCATCATTTGGGTCGCATTTAAATTGTCGTCTGCAAATGCTTTCAGTTTGGACTTGTCAACATTTCTGTTGTTCGGTAAAGGGTTAAAGTAATGTTGGAAGCAGGATGAATCACTATTCAATCAATCAATAGCTTAAAAACGAATGAAACTTTTTATTGAACTTTACAGTGAAGAAATGATGTCCACAGCTCAAATACAGAGTGTGTTAGAGAGCAATGACAAGAATATGACTATGCTGCTGGATGATCTGGCTAAACAGGTAATATCTCTCACATTTTGTATTCATCTTGCAACTAGCTGACAGATGATACCTTTCATTAACATAAAACTTTATCCAACTATTGTTTTTAGAAAAACGAAATTCCTCACTCAAATGGTTTATTCATGAACAAGTGAAAGCTTACCAGTTAGCAAGAAATTTTATCTGACAATTTATTTTAGAATGAGAAAATACTTCTTTCAAAGAGATTATTCATGAAAAAGGGAGAGCTTTTTTTTGTCATGTAGCATAAAACTTTATCCAACATTTCCTAAGACAGATTATTCATGAACAAGTTAAAACTTTTCATTTAGCATAAAACTTTATCATACAGTTATTTTGAGAACAAGGAAATACCTTCCTTAAAAAGACTGTTTATGAACTGGTGTGAACAAATTCATCTGATATTATTAAAATGATGTCACATCATGCACCACCAGGTTTTTTTGCCTATTGACTATGTAAATCCTTCACATGTTGTGTTTCATGGAAATCCCAGGTCATTACCAAGCATGCAAATATTGATCTAAGTTTGAATTTCATTGATTGAGTATCCCAAAAACTGTATATGTTTGCAAATTAACTAGGCTGATACTGTCAGACACTCTGTGGAAGTATCACTATTATATAACTTGGCAGAGAAAAATATTCATGACTTGGCAAACCCTGCAGGCTAACCAAAAGAGTTAAGTTTGTAAGAAAAAATTATGTCAACTTTAACATGTTAAAGGTATCAATACAGACTAAGTTATGAAGATCTCAGAGTTAAATATATCTGAGTTTTTACTACTTGTGTATTTAGTAACCAAGCAGGGGAAAAGGAAATTTACTTATACTTTGTACTTTCAATTTATATTTGATTGACAGGAGAGATTACAGAAAGAAGCCTTTGAAGCACTACAGTTACAGAAGGACATCAAACATCAGAGAATCCAAAACCAGATTGGTTTGATCCAGGAAGAATTGGCCAAACTAACTGTGGTAGAGATAGAAAAGAGAGGTCAAAGGACGGAGGATGAGATTGTAAATACAGAGATCTTTTTTTACTTTTTCCTGGGCTGTTTTTGAAGAAAATGTTGAGGTGTTGCTATGGACCTGTCATTGTCTGTGTTGATGGTAGCCATGGTGTAGTGCAAAAACTGACATTTTCTCATATCTTTGTAATTACCGTAGACATTTCCTTCAAATTTGGCTAGCTGTAAACTGTCAAAGGGTGAACTTATACCAGAAGGGCAGGTGATCCACATGACATTTTTGACACATCTATGACCCTTCTTTCACTTTCAATTTTCATTAAAAATGCAATCATTGCCCAGCATTGGTGCCAGCATCCTTTTGTTAAAGTTTTTCGTAATATTCAAATATGTCATAGTTTGAGTTAAATTTTATTATATAACTAGCCTGGTTTTTAGCTCCACTGGCCGAAGGCCAGCGGGCTTATGTCATGGCCCGGTGTCCGTCGTGCATCCGTCCGTCCGTCCGTGCGTCCGTCTGTGCGTTAACTTTTATTTCAAACATCTTCTTCTCTGAAACTACCCATCCAATTTTCATGAAACTTCACAGAAATGATCCTGCCATGGTCCTCTTCAGAATTTCTTGAAAGAATTTGATTCCTTCAAAAACTCTGGTTGCCAAAACTGAAAAATATTGGAAATCTTTAAAAATCTTCTTGTCTGAAACCATAAGGCATAGGGCTACCAAATTTGGCATGTAGCTTTATGTGGTAGACCTCTATCAAGTTTCTTCAAATTATAGCCCTGGGGTCAAAATTGGCTCTGCCCCAGGGGTCACAAGTTTTACATAGGCTTATATAGAGAAAACTTTAAAAATCTTCCAGTACCTAGCCTAGAGCTACCAAATTTTGCATGTAGCTATATCTAGTGGGCCTCTACCAAGTGGGCCAAAACTTTAGCCCTGGGGTCAAAATTGGCACCGCCGCAGGGGTCTCACAAGTTTTACATGGGCTTACATAGTGACAACTTAAGAAATCTTCCTGTTTTGATTTTTTTTTTTGAAATTAGCTTTGCATCAGGGGTCTTATGTTTTACAGAGGCTTCATATGGACAAAACTTGAAAATCACTTTAGTTACAGCATAGACTTGTATTATTTTGGCATGTGGCTTTATCTTGTGGACCTCTACCAAGGTTCAACTAATTATAGCTCTGGGATCAAAAATGGCTTTGCCCAGCGGGTCTCAACTTTTACATGGGCTTTTACAGAGAAAACTTCAGTCTTTATTTTGAAATCATTTGGCTCAGAATTGAAATGTTTACTATTTATGGTTTGTATTTATAAGCCAGTGGAGCGATACAGGGCCATCATGGCCCTCTTTGTTAATCTAATATATACCCATTACATAATTCATAAACATACACAAATTTTTGAGATCAGCATTGCCTGATGTCATGAAAGCATTATACAACATCTTAGTGACAAAACTACATATCTACAAAACTTACCTTTGATAATCTTTCCAGTTCAGAGTGTAATTTCAGTTCAGAGAATAATACTACATTTCTTGGCTAAAAGCCTATGTACCCATTAGAATAGTTCAAATGTGTACCCACAACACAGGTTTAACCCTTTACCACACAGTCCCAAGTTTTAATGATGCTGGGGAAAGGGCCTTTTGAAAACATTGTGGGAAAAGGAGAAAATGCTGGTAACCAGCTTCTTCTCCTTTTTCCACAATGTTTTCTACCCTATCAGAGACAATTTACATCATTTGATTCGTATTTCAGTTGTTGTCTGCAAATGCTTTCAATTTGGACCAGTCTACATTGTTGTCGTTTTGTAAAGAGTTAAATGAAGAAGTAACGGTTTAATGATTTGATAAAAACCGTCTATTATCTTGACCCTTGGGATTCCTTTTCAGAATCGTCTCGCTGAAAAGAGGGTAGCTCTTATAGAGCTTTTGTCTCAGTTGATGTACGAGCAAGACAGAAGACAGTCGGAACTTAGGAAACGCCTTGTAAGTCTCCAGGTGTACATTTTATATGCATAATTTGGTGTGTCTATGGTGATGTAGCAGATACCATTTGAAGATAGTTTTGAGAAAGGAGCAGTTGCTTATTGGAACAATTACTGCCTATCCCAACTGTTGATGTCTTTAGCACCTTATACTGCTATAAATTGAACCACTGTTTTGTTTAGTATTTTGGCCATACCCTTTTTGAAGAGTTTTTAAAGTTTGGAAATATGGCAATAGCCAAAATACTGAAAAAATGAATGATTTAATTGCAAAATAATGAACAAAAGAATTATTTACTTCATATTTGTATATTCATTCCTTGAGGAATTTACAGTCATCCTATGGTATGTAGTTGTTTGCCAATAGCAGTAATTTGCTCCTTGTCCCTCTGCGTGATGTACCATCCCATAATGTTTGGTTCCTTTTAATGACCCAATGTGTTTTATGGTGTGGCCCTAGTTTTCTGTCCATCCTGGTGGGGCTACAGTTTGTTAAACCCAGGACACACATAAGTGAGAAGTTAAGTAAAGAATGAGCTTTTCAATATAACAAAAAGAAAAAAAGATCAGTGAAATAAAAAATAAAATGATAAACAAAGCAATAGATAACTATTTTTTTTTTGCATTTCACATTATAGGAAGAGATGGAACAACAAAGGTTAGATGGTCAAGTTGACTACTGGCTAGTACAGTTCCAGAGGTTGATGGACCAGAAACCCCAGGCTCTTATAGACAGGGTACATATCACCTATTATTATACCCTCTATCACAGATGTCTAGGTTCAGTATCAGTTGTGTACACTTAACTCTTTACCTCACAACAAAATTTTAGACTTGTCCAAACTAAAAGCATTTGCAAATGACAAATTAAATGTGGCTCAAATGATAGCATTTTCTGCTTTTTTCACAATGTTTTGAAAAGCCCTTTCGGTCAGGGTCATTAACTCAAGATTGTGTGATAAAGAGTTAAGGCTTTTTTAAGCAGTCTTTTGTTTATAAAATTTTGTGGGACAAGGAGAAAATGCTGGTAAGTTTTCAATCCTTTGAAACACCATTCCTATCATTTGTGTAACATTCTAATTTGTTAATGACTTATATTTTTGAGATGGGTCAGAGTAAAATGTTGTTGTTATTTTAAATGGTTTAGGATTATTATAGAAAGCTTGAGATTGCTCTTTTTGACTTACTATTATAATTATACATATATCATTAAAATTGAAATTGCATGTAATAATCAATTTTATCTACTTTCTACCTTTCAAAAACATTATGGGAAAAGGATATGCTGTTTGCCAGTGTTGCCAGCATTCAATGTGGACAAGTCTTAAAATTTTGTCATGTGTAAAGATTTAAGTCACCTCTTTTGACAATTCATGTTTATATTATTGCAGGAACAGAACCTTGAGATTGCCATAGTCAAGCCAAAATATTGTGGAAATGGATGAAATACTGGTTGCCAGCATTTTCTCTTTTTCCTGCAATGTTATCTGCCCTTTCACAGACAAATTTTATTATTTGAGCCACATGTAATAATTTATTGTGTGCAAATACTTTCAATATTTACAAGTATAAAATTTTGTCGTGTGTAAAGATATAACTCACCTCTAATGGCAGTTCATGTTTATATTATTGCAGGAACAAAACCTTGAGATTGCTATAGTCAAGATACTGGAGAAATCTAATGCACATGACTATATCCCAGTGTTTGCTAGACACAGAGTTAGCATTGAGACTTTGATGCAAATGACAGAAGATGACTTGAAGCAGGTAATTGTTTTATTAACCCTTAGACTGCTAAGCGCGACTCACCGACCTTTTGCAGACAGTGTAGATCATGATCAGACTGTACAGAATGTGCAGTCTGATCTTTGATCTACACTGTCCAATAAGGAGATATGTTTTCACCAAAAAATAACTTTGAAATAGCAATATTTGGTTTTTTACTATGGGCTTGAAAGTTTTATTGAATTTATTTAGCAGTGTAGGGGTTAAATATTTTGTGTCAGAATTTTCTAATGAAAGCTAAGTTGCAAGTTTTGACTCATGAATCGGCCAAAATACTCCTTGTTCAGATTTGATAAAAGCTTTTATAAAATCAGTAAGCAAGATTTTTCACCGCCTTTGTTTATGCAGAAAGCAGCCAGTGGCTTGGAAAGGCTTGAGCATAGCCCAGCTAGGGGTGCATTGATTAAAGTCAGGACCAGTGATATAGAATTAAAACAGTGTTGAAATCAGTGTTAATGCCCAAAGTGCTACATATATAAAATGGTTTTTTTTTTTCTGTCTCATTGGCCAAGCCCACTAGCTCAGAAGGTAGGATACATGGTTAATGATCTAAGTGTCATGAGATCAAACCCCAGCTTGGCCAAGTCTATTTTATGGATTGATGATTGTCATAATGACAGAAATTACTCTTCTCTCACCAATGAGCATTGTTTAGACCTAATGTATGTGAGAAAGAAGACCTTTTGCTTAGAACGAGTGTTGTATGTACTGGTAAAAGGAATTTCCAGGAAGACATGGCTAGGTGTACACTGGCACCAATGATATGACTTGAAATTAATATGAAAACAACATAAACTCTGTAACAGATGACAATTTGTAGTCTCATCCAAATTATAAGTAGTTGAAGATTTCAAAATAAATGAGGCTAAAATCCAGCATTTCCTCCTTTTCCCGCATTGTTTTCAAAAGCCGCTTTTCTTAGGATCAGGAAAACACTGGATTGTTTGCTAAAGGTTTTCTGAAGCCCACTCCCTGTGCCCCCCCCCCCCCCAAAAAAAAGGTAATTTCTAATGTAGGAATATAACACCTTTTTATGGTTAAAAATTTACAGATGGGTATATATGAGCTGGGTATCAGGAAGGATATCCTCAGGAATGTGGAGGCATACAGAGATGAAAATGGATCCTTGATTGTAGGAAAATCATCTGAAGAGGTAAGTTTTCATATTCGTCTTTACAAATGAAAACAATTATCTGTGAAGCATGTTGTTAGGCAGAGCTGTCTTCTAAGGTTAACTCTTTGTCACACAATTACAACTTTGACAAGCTTGATAAAGTGGCCTTTTGAAAGCATTATGGTAAAAGGAGAAAATGCTGGTAACCAGCATTTTCTCCTTTTCCACAATGTTTTCTGTCCTTTTACAGACAAATCTCACCATATGAGCCATATCTAATTTGTTGTCTGCAAATGTTTTTAATTTGGACAAGTGTAGAATTTTGTCGTGTGTTAAAGAGACAAGGTAACTAACCCTTTGCAGGGCCAGGAAGCTCAGCTGATAACATCCAGGGCTTGAAAACAAGGGGTCATGGGTTTGAATCTGGAGCTTGGCAATTTTCTCTTTATGGATTAATGATGGTCATTGTGACAGGATTCATTCCTTTCCCACTGCTGATCATTGATGGATGTGTTTGTGTGAAACCAGCCAGAGGCTTGGGAAGAATATTGTGCAAAACAAGGGTCAAGGAAATTCCAGAAAAGCATGAAAGGGTGCACTGGTGGCTGTGATATAACTGAAATAATGTTTAAAAAAAAACATTAAATACCATACAAACAAACTGAATAAATCTTTACCAAACTATCCCAAGTTTTTTTTTTTTTTTTTTTTTAATTCTTAGAAAAGAGGCTTCTGATAACATTGTAGGGAAAGGAGAAAAGAAATAAAGGAAGACATTTGTTTTAGCTTGACTGTTTCCCAAAAATCATCTAGATGTTGTCATAGCCCTGTCTTGGTCTGTGTTGTAGTTGTTACTGAAAAACTTTGCCATTTTCTTATATCTGTCATTACTGCAGATATTAACTTACCAACCTGATTTGCTAACTGAGATTAGCATTTAACCTTTTACCACACAGTCCCAAGTTTTAACGACCCTGTGGAAGAAGACATTTGAAAACATTGTGAGAAAAGCAGAAAACATTGGCAACCAGCATTTTTTACTTTTCCCACATTGTTTTCTACCCAACCAAAAACAAAAATCAATTTCTGAGTCACACTCATCTTGTGTTCTGCAAATGCTCTCGATTTGGACAATGTCATGTCTAAAATTTTGTTATTTAGTAGAGTTAATTATCATAAGTGGAACCCATACTGTAGGGCAGGTAACCTGCAAAATATTTTTCTTTGCTTTTTCAACTTTTCATTACAAAAAGCAACTGCAGTGGAATACTAACACCTGCATGTCGTGGTCTGTTTTATGACAGTTCTAGTTTCATTTAAGTTTGGTAACTTGCAGGAGAGAGAACCGATTCATCCTAATCCTACAGCGCCACCTTTGGAAGAAGCAGGAGTTTTAAGACAGAGTTCTGTGACAGCCAGGGGACTTAACTCTGAGTGCTGCATTTGTCTGAATAATGTGGTGTGTATAATATTATTACATATTTACAAGATGATAAAATTTCAAACTTGTCCACATCGAATGAGTTTGCAAACAGCTAATTAAAGTTGGTTCAGGTGATAAGAAAGTATACAAAACATTGCGGGAAAAGGAGAAAATACTAGTTACAACTTTTTCCTCCTTTTTTTCCACACTGTTTTGAAAAGCTTTTGTCCTCAAGGTAGTTAAAACCGAGGATTGTTTGGTAAGTGGATATTCCTCTGATGTTTTAATTGTACCACCTTAACCCTTTACCGCACTTAATGCCTCTTAACAACCCTAGGAAAGAAGCTTTTTGAAAACATTGTGGGAAAAGGATAACCAGCATTTTCTCCTTTTCCCACAATGTTTTCTACCCTATCAAAGAAAAATTGCACCATTTGAGCCACAATCAAATTGTCGTCTGCAAATGCTTTCAATTTGGACAAGGCTAAAATTTTGTAGTCTAGTAGAGGGTTAATTATGTAACAGTAGACAAAACTTACAATTGTCTTTGTAAAGTAAAGGATAAGTTAAATGTAGCACTAATGATGAGAAAAGATCAAAAACATTTTGGGAAAAGGAGAAACTGCTGTTCACATTTCAAAAAAATCATTTTGGTCCCTATACAGGTGGATTTGTTTGTGTTCTGTATGTTTACTTTTTCCTCTCTCTGAGATTGATGAGTCATGTAAAATTGATACTAGTATTTCTTGATCAAGAAGAAAATTTCTTCAAAGAAAGAAAAAAGGATCCACATATTCATGTACTTGTGTATTAAATTTTTACCAAACCACAAATTCTGGACTTCCCCCAGTTAAAAGCTGCAGACGACAATTTCGAAAGTAATATGAATAAACTGAAGTTCTTTGACAGGGCAGAAAACATTGTGGAAAAAGGAGAAAATGCTGGCTACTAGCATTTTCTTCTATTCCATCAGTGTTTTCAAAAGCATTCTTCTTCAAGGCCGTTAAAACTTGGGATTGTACTGGAAAGGATTAATGTAGACATCGCCACTTTTGACCTTATGAGTTAGAAGATTTTGTCAAATACATTTTTTTTTTTGTTTTTTCTTTTCAGTCTGAGGTTTTGTTCCTGAACTGTGGACATGTTTGTACTTGCATAGAGTGCTCTCAGAGTGTCAGTCAGTGTCCACTTTGCCGTGCTGATATTATCAAGAGGGTCAGACTGATTTCAGCACTTGCGTAGCCTGACATATCTACTCAGATTTTTTATACCCCTGCAAGAAAAACCTTTTTTTTTGAGATGCACTGAAATTATCTTGTCTGCTGCCTGTCCATCCATCTTCCCACTGGTATATTTAGCCATGCTGTGTGGAAAGGGAGCTTAACCCTTTCCCAAACGACACTTTTGGACTGGTCCAAATTGAAAGAGTTTACAGACGACAATTTTAAATTTGATGAAATTGGCAGAAAGTTATCAAAAAGGGTAGAAAACACTGTTATGAGCAATTTCTCCTTTTCCGACAGTGTTTTCAAAAGACTTGTACTGCAGACACATGAAAACCGGGGCTTGTTTGGGAAAGGGTTAATGCATCTCCATGATAAATTATACCCTTCAAGCCATCACATAATTGTGGACCAAAATAGCCACTTTTAAAAACCGACTTAATCATGAGGTAGACTGGTCCATGGACATACAGAAAACTGAGGAAGAGTGAAAAATTTCAGTTCAGGTCAGCCTGTGCGGACTGCGCAGGCTGACCTGGATCGATACCTTGTGCAGATGCATCATGCCCCCTTTCTCAGAGTAGGGCTCATTTGTATCCTGACATCCTCTTTGAAGTTTACCTGACATTGGACTGAATATTTTTACAACCATTAACCAGGAATCATAAATTTATTTAGATGTCTGCTTCAAAGGGTTGAAGAATTATCTCCCCTTGGACCTAGAAGAGTTGTTTGTAATGCATGTTGAGTTTAAACTCCGTTAAATACAATCCTGTATTTAGTATCAATCTGAACTCCTTTAAATATACTCCTGTATTTATTATTAACTCTTTACCACACAACAACATTATAGACTAGTCCAATTTCAAAGCATTTGCAGATGCCAAATTTAGCTTTGGAACAAACAGGCTTAAGCTCTCTGATAGAGCAGAAAACATTGTGGGAAAAGGAGAAAATGCTGGTTACCAGCATTTTCTCCTTTTCCCACAATGTTTTCAAAAGCCTTCTTTCCTAGGGTCCCGAAAACCCGGGATTGTTTGGTAAAGGGTTAATCCAAGGAGCTGAAATTTTAGACTTGCCCAAATTGAAAAAATTTTAAATTGTACAAAGTGAGGTGCATTTGAAGATGACACTGTTGTCCACATGAAGGAAAGTGTCTTTGAAAGGTTAAGCTTTATAAAAAATGTTTGCAGACAAACAATATATACTAATGACTTTACCCTTTACCACACACTCGTATGTGTTAAAGACCCTGTGGAAGATAAGAAAAAGGTGTTTGAAAACATTGTGGGAAAAGAAGAAAATGCTTGTAACTAGCATTTCCTCCTTTTTCCAGCAATGTTTTCTACCTGTTCAAAGACAAATTACATGTAGATCATTTGCAAAATGTTTAATATGTTGTCTGCAGTTGCTAAAACCCATTACCACACAATCCTGAGTTTTAACAACCCTAGTAGATTAGACTTCTGAAAACATTGTAGGAAAAAGAGAAAATACTGGTAACCAGCATTTAATCCTTTTCCCACAATGTTTTCTACCCTATCCAAGAGATAAAACTTCATTTCAGCAACATTTAATTTTTTGTCTGCACATGCTTTGACTTTGGACCAGTGCAAAATTTTGACGTTTGGTAAAGACTTAAATGTTGACAGATCTAAAATGTTGTCATCTGGTAGCGAGGCAAGTACCAGGATAGTTGTTTTACAGCAGTGTGAGGTCTATAATAATCAGGGAATAAGCATTACTGCTGCTTTATACACTGTTGACTGTTTAAGTAGAGTCTGTTTAACTCTTTAACTAACCATTAACTCTTTACCTAAAAAACAAAATTTTGGACTAGTCCAAAATGACAGCATTTGCAGACAACTATAAACGTGACTCAAAAAATTGAATTTTTTTTTAGAAAGGGTAGAAAACATTGTAGGAAAAGGAGAAAATGCTGGTTACTCCTTTTCCCACATTTTCAAAAGGCTTTTTCTTCTGGGTTGTTAAAAGTTGTGATCATGTGGTAAAGAGTTAATGGGCTTTCTACAGCTTTAGTTACCTTTGCAGCCAGTGTAGATCAAAAATGTGTAGTCTGATCTTTGACTTACATTCTACAATGTCGGCTTTGGTGAATCACAAAAGGCAGCAGCAAAATTGCAATTATTTGGTCTTATTCTGGAATGAAAATGTCCATTGGATTTATTCAGTGCTTTTAGGGTTGGCAACAAAAGTTTAGAATTTGTTGATATTAAAAGCCTGTTACAAAAGTAATTGTGGCCCAAATGAATGATTGGGTTGGAAGGGTTCAAAAACTCTGGGCAAAAAGGAGAAAATGCTAGTTACCAGCTATTTCTCCTGTCCCCTCACAATGTTTTCTAATGCCTACTTCTTGGGGTTGAATGGTAAAAAATTAACTAATTTCCATGCAGAATGATTTTACACATACTTTCAAATGGCACAGTTGATTCAAAGGAGAAACATTGGAAGAAAAGAAATTAATGTTTCAGTAAAAGAGTTGATACATTATGGTTGAAGGAGCATTTGCTTGTTACAAGCAAACATTCTTTTATCCTCAATGTATTATTTTCTATGCGGGCACCTATACATTCTCATATATGTATATTCATTGTAACTGGATTAAGAGATTATGCTATTTTTACACATGTACCCTGTAGGGTATGGACTGAAGTATTGTATGTAAATTTATCGTATCAGTAATTATGGAAATTCAAAATGAATGTTAACCAAAATCAATTTTCAAATTAAGAAAACGTTTATGTATTTTAATCCATTATTTATATTTCAATTTTTTCACTGTTTTTTTTTTGGGAGGGGGGGGGGTTTGCAGGGGGTTGTATGTGAATGATCTAGCTGAAATCTGATTTTTTTTTTTTTTTTGTCATGAAATAATGCAAAATTTTAATAAAGTGCTGTTTTTTGCCAGTATTTTACAGTATACATGTATTTATAAAAATTGTCAGAAATGGTAGCCAGCATTTTCTTCTTTTGTGACAGTGTTTTCTACTCTTTCAAGGACAAATCCCACCACCACCTAAGCCATGTTTGTCATCTGCAAATGCATTGGATTTCGGCCTGTCCAAAATTTTTCTGCCTTGTAAAGAGTTAAGTTGTAGCCTTCAAATGCTTTCATGGACTTTTCTGAATTAAGTATGAAGTGGATGGACCAAAGTGGTGCTACGGTTTTTTGAACTCGGCTTTTTTCAAGGAAACCATCAAGGTATTGTTATAGCCCTGATGTCTGCCACGTCGTGCAAAAACTTTGGCACTTTGCAGTATCTCTGGCATTACTGAAGATATTTGCTTCAAACTTGTACTAGTTGTTAACTACCAAAAGGAAAACCCATACATCAGGGGCAGGTAACCATCAAAATATTTTTGACATAGTAATGCCCCTTTTTTGAATTTGAATTTTCCCAAAAGCAAGTGTAGACGAGCTTTGGTACCCCCATGCAGTACTCTTGTTTTGAGGTGCAATTGTCCTGTTTGTGTTACCAGTATCTCCAAAATATGTATATACACGTACAATGCTATTTGTTGAAATATTCTGCTGTGTTCTGCTGCATTTTTATTGTGGCTGTTTTCGAAGAAAACAAGGTGTTGTTGAAGCCCTGGCATCATCTGCATCATCATTGTCGTCGTACAAAGCTTTGACATTTTATAATATCTCTATTATCTCTATTACTTCAGAAGATATTTACTTCAAGCTCGGTCAAGTTGTTAACAATCAAAAGGGGAACCCTAACAACAGGGGCAGGTAACCATCCAAATATTTTTGACTGTTATGCCTCTTTTTTGACGTAGAAATTTCAATAACTTTGACATACATTACATGTATCTCTGTTATTACTAAAGAAATTTACTTGAAACTTGGACTGGTTGTTAACTATCAAAAATGGTTACCAAACAACAAGAGCAGGTAACCATCAAAATATTGTGACAACAGTTATGCCCTTTTTTCAACGTAGAGTTTTCACTTGAAGCAACTGCAACGGATTGTTGGCTTCCGCATGTGGTGCTCTTGTTTATACTCTGATCAGCTAGCACACTTAAATTCATTCTGTAGCATTTATCTTGTTTCCACTGACAATGTGGTCGGCCAGTACAGATAAAGTACCAGTTCATTCTTAACTGAGTTTGTGCTAAAACTTAAGTTCCTTCACTCTTTATCAACAATCCCTTGAAATATTTGATAACATTGTGGGAAAAAGAGAATATGCTGCTAACCAGCACATACTCCTAATCCCACAATTTTTGTTTCTATCCTTTGTAAGTATATATTCCATCATTTAACTCTTTACCAAACGACAAATTTTACGCTAGTCCAAATTAAAAGCATTTGCAGACGACAAAATAAATGTAACTGAAAAGTTAAAATTTGATTCGGGAAGGGTAGAAAACACTGGGGGAAAAGGAAAATATGCTGGTTACCGGCATTTTCTCTTTTTCCCCACAATGTTTTCAAAACGCTTCTCTCACAGGTCATGAAAAGTCGGGATTGTGTGGTAAAGGCTTAAGCCACATTTAATTTTTGGGCAGCATAATTATGCATTCATATGGACAGTTTTTTTTTTTTTTTTTTTTGTTGTTGTTGTTTTTTTTTTTTTTTTTTTTCCATACACGGAAAATGATGATCATAAAAATTACTCAAGTAGAACTAAAATCTAATCAATCAATCAATCAATCAAATTGGGGACAATTAATCAAGGAATATCCTTCTGTCTAAATTCAGTTCTGGTCTTCAAGTTTCAAGATAAGCCACTTGAATGGGGGGATAATTTAATGTTGGAGGTCTAGATTCAAAGCATTTGCAGAAGACAAGATAAATGTGGCTCAACTCATATGTTAAGATTTTTCTTTGAAAGGATAGAAAACATTGTGCGAAAAGGAGAAAATGCAGTAACCAGCATTTTCTCCTTTTCCCAGACTCTTTTCTGCCCTTTTCAAAAATTACTCCATCATTTGAGCTACACTTATTCTGTCAATGGCAAACCCTTTCAGTTTGGACAAGCCTGAAAACTTGGCTCTCTAGTTGAGAGTTCAGCAATTTTCAGTCTTGGCAATCAATCACAATTAATCATTTACCTCTTGAGGGAAAAAGCCTTATGAAAACATTGTGGAAAAAGGAGAAAATGCTGGTAACCAGTATTTTCTCCTTTTCCCACAACGTTTTCTACCGTTTCAAAAACTAATTACGTCATTTGAGTCATATTTAATCTTTCGTATGCAAATGCTTTCAGTTTGAAAATTTTGTCGTATGATAAGGGCTAATCAGGGTTGTTTTATCCAATATTCTACTATCATATCCTTTAAGTGTACCTGAAAAACCTTTCAGAGTGCCTGAAAACCTAATAGAAAAAAGATAGCTTGACCCTTTACCAAAGAATCCCATGCTTTTATGACCCTACTCAAGAAGGCTTTTTATAACATTGTTGAAAAAGGAGAAAATGCCGGTAACTAGCATGTTCTCTTTTTTTGCCTCAGTGTTTTCTATCCCTTTCAAGAGAAATCAGATTATTTCAAAGCAAATGGTTTGAGTCGGGACAAGTCTAGTCTAGTCTGATGAAAGGTTAACTCTTTACCACACTATTCCAAGTTTTAAAGACCCTGGAGAAGAAAGCTTTTGAAAACATTGCAAGAAAAGGAGAAAATGCAGGTTGACCTGGGTCGATACTTTTTGCAGATACATCAAGCCCCCTTTTCACAGAGCATGGCACGTTTAGGTTCAATACCTGGAATCACATTGAAGATTTATGGCAAAAGAAGAAAATTGCTTATTACAAGCAATTTTTCATTTGGACATAAATTTTTTCAAAGTGGTCTGTGAAAATATTAGTCTGCATTTTCTCCTTTTTCCTCAATTCTTAGAGACAGAAAGTGTTCATTAATTAACTCTTTACCAAACGACAAGATTTTAGACTGGTCCAAATAGAAAGCATTTGCAGACGACAAATTAAATGTGGTACAAGTGGGGAAAATAGTATTTGAAAGGTCAGAAAACATTGTGGGAAAAGGAGAAAATGCTGGGTTCCAGCATTTTCTCCTTTTCCCATAATGTTTTCAAATGCCTTCTATTTCAGGGTTGTTAAAACTCGGGATTGTGTGGTAAAGGGTTAATGAGAGATTCAATCATACTAAATTAATGGTGTGTGTTGATGATCCAAGATCAGACTGCTCGTTTTAAGCAGTCGTATCTTCCTCTGCACAATCAGCGAAAGTTACAGATTGAATCATATCAAAATAAAGGACAGTGTAGATCCAAGATCAGACTGCATATTATATGCAGTATGGTCTTGATCCACACTCTCTGTAAACCAATGTAGTTGACAAACCTGTAGGTGCTCTTAACTCTTTATCAAACGACAGAATTTTAGACTCAACCAAATTGAAAGCAATTGCAGACGACAAATTAAATCTTGCTCAAATGATAATTTCTGTCTTTGACAAAGTAGAAAACATGGTGGGAAAAGGAAACAATGCTGTTTACCAGCATTTTCTCCTTTTCCCTTGATGTTTTCAAAGCCTTCTTCTTCAGGGTTGTAAAAACTCGGGATTGTGTGGTAAAGAGTTAAGGTTAAGACAGCTCCTCTACATCACAGACTTATGTACTGTATTGATTCTTTATTGAATTTATACTTGTTATGCTTGTATCTTGTTTAACATTATTTATACATAATGGATGATTTTTTAACAGAAATAAACAAATAAGTGAAATGCACCTGACTTTCAGTTTTAATGTACATAATATGGTATAGAAATTTGACATGCCTATATTGCCATCTACAGAATCATCATTTTGTACTTGCTGCAATCTATTAATGTGCAAATACATTACGGTTCATCCAGCCATGGTTACATAGCATATAACACATGCATCAGTCATTTATAAACACAGCCGCTATAAGCCTGGAAAGTAGCCCCGGTATTAGCATGGTAGGGACATTTATTTTTGTCGTTGAGGTCTTTGAAAAATCCTGCACAAATCCCGGTCTTCCAAATATCTATAAGTTGTATTTAGGAACTGTATACAAAGATTTGCATTAAACAGTGGTAGTTTTACATTATTTTTACCGTTTACGTTTATTATATGCGTAGTAAAAGTAGTGTTGCAACTCCTGTTTGATTTATTGGCGTGAATGATATGAAATGGGTTGGAAATTAGATCTGGCTGCTGCATACACCAACAAACCAGTCTGTTGCCTCTTAAATGAACTGAACTGAGGTATCCCTTGACCTCATGGCAGCGGCCAGTGATCGAACTGTTTCACCCTCTTGTGAGAGGTGTGAGACGAAGACTGCAAGCTGTTCTACAAGCCTTGGCAAAAGTATGCAATATTTGTGTGTGTCCATTCTCTGAAGGTCACTTTCAACTTACCGTATACCGTAAGTTTTATTTCGACATTCAATTTTCAGTGTTAACCAAACTTAAAAGCTCGTTTATCTTAAATTTGAAAGCAATATCTAAGCAAACAATTCCTATTTACCATGAGATCAAGGGATACCTCAGTTCATTTCAAAGGCAAAAGACCGGTCTGTAGGTCTATGCAGCAGCCGGATTCTAATTCCTACCTCATTTTATAGTATTCACGCCAGAAAATCAAGGTCGGTAAAAACACAGGGGGTGCAAGACTTTTTTACTGTGTATATTTTAAAGAATTTTGGGGCGAAAAAAGGCTTGATTTCTCCACAAACGTATTATTTATTGCCAATTTCTGCGTGCTACTTTTTAGCGACAGAGTTTAAATGTTACCCACTGCGGATTAATATTTGTTCTGTATAGGATAGTGATGCCTCATAAAAGACAGGTCAATCTTCGAAGAATATGACATGCGCAGAAAACGGTCTGAAATTTTGTCATTTGGTAAAGAGTTAAGGGTCTCGTTTAAAGTATTTTTAAGTGTTTAAAAGTTCCGAACACTAGTAACCCATAACCTATGGTACTAGTGGGAGATACTCGTGCATCAGAAAGAAGAGCAAGAAATTACGTAGCAGTAGACGACTTGACACATACTCGTACTTCACATTATGTGATTTTCACACCTTAACATTCGCCAAGTTCGCTCATAAAAGATCAATGCAAGCTTGTCTACTTTCATTTAGGCAAGAAACACCAAACTTCTAGATCTACACCAGTTTTCAACAGTAACAAAAAAAAAAAATTAAAATTGCCATTGTCACTGGTGTTGTCTGGTTTAACGACGTTTGCGACGCTGCAGATTCCAGTATATCTGAAGGAAATTCATGGGCCGACACGTTTGGAACACTTCGGGCATGTTCTCACTAGGGAGGGTGTCGCCGGTGCATTCTTCGTCCCGACGGCATCGACATAGGTAATCGTGGTCCAGGTTGTAGATGGAACCTTGGTAAGTTATCCGGGTACACTTCCTGGTCGGCAATCGGTTATTGGCACACCGTGGCTGTCAGAACATAAACAGATCTAGTGATTAGTTTAAAAAATGATTCTTCTGAAATCAAATATAGTCAAAATTTTCATGAAACGGGCAGTCAGCAAAATAAAAGATCGGAATTTTGCAAATTTAAATTTCTCTTCGCTAGAAGAGGGATCGTATATTATATCTAATCCCTGGCCAGAATAGGTTACGACATTCTGTTTAGCCTTATCTTGGTGTACATCGCCTTCACAAAGAATGTTATTCAGGCTAAATCATTTTTGTGGCCCCATAAATTGCTATAGATCTAATGAATGTTGTTTTATGGTGCATCGACAACTTCGGTCATTTAGCGCGCTGATATAGACCTAGAGAAGAGATTTGTATTCCAGTCATAACACGTGTTATTTCTTTCTGTGTCGCCTCGGTTTCTCTGGTGCTACGCAAAAGTACAGCAAAGCTTTGCAAAAGGACACTGCGACGTGGCCAGTACCATGGACAAAAATCTGTCACGAATCCAACACATTAGCTACGCAGAAGAGCCGCCCACTTGCTATTATCGCAGTTTAATTAAATCTATACATGACCATTCAGTGCTTTAACGACACTGGGGTAAAAGGCATCTGAAAACATGGGAAAATAATCTTGACATTTGCTTCTTTCCATTACCCACAATCTGTTCTGCAAAACGAAGCGCAATTAATTTGTCGTCTGTAAATATTAAAATGTTGTTGTATAATAAAGTGTTCCAGTGTTTCAGCCAGGACGCGTCATCGCGGGATTCCCGCAAAAAATAACGATTCCCACACATTTCCAACAATGGCACGCCAAAACTGGCGCAAAAAAATCGTGTGTGTCTCCCAAAATTCATTTTCGCGTATATAAACACGACTGGGTTACAAGCTGTATTGAAAATTAAACTTAAATTTTTGCATCAAATCTTTATTCACTTCACTAAACCAGTCTGGAATTTTCATTCCTGGTTCTCCAATTATATGTTCTTGGTATGTGAATGCGATCTAAAGCCGGTAATTTATATCTATGCAACGCTTTTCAGACGATTTTGTCTTCGTAAAAAATTTACAAAAATGAAAAGAAGAATCACTGACTTCTTCCCCCGCCCGAATCAGGGCGAGGAGCAGACAGAACCTTCAACTGCAAGTCCCAGCAAAGTAGCGAAAACCACCGGAGATCAAGACGGAACATCAAATCAGTCTTGTGGCACGACGAAAGTTCAGCCGGGAAAAAAACAGTATGATCACTCATTCCAAGAATCGTGGAAACGCGAATACCCATGGCTCGATTATTACAAAGAGAAAAATTTTTAACAATACCCCCTCCCTCCCCCATGACGTAGGTGATTGGCCCCTATTTAGGACTCAAGGAGCCAGTTGGCCCCCTTCTGAGCAATCCTAGCTGAAACACTGGAGTTCGGAAAATTACCTTTCCACAGCTATATTCGATGTAATCGTAATCGCCGTCCCGCCATGAACGATGAGCATACAGGGGTCTGTAACATCGGCAACTAAAGTCCTGCCACAGCTCCAGTAATAAAGCTCCCCGACCACGCAGGATAAGCGCCGGCTCGTTCTGGCGACAGACACGTGATGCGTGTCTCAGATTGCAGTAGCTCATCTTCACTACCATATCCATTCCTGGAAATATAAAGATTTGAGCCTTGTTTCTGGCAAAAGGGGGCTTTATGCATCTCCGTGATGCATGATACTAAGCAAGTCATGACACAATTATGCGTCCATAAAAGCCACTTTTTGTAACAATCGACTTAATCATGAGGTAGATGTATATATGTATATACGACACTCCCTTAGCAGGTCGAAACCATTGCATGTGACGGGATAAATATTGAGATTTACAAATATTGAGTTCGTTAAGTAATTATGTTTACGAGTAACTGATTAACCCTTTCCCAAACGACAAATTTTGGACTGGTCCAAACTGAAAGAGTTTGCAGACGACAATTTTAAATTTGATGAAAATGGCAGAAAGTTCTCAAATAGGGTAGAAAACACTGTGGGAAAAGGGGAAATTGCTTGGGACAAGCAATTTCTCCTTTTCCCACAGTGTTTTCAAAAGACTTGTACTGCAGACATGTGAAAGCCAGGGCTTGTTTGGGAAAGAGTTAAAAAAACAAACAACGATACCAAGTAGCTGAATAGTCGTCTTAGCTACTTGCCGACCCGTTTATACATAATTATCCTTAATTGATAAACTCTTTACCAGACAATTCCGAATTTTAACGAGCCTGATGAAGAAGGCTTTTGAAAACATTGTTGGAAAAAGAAAAAAAATGCTCTCCTTTCCCCACAATAGTAACCTTTCAGGTACAAATCCCATAAAATAAGTTTGATTTGTCGACTTCAAGTCCTTTCAAAATGGATGAGTCTAAAATGTGGTCGCCAGGTATAGAGTTAACGCAGTAGACCCTGAAATAAACTCCGCAGAAGGCGACTATAAAAACTATCCTGATAAATTAGGCCTTTAGATTGTTATCATGATATCATTTCTATACACAAATACAAGCAAAAATGTTATGGTAAACGGCAAGTCTGCTGAATACGATCAATACATCCTTTTAGCAATGCTTCAAAACGCAAAAAGTCGTTAGTCGGATTTAAAGAGTTTAAGATACATGTACATCTATATTTGTTTTCAGTCAGTTTTTAACCCATTATATCTTTATTTTATGAAACTATAATCATTCTTGTATCTTCATGATGGTTGCAAGGTTGCACAGATGACGACGGATAGAAAGTGCTCTTCATTTTCTGGCGGCTTTTAACCCGTAAGCTGCTAATCGCGACCCACTGACCTTTTGCGGACAGCGTAGATCAAGATCAGACTGCACAGAACGTGCAGTCTGATCTTTGATCTACACTGTCCGATACGGTATTTTCTTTCCGGTGAAATCAACTTTGAAACCGCAATGTTTGAGCTTTTAGTATTGAGTAGAAATTTGCCTTTCATTTATTCAGCAGCCTAAGTGTTAAAGAAATTGCAGTCATGCAGTTTTACACGAGGACAAATCCCTCGGGTTTCTTTATCACTTACACCACGTATATTGGTAATTTATCCATGTTTACACAGCTGACTAAATTCTAAGCTATTATCCACACTATCAAGGTTCAACAGCGTTTTTTTTTTTTTTTTCTCTCTCTCTCTCTCTCTGGCTGTAAGGAAGTGTCCTCAACATCTCGTAAATGATAGCTTACCTCCATTTCTTAAGGTCTTCAAGATAGAATTTTCTGTGGAAAACCAGTCGGTTTCGCACACGCGACCCTGCGGACATCGGCAGACCTGTTCTTGGCTGTGCAACACCCTGTATGAGTCCTCGAATGTAAAGGGCGTGGCGGAGAGCCCGAAATCGCTGACGTTATAGGCCAAATGGCACAGTGAACTGTAGGAAGTGCATATCGGGGTTTCCTGAAAATACAGGTTTTTAATTTCTATATGAGCCATGCTCTGTGAAAAGGGGGTTTAATACATCTGCTAAAAGTATCCACCCAGGTCAGCCTGCGCAGTCCGCGCAAGCTGACCTGGGTCGACACTTTCTGCCATTGGTCAATGTTCTACATGTCAAAGGACAGTTAACCTATTGATTCAGTCGGTTGTTAGACAAAATGGATTTTATGGATCCATAGTTATATGATAACTTGCCTGGTTTAATGCATCACAGAGATGCATTAAACCCCCTTTTGCCACAGCATCGCTCATATAGATTTAACAACAATGCAAATAACATTTATCGGGTTGAAAAGGCCGTGCTACGCTACGTCGTCAAATTGAAGTTATTTGTAAATATGATCACATGTATTTAAAACATAGATCTAGTTTCCGAAATTTAACCCTTAGGCTGGTAGGCGCGACCTACTGACCTTTTGCGGACAGCGTAGATCAAGATCAGACTGCACCGAACGTGCAGTCTGATCTTGGATCTACACTGTCCGGCAAGGAGATATCTGTCCTTCAAAAATACCTATGAAATAGGAAAGACTTGGTTTACACTATCGGTTTGAAAGTTTCAGTTCTTTTATTTAGCAGGATAAGGGTTAAAAGAATCCATGTGGGTTTTGGTCGAAACTCTGGATTGCAATATTCTAATTCCCTTTTTTTAAAAAAATTAAGACGAGATAACGTAGCTGCTAGAGTTATATAGAGTGTATAAGAAGCATTTACCCTTTACCAGATGACAAAATTTTAGCCTTGTTCAAATTGAAAGCATTTGCAGACGACAATTTCAGTGTGGCTCAAATGGTGCAATTTTTCTTTGATAGAGTAGAAAACATTGTGGGAAAAGGAGAAAATGCTGGTTACCAGCATTTTCTCCTTTTCCCACAATGTTTTCAAAAGGCTTCTTTCCTAGGGGCGTTAAAAGGCGGCACTGTACGATAAAGGGTTAAAGGGATACGCAGCCTTTAACCACTACCAAACGACAAATATTCAGGCCCGTCCAAATTAAAGACATTTGCAGATGTACAAATTTTATGTGTCTAGATGGATGTAATTTGTCTTTGTAAAGACTGAAAAAAATGGAGAAACTGCTGGTTAACAGCATTTTCTGCTTTTCCGACAATGTTTTCAAAGGCCCTTCCCCCTAAGGGTCGTTCAAACACATCACCGTTTGGTAAAGGATTAAATACTTTTTCTTAACATTTTTTACTGTGTAAAAGTAAAAGTAAAAGAATCTGAAAAAAAAAAACATATTATGACCAAAAAAATCATAATTCCCTTCCATGACAGTATGATTTCAGTCCATTATTCTGAGCTATGCCTGCCGTTCATGATTGGATAATGTGGACCAGGGATCAGACTGCACGCGCCATGCAGCCTGATCTTGTCCTACTCCGTATTGAGTAACGCTTTTTTGTAAACCAGTCCAAGGGTGGCGAATGTTTTGAATATACATATGGTTGAACATAAAACTTTACAATATGTTTATTTTGTGTGGTTGTTTGGTAGCAGTATGCGTTTATATGGTTTGACTCTTTTACATATATTTATATGTACTCACTCTTCTTTACGCAAAAAAATACAAAGGTTGTGGATAGTGTGCATCTGAGATCGGACTGCATGGTCTTTGCAGTCTGATCTTGATCACCGTTTTCCACTACAGTGCAATGTGGTCATTTCCCAAAACAGAAGTTTAATAGTAGGTATGTTTAAATTTAGTGTGGTTATTGTAGATATGCCATTGTACTATGATGATAGTGTATGTATATACAGTGTATGAATATGCATGTATATACATCTACTGATATCATAGTTATAATAATTCTGAGCGTATTCATTCTCCATAAGAAGTCTAAAATACTGAACCACATTTAGTCCACGATAGAACGATAGATATTCTTTCGATCTTAAGAGTTGGTAGATTTGCGTGTATATATATGTGCGTGCGTGATTGTGTGTGTGTGTGTGTGTGAGAGAGAGAGAACAGCAGAAAGAGAGACAGCAGACAGAGAGAGAGAGAGAGAGAGAGACACAGAGAGAGACTCTATTAGTACCATGACATTTGTGAAAATAATTGGTAGATGACGATGTACTTATGTATAAGTCAATAAAAGATTCTATTCTATTCTATTCATGATTTTTGCAGAGTAAGTTCGTCTCAAGAATACGTCTTGATTAGGTTTTGACTCAAAGTCCTTATGAGTAAGCTTTCCCCAATCCCATTCCCCCACCCACAGTTCAAATTTCATATAACCAGAGTCCATAACCAGCAACCATTCTTAATTTCATTGTAAGTCTAATTCTAAATTTAGAAAGTAAGACAATTTTTGATTGGCTTAACTACTTGGTTTAGTGAATCAGAAGTTGTGTTACTTTCAAATTTGTAAAATTCTGGTGGAATTAGACTAAGAATGTGCTTGACCCTTTACCAAACGACGACATTTTAGACTGGACCAAATTGAAAGCATTTGCAGATGACAAATTTAGTGTAGCTTAAACAGTAATTTATGCATTGGATAGGGTAGAAAACATTGTGGGAAAAGGAGAAAATGCTGGTTACCAGCATTTTCTCCTTTTCCCACTATGTTTTCAAAAGCCCTCTTTGTCAGAGCTGTTAAAACCCGGGATTTTGTGGTAAAGAGTTAAGAAAGGTAGGTGAATTGGGGCCCGGGGTCTATATTTACCCAACATTTTTTTTAAGAATGTTCTTAGTCTTATTTTCCATAATTTTCCCAATTTGAAAGTAACATATTTAGTGTAGCCAAGCGGAAGTTGTGTAACTTTCAAATTTAGAAAATTTTGAGAATTATATTAAGAATGTTTTTAAGAAAGGTTGGTGAACACGGACCGAGAGGATATTTTATTATTGAAGATATTTTGTTTCTGGGATCATTAGTCAGGCATTGACCAAAAATTCATGTTGTTTGCTTCAATTTGATTCTGCCTCGGTGTTAGTGCAAGTTAAATAAATTGTTGCCTTTCGAACCCCGTTATAAGGCTACCCCGATAATATGTGCTCTCAATATATCGCGACGTCTTTATGACAGTGACAAATCACGGGAGTTTTCTGTTCCGCTCGACAACTCATACGGGGGAGTCAACAACACTAGATCAGATAAAATTTTTGGAATCTTGAAATCTGGAATTCCATCGCGATAAATGACACATGGGAGTAACGCAAAACACATGTGGTAT
The DNA here is from genome assembly GCA_945859785.2 of Tridacna gigas. Taxonomy (NCBI): domain Eukaryota; kingdom Metazoa; phylum Mollusca; class Bivalvia; order Cardiida; family Cardiidae; genus Tridacna; species Tridacna gigas. The sequence continues at coordinate 24,522,441 of OX244028.2, forward strand.
AGATAACTCTTAAAGAGATGACAAGATTTTAGCTTTGTCTGAATTGAAAGCGCTTGTAGTGTACAAAATTTGTGAAATCAAATTAAGAGATTGTTTTATGAAATAATAGATAACATTGTGGAAAAAGGAGAAAATGCTGGTGCCAGTTTCTTCCTTTTTTCAACAATGTTTTCATATCAAAACACCCCAGCCCCCAGGATCGTTAATACACAGGGCTGTTTGCAAAATGGTTACCACACAATCCCGACTTGTAATGACACTAAGATAGAAAGTTTTTGAAAACATTGTAGGAAAAGGAGAAAATGCCGCTAACCATCATTTTCTCGATTTCCCACAATGTCTTCTACCCTTCCCAAATTTTTGAGTCACATGTATTTTGTCGTCTGCAATTGCTTTCCATTTAGGCAAGCCTAAAATTTTGTCGTTTGGTAAAGAATTACACAAGTACATATATAACAGCTGAGGGAGGGTCATGGAAGGTTAACCTTCTGAATGCAAAGAGCAGCTGAACGTGTTTTTTTCTCTGAACAATACAGATCAAGATCAGACTACACGCCATGTGCTGTCTGATGCTGGATCTACAGTGTTCAAAAGGTAAACTTCAAGTATTTTGCAGACAGTGCAGATCAAGGTAAGAGTTCATGACAGGCAGTCTGATCTTCGATCTACTAGTTCCGAACTTATTCGGGCAGGTAGATCAAGATCAAACTGCACAGAACGCGCAGTCTGATTTTTTATCTACACTGTCCGATAAGGAGACATCTTTCCTCAAAAAATATCTTTTAAATAGGAAAGTTTGGGTTTAAACTATCGGTTTGAAAGTTTCATCTCTTTTATTTAGTGAATAAGAGTTTTAAAAAAAGAAAGAAAGAAATGAAGAAAGAAAGAAAGAAAGCGTCAAAGATACTGTGAGCCCGACAGACACAATCTGACGTACCGGTCCAGGGGATTCAGGCGGCAAGATGATATTATGTCTGTAGTTCGCTTTCACAATCACAAACAATGTAAGAAAATTCACAATAATATTCCTGTAAAACATCCCGAGTCTTTCTTGTAAGAAGCTCGGAGCAACGATAACTTTGATACGATGATAAAAATCACCCTAGCTATCTCGATCTAAACTGAGGCTTCGATATCCCTTCGTTTAATGTTATATTCTGCACGTGGGTGCCTCTACTATAAAGGAAGGGTCGTTACAAAAGTATCAGGTAACATTTTCTTATACTTGTTGAAATTGTGTCTCACTTAGTCATGAATCTTTCGAAATCGAGGTTATTCAGTGTCCTTTTGGAGACAAAAGTAACGTTACACATCAAATCAGAGAGCCGTATCCTTCCCCACAATTTTTACATTATTGTCTTATTCATCTAGATTTCCATACATTGAGGCAAACTTTCTTTCTGGCAATTTTTTTTTTTTTTTTTCGCCTCTCACCTCTGATGCATGTGAGAAAAGTAGTCAATGGCTTTGGAAAGAAAGTTGTGTCAGTACTGGTGTGAGAAAGCCAGGAAACACATGGGTGCGTCACTGACCGCCATGACATGACCTGAGCTGTTAAAAGTGCGTTAAACTTCAATACAAACCAAACCAAGCTATTTCCATACACTTATTTGGTTGGTGTCAGTCGACAATCAGTCAGTAGATGGGTCGGTCCGGTAATCGGTCGGTAAGTTAGTCGGTCGGTCAGTAGGCCAGTCAGTCGTTTAATTGCATTTTGCGTAATAGAACAATGTCTTCTTCATTAACGGACAAAAGACCGGTCATTTAAAACTTGGCTTAACCCTCACTATGAATGCAGTTTAACCCATAGGCTTCTAAGCGCGACTCAAGGACCTTTTGCGGACAGGGTAGAACAAGATCGGACGGCACAAAACGTTCAGTCTGATCTTGGATCTACACTGTCCGATAAGCAGACATTTTCTCCCGAATATAATTTTGAAATAGCAACATTCAGGTTTTTACTATCGGCTTGGAAGTTTCAGTAAACTTATTCAGCAGGGTGAGAGATAACACAAATTGAAAACCAATGCATGTATCACAAGGAAAACGAAGTACTTGTGGGGAAACAGTGACATATTTTTTTCAAGAGCTTTTATCTGAAGGACATACCAATCGAAAAAAAATGTTAGAGAGCCCCAATTATCTCTCTTGACCAGATGACGCGTCTTTAGACTTATCCAAACCGAATAAAATATCGCAAAAAGCAAACTAAATATTACTGGAACAGATATGAATCGTCTTCGAAAGAGTATCAAACAATGGCTACCAGCATTATTTTCTATTCCCACAATGCTTTTTTTAAAGATGTTTTTATCTTCAGGATCTTTAAAATAAAGGATTGTTTGGTAAAGGGCTCACACTTGGGTTTGATTTTTGTGACCTCTCGAACCTGACAAGTTTAATTCAGTCCAACACAACACCACTCATGTGGCTCGAACAGAAAGATTTCACTTTGAATGGTTAGGGAAACAAACCATGGGAGAGGATTACCACCTTTATTTTTTTCGGTTTTTTTTTTCCAGACGGTGAATTAATACCCATGTACCCGAATGTCGGGCACGGAATCTTTTTGTAATGGTTGAATCTGCATATGGATGCCCCCTTTTCTTTTTTTTTTCTTTAAAGAAAAAAAAAAAGAGTCTTTTTCGACCAGGAAGTATAGTTTTATCTTTTTACCAAATAATACCGCATTAAAAAAAAAAAAACCACACACACACACAAAAGGAAAAATACTTTTCGAGACAATGTCAGAAAAAGGGTCAAAGATGGTAAGCAGCAATTTCTCGTTTTCCTAGTGTGTTCTACTCTTTCAAAGATAAATTCCAGCATTTGAGCTGCAGTTATTTTTTCGCATGCAGATGCTTCCTATTTTGGCAAGTTTTAAATTTTTTCTGTCAATAGTTAACCCTTAAATACCTTCCACGACTATATAGTTGCCTTTGCGGTCAGTGTAGATCAAGATCAGACCGCACAAAACGTGCAGTCTGATCTTTGATCTACACTGTACGCTTTGCTGAGGCATTCTTGACAATAGAAACCTTGATATTCTCTTTTTAATGCTCTTTTTTACAGAATGGAACTGTCAGTTGGGTTTATTCGGCGCTCAAAAGGTTAACCCTTTACCAAACGACAAAATGCTAGACTGGTCCAAATTGAAAGCATTTGCAGGCGACAATTTCAATGTGGCTCAAATGGAGAAAATTGTCCATGAAATGGTAGAAAACGTTGTGGGAAAAGGAGAAAATGCTGGTTACCAGCATTTTCTCCTTTTCCTACAATGTTTTCAAAAGGCTTGTGTCTTAGGGTCGTTAAAAGTCGTTATTGTGTGGTACAGGGTTAAGAAACAAGACTCCGTCTTTTGATTTCATCGAGTTTAGGGTGCGTTTCTATTGTACATTGTAAGATGACCCTCCCAACGACATCCCACTTTATATTAGTACATCATTTTATCAAACCTTAACCTGCTAAATAAGTAAAATGAAACTTTCAAGCCAATAGCAAAAACCTAAATATTACTACTTCAGTGTTATTTTGGGCGAAAAATATCTCCTTATCGGACAGTGTAGATCCAAGATCAGACTGCACGTTCTGTGCTGTCTGATCTTGGTCTACACTGGCCACAAAAGTGCTTTGTGTCGTGCTTAGCAGCCTAATGGTTAAATATCTCCATTTCATCATCATGACAAATAAAGGTGTTACGTTTGACCTCAACGGTTAAAACTCTTCCGGTGCAACAAGGGGAACTATAATTGCCTTTTCTGAGCTTTTGGAATCACGATCAGGCTGCGATGAAAGTGTCGGCTGATCTTTGAGGTAACTCTTGCAGCACCAAATATACAAAAGGAGGCTTAATGCATCGCCGTGATGTACCTACCAGGCAAATCATCGCATAATGATGGATTCATAAAGTCTATTTTTTCTAATAACTGATTAAATCATGTGGTAGAATTGTCTTTTGACATGCAGAAAATTTACAAATAGCATAAAAGTTTCGGTCCAGATGCCTCAAGCTTTCTTTTCACATAGCATTGCACATAAAGTCTACCTCGTTGAAGACTGAAAATAAAATCCACGGCCACCAGAAAATACTTTCATCTTAATTTTTTTTTTAGTTATCTCCGTCCCTAGATGCGGGAAAATTTTCAAAATATCGTTTTCGTCAATATTTATCATGAGCTACAAACAACGACTCGCGTTTTGAAATAATAGTGAACATATAGTTGGTAAGGTTCTCAATGCTTCAAACCCCTGATAAATGAATTGTCGAAAGTATAAATTGAAGCCTAAAATTTTATGTCAGTTGATCGAATCGTTTGCGAGCTTCATTTTCTACTTTAACGTATTTTGCAGAGATATGGGGTTTTAGCAAAGTCTAAAGAAACAGAACGTGTACAGATGAAATTTTCAAAATATTCTCAGTGTTAGGAAAATGACATATAATTCGACTGTTTATTGTAAATATGTATCAGTCTAGTATTTTGTCAATTTATGATCTTATGCACATTGTTCAGGTTGAAAATACCTGTCTGTCCGTCCCTCGCTCCATCTATCCCTCCATCCATCTGTCCATCCATACATCCATATGTCTGTTGAAAACCGTCTGCAAAATGGAGACTCTGTATGACAATAAATTGGGAATTTCCTTTCCAAAACTGGAGGGTTTTTGTCACTAAATGTAGCAAAAGGATTTGTTTGTTTGTTTGTTTTGGAATTTAACGCTTAAGTCATATCACGGCGGACGGTGCATCTACGCATGTGTTTCCTGGCTTTCTCATACCAGTACTGACACAACTTTCTTTCCAAGTCACTGATTACTTTTCTCACATGAATCAGAGGTGAGAAACGAAAAATCGCCGGAAAGAAAGTTTGCCTCAACCAGATATCGAACTCACAACCACCAGGTCACGAGTCAGATACGCGGCGGGTAGCAAAAAGACATTCTAACGTATTTGTCAATTCATTGGTCAGACAGACAGACAGACAGACACCACCCGATACTGTGTAGTATCCTGAAATTTGTCAGTTTCATTTTCAAGCAGGCTTAGTGTAAATACATTCAAATTACAAATGGCCTCCTGTTCATATAACCGAATGCAGAAAGTCATGTCTGTTTCATAAAATTGCTTTAAACTTTTGTCATTGTAATGGAATAAAAAGAAAAAGGAAATGTTCTCCAGTAGTTAAGACGTTACTCAGTGGGATATACTGAGATACATTTCTATTTCTTTTAATTTTTATGCATAATTAATAAAGTTGATAAAAATTCTTGGTAAGCTCCGATCCAGATATTCTACCTGCAGTTGTAAGCATGTGGAATGTCAGATAACATAACACTGTAAATTATAAAATAGGTCAAACACGTAGTAAATTAATTTCATTCATAAAATGGACACACTTTTTGAACGACCCTCTTTTATGAATGAATGCTCGGTTTTATGAATGATACATACTTTTTATATATTTTCCACGATCCTATCTCCGCGCCGTCAATTACTCTACACTAAATATTTACCCACTTCACGCCGCGATAACGGGGGTGTGCCGCAACCTTTTCCCCTGAATAAAAAACAGTATCTCTGTAACATCATATCCATATAACTCGTTGATTTTTCCCGAGTTAAATTCCATCCATTTTATTTAGAATCCAGGCAGTGATTCTAAATTGCCTAATCTAACTCTAGATTTAGAAATTAATGCATTTTTTGATCGGTTGAACGATAAGGTTTAGCCTATCAGAAATTCCGTTACTTTAAAATTTAGAGAAGTCTTGTTGAGAATACGGCGAATATAAACTCAACAGACATCTTAGTCAAACCAAATAGATATTTTAGTCTAGAAACAAACACAAATCATTGCAGTTTCAATGTCTCTTTTGGTTTAGAGTGTCTCAGCCAAGCGGACAGTGTAGATCAAATATAACACTACACATTTTGAGCTTTGTCTATCTGTATTATTCCAGAGATGACGTCATTGTGTCTATTTGAATTTGATCCTTCATAACCGACACCACTCGTAAAGATTCGGCCTATTCCGTGGCTAATATGTAGCCTCGTCTTTCGTTGTCTGCGCATGTCAATATGCTATGACGCATCACTATCCTGTACAGGATAATCAATAACACGCGGTGCGTAAATTGACGCAAAAAATAGAAAGCGGAAAAAGGCTATAAATAATATGTCTGTGGAAAAATCAAGGTTTTCGCCACATATTTCTTGAAATATAATGATTTCAAACGGGACTTTTCCCCAAACTTATAGGGGCTTATGTTTATAATTGGCTGGTGCATAGGTTATATGCTAACTAACCATGGCTGGATGAAACGGACAAGGCGTGAGTAAACGTCTAATTTATTTTGAAATTCGTTGCATTGATTGCCGCCTTGAAAAGTAGTCCGGTTTTGTACCCAGAATGCCCATATCAGTTGAAAAATGCCACCTAGATAATGCTCCTCTGTATCAGTGGGGTTTTAATTTTGAGATGGGTTTAGGCACATGACATTAAACATGGTGACTCCCTTGAAATTCTTCTTTTCAGTGATAACAACAACAACTACAATTAAATTATTCAAAATTGTCTGTAAGTCACTTATAATGATGAGCCATGCTCTGGCAAAAGGGGGCTTAACGCATCTCCGTGATCCATGATACCAAGCAAGTCATCACATAATTATTGATCTATAAAATCCGTTTTGTCTAACAACCGACTGAATCATAAGGAAGAATGGTCTTTGGACCTACAGAAAATTGACCAATAGCGAAAAGTTTCGGCCTAGGTCAGTTTGCATGGAGTGCGCAGGCTGACCTGGTCGATACTTTTCGCAGATGCATTAAGCCCCCTTTTCACAGAGCATGGTTCAATGAATTAATAATGATTTCGATCGAAATCCCTGTGACTCGTGTAGTTTTTAGTAGAGTTTTATGATTCCTAGAGCAGTAAGGTGGTCTTTTTCCGGCTAAGAAATGTAAGTTGTAGGTACCATCACAGCGTAATACAACAGAACAGAACAGAACATCGTTTATTTGCCAAAAACTACATAGTCTATAGTCATTTACGTTGTATATAATTACATTCAAAATACATGCATCTAGTCACGCGATACTAAATAACTGAATAAGTGAAAGGGATATTTTCAGCACTGAGAGTATATACTTGTGGGATTCGATCAATGGATCACCCGAAGTTTGCCGAATAAATCAACTCGTGTCATTGATCATGTATCATTCCAACAAACCTTTCCGACTGGGTAGCACAGTGGTTAGCGTATCTGACTCGTGACCTGGTGGTTGGGGGTTCGATATCCGGTCGAGGTAAACTTTCTTCCCGGTGATTTTTCGCTTCTCGCCTCTGATGCATGTGAAAAAAAAACTTGTCAGTGGCTTGGAAAGAAAGTTGTGTCAGTACTGTTGTGTATGGTGGCATATTTCTGCCGCGAGATACGAGATGGCTATTGCGATAATTTAAAAAGAATTATCGTGATAAAACAAAGTTTCCTGGAAATATTATCTAGATAAAAAAAAATTTCACGATAAAAATATCGCGATAATTCTAACTGTTATCATGATTATTTTTGCTTTCGTGCCCATAACTGACATTCACGGTATCTATAATTAGATACTGTTTCGGAACACCTTCGTCTTCAACCTCATGAATTCTGCTTGTCCCTAAATGGTTTTGAAGTTGTTCGTAGGAGGCATTTCGAGTCGTCTTTGTGACTTTACAGACTTCTGTTCATTTCCAGTCTTGTCAAAATTTACCAATTAAGGTATAATTGTTAATGATTCGAATTTTTACTTACTGCAATCTTGTGAAGTCAAAAACTACCGAGTTCATCCAAATGATGAAATTTGCTATTTATAGATATCGAGAAACAGATAGAATTATCACGATAGTAAATTAAAAATAGGGAGTTCATTTGCCATCCCCCTATTTTGTCCGATAACCCCCATCACAAAATTACATGCCCCAAAAATATTTTAACCATAACAAACCAGCAAACCAATCAACCCACACAAAAATCAACCCACTTATGCAATCCCACCACCCTTAACTAACAAACCAACGCTTAAGCATATGGCTAGCCCTTATATAATAAAACAATATAACAATAAACTAATAATAACAATTTTATGTAACATTAAGCATGCTCATAAAATTAAAAACAAAATGGGATTAACAAGTCAATCTGATAAAGGTTAGAAAACAAATGGCATAACCTTTTTTATAAACATTTTTTACTTAAGGTAAGACCTGTGTAATGCACTTCCGGTGAACATTGGGCAAAAATTCTAATTGGTAGTTAAATAAGGATAAATAAGGATTTATGCCGAAATAATATTTTTGCACATTTCTAATGGATCAGAAATTCCGTTTATGTCTATCTTGAAACTTTTTTTTGATACTTTTGTTTGTTTTCTAAAAAGGGAGGTAATTATTATCTCTTTTTCAATTGAGAATATAGCGGTTTTTAATTTATAAATGATAATTCAAAAAAGGAAAAAATGGAAAAAATGAAAAGGTGAAAGTAGTTCAATAATACTCATTTTTAATTATAGCTAATTTTGCAGGATGATATTTTAGTGGAAATAGCTGTTTTCCATTACACCGGTCTTACCTTAAATTAAAAATAAAAAAAATTTTATTTAAAAATATTAGCCACAAAACCAACCATCTCAGATAACATAATAATAGGTTAGCTGAGTTTATTAGTGCATTGATGTGTGGATAAATAAGACCAGATAAAACAAGCATCGACAAAAAAATTTTTCAAAAATTAAAAAAAAAAATAAAAAAAAAATAAAAAAAAATAAAATTAAAAAAAATAAAATTTTTTTTAAATTAAAAAAAAAAAATTTTTAAAAATTGAATTTATTTATAAAAATTATGCAAAATATTATATATTTATATGTGATAAAAATGGAAAACATTGATATGGATTATAAACATTTAAATGTATGTGTTGGGTTATAAAATACATAAAAGCATTTTATAACCATTTATAAAATATACATAGGGTATAAACATGAATGGAAACATGAATAGCCAAACAAAAACTTTCTTTTTTCTGGTAAACCTCTTGGTGATGGTGAGGCTTTTATAAAAGCAAGTGATTTAGGATTTGATGATAAAGATTTAATAGATTTTGTGGAGGAACCTAAATTTTTTCAGCTAAAAGATCTAAAAAAATTTTATGAGGAAAATAAAGAATGTTGTAAACTAATACTTCAACAAACTTACTTTCAACCAGCAGATAATAAACACCAACATAAAGTTAATGCTTTTAGGTTTTTTGAAGAAAAACTTGAAAGAGTAAAAAAAAGAATGGAAGCACAAATGGAAGAGCTTAAAGAAGATTTTAATGAGTTTGTATGTGCACAAGATGATGACTTTTTTGAGAAAAAAGAATATATTAAATTATCTCAAGATTTTATTGATAAATTAGAAATTTAAAAAATAAAAAATTTTTTAGATATATAACATTTATATGTTATATATCCATTTATGAAATATACATAAGGTATAGACATGAGTGGACTTAAGGCTAATGGTAAATATATAGGTATAAAAAATGCTAGATTAAATAATATTAATAATTATGACAATCATAAAATTTATTTTACAAATCATAAAGTTTTAGAAATAATAGAACAACTTGATGTACTAGTTCCTCTTTTAGTAAAACAGATTGATGAAGTATGTAGTAATAAAGTTCTTGAAAATCTCGTTTCAATTACCAGTGATAAAAAGTTTACTGGAAAATACAAAAACGAAGAAAGAAAAGGATTTATTATAGATTATATTATTGAAAATCATGATCAAGCAAAAGAAGAAGCAAAACTTTTTTATAAAGTTGAAGAGGACATCACAAACAAACATCATTTAAGAAAGAAAAGAAAAATAATGAAAAACGCTAATTTACTTTTTCTTGTTTATCGCTTTGCATTAGAAATAAATTAAAAAATTAAAAAAAAAATAATTTTTTTTTTTTTAAATGCATATATCATAAATAAAAATTGAATTTATTATAAAAATATTTAGCACATAATATATAAAATGGCAAAAGATAAAGAAGATTTAGCTATTGAGATGGAAGAGGAATATCAAGAAGAATATGAAAGAGTAAAAGAAGATGCTCTTGATGATTTTGAAGATTATATGCGTAATATTTTAGATGGTTTAGAAAAAAAATTTCAACATATGAAAGAAGTTGATCTTGCAATGTATTTAAATAATGTTGCAACTGATGAAGATTTAGATAATAGCTCTAGTGATATAAAAGATGTAAAAGAAAGATTTAGAGAATGTGTAGATGAATATGTTTATTTAGCAAAAGAAGAAGCAAAAAATAAACTCATTGATGAATTTTTTAATGAATCATACAAAAGATGCCCAAATAAATATTTACAAAATTTAGAAGAAGAAAAAAATTTAAAAAAAAATTTATTTTGTTAGAACAACAAAATAAAAATAAAAAAGAATTTTAAATGCATGAATCCTAATGTACGTGAAATATAACTTTTTAACAGGAATATCGGGGGACGTATTTATCCGAGGATAAATTCTGTGAACCCCAAACACAGAGAGACTTAAACTTTGATATTCCTGCTTTAGTTGAAAAACGTTAAACTACCATGATATAACCATTTTTTCATGCCTCCTCACTGAAAACGAAAGAGGAAGTTATTTAATGCACAACCCTTTAACTTTTGCTTAACACACCAAAACTGAAAATGGTAGTACATTATAATATTAACAAACATTTTTACCCTGTTTTTAAAAAATGTTTAACTTGTACAATAATTGTATAAAATACTTAATATTGTTTTTTTTAAACAGCAGCCTTACAACATTGTGATATGGTATTAACTTACGGGTTGTTAGACCGCGCCAGAGGTTACCGTGTTATTAGTAATAAATTTTTTACAACAAGGAAGTAAGACTGCTTTAATTATCATAAATAAAAATTATATTTTATACAATTACCATATACAGTTCATTTTTTAGAAAAAAACAAAGCAAAAAAATTATTAATATCATAACATACTACCACCTCCTTCAAAAGTCCAGTCTAAAGTACATTGCACAATATTGGAAAAATTGTGAAATACTATACCACGTGATTTTAGTGTGTATCAATATAAACCCTTTTTTAAATATTTAACCCTTTACTGGGTTAAATATTTTTTTACAAGTCTAACTCTATCAGTAACGTTAAATATGCATTTTTAGCATTAGGGTTATTTGACCTTGTTATAAAGTTTATAACATCACATTGGTCTATTACTAAAGGTTGTGGAAAAACTACACAACTACAACCTTCTCCTTTCTTTTTTACTATGGAGTAGTCAACCTGTTCAACTCCATTTATGACTATATTAACTTTTGCCTCCTCTTTTAGAATACCATTACCTTTAACAACCATTAAAGTCCCTCTTATAATTCTACCAGGAGTAGACATACAATACCCCCCTATCCCATGGCTTAATCCAGTGCTTCCATTACCAAACGAAAACTCATAATTACCAGCTGAAGCACCTTGTTCCTGGGCACATACACTTATAATAGGTTTTCGTTCTAAAAGAGAAGGGATTGATGATACTTTTTCATCAAGATATCCTTTAGTTACTAAATCACCATCACTTTCTGGATTTTTAGCATTTACTAATCTATTACCTCTTAAGTTTATATCTGCTACAACTGAAAATGAACCATCTGGATTTTTTCTAATAGCACCACCATTATCAACATAATTTTTATCAGCAGCGGCGTTATAATTTATTGGATTTGGTAAACCAGTGATTGAGTTACCACCCATATCTATTTTACCAGTCATTGAAAAAGATCCGTCTTGGTTTTTTGTTAAAGCCTTTTCACCTGCGGTAGCTATCTCAAAAACACTATCTACATAAAGCTTATTTGCTGCTTGGTTATTTTCAATTGGGGAAGCAACAAAATTAATTCGACGGTTACCCATAGATATTTCTCCTATTGTAGTATAAAAGTTATCATTGGGGTTATACAAAAATGGTGTGGATTTACTATCAACATACGCCTTTGTTGCTACATCATCAGGTTCAGCTGGTGCCAGAACGTTAATTAACCCATAATTCCTCATATCTATATTTCCTGTAGCAACAAATCTTCCATCATTACGTTTAACAATGACACTTTCTCTACTAACCTTATCTACATAACTTCTTGTAGCAGCATCATGCGGTTCTTCAGGGTCATGTAAATTATGTATTTTTTTAAAACCCATATTGATAGAAGCAGTAGCAAGAAAATTTCCATTTTCTTTTAATAGTGGTGATTCATGGCTACCCCCTGCTGTATTATCAACATAATCCTTTGTTGCAACATCTTGAGGATTTACTGGATTACTAACCCTTGTTAGCGTGTTACCATTCATATTTATAGAACCGGTAACTGTGGTTGTTCCATCTTTTCGTAAAAAATTATTACTTATGTAAGCGAGTGACACGCCATCACCGCTTGTTTTAACCTCATCCATTCTTCCAAATTTATCAACAGGCATTTTTGATATTACTAAAAAAGTTTATTTGAAACATTTTGAAATTTATTACCTAAACCCAACTCTTTAAGAATGTACAAACATAAATGACCACAAAATACATCACCAGTATGTTGTAATTGGTCTGTATTGTAGTATATTGGTGTTTTTAAATAGTCTATAACTTCAATAGGTGGTTGGATACCATAACTATCAAAATAAATTTTTATTTTTCCATTCTTAAACCATGCAACCCAATGCGTGCCAGGTCCTTTGCTATCATCAAGGTTTAATATACCACATTCTTTATTTTTTACTTTTTTAGGTAGGTTATCTCTTAAAAATATTCCTCTAAAATTTTTTAATTTTAATTTTTTTGTGGCATCCTCAAGTTCAAAATTACTTAAAGGTTTATTTTTTAAAGTTACATTATCAATTGTAATATCTTGCATTTTTTATATAATTAAATATTTACAATAGCACTATTATCAACCCATGAATTAAACTCATCAGAATAACCTTTCCACTTTACAAGAGATTTCTTTTTTCCCTTTTTAATAACCTTTTCTATCCTATACAACTCTTGACTTGTTTTTTGTAGTTCAGGTTCATAAAAGGTACCTTTTATTTCTTCTCCATTTAAATCTTTAATTTTATATGTTACAGGTGATGTATGTTTTACTTCTGAAACTGTAAAAACCTCTTCAGTCCATCTTGTGGTATAACCTTTTTCAAAAGTCTTTTTCTTTTTACTTATCCTTACTTTATCTCCAACAGAAAACTTTGGTTTGATACCCTCCCTTACTTGATTATAATCAGGATACAATGTTCTCCAAACTTTATTTTCATTCTTCTTCTTACTTGCTTTAGTTGGTGTCATCTTAATAGAAGAATGCCTCATGTTGTTATATTCTTTAACAAGATTTAGTAACACGTTAATATAAGCATTTGTTGAGTGAGCAGAGAAATACTTCCACATTTTTTCTTTCATTGTTCTAATCCATCTCTCAACAACGCTTGATTTTTCCTCGTTTTCAGTGGAATATAATTCAACCAAATCTTTAACATCTTTGTTATAAAACTCTTTACCTTTATCCACCCACATTTTCTCAGGTTTTCTTTCCTTAAAAATACTCTTCAATGCTATAGAAACAGATTTTCCAGTTTTATCTTTTAATGGTGTCAGCCAACCATATTTTGAAAAAATGTCAATGACGGCAAGAAGATATTTTACACCACGATTAAATTTAGAAAATGTTTGCATATCTACTAAATCTGCAGCCCATATCCTATCAATACCATTTACTCTAACTCTTCTTTTCTTAAATTTTCTTTTTACTGGTTTATGTAATTCTTCTGCTAGCGTTATATTTTCTGAATTTTTTTTTAAATTCCCATACCAAATCTTTTCTTGGTTCCTATCAATGAGGAAACCAATCCTCTTTCCATTCTTTCCTTAATAGAAGGATTATAAATACCTTTTAACTCTTTAAGCATATTAGCATCACAAACAGAATTTCTTGTTGCTGTGTCATCATGTTTAAGATAACATATATCATGATGATATGCTGCTTTATCAACACGATTTACAGGCTTTGACCATTCTTTAGGTGTTAAATCAGGATTTAATCTTTTTTTTAATTTGGTGCCCGGACCAGTAAAATTATGACCAGGTAAGTGCATTTCAAGAGGTAAGTTATTGATAACCTTGTTTAACAATGAACCACCCTCTATTTTAGTAAATTGAGTTTTAGTTGTTCCACATTTTTTACATTTACCCCGTTTCATATTTCTACCATTTTTACTTACGGTACATTCAAAATCGGTTGTTTCAGTTTGTTTTTTACACTTAACACAATACATGTTTTTATATTAAATTAATTTTTTTAATATAAAATATGGATATTGTTAATTTATCATGGAATGAAGCGTTAGCAAAAAGATTTAACCACCCCCTTTTACCAAGAAGTATTAGAGGATTAATAGTAGGTAAATCAGGATGTGGTAAAACTACACTTTTACTTAACCTTTTGTTAAGATCTGATTGGTTAGATTATAACAACTTATGCGTTTTTGGTAAAAGCTTGTTTCAACCAGAATATCGCATACTTAAAAAAGCTTTTGAAGAAAAAATACCAAAAGAATATATATTAAGGTTGTTTTCACTTAAAAATGAAGTTCAAAACAATGATATTTCACCCTTAGCATTGGTAGAAGAATGGGCAAAAACAATTAAGGAAAAATCTAATATTAACTATGAATTTTTTGAAAATGCAAGTGATGTACCCGATCCCAGAGATTTAAATGCATCAAATAAAAACTTAATGATATTTGATGACTTACTTTTAGAAAGGCAAAACAAGTGTGAAAACTATTATGTAAGAGGAAGACATAGTAATGCTGATTGTTTTTATCTAGCACAAAATTATTTTAGATTACCTCGTCAAACTATTAGAGAGAATGCTAACTTAATATGCTTGTTTAGACAATACTTAAAAAATCTTAATCATATTTATAGTGATCATGTGGGTGATGATATGACTAAAACAGAGTTTATCAATTTTTGTAAAAACTGTTGGGAAAAACCACATGGTTTTGTTGTGATTGATTTAACTAAGAACCGTAACAATGGAAAATATAGATGTGCTTTTGACAACTTTTATATACCAAGAGATTTTAGAGATTACTATTAAAAATATATTTTTGTTAAAATATATTTTTACTAAATATAAAAAATGGAAGCAGAATTACTTGAAAAAATAGTAAAAAACACTGACCATAAAACATCATTTCAAATTATAGTAAGTGATAACAAAACAGAGTTTAAAACAAGATTTACTCCACTTCAATTAGAAAAAGATAAAGAATATGAAATAGCATTGGTTAATCTTGAAACTTATTATTCATTTCCTAATATTGATAAAAGTAATAATACTTTTGTTTATTCACCTGACAATGGTGCAATGTGGGTAAAACTAAGAATACCTGAAGGTTCCTATGATTTTGTTGATATTAATGATGTAATACAACAAGAAATGAGGAAAAAAGACCATTATGATGCAGTTAATGAAGAATATTATATTAATATCTCCGCAAACACTAGCACCTTATCAGTTTTAATTCTTGAAAATGAATATCAGGTGGATTTTAATCAGAGAAACAGTATTGGAAAGATATTAGGATTTAACAGAGCAAAATATGTTCGAGGGTTTCATGAATCTGAAAAAATAGTAAATATTTTAAGTATTAATAGCTTGTTAGTTAATATTGATTTAATCTCAGGTAGTTATGTTAATGGTTCACAAAGAAACACAATTTATAGTTTTTTTCCAAATGTATCTCCAGATTATAAAATAATAGAAAATCCAGTTAATCTGGTATACCTACCTTTAACGTTGAATGAAATACATAATTTAAACGTTACGCTAACTGACCAAGATGGAAATATATTAAATTTAAGAGGAGAAACATTAACTATTAGATTTCATATAAGAGAAGCAAGATAAATATAAAATGTCAAACTACATTAACGCAAAAATAAATATATCAGAAGGGCAAAAGGAAAAAAATTTACATTCTTTTAAAAACAAAAACCCAGCAAGTATTCGTTTAAAACATGAAGATTTGCATGGTAAAGATGTAATAGCATTAACTAAGTCTCAAGTAAATAAACTTACTAAAGCTGGTAAGGGAACCACGTTTAGAATGTCAACTAAACAACTTAAACATAACATGAAAGTAGAAGGTGGATTTTTACCTTTGATAGCTGGATTAGCATCAGCTGCTTTACCTGTATTAGCAAAAACAGTATTACCTGCTTTAGGTGTGGGTGCCCTAACTGGTTTAGCATCAACAGGAGTTCAAAAAGCAATGGGTAACGGATTGTACCTTAAAAAAGGTGGTAATATTTATCAAGTTGAAACTGATGGCGAAGGTTTATATCTTAAACCATACAAAGGTAAAGGGTTAAAAAATAAAGGTGAAGGATTGTATTTAAAACAAGGTGGAAAAATTTACGATGGAAAAGGTCTTCTTTTAGGACCTAATAGTCCATTTGCTAATATTCCTATATTAGGTGCAATATTGTAATATTAAAAATATGAATGTGCATAAATTTGGAAATATACCTAAAATGGTTCAACCAAAAACTATTTTTTGGAGACCTGTAGAAGTTGAATATCCTGCTAAAAAAGTTAATCCTGTTACTTGGGATGTTTTTACTCAACAACCTCTTGTATTAAAAGCTGGTGAAACTAAAACCATTGTTTTAGGTTTTGGTTTTATGATGAGTAGGGGTGCCGTTTTAATTTCTCTATCATTCAACTTAAAAATTAAACAATTAAGTATTACAAATGAGGTAGTGTTGGAGGAAACCCCAGATGTGGTTACCACAATTACAAACAACTCTGGTAATCTATTAAAAATTAATGAAGGTGAATTTTTATGCCGCCTTTACTATTCTATTTAAAAAAAATAGTTGTAATTAATAAAATGGAACTAAAAGAAAAGATTTATCCAGTATTACCAGAACCACGAAATATACCAAATGCACCATCATTAGAACCAATACTATTATCGGCAGAAGACAATGGTCAATCCTTTAGACTACAAAAAATATCAGAAATTCAAACATTTCTTGAAAATGAAGTTAGGGTTAGAGAGCAGTTAAGTAAAAAATATTTAAAGATTAGTAAATCAGTTGATAACGTTGAAACAGGACTAACCACCTTAGCACTAGGTGCCGGAGCAGGTGGAATAGCACTTTTAAGTACCATTGTAGCAATTCCAGCAACGATAGCTTTAGAAGGTTGTGCCTTAGCTGTTGGACTTGCTGCAATTGTTAGTAAATTTGTGGTTAGAAGAACCAGAACAAAATCTGAAAAACATCTTCAAATTAAAATGTTAGCTGATGCAAAGTTAAATACACTATTTACACATGTATCTAAAGCTATCAGTGACAACAAAGTAGAACATTCAGAATTTACTTTAATTATGGATGAATTGGAAAAATATAAGGTGATGAAGGAAGAGATACGAGTTAAGTCAAAGAAAAAAAGCAAGTTAGAGGAACAAGAAAGTTTAATCGAGAAGGGGAAACAGGAAGCACGGGAGGAATTCAGGAGGCTAGTAGAAAGAAACAATGGAACCCATTAAAGCTAAAACTAAAACCACCTAAGTTTAAATGTTCTTGTGCTTGTGAGATAGGTAATGCTGATTAATTAAAAATAATAAGATAAAAATTTTTTTTTACTTAAAAAATATGTCGTTTTTAAAGATAACTGACCCTATGAAAAGGGAACAAATGGTAAAAGAATATCTTGCAACAATGAAAAGAATTCGTGATAACCAACTTGCAGAGAGAACAGGTGGAATTGAATTACAAACAGATCTTTCAAAATTTTTTAAACCTATTACAGAAACACAAAAAACTGCAACAAAGGAGATTACAGAAGGGCTTAAACCTATTAAAGAGGGGGTTTTGCAATTACCAGGAGCAATTACTGAGGGATTGGCACCTATTAGGGAGGGGGTTTTGCAATTACCGGGAGTAATTACAGAGGGATTAGCACCTATTAGGGAGGGGATTATTAAATTACCTGTTCAACTTTCTAAAGAAATGATGACTAGCCAATTATCAACTGCAGAACTTCCTTCTTATCATGAAGTTAAAATAGAAAAAAATAAAGAAGAAATTAAACATTTTGTTGAAGTTTTTAGTGAAAAATTTACAAAAAAATATAAAAATGATTTTGATAATATCTATAGAATAGTTTTTGATAAAAATTTTGGTACATTTAAATTTGGTAGTAAAGAAATTTTTTTAGACCCAAATGATAAAGGTTTTTTTTATTTTGAAGAAAAAAATATCCTGCTAGTGATGGATTATGGGAATTGATTTTATCAAAAGATCCAAAAAATTTTAACAAAAATGATTTAAAAAATTATAAAGAAATGCTTTATTTTAGTGATATTATGTTTGAGGATAATAATCGAGAAAGTGGTAATTTAAAAGAGTATTATATTAATAATGAAAAATGGAAAAAAATAATTGAACCTGTTTTAGATTACATTATTAAAGAAATGGAAAAAAAAAGTTGGTAAAGGATTAAGAAAAAAGAAAAAAAAAAAAAGCATTGTTATCCCTTCCAACCCTAACTCACTATTAGAAAGATTAGACCTTTTGATGGCAAGTAAAAAAGCTGGTAGTACAGGTGTAAGAAATGAGCTTGTAAGTATTTGTGATGAATTAAAAAGACAACGTGTATTAAATATAAAGAGTTATAAAAAATTAATGTCTATACTATAAAATGATTACATCACAAAAGAGAGGATTTAAAAGAAATTATGCTTATGGAGGGGCAGGAATATTTGATACTTTAGCTAATTTTCTTACAAGACTTTTTACAAGCAGCGCAGCTAAACAAATTGCATCTTCAGCAGTTTATGTTGGTAAGAGTGTTGCTAAGGAAGGAGCAAAGAAAGCATTAGAGGTTGGAAAGAGTGCCGCGATTGATGCAGGTAAAAAGTTAGTTGAAAAGGCTTTAACACCAAAATCTAAAAAGATTTTAGAAAAATATACTCAAAAGCCTACTACAACAACTCAACCTGCAACGCAAAATATTAACACCTTAATAGATGGTAGTGCCATTGCTATACAAGATTTAGTTAAGAAATTAAATAGTAAGGGTTCCGGAGTTAAAGTATTATGAAAATAATAAATTTAACTTAAGCAAATTATTGCATTAAATAAAAAATAATGTCAAATCTAAAATTTAAAGTAACAAAATATGAAAAATACAATACAAAAAGGGTTGGTATCCTTTTTGCTAACTTTAAGATAAATGAAGATTGTGAAGTTTTAGAGACTACCAATACAAGTTATGATTATAAAAAGGTTGTTTTAAAATTATCACCTGAAAAAGCTGATATCATTAAGGAATTTGAAGAAGATGTAAATCAATATTTAGAAGAAAATGATATACCTAAGGTAACCATTCTTTACGGAAATAGAATTTATCCTAAAATGAGAAAAAAGTTTTCTGCTGAAAAACTTAAAAATATTAAACTTAAGGGTGTTTATGTTAATGATGAAAACAAATCATTTCCTCAACTATGGTTTGAACACTAAAAAACACAACTCAATTATAATTTTAATTTAAAAATTATAATTGCATATAATAAAAATGGATATTTTAAACATTAAAGCACCGATTTTAAAAGATGATAGTATTGATGAATATGAATATCATGAGTATGAACCTATTACAGGGACTAATTTAAACAATTCTGGAGGAAATATTAGGATTGATATCGAAACACAAGATATTTTTTATCATTCTTCCGAGTCATATTTACAAATTATAGGTAAATTAGAAAAATCTGCAGCTGCAGGTGGTGGTGTGTATGATAGAGCAGCTGATGAGGTCGCCTTAACAAATAATGGTCTGATGTATTTGTTTAAAAATATTAGATACCAACTTAGCGGTCAAGAGATAGAAAGCATTAATTACCCTGGTCAAACTACCACAATGTTAGGATTGTTAAAATATCCTGATGATTTTTCTAAATCACAGGGGTTAAACCAACTATGGTTTAAGGATACCAATAATGTTATTGCAAACAATACCGGCTTTACTGTAAGAAAAAACTATATTTTAGCAGTTGGAGATGTTTTTAACGATCCAAATAGACTATCAGGTGTAACAGATGGTGATGTGGGAACATTTAGTTTTAGGATACCATTGAAACATATATTTGGTTTTTGTGAAGATTACAACAAAGTTTTATATGGTATGAAACAAACTTTAACCTTAACAAGAAATGATAACAACGATGCAATTTTTAGAGATGGTGGTGTCGATGCTGGAAGTGTTAGATTAACTAAAGTATCTTGGTTTATACCTCATGTAACACCGGAAGATGGTAATAGGTTGGAACTTTATAAATTTATCGAGAAAAAAGAAAAATTTCCAGTTGGGTATAGAATGATACAAAGCCACTCTATTGCGGTTCCACAGGCAGCAACAGGTTTTACTTGGAGGTTATCAGCTAAATCATCTCCTGAGGTGCCACGTTTTTTAATTGTTTCTTTTCAAACTGGTAAAAGTTGCAACCAAGAACAAAACCCAGCTATATTTGATAACTTAAATGTTAAAAATATTTATGTAATGTTAGGTTCAAAAAAATATCCAATATATGATTATGATATAAATTTTGGACAAAATCAATTTAGTAGAATATATAGTGAAGCTGCTTTGTTTAGAAAAAAGTTTTTTAACATGGATGAATTGGTTTCAAATCCAAATATTACTCCTTCAGATTACAAAACCCTTTTTCCTTTGTTTGTGTTTGACGTATCAAAGCAAAGTGAAAAGTTAAAGTATTCTGTAACTGATATTCATATTAAGGTAACATTTACTAGAAATCCTCCTGCAAATACTGAGGCATTTGCGGTTTTACTTAGTGATAGGTTAATTAACTTCCAAAGTGATGGTAATAAGATGAGCGTAGTATATTAAGTAAATTTTTACTTAAATAAAAAATGAAAAAGATTGATGATTATAAAAAGATATTAACAGATAACAATATTAAGTTTTACTCTTACTGGAACAAGAAAAAATATATTGATGTTTTAAAGGAGCATGGATTGTATCCTGAAGAAGCAATACCACTTAAGAAAGAACCTAATTATAATAGATTAGAAGATATTGCTAAAAATCCAAAAACAGTAATATTAAAAGATGTTGAAACTGAGGAAGAAACAACATTTCCATCAATTTACAAGGCTAGTAAGTTTATAGATAGATGTCCTCAAACGATTGAAAATTGGAATGGTAGAGTATGGAATGGTAAATATAAAATTGATATTCAATAATTTATTATTTTTTAAAAAATAATAAATTAAAAAAATTTGAGTTAAACAAAAATTATTTGTTTTAAAAATTATGTCCATGAATTCTTTTTCACGAAGATTTATCAACAGATTAACAGATGGTAGTCAAAGGCTTGCATCTAATTTATATAGTGGTGCTCAAAGGGTTGCCTCAGCGGTAATTCCTCAGAGTGTCAGAAGAAGAGTAAGAAATTTTACTAATTGGGTAACCGGTAATGTTGAACCAGAGCAAATTCCACAGGTAATAGATGAAGTTGAAAGAAATATAGAGGAAACATTACCAAGGATAAGACCAGAAGATAATGTAGCAACATTAAGTAATTCTTCATTAAGGGGTTGGGCAAATCAATATAAAATAAATGGGTATCCCGTTAATTCTCCTGCTGATTTTTTTAGAGGATAGCAAACAAGCTATAACAAATATTTTAAGAAATAGTCGTAAAGTTAAAGTAAAGATGATACTTAAATGTTTAATGTATAGATTTGATGATATTGACCATCCAGTAGAAGCATATTTTCAATCAGGTGAAAATTTAATTAACTTAAGTGGAACTGATGTAGATGAGTTGTATCAAACAATGGTTTCTGAAATTTTAGAAAAATATGAAAACTTTTTAAGAAAAGGTAGTGGTTATGCTTTTCATAGTGTGGTTGATTTAGATTTACATACAGCTATTTATGATCCATTAAGAGCTTCATCATTTATTCCTCTTCCAAAATGGATATCTGATAAAAAAGCATGTATCAATATAAAAAATGAAGATAGTCAATGTTTTAAGTGGTCTATCTTAAGAGCATTTAATCCAACAGATAATCATCCAGAAAGAGTTGATGGTAATTTAAAATCAAAGGAAAATAGCATAAACATGGATGGTATTAATTATCCTGTTTCATTGCATGATATTAGTAAATTTGAAAAACAAAATCCTAACACTAGCATTAATGTTTATAGCTATTACTCTGTTTTTGATGTTGAAGAAAAAAAAGTTTTAAATAAATTTTATCCATTAAGAATTACTAATGAAGAAAAAAGTAATCATGTTGATTTACTTTACTTAACAAATGAAGATAATTGCCATTATGTGTTAATAAAAACTTTTAGCCGCTTAATGTCAAGTCAAATATCAAAACATCACGGTAAAAAGTATTTTTGTAAAAGATGTTTAAATGCATTTGGAAGAGAAGACCTTTTAATAAAACATACAAAAGATTGTAATAAACATGCTCCAGTTGCTTTAGTTATGCCTAAACCTGGAGAGGTATTAGAATTTATAAATCACAATAGAAAAATTAAGGTTCCTTTTGTTGTATATGTTGATTTTGAATGTGTATTAAGACCTATAGATACATGCCGACCAAGTGAAGAGAATAGCTATACTGTAAAAACACAAAAGCATATTCCCTGTAGCTTTAAATATGTCATTAAATGTTTTGATGATGAAGTTTGTCCACCCATATTAAGAAAATATACCGGAGAAAATGCTGAAGAGGTTTTTGTAAATAAGATAACTGAGGATATTAAAGAAATATATGAAAAATATTATCAAAAACCAGTATCAATTAAGATAACTAAAGATGAAGAAAAAAAATATGAAAATGAAAAGCTTTGTTGGATATGTAATGGTAAATTTACACGTAAAAATTATAAAGTAAGAGATCATTGTCATTTTACAGGTAAGTATCGTGGTGCAGCACATACTAAGTGTAATCTTAAAGCAAAAATTCCTGACTTTACACCTGTTTTCTTTCATAATTTAAGTGGTTATGATAGCCATCTTTTTATAAAAAAATCTTGGTAGAACTGAAGGAAAAACTGATTGCATACCAAACAATGAAGAAAAATATATTAGCTTTAGTAAATTTATTAAGGTTGGAAATAACAAAACACATAAGTTAAGGTTTTTAGATAGTCTTAAGTTTATGAATAGCAGTTTAGATAAACTCTCAAAAAATTTAAGTGATGATCAGTTAAATATTTTATTAAAATTTCATCCTAAAAAACATTTACCACTATTAAGAAAAAAAGGATTTTTTCCTTATGAATGGTTAGATACTTTTGAAAAATTAGAAGAAACTCAGCTACCACCCAAAGAAAAATTTTATTCAAGCTTAAATGATGAGCATATCAAAGATAAAGATTATGCACATGCATTAAATGTTTGGAAAACTTTTAACATGAAAACGTTTAAAGAATATTTAGAGCTTTACAATGAAAAGATGTTTTACTTTTAGCTGATATAATTGAAAACTTTAGAGATATTTGTCTTAAGCATTATGATTTAGATCCATGTTGGTATTATACTATTCCAGGATTAGGATTGGACGCTATGCTTAAAACAACAAAATCATAGTTTGAGCTTTTAACAGATCCTGATATGCTTTTAATGATTGAAAAAGGAATTCGTGGTGGAATATCTATGTGTAGTAAAAGATATGCAAAAGCTAACAACAAATATATGGATAAAAAAGATTATGACCCAACTAAACCATTAAAATATTTAATATATATAGATGCAAACAGTCTTTATCCTTGGGCAATGAGCAAACTATTACCAACTAGAGGTTTTAGATGGATGGATGAAGATGATTTAAAAGAATGGAAACGGATACCATGCTTTTTAGAGGTTGATTTGGAGTATTCTGAAAAGTTGCATGATTTACATAATGATCTTCCTCTTGCACCTGAACATCTAAAAATAAAAAAGGTAGAAAAATTAATTCCTAACTTAAACGGTAAAGAAAATTATGTTATACATCATGAAACATTAAAAAAATATTTAGAATTAGGATTAAAAATTAAAAAGATACATCGTGGTATCATGTTTGAAGAAACATATGCTATTAAAGAATATATTGATAAACTTGTTGAGTTAAGAAAAGGAGCAAAAAATGATTTTGAAACAGATTTTTTTAAGTTAATGATGAATGCAGTTTTTGGTAAGACTATGGAAAACTTAAGAAATAGGGTTGATATTCAATTGGTTAATGATATGGTTAGCTATCGTTATAAAAAGCTTGTTGCTAAACCAAACTATCACCATACAACAATATTTGATGAAAAATTAGTTGCTGTTCATATGAAGAAAACAAATATAATATATAACAAACCCGTTTATTTAGGTATGAGTATATTAGATATTAGTAAAAAACATATGTATGAAACTTATTATAATTACTTTAAAGCAGAGTATGGTGAAAAAGTAAGGATGTGCTACACTGATACTGATAGTTTTATTCTTGAAATAGAAACTGAAGATTTTTATGAGGATATGAAAAAAGACGCTGATACAATGTATGATATGAGTGGCTATCCACCCAATCATCCAATGTATAGTGAAAAAAATGAAAAGGTATTGGGTATGTTTAAAGATGAATTAAATGGTGATATTATGATTGAGATGGCTGGTTTGGGTGCAAAAACATATGCTTATGAAACATTTCCTTTATTAAAAGAAGAAAAAACTGATGAAAATCCAAAACCAAAAGCAATTTTATGTAAAAATGGTAAGTTGCAATGGAAAGGTGTTAATGAAGGTAGAAGATGTAAGGGAGTAAAAAAATCAGTTGTTAAAAACAAAATAAAATTAGAAAATTATAAGAATTGTTTGGATACAAAAGAAGATTGTTATAGAACTATGCCAGTGTTAAGAAGTAGGGAACATGAAATATACACTGAAGTAATAAACAAAAAAGCATTAAGTTATGCTGATGATAAAAGATATATATTAGATGATTGTATTGAAACTTTAGCTCGGGGACATTATAAGATTAAAAAATGAACTGAAGAAGAAAAAATAAAATATGAGCAAGAAGGTGCAAGACCAAAAACATATTAAATATTTAATATAGTAAAAATATTAAATATTTATCTAATTGGAAAATCATCATTAGTTGTAATAGGAACCAACTTGTCTATTAAATCTTCTTTTAAAAGTTTTGAATAACCTTTTAATTTTTTCTTTTTTGCTAATATTTTTAGTTTTATTACACCATGAAACTCTAATTTATCTCTTATTGATCCCTTCCACTTTTGTTTAAATTTTTCATATATAATACATTTATCACATGTATTACTATCACTGTTAACTCCATACCTTTTACCACACTTTTTACCACATTTAATACATGTTGGGGATAAGCATGTTTCACAAATATATTTACTACAGTCATTACCTTTACAAGATACCCATTTTTCAGTTTCTCCACATTCAATACATGTAATAGATAAACATTTTTTACAAGTTATATACAAAAAATCTTTTTTACCATACTGACACGTACAAGGTCCTCTATTTTTTCTACACCATCCAAATGGTCTATCATCATAACTACATTCATAACACTCACTAATTAAATAATCCATATTTCTTTTTACCTCTTTTTCTAATACACTATTACAACAAACACAATTTGTAAATAAAATACTATCATTTTTTGAATTATAAGGTTTTGTTCTAATTTCCATTTCAACAATCATTAAACAAAATAAACTAAAAAAAATTTCAATTTTAAATTTTTTATTTTTTTTTAATTTTTTAAATTTTTTATTTTTTTAATTTTTTTTTATTTTTTAATTTTTTTTTTTTTTTTTTAATTTTAAATTTTTTTTTATTTAAAAAAAAAAAAAAAAAATTATTTTTAATTTAAGTGAAAAATGTTTATAAAAAAGGTTATGCCATTTGTTTGCTAACCTTTCTCAGATTGACTTGTTAATCCCATTTTGTTTTTAATTTTATGAGCATGCTTAATGTTACATAAAATTGTTATTATTAGTTTATTGTTATATTGTTTTATTATATAAGGGCTAGCCATATGCTTAAGCGTTGGTTTGTTAGTTAAGGGTGGTGGGATTGCATAAGTGGGTTGATTTTTGTGTGGGTTGATTGGTTTGCTGGTTTGTTATGGTTAAAATATTTTTGGGGCATGTAATTTTGTGATGGGGGGTTATCGGACAAAATAGGGGGATGGCAAATGAACTCCCTTTTTTTAATCTACTAACGATAATTTTATCTCGAATGTCGGCTCCGTGCACAATTGAAAAATTCTGCGATAAAATATTAAGTTTATCGTGATATTTTTTTCAGGAAACTTTTCACTATCTCGAAAAAGTTTCCAGGAAACTTTTATTTATCGTGATAGTTTTCTAAAATTATCATGATAGCTATCTCGTATCTCGTGGCAGAAATATGCCACCATAGTTGTGAGACAGCCAGGAAACACATTCGTAGGTGCACTAATCACCGTGATGAGGCCTAAGCTTTTAAAACGACGTTAACCCTTTCCCAAACAAACCCTGGTTTTCACGTGTCTGCAGTACAAGTCTTTTGAAAACACTGTGGGAAAAGGAGAAATTGCTCGTAACGAGCAATTTCTCCTTTTCCCACAGTGTTTTCTACCCTTTTGGAGAACTTTCTGTCATTTTCATCAAATTTAAAATTGTCGTCTGCAAACTCTTTCAAATTGGACCAGGCTAAAATTTATCGTTTGGGAAAGGGTTAAACTCCGGTACAAACCAGTAAGCCTATGTGAAATTTAGGCGCGAAATCTAAATATACCTTACGACACTTCTTTTTTCCGTAAAGGAAATACCATTGTAAAGTTGTTTTCCCTTACAGTTTTCTTTTTATCCATTGATGGTTTGCCACGTATGGCCTCAATGGAATTAGTAATGAAGGATTTTCGAAGTTTGCTATGGTTAAAAAATATTGCAATGATTCTTCATATGAATGAAGAAAAACAAGAATAATACAGGATGACAGCCGACATTCTGAAAACATTGTGGAAAAAGGAGAAAAGGCTGGTTACCAGCATTTCTCCCTTACTTAGTTTGTTTTCAACCCTTTTCAACAGAAATCTAATAACTTGGGCTATTTACTCATATAATTTCTCATCTGCAATTGCTTTCGTGTTGGATCAGTCGAAAGTTTTGTCAGGTGAAAGAGAATTGTCAAAGGATTCGGGGAAGGCCACCCTGAAAATAAAACTCACAGGAAATGCAAGTTTGAAACTTTCATTCATTGCTGTCATTTTGGAATGAAAAGATAAACAGATTTTAGTGAAAAAAAGATAAGAATGAACAAAAATCGGTTAAACTGTCGGGATTAAGGCAATATTGATAAGAATGAAACAAATATTTAAAGACAGTTATACCATGTTATCTGAAAATTATTCCCCAACCTCACTGTACCGTTTAAATCCAACCCTTTACCAAAACAATACAGTCCTGTGGTTTAACCCGTACCCTGCTATATATGTAAAATAAAACTTACAAGGCGATAGTAAATCCCCAAATAATGTTCTTTCAAACTTATGTTTGGAAGAAAAAATATCTCCTTATCGGACAGTGTAGATCCAAGATCAGACTGCACTTGCTGTGCAATCTGATCTTGATCTACACGGTCCTCAAGAGGTTCCTGAGTCGCGCTTAGCAGCCTAAGGGTTAATAGAGTTCTGTTAGTCCACAAACGGTCAGTGAGTCGCGCTTAGCAGCTTAAGGGTTAACAACCCTAAAGATTTTCGAAAACATTGTGGGAAAAGTAGAAAATGCTGATTATAAGCATTTTCTTTCTCTTTTTTATTCTCACAATGTGTGCTATTCTTTCAAGGAAAAATCCCATGAATTCAGTGGAATTTAATTTGTCGTCTGCAAAAGCTTTCAATTTAGACGAGGCTAAAATTGTGTCATCTGGTAGTGCTAAAAAATACTTCACTCATTTGCTCTTAAAAAAATAGAAGCAGAAGAAAATGTTCCTGTGCAGTTGATCATCGGTATGAATTCGGATAATACAAGAAATATATTCTGACAAACGAAAAAAAGTTTGCCTCAACGCATTAACCCTTTACTGCACAATGCCGCCTTTTAACGCCCCTGGGAAAGAAGCCTTTTGAAAACATTGTGGGGAAAGGAGAAAATGCTGGTAACCAGCATTTTCTCCTTTTCCCACAATGTTTTCTACCCTATCAAAGAAAAATTGCACCATTTGAGCCACTCTGAAATTGTCGTCTGCAAATCCTTTCAATTTGGACGCGGCTAAAATTTTGTCGTCTGGTAAAGGGTTAAGAAACGGATATGCTTAAATACGCCAACAGAAAATATTCTACAACAGACAACAGAACATTGTTTGAATTGCTCTTTCTGTTTTAGAAGGAACGCTAGAGAAAGGCCATTTTCAAAACTGATTAACCCTTAAACTGATAAAAAATGAAACAAAACTTTCAAGCCGATAGTAAAAAAACAAAAATGTATTTGCTTTTTCATAGGTACTTTTTTGGGGAAAAATACTCCTTATCGGACAGTGTAGACCCGAGATCAGATTACACGTTCTGTGCAGTCTGATCTTGATCTACACGGTCCGCAAGAGGTTCCTGAGTCGCGCTTAGCAGCCTTAGGGTTATTACTGTTCTGTCAGTGCTAAACAGTGTGGATAAAGTTACATGCCTACTGGAATTACACAGAATGACTTAGGAGTTCGTGTTAGTTCTCTACCAAACGGCAGATTTTATTCTCATCCAAACTGACAGCGCTTGCAGACCACAAATCAATTGTGACATAAAAACTAGAGGCCTTTGGGGGCCTGAATCGCTCTACTGGCCGTGATTTTGCTTTTTTTTTTTTTAGCATACGTTATGAATTCATGATGCAAGAAGGAAAAAAAAAACCGCAAACGAAAAAAGAATGGACGGGGGTGTTGTTGCAACTGGGATTGAACCAGCCGAGACAGCACAAGAAGTCATGTTGAATTGAACGAATATGGTTTAAAAAAAAAAAACGAAGTACAATTTCTCACAACCAATTATTTGGAATCGAGCCAAATTTGATAGGGTTTCAGTGCTCATTGTTTTAAACAATCAGGCTAAGTTTCAAAGAAATGTGACTAAATATGTGGACTGTGTTGAGTAAACAATACTAAGTCATCAAAATGGCTGCTTTTCCTAAACCGATTGCTAGATTTTTTTCATTTTTAATACAGTTCGATCCCTTGATGATAGAAATAATCTTTGCAAGTTTCGAAAGAATTGGATAAAAAATTCAGACTTAATTGTATAAACAACAAATGTAGATTTTCAACTTTAAATGACTCCTTTTCCCATACTGATTGTCTTTTTTTCCCCCAAATCTATAGGGTTCAAACTATTGATAATATAGAGCAACTGTGCAAGTTTCATGAAAATTCAACCACAAATGTTGACCTTGTCGCATGAATAAGAATTGTAAATTTTCAAATTCAAATGGCTACCTTTCCCATCCTGATTGTCACCTTTTTTCAAAATCAAGAGGTTTCAAGCTGCTGATAATACAAAACAACTGTATAAGTTTTATGAAAATCCGATACATATGCTGACATTATCGCGTAAACAAAAAAAGGAAATTTTGAAGTTCAAATGACAACTTTTCTCGTGCTGATTGTCAGATTATTTTCAAAATCAATAGGGTTCAAGCTATTGATGAGGTGAACAGACTGTGCAAGTTTCATGAAAATGCGATCACAAATGCAGACTTTATTGCGTAAACAAGAAATTGAAATTTTGAAATTCAAATGACTACTTTTGCTACACTGATTGTCAGACTGTTTTCAAAATCAATAGAGTTCAAGCTATTGATGAGATAAACAAACTGTGCAAGTTTCACAAAAATCCGACCATAAATGCAGACTTTATCGCGTAAACAAGAAAAAGACTGACGGACACACGGGCAGACAGACAGACGGACAGACGGACGGACGGACGACGGAAACCACGCCATGACATAAGCTCTGCTGGCTTACAGCCAGTAGAGTTAAAAAAAGGATTGTCTTCGGAAGGGAAGAAAATTTTGTATGAATAGAAGGAAATGTTGATTACAAGTGTGTTCTCCTTTTCCAACAATATTTTCAAAAGCCTTCCTTATTCTGGTCGTTATTGGTGAATGCAATATTCTTTCAAAATGGCGGCGTCGAAATTATTAAGCCGGTTTTGTGCTATTTTTCGAAGTGTAATCAGCCACCGACCGACTTTTTTTTTTGTACCAAGCACTTTTTTCTTCTCCTCTGATATTTTTCGCACAGTTGAAAAACCTATTATATATCTGGACCTCAATTATCTCAGCATTACGAATGTCTAAGTTTATTGTAAGGTCAAAAACAGTCTTTCCGAGCTTGGTATCGTACTCGGTAACTACAGAGCTTAGAACCCAGATGTCGCTGGTTCGAATCGGGAGCCCAGCAAAAGTCTGTCCGAGGATTGATGCAAGTCACTGAGACAGGATTCATTCCTCTCTCACTGCTGTACATCGTTTCGACAATGCTCATTTGGAAAAAACAGCCGATGACTTAGAAAAAAATGTTGTTCAAAGAACTGGTAACAGAAACCCCAGGAAAGCATGGATAGATATGGCATCGCCATATAACTGCAGTAATGTTGAAAAAGGGGCATTTTTAAACACAAAACAAATGAGAACAGTCTGAAATGAAATAGGATGATAGGTTTTGTCTATCATGTGATGAGTAAACTCTACATTGATTGCATTCTTAGAGAGAAAAATATTCAAAAACAAACCCAATTTTAATCCAATCTAACCCAATTCACCACATATCGGTTTATCCTTAAGCTGCTGGCAGCAGACCAATTTTCGAAATATTGTGGACAAAAGAGGAATCGCTCGATACGAGCAATTTCTCTTTTAACAACAATAATTTCATAAGTAACTACAGAACTTAGAGCCCAGGGGTCGCTATTTTGATTCGGGAGCCTAACAAAGATCTGTCCGAGGACTGATTAAAAGCAATGAGGCAGGATTCATTCCTCTCTCACCGATGTACAACGTTTCGACGATGTTCATCTGGGAAAGCAGCTTAGAAAGAGAGCTGTGCAAAAAAACCCTTGGAGAGCATGGATAGATGTACAGGGCGTCGCTATATAACTGCAATAATCTTGAAAAAAAAAAAGGGGGGGGGGGGCATTTAACACTAAGCAAACAAAAATAGTCTGAAATGAAATGGGTTGATAGGTTTTGTCTATCATCTAATTAGTAAACTGTACAGTGTTTGCATTCTTATAGAGAAAAATATTCAAGACCAATCCAATCTAATCCAATTCACCACATAACGGTTTAGATAACGGCGACCAGCAGACGTCTTCTTGCGTCTGGCAGCCGACCACTTTTTAAAATATTTTGGTCAAGTGAAGAATTGCTCGTAACGAGCAATTTCATTGTTTGCACCAATCATTTGACAAGTATTTAATTCGAATACGAGCTGATTATAAATATTTTAACCCTTATTCTGCTAAATAAGTGGAATGAAACTTTAAGCCCATAGTAAAAACCCGAACTTTACTATTTCAGGTATTTTTGGTTTTTTTTTTTGGGGGGGGGGAAGATATCTCCTGATCGGAAAGTGTAGATCCAAGATCAGCCTGCACGTTCTGTGCAGTCTGATCTTGATCTACACTGTCCGCAAATGTCCTTGAGTCGCGCTTAGCAGCCCACGGGTTAAAATGATGTGATGCAAATGTATATCAGGCGGGAATGGGTTTTCGCGGATGAAAGGTGTGGACCGGAAACGGGATAGGGTGAAAGATGATTGGCAGGTTTGATTGACAGACCGACATGGCGCGAGGAAGTTGCTGAAATCTACCAGATAGCAGACATTATTTATATCATAATCTTGGTAAACACGGGCTACGATACCATCTATTTATAGAATCGATGCTAATCTAGAATTGACCGTTTTTGCGGACTAATTCCAATGGTATGTATGACCCAAAACATGGATAAACAAAACACCGTTAATCTCAAAATTCAGCGCCGAGGAATGAAAGATAATAACAGGTATCCCCTTCACACAGTTTGAATGAATTTACTTGAACTTACACTTTCACTCAGCTTTCCTGCTAGGATAAGTTGTTTGTATTGCCCCAGTGGCTCGGTGGAAAAGCTCTCTGGTTTCGTAATTTGGAGAGGATTTAAAAAAATTATTCAAAAACTATTTGAGCCATTCTCTGTGAAAAGGGGTTTAACTCTTTCACTACTAATGACGACTTGACTACCTTTTGCGGACAGCGTAGATCAAGATCAGACTGCACAGAACGTGCAGTCTGATCTTGATCTATGCTGTCCACTACTCTATTTTTAAACTATGATGAATGTCGTTTTAAATGGCAGTGGAAATCTATTTTTAGAGCTAGGAAAAAACATGTAATTTCTGGAGTTAGTAGTGAAAGAGTTAATGCATTTGCAAAAGTTATCGACCCAGGTCAGCCTGCACAGTCCACGTAAGCTGACCTCGATCAAAACCTTTTTAACATTCAGCATGTCAAGGACCAGTCTACCTCATGAATCAGTCGTTAATTTTTTTTGACAAAATGGATTGTATGAATACTTATTATTTTGATTACTTGCTTCGTATCATGGATGGCGGAGATGCATTAAGCCCTCTATGCCAGAGCATGGCTCATTTATTCCTATCCCATAAATGAACCCTAATTTCGGCTCTGTCTATGTGGGGCAGAAATCAGTGGCTTGATGTATTGTGCATAGTACTAGTATAGTAACTGCAGGACCGCATTCATACATGTACCTGCACTGGTCGCAGTAACCGAGATAATGTTAGAGATGGTGCCATTAACTTTTTACCAGACAACAAAATTTTAGACTGGTCCAAATTGAACGCATTTGCAGACCACAATTCAAATGTGGCTCAAATAATGGAATTTGTCTTAGTTAGGGTAGAAAACATTGTGGGAAAAGGAGAAAATGCTGGTTACCAGCATTATCTCCTTTTCCAACAATGTTTTCAAAAGCTTTCTTTCTCAGGGTCGTTAAAAGTCGGGATTGTGTGGTAAAGGGTTAAACACTGAAGATTGGACGAACATGTAAACTGTGAAAAAAGTTGAAAATCTGATTGAGCCATGCTCTGGCAAAAGGGGATTTAATGCATCTCCGTAATGCATCATACCGAGCAGGTCATCATATAATTGTACCATGCTCTGTGAAAAGGGGGCTTAATGCATCTGCTAATGATATCGACATAGGTCAGCCTGCGCAGTCCAAGCAGGCTGACCTGGGCTGAAACTTTTCGCTATTTGGTAAATTTTCTGTACGTCAAAGGACCATCTACCTATTGGATTCAGTCGATTATTAGACAAATTGTAGTTCATGGATCCTTGGTCATGTGATGACCTGCTTGGCATTATGCATCAGGGAAATGCATGAAGCCCCCTTTTCCCAGAGCATGGCTCAATTACAGATCCATAAAATCCATTTCCTCTAACAACGGACTGAATCATGAGTTCCACTAGTCCTTTGACATGCAGAGCATTGACCAGCAGCAAAAAAGTTTGGACCCAGGTCAGCCTGCGCGGACTGCGTAGGCTGACTTGAGTGGTTGCTTTTTGCAGATGTATGAATTAATCCCGCTTTTCACAGAGCATGGCTCAATTCTTTGTTCATGCATTGAGGAAGGCTTTTAACCTGCAGGCTGCTAAGCGTGACTCACTGACCTTTTGCGGACAGTGTAGATCAAGATCAGACTGCACAGAACGTGCAGTCTGATCTTGGATCTACACTGTCCGGTAAGGAGATATTCTTTTCCTAAAAATATGTTTGAAACTTTCATTTCAGTTATTTAGCAGGATAAGGGTTAATATGTTTAATGGTCCGTATTCACCAACCATTCTTAAGAACGTTCTTAGACTTATTCTTTAAGATTTTCCAAGTTTGAAAGTAACACAACTTCTGATTGGCTAAACCATTTGGTTTAGCCAATCAGAAGGTGTGTTACTTTCAAACTTGGAAAATCTTGAAGAATAAGTCTTAAGAACGTTCTTAAGAATGATTGGTGAATACGGACCCAGATCTAAACACTCGTGGAAAATTATTTCAATTTTGCTTCTTATTTCCATCATGGTTTATCTAGTTGTCGTTACTATGTTCGACCGGAAGTGCGGAACACATAACCGTCAACAAATCGTACCTATAAAAAAGTAAATCTCTGACGTTATTCAATTATTCTAAACTCTGGCACTGCCTCCTGCAGAAAAAAAAAAAAGATATCGCGACTACAGTTGTCAAGAATATGCAACATTTTGGCTTTTTTTTTCCATTCAGAAAATGCGCATTTCATGATTGTGCACCACAAAAATTTGTGTTTGACAACACTAGCCCTTCATGACCAGACTGTCTTGAACGATCTGGACTGAGCCTCGGTAGCTCAGTCGGTAGCGTACAGGACTGGAGAACAGGAGGTGGATGGTTCGATCACCGGCTCGGGGAATTTCTTTTCGATGATTGATGATAGTCATTGCGACAGGATTCATTCCTCTCTCATCGCTGATCATTGTTTCGACGTTGGCTATGTGGGAAGCAGCCAATGGCTTGGAAAGAATATTGTGCGGAGTACTGGTAAAAGAAACTTCAGGAAAGCATGGATGGGTGCACTGGCCGCCGCGATATAACTGAAATAATGCTGAAAACGGCGTTTAACACAATCAATCAGTCAATCAATCAATGAACAATATGGTTAATGAAACTTTGCTAGTGGATATTGAAATAACAGCGAGCTGCCTGAGATAGTATTGACCAATCAGATTCGTTCAGTATATTCAGCGTGATATTAAAATTTTCATTTCATGGTGGGAAAAGAAAAATGCATTCAAAGTTTCAACCTTTATTACTCTCCTAACAGATAATCATTTCTTCCGTTCATATAACCAGATTGATAATGAAATTACCACAGAACAATGTGAAAGTTCAATTGAGAAATACATGTATACACATGCACCTATGAGCCATGCTCTGACAAAAAGGGGATTTAATACGTCCCGGTGATGCATTATACCAAGTAGTCATCACACAATTATGGATCCACAAAACTCTTTAGTCTAGCAATCGGCTGGGTCTCCAGGTACAATAGTCCTTTGCCATGCAGATAATATACAAACATATAAAACAATTTTTCGACGGTGTCAGCCTGCGCAGACATGGTTCGATATTTTTTGCGTATGCATTAGGCCCCCTTTTCACACAGCATGGCCCAATTCTAAAAATACTGACAGTTGTCGAGTGGTTGTGTTTTCAGCTGATAACACTGTTGGACACCTTGTTTTTTCTATTAGGTTTAGAGGGCGAAGCTTTGTAAAAAAGAAAAACGAGTACAGGTAGTTTGCACTCTACAGATGAAAAGACGCTAGGAGGACATGACGTGAAAATTTCAAAGAGAGATAGAAAAACCGCAAAATTTGCGTTTTTAACCCTTATCCTGCTAAATAAGTTAAATAAAACTTTCAAGCCGATAAGCAAAAACCAGAATAATGCTTTTTAAAACTTATTTTTGTGTAGAAAATATCTCCTTATCGGACAGTGTAGATCCAAGATCAGACTGCAAGTTCTGTGCAGTCTGATTTTGATCTACTTTGTCTGCAAAAGGTCAGTGAGTCGCGCTTAGTAGCGTAAGGATTAAATTTTGATTCGTGTTTCGTAGACCGTGTTTCTAATTTCTATTTGCACAGAAATTCCCATTCAGATTTTATCCATTCTTTCCACTTGGGGATTTTTAATTGACGTTAAAGGATGGTGGTCGGAGTTTCTTTTTCCCGTGTATTCTCGATATACAGAGCAAGGGGCATTTGTATGCAAAACCCGACTTTAACCCCTAGCCTGCTAAGCGAGACTCGAGGGCCTTTTTGCGGACTGTATAGATCAAGATCAGACAGCACAAAACGTGCACTGAAAGTGTAGAAAACATTTTGGGAAAAGGAGAAAATGCTGGTTACCATTATTTTGTCCTGATCTCACAACTTTTTTTAACCCTTTCCCAAACAAGCCCTGGTTTTCATGTGTCTGCAGTACAGGTCTTTAAAAACACTGTGGGAAAAGGAGAAATTGCTCGTAACGAGCAATTTCTCCTTTTCCCACAGTGTTTTCTACCCTTTTTGAGACCTTTCTGCCATTTTCATCAAATTTAAAATTGTCGTCTGCAAACTCTTTCAATTTGGACCAGTCCAAAATTTGTCGTTTGGTAAAGGGTTAAAATGCACTATTCTCAGGGTCGTTGGAACATGGAATTGTGTGGTAAAAAAATAAAATTTATAGAGATGGATTCTGAGCTTCAAGTTGCTTCAACTTTTTCACTGCCAATGTCGCCTTCGATAGTTTTTGCGGACGGCGTAGATCAAGATCAGACTGAACAAAACGTGCAGTCGGATCTTGGATCTACACCGTCCGCTACCTGATACCAGTCTTTAACCAAAATCAGCCTCAAATACAATAAAGATATACTTTTAGACATCGGGAAAAGTTGAATCCATTTAGTTGGCCGCGAAAGAGTTAAATGAACGTTTTACAAATTTTCATCGAAGTCTGACAGCACGTACTTTCGGGTGGCCTTGAAATTAACATAATGATTCACGTTTTGTATCGAAGATCGTCTCGTTTTTCATGAAGATACCCGTCTGGTTTTTTTTTGTTTACGTCATATCCTTTATAAGCCGGTTAACCCTTTACCGACCGCACAATGCCGTCTTTTTTCGACACTGGGAAAAAAGCCTTTTGAAAACATTGTGGAAAAAGCTAACCAACATTTTCTCCTTTTCCCACAAGGTTTTCTGCCCTACGAAAGAAATATTGCACCATTTGAGCCACAACGAAATTGTCGTCTGCAAATGCTTTCAATTTAGACAAGGCTAAAATTTTGTTGTTGTTAGGGGGTTAAAACATTATCCGCCTACGACTGACATCTTCTAGATGATTGCTCTTTGAAAACATTACCCGTGACGAGCTATTTCTTCCTTGGCCACAGTGTTTCAAGTTGATATGACTAAGTTAATGCTTAAAGTCACAGCAGTGGCCAAAAGTAAATGAGTCATGTCCTGGCAAAAGGGGCTTAAGGCATCTCCGTGATGCATTTTACCAAGCAAGATATCATGTAAATTAGGTATCCATAAATTCCACTTTGTCTAACAATCGACTGAGTCATGAGGTAGACTGGTCCTT
Source organism: Tridacna gigas (assembly GCA_945859785.2). Lineage (NCBI taxonomy): Eukaryota > Metazoa > Mollusca > Bivalvia > Cardiida > Cardiidae > Tridacna > Tridacna gigas. The sequence continues at coordinate 24,559,809 of OX244028.2, forward strand.
TGACATGCCGAAAATTGACCGATAGCAAAAAGTTTCGGCCCAGGTCAGCCTGAGCGGACTGCTATACATTTTGCAGATGCATTAAGCCCCTTTTTTCACAGAGCATGGCTCAAATAATTGGGGCGTTGAAATGCTTCTAGATTAAAATTGTCCCATTTAAAAGTATGTAAATTATTGTGAAGATAACAGTCTGTTTTTGTAAGGTTTGTCTACAGAGCGACCTTGCAACTTTTGTTCTAGCTTTAAAATTCATTTTCCTGCCATTGACTAACACTTGGTTGTATGACTGATTGATTGTATAGTATTTAACGCCGTTTTCAACATTATTTCAGTTATATCACGGCGGCCAGTGCACCTATCCATGCTTTCCTGGAGTTTCTTTTACCAGTACTCCGCACAATATTCTATCCAAGCCACTGGCTGCTTTCCCACATAACCACTGTCGAAACAATGGTCAGCGGAGAGAGAGGAATGAATCCTGTCGCGATGACTATCATCAATCCTCGGAAAGAAATTGGCAAAGCCGGGGATCGAACCAGCGACCTCCTGTTCTCAAGTCCTGTACGCTACCGACTGAGCTACGGGGACTTGGCAACTAACACTTGGACCGATCGCAAAATAACAGATTGTCATATTCACAATAAATTCCATACTTTTAAATGGTGTCATTTAAATTCAGTTGCATTTTACAAACCCCCATTGTTTACCTTGGGCCGCTATTGAGCCAGTGAAAGTGGCATGAAACGCAAATAATTTTATTAACCAATGCGATAAAATGATACCAGATATAGGTCTCTTTTTTGAATCTGTTGGTTAGCTGACATGATTTTATTTCATGGTGTCTATTGCTGTTTTTTTGTCATGCATTCAATGTGATATCGCCGCGACAGCACGCTTATTCCTAGTCTGGACTATCTACCCCTAACATTACGTTATTGGGTCAGGCAAAGCGCAACAATGGCCGCCTCCATGGCGGCCTCCACTGAAGCCCTATGCTTTCCTGCTTTTCCCAATTTCATGTGATCAAGTTTGATTAATGGATAAAATGAAATCAACCTTGTACAAAATATACATTAACTAATCTAAACCGTGCTGTTAAGCTATAATATAAATTTGACTATGAATCATTTTTGATAGTAGCTCTGTTTTCGGACGTTATATAGGTCCATTGACATTCGGATACTCAAAGTATTTCTGATATGTAGTTTTTCTCGCTAAATAAGAACGATCCTTAAAAATGTCTCAATGCGATATTTTTATTGCAACCAATCAGTTTTGAATTCAACCTACAGTCAGGTGAAATAACAATATCCCGTTACCTCTGCATGTTACCAACGGAGCCGCCATTATTGCGCTTTGCTTGAAGTACTTTTGAAGTACGGCGAGGTACCAGACTAACTTATTCCTGCTTCCTAGCCAAAGGGACTTGCTTTTGGGGGGTAACCTGCTGCCTCTATGAATCGATATTTGAGCGGTGTTTTGTAAAGCGGGTCTTTATTTATCTTCGTAATGCATTTTACCAAGCAAACATAATATGATTCAATTTGTGTAAAACCCGGCTGAATAATCAGGTAGAACTGTCCTTTGACACAAGGAAAAATGATCAGTGACAAAAAGTTTCTACCCAATTCAGCCGGCACGTTCTGTGCAGTCTGTTCTCGATCTGCGCTGTCCGCAAAGGATCAGCGAGTCGCGCTTAGCAGCCTGAGGGTTAACATATTGTGAGGAAAAGGGAAAAAAAAGCTGACTAATCAGTTTACCGCTTCCAACAATGATTCTACCCTTTCAGAAGACAAGTGCCGAATAATATAAGCCACTTTTGATTTGTCGTCTACAAATGGTTTCAATATAGACGAGTCTAAAATTGTGTCGTGTCTTAAAACACATTACGTGAAATGGAAAGCATAACAGTATCGAAAATTTTCTCTGGTTCCAAAATATTTTCAGCCCTGTCAGAAGACTAATTCAAACGTTTTAAGCCACCTTCTATTTTTCAATATGTATAAGTCTAAAATTTTTGTCGTCTGATAAAGAAGTAACCCTTTGCCACATAATCCTGAGTTTTAAAAACCCTGAGTAAAATCCCTCTGAAAACATAGTGGGAAAAGGAGAAAATGCTGGTAACCAGCATTTTCTCCTTTTCCCACAATGTTTTCCAGTCTATCAAAGACAAATTCCACCATTTCAGCTACATTTAAAAGTCGTCTGCAAACGCTTACAGATTACAAAAGATTACAATTTGTCGTCTGATAAGAAGTGAAGTACAGTTAAAGTACACACCATCTGTATGAATGATTCGTCCCCCCCTTTTTTATGAAGTGTCATTTTCAGTTTCATATTACCGTGCTGCGATCGATTTCAAAGCAGTGTTAGGTTTCACACGCACTTAAAATGATACCACCTGCACAGGACTTAAAGGGGCCCACTTAGATTTTTTTGTCGTAGGCAAGGATTTTTGTAAAACACTGATAAATATTACTAAATTTGAGCTATGCTCTGTGAAAAGGGGGTCTAATGCATCTGCAAAACGATCCGACCCATGTCGGCCTTCGCTGTCAATGCAGGCTGACCCGTGTCAAAACTGTCTGCTTTGAGTAAATTTTCTGAATGTCCAAGGACCAGTCTGCCTCAGGGTTCAGCTGCTTGTTAGACAAAATCGATTTTATGGATCCATAATTATGTTATTCCATGCTTGCAATAATGCATCACAAAAAATGCATTAAACTCCCTTTTTCCAGAACTTGGCTAATATATTCTATTTCCCTGAAAACGTCGGCTAAAGAAACTGAAAGGTTACATTTAGTAATCAAAGTGCTGATAGTACTGAAGGCCAGGAAATCTAGTGATCTGTAATCTCTAAAGAACGAAGGATACGAACTCACACGAGACCTCATTTTCTAATTATCACTACCATACAGACAGTCAGGCCAATTCAATTATGCCAAAAGAATTCATTGGTAAAGGGGTACCGTCACGCATAATATGGAATAATACAATAATCAACAGGAAAAATTAAATTAATGCAAAAAAAAAAGCAGTGCTCAGAAGCCAGATTCTATAATTAAACCGAAGCAAAGTAGTGGATACCAACGCTCGGCTATAGAGTGCATGATAATGGCTTTAAAAATTTCTAAGTCGAAAAGGGGCCTAAATCAAGCAAATTTATTTTTGAGTTATTTGCCTTATAGGTTAAGGTTGATCTTTATGATAACGCACATATATTCCAAGTTTCAAATAAATATCGTCAGTGATAAGAAAGATAAGACACAATTTAAAATTGGACACAACGCGAATACCAACGCTTAATATCGCGAACGCAGGGCAGGGTGATGTCAATACATCGCAGTTTTGTTCTCAAACAGTCGATCTAAATCTATTCTTTTGACTAAATCATACAAAGACGTCCACTAGCCCTTCTCGTCCCATTAGAGAGAGAGAGAGAGAGAGAGAGAGAGAGAGAGAGAGAGGGAGAGAGAGAGAGAGAGAGAGAGATTCCAACAACGGCTTCTGGCGCTTAAAATGAATTTGCACATTCGGGATGTATTTCAAAATAAATATTCTTCAACTTTTATTTCTCCTTTTCAAACAATGTTTCGGAAACTACCAGTTATGTGAATGAAACTCTAGGTATGTAAATGTGATGAATAACTGATAAATTAAAACCTAATTTTTTAAACACACCTTTTATTTTCAAATTATTTTGTTTGAAAGTTAAAAAATGTCCAAGGATCGCAAAACACTTTCATGATTTCTAATCAATCAACAGTCGTCACAAAAAAAGAATATAAGCAGATGACATGGTTGATTATCGGAAAATGTAGATAGAACAAAAAATTCTTATTTTTCCATAATGTTTGCCTGTTCTTCTGACAAAAAAGAGAGATGTTTTAAATCGATTCACACGGAAAAAAAGAGAGTATAATTTCTTTAAATTTCCGCATATTTCTTAATTCTATCGATTTTTTTTTTTTTTTTCTAAACATATAGAGAAAATCAAGTTCAGTTCTAAATGATTAAAAGAAACTGATAATAAATGCAGTTAATACACCAATAATCTCATTCAACTATCGACATTTTCCATGGAAAATCGTATATCTCAATCTTTTCACCAGGCAGTCAAAGGAGATGCGGCGTGCGGTTCCCATCGATCTTTATTTGAAACGCGGACAGTAACTAGCAAGTGACAATGGAAACTAAAAATAGAAAACTGGTTCTCGGGTTTTTCCCTCGCGCTAGTACACTAGAAAGTGATATCAGGGGCTGTAATCATGTCTATAATACGAGAGGATTTCAGTATCCAATCACAGTGATAGAAAAGTTGGTAGAGGTTAAATGTACACCGAATAAGTCTGTACACCGAATAAGTCTGATGTCAGTCATAATACGGCAACGCCTTAATTCACAGTTCTTGACAAGATTTGTGTAACTATAAACTCCGCCCATAGGCGGTATCGGATAAAAATAGACATCAGACTTAAACGGTGTACAGACTTATTCAGTGGACGTTTAACTTTTACCTGGAAAAGTTATTGACCGTCTGTTGTGTATTCAACAGGGACACAACCCTTAAAACATACTCGTTGGTTATTAAAGGGCTGTAATACCCTTGCAATTCCATAGCACTATGCAGATGTCGGAAAGCTTTGAGGAAAGGAAAACATTCACGCCGTGTGATAAGCAATCTCTGTACTTACGAAACTATTTGTTTTAGCGGACTCAGCGGTATAGAGTGGACACACCGTTCAACATTTTGTCTGAAAGTAGTCCGGAAAAGTCAGCTTACGATCGCTATAGGCAAGGGAATCCCTTGAGAGGGATTCCCTGGCCTAAAAAGGTAGAAGTTTGGCGTTAGTAACGGTACGATCGTTGTGCTATCGGTAGCTCTGTCTATTTCTACGCGATCAAATATGACGTCATCGTACACACACACACACACACACACACACACACACACACACACATATATATATATATGGACCATGCTCTGGCAAAAGGGTGCTTAAATCATCTCCGTAATGCACCATCACCTAATGATGGATCCATAAAATCCATTTTCTCACACAACCGACTGAACGGTCTGATAGAGTTATCCCTTGACATGGAGAAAATTAAAATATACAGCGAAAAGTTTCGGCCCATGTCAGCCTGCGCGGACTGCGCAGGCTGACATGGGTCGATACTTTTCGCAAACGTATTAAGCCCCCTTTTAACAGAGCATGGCTCGTATTTAAATGCGATCCCCAATAATTGACCCGTGCTATTGATCATGTGATATACCTACAACTCTTTCCGAAATTCTGAGGCGAAATCTTCAATAAAGCGAAAGCGGCTATGCATCCAATTAACCCTTATACTGCTAAAGAAGATCAAATTTGTTGCATGAATATGGCGACCTTTTCTTTGATGTTTCTTTTTCTTGTGATTTGGAACACCTCGGACATGTCTAAAGATCTGTGACTCCGAATGTACGAAGCCCGACTATTTTCAAAAGGACAAAAACAGCAACAACAAACAAACAAACATAGCGTAGTTCATATCGCACTCGAAGCACCAGCAAGATAAGGTTAAATATCAATGTGTTATTTTGCCCTTTTAAAATGATTATTTTGCAGTTTAAATGTGCAAATATAGGCCTATACAGAAATACAGAATCATGTTAACACAAACCATAAATATAAAAAGTAAGACTGTCAATGCAGCACCTGCTTCCGACGTGAAAAGATATCTTGACAGTACGCATGCGCAGTTTGATTTTGTTTAACCGGAAGTTCTCCAACGACAAGGCACTCTTCATCGTAGCGACATCTACATTTATATTCGTGTCGAAGAAAAGGTGCGAACTCTGTACTTTTGGAGTTGGTATTTGTCACTGTCATACAAATGGCGTCTGTATTGTTGCTGCGTCTTACCAGGCGATGACATCTTGGCTACAATATTACAGAAATGGGCGGTGTTATTTCAAGGTTAAGCATAGTGAAATGCATTGACAATACACGTCTGACGTCCAAACGAATCATTCCTCTCAACTTTTCCAAAATAATAAAATAAAAGTAATCTAAAAGTAAGTTACAGTGAGTGTTACACGTGTGTATGCACCCGACAGTAAGATAACTTTTAGCACAGACCTATATCTGTGAAACGTAATTCACCGTCATGATGGCCGTTATGATCGCCATATTTTATCTCAGTTAACCCTTATCCTGCTACAAAAGTTAAATGAAACTTCCTAGCCAACAGAAAAGACCCGAAAAATGTTATTTCATACTTATCTTTTATATATATAAATATACCGTATCTCCTTATCGAACAGTGTATATCCAAGATCAGACTGAACGTTCTGTGCAGTCTGATGCCAAAGGTCAGTGAGTCACGCTCAGCAGGGTTAATCAATCAAACAAGCAATCCTACGACACTGCTGAGTTACTATCCTGCTACCCGAGGTAAGCTCACCGAAAGTAGAAAGCGATATAGTTAGTATACGATTTACATAGGAACAGTAGCAAAGAAAAGCGTCACTTTACAGTCATTAATTACATGTATGTCTATGACTCAGTGTATGCTTCATTGCGCTGGAACTACGACCCGGTGCCCACACCGTTTTTACGAGCGCAAAGTGTCTGATCTCGATCTTCACTGTCCCCAGTTTATTCAGATTTTTTAGCGAGCCCTATACCCGGTTGAGGCAAACTTTCTTTCCGGCGATTTCTCACCTCTCACCTCTGATGCACGTGTCAAAAGTAGTCAGTGGCCTTGGGAAAAAAAGTTGTGTCATTACTGGTGTGAGAAAGCCAGGAAATACATAGGTGCGTCACTGACCGCCATGATATGACCTAAGCCGTTAAAATCGCATTGAACACCAGTACAATACAATACAATACAATACAATCGGATTTTCAGCAGCATACACCATACACATGGCAATCTTGGCGGCTCACAAACAGATATTGTGTTACTTTGAAATTTAGAAATTGCCTGCGAATTAGAATAAGAAAGATTCTTACAAAGGTTGGTTAATACGGACTCTGGACTGCATTCACAAACCGTTTAACCCTTAACTTGCTATATAACTTAAAAGAAGCTTTCAGGACGATAGTAAAAACCTGAATTTGGCTATTTCAGAGTTATTTCATTGGGGGAAAATATCTCTTTATCGGACAGTGTAGATCAAAGATCAGACTGCATGTTCTGTGCAGTCTGATCTTGATCTACACTGTCCGCAAAAGGCCATTGAGTCGTGCTTAGCAGCCTAAAGGTTGTAAATTGATAGGCCCTACTATTAAACCTTTCTACAGGAAAAAATGATTGGATAGTTATCTTGAGTCACCCTGTCTCTCAATATTCCGACAAAAGCCTTTTTAAGTGGGTACAAGAACAGTAAACTTCCACTACATGTTTTATTTTTTCTTTATTCCAAGACCAGCCATCTGATTGGCTGAAAATTTCCATTGCAAGGAATCAGTTGTTAATCTTCGAATATTGAATAAGCACAATTCTAAGAATGCTTGTTTTTTCTTTATTCCGACATCTTGATTTTATTCAAGATGGTGGAATACAATAGAAACATGTAGAGGAATCTTACTGTCCGTTCCCATCTTGGAAAAAAGACGTATGCCGAAATAGTGAGACGACGAGAGACTCAGAGCAAGCATTCTCAAAAGCGTACTTATTCTAAATTCGGAGACTAACAAACAGATTCCTGGAAACGGAAAGTCTTAGCCAATGAATTAGCTGGTCTTAAAATTTACCCTTACAATAAAATCTAAGATGGTTGGTGGATGTGGCACCTGAATGATCACGTGACCTACCTTGCCGCAGCTGTATTCCATAAAATTGAATTTTCCTTCCGTCCATGACCTGTGAGCAAACAGCTCTCTTTTACAGTAGCAGTTATAATCTCCGTACATTTCGAGCATAAATGGTCCGTTACCCTGCACGTATGAAAAAAAGGCAAGGAAACAATAAAAAATGACCTAAGCCAATATAACTTCTAGTCATACATATTATGATAACTGCGATAATTATTAGCCGTGCTCTATGAATAGGGTGCTTAATGCATCTGCAAAAAGTATCGATCCACATCAGCATGCGCAGTCCGCGCAGGCTGACATGGGTCGAAACTTTTTGCTATCTATGAATTTTCGGCCTGTCAAAGGACCATTCTTCCTCCATATTTAGTCAGTTGTTAGACTAAATGAATTTTATGGATCCCAAATTATGTGATGAATTGCAGGTATCATGCATCATTTTCACAGAGCAAGGCTCATAAATTGAAATACATGACAATGTACATAACGATTTACATTTGAATCCGTGATATGTTACCGCTTGTAGAAAACAAGGATAGATAGTAGAGCAGTGAAGAAGCGTTGTAACTGCTTTGAACATGTTAGCTGGTCGGTCCACTGAATATAAATTTCATTTGGGCACTACAAGCACTAAATCTTAACCAAACGACAAAATTTTGGGCTTTTCCAAACCCAGAGCTCGAGCATTTGCAGGCGACAAAATAATTGTGGCTCAAATAGTGGAAATTGTCTCTGAAGAGATAAGAAAAAAAAAAAAAAAAAAACTGTGAGAAAAGTGTAAAATAATGACCAGCATTTACTCCTTTTCCCACAATGTTTTCAAAAGTATTCTCTGTCAGGGTCGTTAAAGCCTGAGTTTGTGTGATGAAGACCGAGACAGGGGTTTGACAAATTCCTTCCAGACATGGTACATATATGTACAGCATTAACGGTTGGTGACCTTTATAGATTTTTCAGTCAAAGGTCAAGTTCACAGTGAGGTAATTTGTCAAGGCCATCTAAACCACATTGTTTTTTTATTGGACTTTCAGGTCTAAAGGCAAGTCTTCTGTTTAGAATTGGGTTAATTCTGAAATATCGGACCGCGTAGATACGGGATTTCACTGCACGTTCTGTGCCGCTTGATCTTGGTCTACAATGTTTAGAGTATCTGAAATTGTCCAAAGCTTGCTTAGACCAAAAGACTCCGCACCGAAATAGTAACCACACGCTAAAACAAAACACTGCATTTGGCAAGGGAGGTAATTCTTACGTGAATTATACTATTTTCGTAGGATTTATGCATCATCGTTTTAGTCATATCTGAGGGGCTTTTCCGTGACTGAGTGGTGTACACCTTAGATTCAATCCCTGCTTGAGGCTTTAGTCATGTGGAAGAGTCCTTGGGCAAGTCACTGCACAGAGCCAGAGACCCCTGCCTAGTTCCCTTAAGCCCCAGGAATGAATAAGTAAGATGTCACCGTGATATAACAGAATTACTGATAAAAGTAGCATCAAATACCATCCATACATTAGTTCAACACTACCGAGGTTGAGGTTTGCTACGAGATTCATTGTGTCTTGCTTGGAGAAAGCCTGGTATAAAAGCAGTTTCAGGAATGTATCCACCGACCCAGACGTTCCACGGTTTGCGGCGGCGAGTATTTCGAAAAAATATAATGTAAGCATTGCCAAACAGCATTGTTGCCTTGCACCGTCGTTACTACGATCACGCAGCTGAACATGGTATAAATCGGCAACCAGCGGACCGATCGTAAAAACCTAACAGACTGAAGCTTTAAAAAGGTATCATGAAAAACAGCTTAATACAAAAATAACTTGTCTACGTTATTTTTGTATGCCCCTCATAAAAACACCAGGAAATTTATCACAACATGATAATCCTTTAATCATATGTCTACAAATTTTAATGACAAAATATTACAATTATTGACGATATTATTCGAAAACGCTAAAAAGCTAAATCAAATACTTTCTTTTTCGTAAAACCTCTTTTTTGTGAATGGCGGATGAATATTATAGTGTATCATTTTGACCAGCCATATTTGCATTATCTTCCGCTAGGTGGCATTTTTCAGATACACAACCTATCTGATATGGGCATTCTGGGTACGGACTCGGACTATTTTTCAAGGCGGGAATCAATGCAACGAATATCAAAATAAAATATCCGTTTACTCTCTAAAACCCACCTTGTACGATTCATCCAGCCACGGTTAGCTAGCATATAACCTATGCACCAGCCATTTATAAACATAAGCCCCTATAAGCTTGGGAAAAAGTCCCGGTAGAAACCCAGCAAGTTGGGGACGCTATTTTTGTTGTCAGTCTGTTGCACAAATCCCGGTTTTCCCCATATCTATATTTAGAAACTGTTGACAGAGATTTACATTAAACAGTTGGTATTCTAAAAAAAAAAATATTTTCCCCGTTTGAAATCATTTCGTCCCCTAAGAAATTTGTAGCGAAAAATGGCTTGATTTTTCCACAGACGTATTATTTTAATGCTATTTTCGTCTGCACTTTTTAAGCGGCAATTCGCACCGCGTATTGATATTTGTCCATTTTTAATCAAGTGATGCGTCATAGCAGACAGGTTAATCTTCGAAGAATATGACATGCGCAGACAACGGCCATATTGGATACCAAGCTAAAAGTAGTCCGCTCGCTGGGTAAACGTCATACTACCATGTTTTTTTTTTTAACCCTATTTGACAACGTAGATACGATTTTTTCCCATCTTGTCTGGTGCATGTATTCAAGCCAGAAATTTTGACCTATTGCGGATAGTGTAGATCAAGATCAGACTGCACAGAACGTGCAATCTGATCTTGGATCGACACTGTCCGATACAGTGAGATTTTCTTTTCGCCGAATAGAACTTTTAAATCGCATTGAACTGGTGGTTTTCTACTGACTAGAAAAGCTATACAGTAGTACTTAAAAATCAAGAGCAGGTACTATCGTCTTGAAACTTTCATTTAACTTCTTTAGCAGGTTAAGGGTTAACAGGTATACAATAAAATATTGTCAATTTACCTGAAGGGTAAAAGCAGGCTCGTTCTTGTAGCATTTCCGTTCCGGTAATGTCAAGTTACAATAGTCCATCCTGGCGCGAATAACTGTACCTAATGAAAGACAAATGCAGAAAAACATTAACCCTTAGGCTGCTGAGCGCTTCTCACTGACCTTTAGCGGACAGAGTATATCAAGATCAGACTGCACAGAACGTGCAGTCTGATCTTGGATCTACACTGTCCAATATGGAGATATCTTTCCCCTGAAGAATGCCTTTGAAATAGAAACATTTGGATTTTTACTATCGGCTTAAAAGTTACATAACATTTATTTAGCAGGATAAGGATTAATGTCTCTACTGTAACTTTTGTTTGTTTTGGACTTTAACGCTGTTTTAACAGCTTAGGTCATATCACGGCGGTCAGTGCACCTAGGCACGTGTTTTCTGGCTGTCTCACACTGGTACTGACATAACTGTCTTTCCAAGCCACCGACTGCTTTTCTCACATGCATCAGAGGTGAGAGGCGAAAAATCCCTGACAAGAAAATTTCCCTCCACTGCTAATACAGTAAAACCTAGAACCATTGTTGAAACGAAACAATGGCTAGATCGGACTGGCCTTTGCCATTGCATATAAGGTAAAGTTTAGATACACCAGTCAATTCTGACTCGGATAAAGCTTCGCGCCTGATGAAAAAGAGGCAAATTGATGTTTTTTCACTATCAGCATGGTCAAGAAGATAATGGGACACAGCTCGCAAACACTGAAACGCCAATATATTTGAGCCATGCTTTGGCAAAAAGGGGCTTAATGATTCTCCGAGATGCATTATACCACGCAAGTCATCACGTACTTTTGGATCCACTTTCTCTAACAAATGACCAAATTCTGAGGCAGAATGGTCCTTAGAGTTGGAGAAAATCGACTAAAAGCAAAAAGTTTGGGCCCAGGTCAGCCTGTGCGGACAGCGAAGGCTGACCTGAGTCGATACGGTTTTTCTTTTTAGATGCATTTAGCTTCCTTTTCAAAGAGCAAGTTCATTTATAAGTGAACAATTGATTTGCCTATAGTAAAGGGACGTAGTTCGCATTTGATGGGTCGTAAAACTTGAGATTTTTATCACATGCATATCGTGTTTGCGTCTCATACCCTTATTTAGCCAGCGTGAGTGATTGGCACATTTAAAACCATAAGAAGTTAGCTGTTTTCAAATATGAGTAATTCAACAAATACATGCTCTACCTATTTATTCCTATAAGTAATTGGCCCTGTCTGTCAAGTCTTTGTGGTATATCTATACTAGCTTCTATAGCATACATTTGGTGTCGCACCACAGCGAGACTGCTTCCGGGTCGTAGTATCAAAAATAGTCCCATGTGAAATTTCGCAGTAGCATTTCTGTTCCATTGTTTCATGGAGCTGAGAGGGCGTGGTGGTTTATAACTTAGATTCAATTCAAATTTGGGCAGTAGGGAAACTGCATAGATGTACTGTTATTGTATATTGACAGGACTATTTTGTGTTACAGGAGGAACAAAGACTTCATGACATAGAACGTCTGCTCCTGGAAAAATTCTAGGGTGCCCGTGTTAGTTTGGATTTAGCAAAATTGCAATCGGTTGACAATTTCTTTTGTGAATGACTATGGATGTTCTTTTGAGAATAACAGACAGAGAAGCTATAGTTTGCCACGAAAAAGATCTGTGAAGCTGCTGCTATGGTCAATATTTCACTCTATTTTTGATGTGTCAAAAAACCGGTGGTGTGACACCCTTTGCAGTCAGCTGTTTTCCGCAAACTTTTACATATCAGCTAATATATTTCCGTTCAGGTTTTGTCAAGTTAAAGTGGTTCTTCTGACTCCTGTAGCCGCTTCTGATGTCATTGAAAGATAGCCACAGAAATTTACAATATATCTTTGAAAACTAAAAATGAAAGGTCGATATACATGTGAGCCATGCTCCGTGAAAAGAAGAGATGGCTCTCTTTGTTATCACCTCCACTTGAAAAACTAAGTGCAATCGCCACTCTGTAGATGTGGCCCAGTTTAATCAGCGGGACCTTTCTTGCTTAAATGTCCAATTCATTATGACTTAAGAAATAATTTACACTTTAATATAAGTGATATCTTCGAACCATCCTATATGGAGATGAAAGTCTTAGCATGCATGACAATGAAGGAATATTTGATGCAGTGCATACTTTTATCCGTGCAAGTGGAAGATTTACTCTTGAAGGCATTGATTTTTTTTTTTTTTTTTTTCTCGGGGGACAATTTAATATTTTCCTACAGAAACTACTTGAGACATTCATAGTTTGCTCCTTCTTTCTCTTATATGTATAACAGTTGGTATAGATCTAATACATAACACCTAAATATTCATACCAAGTATATAATTATATTACATATCCATTGTTGTAAGTTTTTGCTGTCTCTATGTATGATTTACTTTTAAGTGATATGCTCACCACTCCATACCCATCTGTTCCCCCTTTTCTTCATCTATCTCGATCCTTCTATGTGTTTTCGAGATTGCTCTTTATATCGCACTTTATACATGCATAACCGGAAATTGGAGAGGAACTTTTAAAGCTTTGTTTGCGTTCCAATTCATTTCTACGGGGTTATCTGTGTTTATTGTTTGTAATGCATTGTATTGTTTTTGTACCTAGTACTTCTTCTGTAGAATAAAATTTGTTTAAATTCTAAAAGGGCGTTTAACGCAACTGCAAAGAGTATCGACTCATGTCAGCCTGCGCGAGTCGAAATGTTTTGCAATTGGTCAATTTTCTGGTCAAAGGACCAGTCTACCTTATGAATTAGTCTGTAGTAAGACAAAATGTATTTTATGGATCCTCCATTATGTGACGCCTTGCTTGGTATAATGAATCATGGAGATACATTAAAACCCCTTCTGCCAGAGCATGGACCATGCTTATGTCGCTAATACAAGACTTTGGATTTGAACGAACTTAGGACACAGGACAGTAGCAATTCTGGTGGCTCATCCTATGATGCATTCCAATCGGGGCCTGGATTACGACCATGCCTCTAAATTCCGATATCGATTCCAAATATAAATACCAAGACAAGCCGTTTGGTTAGCTGAGGCAGAATATCTTAGCCAATCATTTGGATAGCATTGAAATTTCCGATTAGAAAAGAAAATTATAATTATCTGTGAATACGGCCTATGGCATACTGTTGCGAAAAATTCTAGGTAATTGGGGAGAAGATGGGATATCATTATTTAAAGTTTGTGAACTTCATACCTGTGCGTACAACAGCAATTTTGTAAGTAAATTATTTCTATCTAAGGAAATGTTAAAGGCCTCACCTCTTGAGCGAAAAACTCTCTTAATAGATCTCTTGCCGCCATCTTCTACATGTGTAGGACACTTGATATTACCTGGGCACGCGCAGTGTTGTCGCTCGTGAGGATGCGTATGAGCTCGTATGCGTCCTTGTCTCAACCTGGTTATATTCATTGAAATTCTACATAACGACTGGTATGAACCGCAAATAGGAGCTTCCTGAGAAAAAAGAAAGGGCATAATTATTATCCACGCCCTTTTTTATGTACTGACTTGACTGGTGTGATACTTACAGTAAGGCATGGGTAATGGAAATTGATTGATTGTTTGATTGATTGATTGGTTTATTGATGATTGATTGATCCATTGATCGACTGATGACTGACTGACAGATTACGTGGTGTTTCACGCTGTTTTCAACATCATTTCAGTCATATTACGGCGACAGCTCATATATTCTTATAAGTCCTGTGATTCTTCAGTATTAGGCTAGGACTCTGAGGTGTCTTGCCCCAGGAAATATTTGAAACAATTGCTAACACTTATTGGAGCCCCTGTTTTCAGTGTAGCTTTTGTAAATTATCGTTTACCAGTAAATCACCAGTCTTCCTTGATCACAAATGTTACTAGTAATTACCTGTCTTTCGTGGAGAAATTATAAAAACATTCTTTTTAATTGTTTAGAAAAAGTAATTGATAATGAGCAGTAATATAACTTCTCTATTTCTGTTCATTAATTTTACCAACCATAGATGAGAGCGGCGCTCTAGCAAAAGGGGGTTTAATACATCTCCGTGGTGCATTATACCTTGCAAGTCATCACATAATTATGAATCCGTAAAATCCGTTTTGTCTAACAACCGACTGAACTGGGAGGTAGAATGGTCCTTAGACATTCAGAACATTACAAAGAGCAAAAAGTTTCGGCTTAGATCAGCCTGTGCATCCCGTGCAGGCTGAAATTGGTCGATAGATTTTGCAGATGCATTGAGCCCCCTTTTCATTGAGCATGGCTTTTTCCCCTCAAAACTGTGAAAGGAACGTTACCCGTATCTTACCTTAAATTTTCCCTTTATTAGATGAAAGATTTCGGACTTGTTAAAATTCAAAGAATTTAAAGACAGCAAATAAAATCGGCTCAAATGAATATATTAGGCCTTGCTAGGGAAGAAAAAACATTTTGAGAAGAGGAGAAAATGCTGGTTACCATCATTTTCTCCTTTTCCCACAATATTTTCAGACGCCTTATTTCTTGAAGTCGTTAAAACACGGGATTGTTTTGTAAAAGGTTTTTTCTTTGTAATTTTCTAGGTCTATTTTGGTCTTGAGAAAGAAAGAAAGACAGTAAAAGAGAGAGAGAGAGATGTACTTACTTCGAATTTCCAAAATTGTGCAGGACCGTCTATTCCGATGAATTTAATTTCATCAATACTTTGTGTTACTGAATGCATAAATAACAACGTTATGAACACCCAAAGCACTGTTAAACATCGGTTATAACTCATTCTTTGTTGTTTAATTTCCTACACTGTATCAAAAAAATGAATTCGTAAGTCTAGAATAAGCTTCGTAAATCTAAACCAAGAATCGTATGTCTAAGTAAAGGAACATAAGTCTAACTTCAAAATCGTAAGTCTGAATTGAGAAGTTTTAGAAGTTTGTCTCTGGCAGAAAAATGAATCTTAAAACCAGGTAAAAAGTGAATAAAATATAGAGCGACATTGGCAACTTTTAACCTAGTTTTAAAGTTCTTTTGTCTGCCTGTAGCCTGGGTTCAAGCCTGATCCTCTTTTTTCCTTGTATAATATATTCGGACGTTATTTTGTCAAAAATGAAGCACATTTTGGACAAAATAACGTCCGAATATATAACAGGAAAAAAGATTGGGCTGGAACCCAGGTTAGTCTGCCTGGGACTAACAATTGGTCCAGTCGCACAATAACAGATCGTTATTTTCACAATAGTTTCCTTACTTTTAAAGGTTTGATTTTAATACATATGAGACATGCTTTACGAAAAGGGGGCTTAAGGCATCCGCGCAGGCTGACCTGAGCCTAAAGTTTTCGCTATTGATCAATTTTCTGTATGTCCAAGGACTAGGCTACCTCATGATTATGTCGGTTGTTAGACAAAATGGATTTCATGGATCCATGATCCTGTAATGACTTACTTGGTATCACGCATCACGGACATATATAAAACCCGCTTTTCATAGAGCATGGGTCATATCATAAACTAGAGGCTATTATGGATCCATAAGTATGTGACGACTGACTTGGTATAAGGCATCACGAAGATGCATTAAGCCCCTTTTCTCAGAGCATGGCTCATATGCATTTTAACACCTGCTTTGTTTAATTTTGGCTGCTACTGGGCCTTCAAAGTCATATGATCAATTCTCATAGAATTCGATGGCCAAATTTTACAAAATTGTTTCAAACTCAGACAACCTATGCCAGGAATTTCATTCATAGCTTAACCCTAGATAGAATTTTCAGCGAATGCTTGGTAAGAATTGAAGATTTATCCAATATTAACAACGACAACAACAACAAAATCCACAAGTATAGTACTGTGAAGCGAACTACATGTATATCCTGTTATATTAAAAACAGCTCGAATAGTTGGTTGTCATACTCTAAAAATTACTGACGATGATCTGTTCTTTTCCTTACATTATATTAAAGGGACTATTTCACTTCCATCTGTCATCTGAAATCATATCAAAATATACGTTGAAACTGAACAAAAACGGGGTCACCTAAACGCTTAATCATGGCTTCGACATGCGCCAAATACAGCAAAGGTCAGACAAAGATAAGTAAAAGAAGATTTGGAGATAAGCTCGTATCACATATTAGCCTAATTTTATGATCTATTCCTCTCTCACCGCTAATACATAGTTTTGACCTTAAATACTTATGAAAGCCACTAACAGCTTAGCTATATTTTTATATTTTTGTGACGGTCAGAAACCGAATATACTCATAGATTTGTTATCTATAAGCTGTGATGATATCGAACTACTGTCAGAAACGGTGTTTAACACCAAACAAAACTACATGTATTCAATTTCGAGGAAAGAGACGAAACACCTTTAAAGGAATGCTAAGTACCGGAAGTATCCGGGACACCATGTTATTATGCATACGAGTACCTCTGTAACACTATCTCCTGTTTCGTTAAGATGAACACTACTGTTTACTTGTAATACTTTGTTGTTAATTTCTATTCGTTTATTTCCATATATGGTCATAAGAAGTACTGAAAATCAAAGCACGGACAGTCAGGAACTCTGGTACGGTATTTACCAATCATTTTAGATTCTAATTCTAGAGTATAATAAAGGTCATGCGTTTGGTCGAGACCAATCAGATGGCTAGTCTTGTAATTTAGATTAAAAATTGAATTAGATAAGTTTGGTGAGTACAGATCGAGGTACCTAGTCTAATGGTGATATACATAATATGGTACAAACATATACCACACAATCCCGAGGTTTAATGACTCAAATGGAATGACTTTCGAAAACATTGTGGGAAAAGGAGAAAATGCTGGTTTACCAGCATTTTCTCATTTTCCCACAATGTTTTCTACCTTTTTAATTTGTCGTCTGCAAATGCCTTCAATTGGGACAAGTCTAAAATCGTGATGACAATCTGTTATTGTGTGGTTGGTATAAGTGTTAGTCACTGGCAGAAAAATGAATTTTAAAATCAGGTAAAACATAAAGAAAGAGTGACCCTGCAATTTTTAACCTATAGTTTTGAAATTAATTTCTCTGCCAGTGTCTAACACATGGACCGATCGTACAATAACAGAGTGTAATCTTCACAATTTCCATACTTTTGAATGGTATAATTTAAATGCATTTAACATCCACCTTGTTTACTTCCGGCAGCTATTGTTACTTTAGAGAATAAAAAAGCGCATGCAGAAATCATATTTCGTGAGGTATTCAGTCAATCAGCCAGCCCACCTGAAAACACTAGGAAAGCATGAATATGTGCTCTGTCCGCCGTGATATAGCTGAAATAATATTGAAAATGGCGTTAAACACCATACAAACAATGGCCTTTTACGAGTAAATTAATCATCGTTATATTCGAAATCATGCGTGCTAAGATACGCTATCATTCTTGACCTGTAATACCAATATAACGGACAATACCGTCCGCATACGTACCTTTGATCGTACATTAGTTGTTTCATTCGCGAAAGGACTATATGTCATAAAAAATAATTTTATTTAACCCTCTAGTGCCTATTATGTCATCATAGGTAATAAAACAAGCAAATGACTTGAATATAATCGGTTGCAATAGACTTTAGATTACATTTTTGAGCATATTAATATTATTTATCTTTTCTCAAATTACTTCTGAATAATTTTTAAAAGCTTACAAAAATATTTTTAAGTTTATTCCTTTAATTCCCGATGTTGCATATAAGCAACAGGTAAACATCAAGCCCCCTGTTGCATATATGCAACACAGGACTTTACACTCATATTATGAATTAATTCAGTTTTTGAAATAAAACACAAAGTATTCATGTATCTTAACTAAGCTTTTAACTGTTATCTTGCACTATTGTTACAAAAAAAAAATCTACCGTATTTGATGAAAATTGTTTTTCCGCTTTCTCACTAAAACCACATCCAGCCCATACGGAGGAAGCCATTTTGATGATGTCATAAGTTTGTATTAATGCTTCAATGTTGTAAACATTGAAGTAATCAGGACTTAAAGTACTGAAGGGTCAAGTATTGAATTAAGATTGTGATACGGACTTGAAATAAAATGTGTTGCATATATGCAACGGTGGGCACTAGAGGGTTAAAAATTTTATTATCAGTCTTTACAAAATATATTAATCATAACAACATGTGAAAACATAAGGAATGCTTCTTATACATAAATATGGATCTTACTTACTACGTTCACTAGACACAGTTTTAAGGACTCTTTCTCTCACATAAAACAGGGCTTGTCTGTGGCCTTCTGGTCCGAATTCATCAATCATTTAAGGCTTTAGAACATTATTAGTCTTATTCTCAAAATTTTCTAAGTTTGAAAATAACACAACTTCTGATTGGCTGAACCAAATGGTTTAGCCAATTAAAAGTAGTGTTACTTTCTAAGTCTACAATACAATAGATTAGGAACGTTCTGAAAAATGGTTGGGGAATACAGACCCTGATCAACTTATTACCCGATGACAATATTTTAGACTTGTCCAGATTGAAAGCACTTGCAGACTACATATAAAACATGGTACAAATGAAATGTGACAGAAATCATGGATTGCCTTAGGTAGGTAGAAAATAATGTTGGAAAAGGAGAAAAGCTGGTTACCAGCATTTTCTCTTTGTCTCACAATACTTTCAAAAGTCTCTTCCTCAGAATTATAAAACACGGAATCCCTTAATAAAGGTTAAAAGTCTTACGGATATTATAGATCAAGATCAGACTGTATAGAACGTATAACACTTGTGTGAGCAGTTGCAGACAAAAAAAAAAAGATCAAAAGGGGCAAAACATACGATTTTGTCCTTTAAAGGCCAGCAAGCACTATGGGCAAAGAACCAACAATGTTTTAAACAACTTTCTTCCTCAGGGTCGTTAAAACGGGATTGTTTAGTAGGGGCTAAACATTGTTTTCGCATCATGGAGATAACATAATATCATACGTGTCAGATGCAGATACTAGTTTGTCTTCAGAAATGATCCCTATACTTGATCACAATCAGATGTAACCCGATATTTCCTTATCATAAAAAAATTAACCGATGCTTCGTTATAGCCAGAAATAAACCCAATACTTTGTTATTATCGGAAATTACCCAGGTACTTCTTTATTATCAGAAACAAACCAGATACTACACGATAATAGAAACAACAGTAATTTCGATACTTTGTTATAATCAGAGTAAACGCGATAGTTCGTTATTATAATGGGAAAAAAGTCTACTTTGTTATCATCAGAAATAACTTCAATACTTCGTTATTACGAAAAAAAAACCAGTACTTCGTTTTCGTGAGAAATAGTCCCGATACTTTCTTATCATCTAAAAATTATCCCCAAACTTCTTTATCATCAAAAGCTATCCATATATTTCGTTATCATCAGAAATAACCCCGATACTTCGTTAGCACCTGAAGTAACCCTGGTATTTCGTTGGCATCAGAAATACCACCCATACGGTGTTATCAACAGAAATAACTCTGATACTTCGTTATCATTAAACTAACCATGATACTTCGTTAGCATCTGAAATGACCCCGATATTTCTTAGGCATCAGAAATAACACCGATACTTCGTTACCATCAGGAATAACCGCGGTACCTTATTATTGCCAGGATACTTTATTGTTGCCAGGAAATAACAATCCTTTCTGAATCATTTTCTTAGATGAAACAACATTGGTTATGTAAATGACTGACACGATCTTTCTACTAGGCCAATCTTATTGCTTGCTTCAGCCTGAGACTTCAGAATTAACAATATATCTACTGGAATGGTTTGTATACAATAAATGATACCGTCTGAAATAGGCCCGATAATGTACCATCGTAAGAAACAATCTCCATCCAGTATAAACCTTTTCAAAGATCATCTGCTCCAGTATAAAGTTCCCTCATGAGGTAATCGCTTCATATCAACCATATTTGGCAAGTAACATACATGTACACGTACATTCAACACATGGCAGGCATCCAATAAATGACATACACTTAACAAATGGCATCCGTTCACTTAAATAAAGCTCATTCAATAAATGATCAAGATTCAACAAATGAACTACACTCAAAACATGACAGGCATTCAGTTACACCATTCTTTTCAAAGCCTGATATGTACTGAACTAATGAGAGGCTTTTTTTTTTACATTTAGTCAATAAATGACATTTTTTAACAAATGATTTACTGTCAATTCATGACTAGCCTTGCTTCCATACAGTCCGATCATCTCTCTTTGATATATTCTGATGTTTCTTTTTCTACGAATAACGATATAATTACCGAAGAGATTATTGCTGAAAATTTATTGAGACCGCGATGAGAACACCGCAATATGGGTGAGTGGACCAAGGCTAACACATGTCATAAATTTAGTGAATGACATACATGCAGCAAATGTCACGTATTCAATAAATGACAAGCATTCAATAACTGATATCATTTAACAAATGACGTACAGTCAGAACATAACACACACTGAATAAGTGACAAACATATGACAAATGACAAGCATCCAATTAATGACATAAATTTAACAAAAGGCAAACATTTATCATACGGAAATTACTCAACACAATAAAAGATCGCAGTAAGCTATCACAACCTTTGTTTTCTGTACAATCTTTAGGAAAAGCAAATTATGGAATATGTAAGAAAAGAAATATTTTTTTTCAAAGTTAATAGGGAATCTTTTGGAAAAGCTATTTCTTTAAGTTCTTTGAAGAACTTTACGGTTAGAATTCTATGTAAACTACTTACAAAACGTGAAAAGCTGATCGTTTATTCGAAATTGTTTGAGAACTCGAACCCATACACTTATCAGTATGGATCCCTTAACTCTTATCCTGCTAAATAACGGCTAAATAAATTTTCACGTCGATGATAAAATCCAAAATGTTGGTATTTCAAAGCTAGGGAGGTTTGGGAAATATTTCCATATCGGACAGTGTAGAACCAAGATCAGACTGCACGTTCTGTGCAGTCTGATCTTGATCTACACTGTCCGCAAAAGGTCTGTAAGTCGCGCTTAGCACCTTAAGTAAGCCTCAGCGTTATTAATTCAATTCCATAGTGCAGTATTTGGGACTATTCTAATATGAAGGTTTAAAATTGAGGAAACAAGATAAACTTAGGATAGAGAAAAACAAGAGGGTCATAATGGCCCTGTATTGCTCCACTGCCCAATAAATTGCATGTCCTATGCACGTAATTGGCATTGACAATCATTAAACAGAAATCTGTATTGCAATAATAGCCCGAAAAAGTCATGTCTTCTTCACATGCCGCCAAGATGATTTAAATGAATACAGGCAGGTATAATCCAGTATCATTGATACAAAAATATCAATGAAGCCCGAAAAAGAGTTTCTCTAAAAAGATCAAACAAAAAAGGCAAGAATGGCCCTTAATCGCTCAACAGAAAACAATTTGTGATACCCCCAACTCCTTATGTGGACCAGTTTTTGACCTACTGGCAATAATTGGAACAATCTCAGCAAAGGTCCCCGACATCATGCTACATAACAAACATTTGTAGGCCAATTGGTTTGAAAGAGGGGGATTTTTTTCAAACTTTTCTTTATAAAAAACTATATCAAATTTGTAACCCAAGAGTGTAGCCATTTTTTATCCAAGGGCTATGAACAGCCGAATCCTCGTAGAGGTCCACTGGATAAAGCTACATACCAGGTCTAGGCCAGATGGCTATAAACAAGAAGATATTTAAAGTTTCCTCAATGCAAAGCCCCTGTAAAACATGTGACCCCCAGGGCGAAGCAAATTTTGACCAACGGGCTAAATTTAGACAAACTTGGTAGTGATCCACTAATATGAAGCTATCTGCCAATTTTAGGAACAGTACAATTTATGGTAAGGAACGACAAGTTTTCCCTGCGTAAGCCCATGTTAAACTTGTGACCCCTAGTGGGACCAATTTTGACCCCAGGGCTATGAATTGACCAAGTCATAGAAGTCCACAAGATAAAGCTACTGTACATGCAAAATTTGATAGCCCTAGGCCTTCTTGTTAGCAACAAGAAGATTTTTTTGATTTTCACTATATCAGCCCATGTAAAACTTGTGACCCCAGTGGTGGAGTTAATTTTGACACAAGGACTACTTGTATACTTTAAAGCTGTTGGTAGAGTTCCATTAGATCAAGCTACATACCAGATTTGGTATGTGCTAAGCCTTATGGTTTCAGACATGAAGATTTTTATATTTTACATTTTATATTTTCGGTTTTTCTGTCATGACAACCTGAGGTTTCATCGGAATAAGTTCCTTGGAGAAATTCTGAAGAAGACTATAACAGGATGATTTCTGGTTTTTTTTAACCCTTAAAGCGCCCGTCACTACTTTAGTTGCCTTTGCGGCCAATGTAGATCAAGATCAGACTGCACAAAAGGTGCAGTCTGATCTTTGATCTACACTGTCCTCTTTACTGAAGAGTACAGACAAAAGGCAGCCACGAAATTACAATTATCTGCGTCATATTCTAGAATCAAAATGTCTATCGGGTTTATTGGGCGCTTTAAGTGTTAAAATTAATTGATAGTTCAGAGAAACAGATATCTGAAAAAAGGACAGACGCCCAACGGACAGAGGGCCATGACCATAGCTCTCTGGTCGCGGGCCATTGGAGCTAGAAACTGTGATAGAGCTTGACTACTCTGTCTTTGGTACGTTTTATCCTCCATGATTATATTCTTATCTACTTGCACTCGGACAATCTACTTTACTTCTGACAAGTATTTGAAACAAAATACGTCCGTATCACTAGTAACATTTACTGAATTACTCGTACTTGACAATTAACGGTCCTTGACAATACTAGTGTTTACTATTTAGAACAGCCCGATATACATTCTTTGTGTTGCTGTCTTTGTGAAAGATAACTCTCCTGTCCGCAAGTTGACTCGTTGTTTATCGCATGTTGTCACTTGGTCTCTCGGCGTCTTGAAGAAGTCAATCATCTCGTCGGGTATCCAGTTCTCGCGAGACGTGTCGAGGATTTATTGTGACGTCAACAATATGGATGAGATCACTTATTATCACATTTCTAACTAGTTCTTAGCGACTATAATTCTTCCTTTATTGATTCTGTACTATCGTCGTATGTCGGCACTTTAAACGATATATTCGGACAGTCTTCCATATTCAAACAAAACAATTTTTTAAGAGAAGCAGTTTTAACTATATCAAAACCAACATCCCCGCCAAACGTGGAGGGTTTCCAGTATTTTGGACTACAAATAGGGGCTGACATGAGTCCCTTAACAGAAAATGGCCCTCCAAATTCTATCACTGTTCCTCCAAACATCGCGTGCGGTCGATGTTTCTCTGTTACAAGACCAACATAGAATTCTACAGCATCTATGTCCTCGTATAAATCTTTCAATATGGCGGCCGTCTCAGGATCGCCTGTAAATAAACGGAAGTGAATCGGTTAGAATGCGTTTTATTGTGTGGAGGCGAACATTACGTATTTTCGTACACATATATAATAAAGGAGTCAGTCTAACTTATGAGGCATAAAAATTTGGATCATTCTAATTAGATTTGAATCATTGGAAACACATCTGGGCCGCGTTCAGTGAAATAGGGGTTTAATGTATCTGCAAAAAAAATGTCGACCCATGTCAGACTACGCAGTCCGCGCAGGCTGACCTGTTTTTTTTTCTGTTGGTCAATTTTCTGCAGCTCAAACGACCAGTCTGCCTCATAAATCAGTCAGCTGTTAGTCAATATGGGTTTAGTGGACCTACATGTACTCGTATGTGCTGACTTGCTTGGTGTAATGCATCACAGAGATGCATTAAAACCCCTTTTGCCAGGCCATGGCTCATTTACAGAAAAGTTGGTGGTTGAATAGCTTTAAAAATTGTGGACAGATTTTACATGTCAAATTTAAGTCCCTTCATTGAATAACTTTTTTTTGAAAAACATTGATGACAAAAATATCCACTGCTTGTAATAATCAGTCCCTCCTTTTTTCCTCATACTTCCGATGCAAATCAAAAAAAGTTTCGTTATTTTTCTTTCCTTTGTATAGTTAAAGTTATCACTTCTACAACATTATTGTGCATCGATCAAAATATGAGCCATGCTGTGCGAAAATTGAAGACGGGGTTAAACTCATCTGCTAAAAGTCCGCGCAGGCTGACCTGCGTCAAAACTTTTTGCTATCGCTCAGTTTGCTGCAGCTCAAAGGACCAGTTTACCCCATGATTCAGTGGGCTGTTAGACAAAACCGACAATATGGACAAAAAATTATGTAAATACTTGCTTGGAAAAATGTATCAGTGAGATGAATTAAAACCCCTTTTGCCTGAGCATAGCACATATCTTTCATTTTTTTTCTGTATTCCAAAATACTGCCTTACAAAGTTAAACCTTAAGCTGCTAGGCGCGACTTACTGACCTTTTGCGGACAGTGTAGATCAAGATCAGACTGCACAGAACGTGCAGTCTGATCTTGAATCTACACTGTCCGATAGGGAGATATTTTTCTTAAAACAATACGTTGTAATAAAATCATTCGGGTTTTTACTATCGGCTTAAAAGTTTCCTTTAAGTTATTTAGCAGGATAAGGGTTAAGGTACTGTAATGATACTGTACTGTAATGTTACTGTACTGTAATGATACTGTACTGTAATGTTACTGTACTGTAATTATACTGTACTATAATGATACTGTACTGTAATGATACTGTACTGTAAAATTACTTTACTGGTTAGTGATGTAAGCCTAGATGGCCTGTATGATATTCATCATTTCTACACAAATTCTGACCTGTTTTAGAGTTATTTCGACCGTGTTGATGTGGGAAAACAGCCAGTAGTTTTGACAGAATGATATGTACATACTTATCGGTCCAGAAGCGCAATGACAGGTGCACTCGACATCGTGATATAACGAAAATGAAATGGCATCAAACATAATTGAGCCACGCTCTGTGAAACAGAGGTTTAATGCATCTCTGTGATGCACCAAGCAAGTCATTATATAACTATCGATCTATAAAATCCCTTTTGTCTAACAACAGACTGAATCATGCGGTAGAATGGTCCCTGGACATGCTGAAAATTTACGAACAACAAAAAGTATCGACCCATTTCAGCCGGCGCGGCCTGCGTAGGCTGACATGGGTCGATACTTTTAGCAGATGCATAAAATCCCCTTTTCACAGAGCATGGCTCAAATTTACCGATGAAAATTACCTGTCAAATCCTCAAAGTCCCGGAAGGGAGATAACCCGAAACGTCTTCTATACTGGTTAAAAGACTGATATCGGAGTTCTCTCCCATGTAGTATAGTTTCTTTGGCAACCGGAAGTGTATAAATATTGTGGTTATTACTGGTGAACTGTGAAATAAATGAAGCAAATTTACAATGAAACCTCGGTAGAACGACGCACTCTGTTGTAGCATACATTTGGTCTGTATCTGAAACCAACTACATACGTATATATGGTATGTCTCAATGCAGAAAATATGGCGACAAGATGTGATTCCAAGAAAGCCTATGATAGTTTCGGCACATGTTTTCATTACGTCTCGGTAGCCAAAATCTCTGGACTTTAAGGGGGCTATTTAGGTATCTATAATCTCATTAAACTAAGGAAAATGATTCATCACTGAAGTAAGCGATGCAACAAATGGCAACCCATCACGAAATAAAACAGAGAAATGTAAGGAAAAAAATCAGTTGTATTTCCTTTATAGGCTACGTAGCCCGCTAAGGTATTTTTAGATCCCTCGCCAGAATTTTGAAAATAGAAAATTTCGATAATCCTCTCTTAGAATTTTATATGTAAAGGTATTTGCAAAAGAGGATATCATGGTATAGGTTCCGGACTTTAGTTCTCTGGAATATGATGCATACAACGATCGGTAAAATTTAGCACAGAAGACAGAAAAAGCCATTTACCCGAGTACTTTGTCAAAATTCCACCATTTTTTTGTGCTATGTATCAAAACGAAATCAGCAAAAAAGTCTCATGGCAATATAAAAGTCGGTACTTACGGAGCCAGCTCTCTCGTTTATAAGTCCACTGACGAAATCCTTCATTCCATGTTTGACCACCAAGTCTGGACGGAAAAGGAAGTCTTTCACTGAATACAGGCTCCCGGATATATTGAAACTTTCTGGCATAAGCGGGTGCCAATGATACATGTGGTTAAACTCGGCTGTTATCCTATTTGAATACTGATGTGATGTATCGAATAATAGTTCGGGTTTAAATATTAATTGGTAATTATAGTTACTTAAATGCTGCACATAGTCTTCTATCACTATTTTAATGGTTTCACCTGAAAAAAAAAAGAAAAACATATAAAAGTTGTCATCATAAGTTTTAAAATATGTAATTGTAAATGTACATCACAAGACAACATTTTTAAACTTGAGGAAAAAGTGTAACATATTTTTTGTTGTTTTTGTTGTTGGTGGTGGTATTGTTGTTGTTGTTGTTGCTGCTGCTACTGTATTTGTTACAGCTGTTGTTTTTGTCGTCGTCTACGTCGACTTAATTTAAAAATACCTGTTTTCAGTAAGACCAAAATAACCGAAATCTTGTAAAAATCCAACTATTTTCGAAAATAACAAGTCAAGACACAATTACAACATTTTCATCAGGTCTTGAACTATAGTGGGTCCGTATTCAACTACCTTTCTTATGAACATTCTTAGTCTCATTCTAAAGATTTTTTTAAATTTGTAAGTAACACAACTTCTGATTTGCTAAACCAGTTTGCTTAGTCAATCAGAAGTTTTGTTACTTTCTAAATCTGGAAAAAATACCAGGAAGGAAACTAAAAGTGGTTGATGAATACGTAAGTCTCATTCTCAAGAATTCTCTAAATTTGAAAGTAACACAACCACTAATTGGCTAAAACATTTTGCTTAGCCAGTCAGAAATTGTGTTACTTTCTAAATGTAGAAAATAGACTTAGAAGGAACCTAAGAATGGCTGATGAATACGCATCCGGGTCACCATCAACATGTAATGGTAGCAAGTACAGAAAAGGCCACCGATTAAGTAGAACGATTGAAATTGCTGTAGAATCGAAAACTTACAGGCGGTTGAAATTTACACACGTTTTAACCCGTTAAAAAACAATCCCGTGTTTTAACGACCACAAGGCAGTATTAGGCTTTTGAAAACATTGTTGGGAAAAACTGAAAATGCTGGTAACCAGCATTTTCTCTTCTTCCCCTACAATGTTTCCTACCCTATCCAGAGAACATAAGTTAATTTGTGCCAATATTGAATTTGTCGTCTGTGTGTGTCATGAAATTTGAAAGTCTAAGTCTGTTCTTTAGGAAAGGGTTAACTTACCTAATATAATTAATTTGGCGGTTTGAAACAACCTCTCATCATCCCACTCCGCGTGCTCTTCCTTCATGACGTCACACACTCGATTATGCTCCCGCATCCATATTGTAGCGTACATAAACAACCCCGGAAGTAAACCAAAATCTTTGTGACCCAACGCAAATCGGATTCCGTCGGGCACAGACGGTGGATACGACATAGAGACGTTGACATCCTTTAAATACATGGGCCATGTCTCTCCTTTTATAGTCTGAAATGAAATTCGGTTCCTCCGTATAAAAGGCTAAATTACCACATGGATTCTTCTATAGAAATATGGGAGTGTAGATCTAATGAGCCCTTGTGAATCCCTGAGAGAGATTTTTTTTTTTTATCTTGAAGAGTACCACTTGTGAAAACATTGTGGTAAAACGGGCAATTTCTTCCTGTATAATACTTTTCCTCAAACAACGATGTTTTCAAAGTTAGTAAACGTGTTCGAGGTAGAGATGAGTTGAATAAACACTTCAAGAAGATCCATATCAACATTAATTTTAATTTCCGAAGTTGTTTCTGTAAACCTTCAACTCTTTATCGAACAGCCAAATTGTAAACTTGCATTGGCAGACGACAATTGAAATATGTCGGAAATAATGATATTTGTATTTTCAGGGATGGATAGACTGATGGAAAATTGGGAAAAAATACTGGTTAACATCATTTTATCCTTTTTCCAGAATATTTTTAAAAGCCGTTTTCGTCAAGATAGTTAAAACGTGGAGTTTTATGGTAAAAGGGTTAAATGATATGTATAAAATTCACTTAGCAAGAAATCGCCGTAGGTGATATTTCAAGACCGCAAAAACAGTTAAATTTGCCTTTGCGCCTTGATATTTAAATCAGGCCTTTAATTTTTGGTCAAACATTTCCCAAATCTTACCTGCATACGTAGTTTACCATCTTCGAAACTTCTTAACATATTTTCCGTGTGTTTATCTTTTCCATAAACGTGCGACACATCGACCTGTAAAGTTTAAAATATCTTTATATCGACCTTTTCCCAAAACTAAAAAGAAATCAGACTCTTCCAGAATCAGATTATCTGCAGGCAGTGGATTCGATAGTGGTACAAAATAAGCTGAAGTTCCTTTATGGGGTAGAAAACACTGTGACAAAAGGAGAAATACTGGTGACCATCACTTTTTCCTTTTGCCACAAGGTTTTCAAAGTTCTTTTTACTCAGCGTCGTTAAGACACGTGACTGTTTGGTAAAGTGTTAAACTTTAAGCTGCTAAGCGCGACTCACTGACCTTTTGCGGACAGTGCAGATCAAGATCAGACTGCACGGAACGTGCAGTCTGATCTTGGATCTACACTGTCCGATAAGGAGATATTTTTCTCCAAAAAATAAGTCTATTAAGGCATAAAGCAATTCTACTTGCTTTTACGGGTTATGTGTGTCAACACAAGACAGCACAGAATGTTGGGTTAACCCAATACCACACAATCCCGACTTTTAACGACCCTGAGAAAGAAGCCTTTTGAAAACATTGTGGAAAAAGGAGAAAATGCTGGTAACCAGCATTTTCTCCTGTTCCCATAATGTTTTCTACCCGTCCCAAAACAACTTACAAATTTTCAGTAGCATTTATTTTGTCACCTGCAAATGTTTTCAGTTTGGACCGGTCTGAAGTATTGTTGGTTTGGTAAAGAGTTAAATACTATGCGATATATTCTGACAAATAGCCTTGAGTATAGAATATATCATTCTTTGAAAGCTTGGAAGAAAAAAATGCGTAAGGAAAGGAGAAAAAATGATGGCGATCTTGCTGGTGCACGAGAGCCCGTAGCTAAGTCAGTAACGTACAGGGCTTGAAAGCAGATATCTGCTGGTTCGAACCCTAAGCTCGGGCAATTTCTTTTGGAGGATTGATGATAGTCACTGCGACATGTTGTATTCCTTTCTCACCGCTGTACATCAACCTTAGTCAATGTATGAAAACAGTCAGCTGGCTTGGAATGAAAACAGTAAAAGAAATCAAGGAACGCCACAATATAACTGGAATGCACAAGCAGCCGCGGTATAACTGGAATTTTGTTAAATACGGTGTTAAACTATAAACAATACTGATAAAGAGCAATATCGCTGAACATCTCGGAATATGTCAGAAAGATGATGATGATGATGATGATGATGGACGAATATACCAATTCATACCCCATGTCCGCCCCACTGAAAGCCTGGTCCTCGTTTAAAGTCCGTTTTAAAGAACTGATGCGTGAAGTGCTGGGCGAAGAAGGTAAACAAGGCATTAGAACCGAGAGGTTCCGGTTTAAACTCCTTCCGTCTCATCAGCTTATCGACAATCTCCCCGGCATCTGGCAGTTCCTTCTTACCTAGAATTACATCATAGTTTGACCAATCACCAGATAACAAAACTTTGGACCTTTCCGAACCGAAAGCATTTGCAGACGACAAATCACATGTGACCTAAATTATGGAAATTGTCTGTGAGCGGGTAGAAAGCGTTGTGGAGAAAATGCTGGTTACCAGCATTTTTTTTCCTTTTTTCAAAATGTTTTCAAAACGTTTTCTTCCCCAGGGTCATTAAAACTCGGGATCTTGTGGTACTCGTAAATGGTTAAACATGATTATTTCACATTAGCTGTGAAACAAGTTCTTAAAACTTGTATAGCCCACTCTCGATGATGACTGCCTGGAAACCTTTACCAGTACTTGGGCCTCGATGTGGACAGTTCCGAGGGTTGACCTCCCTCCGCTCATCTGGGTCCGTATTCACCAACCATTCTTAAGAACATTCTTAGACTTATTCTTCAAGATTTTCCAAATTTGAAAGTAACACAACATCTGATTGGCTAAACCATATGGTTTAG
Organism: Tridacna gigas; assembly: GCA_945859785.2. Taxonomy (NCBI): domain Eukaryota; kingdom Metazoa; phylum Mollusca; class Bivalvia; order Cardiida; family Cardiidae; genus Tridacna; species Tridacna gigas. The sequence continues at coordinate 24,590,908 of OX244028.2, forward strand.
CCAATCAGAAGTTGTGTTACTTTCAAATTTGGAAAATTTTGAAGAACAAGACCAAGAATGTTCTTAAGAATGGTTGGTGAATACGGACCCCGGTGTTCATGACATGGGTAGTACACCTCACAGTTTTGTGTGAGCCATGCTCTGTAAAAAAGCGGGTTTAACTCTTTACCAAACAACAAAAATTTAGACTGGACCAAAATGAAAGCATTTGCAGATGACTACATGAATGTGACACAAAAACTGAAATTTGATTTTGGAAGGATAGAAAAAATTGTGGGAAAAGGAGAAAATGCTGGTTACCAGCATTTTCTCCTTTTTCCACAATGTTTTCAAAAGGCCTTTTCTCTAGGGTCGTTAAAACTCGAGATTGTGTGGTAAGGGTTAATGAATCTGCGAAAAAGAATCGACCCAGGTATGCCTGCGCAAGCTGACTTGGGTGGACACTTCTTGATATAGGTCAATTTTCTGCGTGTCAAAGGACCAGTATACCTCGTGATTCAGTCGGTTGTTACACGAAATGGATTTTATATTGGCCCGCAACATGCGAAATGGGACCTTCGGACATTTGCGTAAAGTGTCGTCTCGGATTAGCCTGCGCAGTCCGCGCAGGCTAATCCGAGACGGCACTTTACGAATACATAAGATTTTTTTCATACAGTAGACTTTCATGAAACAGAAACTCGCACAAAAACTGGAAGTGTCGTCTCTGATTAGTCACAGACTGCACAGGCTTATCTGGGACGGCACACTTTTACGCATATGTCCGAAGGTCCCTTTTCGTGTGTTGCACGCCATATATAATGTATTTTGAATGAGTTGATAAACAGAAATAGAGCAGTTATACTCATAAAAGCACAGCAGAACCTATGACCAGCACTGGTGAAAGTTTGGGCAAATGAGCTTCAGTGTGTCAGAATGTTTTTAAGTTTGGACAAACTAGAAATGTCGTCCTGTCACCATTATAATAAAGAAACTTCTGGCAACTTACCTACAACACCAAGAGGGGTGGGACAATTGTGTGGCACCGGTGGGAGAGCACGTGCAAAATACGACGTGTTCCCATAAGCCTCGTACGTAATGTAATCATGCTCGGACGTGTAGGTGGGTGGAGAATCCACGACTGATCCTCGAACTGAAAAAAGGATATACACAACTACTGATTCAGGATGCAAATTTGAGAAATTGGAAGAGGAAAAAAGAAACTTATAGTATATAGCGAAACTAGATCTAGAAGAGTTAGAAATGCAATTGTTAATTTCTTCGCTGCCATTTCAGTAAATTCAACCTTTGTCGAGGCCTAATGTAGATTTCCACTGCAGCCGAAGATGATTTTGCGCACAAGCACCTTACAGCCGACGATTTAGATACAAGATGAGTCTGTATGTTATATACCGTCAGGCAGTAAAAAAATGATTAAATTCCATTGCATGACAAAACTACTTATTTACACGAGAATATATTTTGTTGACCGGACTTCCGGTTTAGCTCTGGGCTTTCGGTCGGGTATCCTTACATTTTAATACACGACCCAGACTGGTCACAATAAGAAAACAAAGCTTAAACAAATCCTCGGGAAGACTGGTTTGAAAAGTTTTTTGGCAGTTGAGCTTTGCCAACATGATGGTGATCAAATTGTCCAAAATAACAGGCTTTAACCATGGCGTCGAGCGATTCTCTACATTTTAGCTTTTTTTTCCCAGTAGTACCATCATGTAGCTCCAGACGAGCGTAAACGCGTCCAACTAGGAAAAGAAGTTCAAGCGTCTGAATGACTCAGATTTTCATCTAATGTTTTACCACACAATCCCGACTTTCAATGACCCTGAGGAAGACGGCTTTTGGAAACATTGAGGGTAGAGGAAAAAAATGCTGGTAAGCAGCATTTTCTCCTTTTCCTACAACGTTTTTCACCCTTTGAAATAATAATTTCATGTTTGAACAACGATTAAGTTATCGTCTGCAAATGCTTTCAATTTCGACAAAGCTATAATTTTGCCGTTTGTTAAATACATGTAGTTAACTCTTCACTACACGACTTGATTTCAGTCTGGTCCAAATTGAAAGCATTTACAGACGATAAATAAATGTGGCTCAAGTGATGCGATTTATCTTCAGAGGCCCTGTGGCAGCCAAAAGTAAACAATGCGAGTGTTAAAATGCATTTAAATTTAAATCATTTCATTTATAAGTATGGACATTAATGTAAACATGATTTTCATACTTTTAAATCTTTACCACACAATCCCGACTTTTAACGACCCTGAGAAAGAGGGCTTTTGAAAACATTGTGGGAAAGGGAGAAAATGCTGGTAACCAGCATTTTCTTCCTGTCCCACAATGTTTTCTACTCTTTCAAAAAAAATTCAATTTTTCAGTAAAATTTATTTTATCGTCTGCAACTGCTTTCAATTTGGACTCGTTTAAAATATTGTCGTTTGGTAAAGAGTTAAATGGTATGATATATATCTGAATGCATTTTTAACGCCCACATTTTTACGCTTGGTCGCTGCTAGGCCTCTAAAGCGGAAGAAAACATCATTGAAAAAAATAAGGATAAAAAAGCTGGTTACCAGCATTTTCCCCCTTTTTTCCATAATGTTTTTAAGAGCTGTATCCTTCAAGGTTGTAGAAATACTGGAATATGTGGTAAAAGGTGAAACACTTGACAAGGTGAGGTATGGAGTGGGAGGCGACATCCCCCGTATTTAAAGTTTTAATTTTAAATAAATCTACACAATTATCAGTGTAATTATTTTTCAATAAATCATCTTGTCGCTGGACCATACACTTATATGGATCAATTTTATGTTGTGCCCTGACTGCCAAATTTGCCTTATGCTTCATGTTGACTGTCTGTTTTTTTTTTGTTGTCGTTGTTATTTGGTTTGTTGGTAAATTTATATTTAATCATTTCTCCAATAATCTAATGTTCTAACTCTTTACCAAACGACAAGTTTTAGATTCTTTCAAATTTAAAACTTTTACAAACGATAAAATCAAAATTGGTACAAATGAACTTAAGCTCTCTGCTTGGGTAGAAAACATTGTGAGAAAAAGAGAAAATGCTTGTTACCAGCATTTTTTCCTTTCCCACAATGTATTCAACCCTTTACCAGACGACAAAATTATAGCCTTATCCAAATTGTAAGTATTTGCAGACGACAATTTCAATGTGGCTCAAATGATGCAACTTTTCTTCGATAGGGTAGAAAACATTGTGGGAAAAGGAGAAAATGCTGGTAACCAACATTTTCTCCTTTTTCCACAATGTTTTCAAAAGGCTTCTTTCCCAGGGGCGTCAAAAGGCGTCATTGTGCGGTAAAGGGTTAAAAGCCTTCTTTCCAGGTCTCGTAAAAACCGGGGATTATTTGGTAAAGGGATGAAGGGTCCTGAGGAAAAAAAGGGGCATAGAACAAGAAGAAAATGATGCTACTGAGATTTTTTTTCCTGCACTCACGATGTTTTCTACTTTTTCGAGAGGGACAAATCTCATTTATTGAGTCACATTAAATTGAGCCACATTTAACTACTCCCTCTGTTAACCCTTATCCTGCTATGGAAAAATAAAATGAAACTTTCAAACCGATAGTTTAAACCCAAATTTTCCTATTCAAACCGATAGTTTAAACCCAAATTTTCCTATTTCAAACCGATAGGTTAAACCCAAATTTTCCTATTTCAAAGGCATTTTTGAAGAAAAGATATCTCCCTATCGGACAATGTTGATCAAAACCAGACTGCACGTTCTGTGCAGTCTGATCTTGATCTACGCTGTCCGCAAAAGGTCATTGAGTCGCGCTTAGCAGCCTAAGGGCTAAAATGGTCTCTTAAGTGGTCTGTTGTTAGACAGAGACAATCCTCTACTGATTGAAATTTGTAAATTGACACTAAAAACTAGGCGTTTTATGACGATATATTGCAGCCAAGGCGCCAAGCTGCCAATGTCATGTATCCAGAGATGTCTCTCCTCGGTTAGAAACAGGCATTATGAACAATGTCTCCCTTTTGTCACAATATTTCTAAGTGGTACGAGGCAAGACACTAAATATCATTTGTCGGGATAATTGTGTTACTTTATTAGATGGAATAGATTTGAGCCATGCTGTGTGAAAAGTGTGTTTAACCCTTTACCACACAATCCCGACTTTTAACGACCCTGTGAAAGAAGCCTTTTGAAAACATTGTGGGAAAAGGAGAAAATGCTGGTAACCAGCATTTTCTCCTTTTCCCACAATGTTTTCTATCCTTCCCAAACCAAATTTCAATTTTTTAATCACATTTATTTTTTCGTCTGCAAATGCTTTCAGTTTGGACCAGTCTAAAATTTTGTCGTTTGGTAAAGAGTTAATGCATCTGAAACAGTTATCGATCGCTTCAGCCGGTTTTTACCCAAAATGGAAATTATGGATCCATATTATATGATGACTTGCCTGGTATAATGCCTCACGGAGATGCATTAAACCCTCTTTTGCAAAAGCGCCGCTCATTTGTTTTATGTTGTTTTATTTTTTAATAACGCCAAGTTGATTATCTCACGCATCCAGCTAGACCTCTCCTCGGTTAGAATAGACCTTTACGTACAATTTTTCCCGTGTCACAATATTCTAAAAAAAAAATAACCGTCTGCGGCAGGAAGCAAAAAGACATCCGTCGAACTTACTACTAATGTGTGAATAAACTTACTTAAATAAATTTGTTTCATGACGACATTTTTCAGAAATGGCGCCCAGTTGATGATGTCATGAATCCAGCGGTACCTTTCTTCGGTTAGAAATAGATGTACATCGTCCGGGTCTGGGCGTATGAAATACACAAACTTCTTCCAAAACGAGGCTGTAAAATGTTAAAATCCATCAATACTTTAAAAATGCAATTAAAAGTATATTTACCCTTTACCAAATAGCTTCATGTGGCTCTGAAGAGACTGATATTTTAAACGGTTTACTGAAAAGAGGAAAATCCTGGTATCATTTTATTCTTTCCTTGCAATGCACCCTAACATAACGGAGCTACATTCAGTTTGTCGTCTGCAAACGCTTGCAATATGGAAAAGTCTAAACTTTTGCTATCTGGTAAAGAGTCAAATGAGCATCTTAGCTATCACATACTGTACATGTAACATAATTATGGAGCCAGAAAACTGACCGATGGCAAAAGGTTTTGATCCAGGGTAGCCTGCGCGGACTGTGCAGGCTGACCTGCGTCGATACTTTTTGCAGATGCATTAAACCCCATTTACACAGTGCATGGCTCAAGTATTAGCCTCTTAAGATAAACTGGATGATTAATAAAGGTGGCCTCTAAGATAAGTTTGACCCTACAACGAAACACATCCGCAGCCGCTTGATTTTTGCCAACATTCATCTTCTATACCCTAATATGTAAGGCAAAGTGTCTAACTGTGTTAGCTGCAGAAAACCATCCAGAGTCAATTGTTAGTACTTTTCATGTATTTTTCAACCCGAAAGGAAAACAATCGTTACTAAAAATCTTGTTCTGCATTAATTTATCTTCCATATGGTGCATAGAATAGAAAAAATGGATCAATATTAGAGGAGTAATAGAGATCGAAACTTTTAGAGCGGAGAGGTTTATCTTTTCCCACCGTGAGATGGAAATTTAAATACCGCAGTGAATACTCTGAACGAATCTAATTGGTCAATAAAATTTGATTATCATCTTTGATATAACGGTGTTAAATACAATTTTGACCAATCAGGTAGTATCACAGACGCATCTGATTCATCAAAACTATTTTTTAGCAATTTCACCCCAAATAGTCGTGGTCGTTCTTTTGCTTATTTGTGCTTATTCGAGCTTAGTCATAGTCTGGATTACCTGCCCCTACCACTACGTTATAGGGTCAGGCAAAGCGCAATAACGGCGGCCTCCATGGCGACCTCAAGTTTAGCACTAAATGCTTTCCTGTTTTCCTTAATTTCATGTGATCCAGTTTGATCAGTGAATAAAATTAGATCAATTTTGTACAAAATATACATTACTGAATCTAGAGCGTGCTTTTGGGATATGGTTTAAATATAAATTTGACTATGAATCATTTTAAAAGTAGCCCTGTTTTCGGACTTTATATCGGTCCACTGAAATTTCGGATACTTAAAGCATTTCTGATACGTAGTTTTTCTCGCTAAATAAGAACGACAATTAAGAAAACTAACTGCCGTTACTTTTTTGCAACCGATCTGTTTTCAATTCAGACTCTAGTAGGATTTGATCAAGTGAAATAACAATAATCCTTGACTTCTGCTTATTACGAACGGGGCCGTCATTATTGCGCTTTGCCTGACGTACTTTTGAAGTACGGCGGGGTACCAGACTAGCTTAGTCAAAGCTTTGCAATTCGTCTATGGTACGTTTCCTCAATTCGTCAATAGTGTAAATTTGCCTGGATATGGAAATACGACTAAAACGTGATCATGCAGTACTTACGTCTTTCACAGAACTCTCCATAATATCCCGTCCCCTCACAGTCACAAATAAACTCGCCGTACCCTTGGGTTAGACATACCCCACGGTTCTGGCATGGGAAGGAGCAGCATGGATTGGCTGAAAACATAATATGAGCCATGCTCTGTGAAAAGCGGGCTTAGTGCATCTGCAAAAAGTATCGACACAGGTCAGCCTGCGCAGTCCGCGCAGGCTGACCTGTGCCGAAACTTTTTGTTATCGGTCAATATCCTGCACATCAAAGGGCCAGTTCACCTCATGACTCAGTCGGTTGTTAGACAAAATGGATTTTTATGGATCCATGATCATTTGATGACTTGCTTGGTATCATGCATCACGAAGCTGCATTAAGCCCCCTTTTGCCAGAGCATGGCTCATATGTAAGCTCTGAGAAAATGGAGTTTAAATGCATCTTCTTAATACGTACATTATACAAAGCAAGTCGGCGTGTACTATGAACTAATTTTGTCTCACAACCGACCGAATCATTACATGCAGAAGAAATTACTAATACATACATACATATCTTTATTTGCATCTTCGTAATACGTGCATTATAGGTCTACAAGCAAGTCGGCCTGTACTATGAACCAATTTTGTCTCACAACCGACTGAATCTTGGCATGCAGAAAAATTACTAATACATACATACATATCTTTATTTGTATAGAATACAAACATATTCATAGCACAACGGTTAAGTCCACTTTTAACAGAGCATGGCTCAAATATACATACATATTTTTATCATACATACATACATATCTTTATTTGCATAGAATACAAACATATCCATAGCACAATGGTTAACAAAAATATATTTTACACAAAATAAGTAGGACAAGGAAGATTTAGTAGGGAAAAAAATGGGAGAAAAAGATGTTAACAGAGAAGATATCTGTTGTTTACTCTTTCTGAATAAAGGGCGGGTAGATAACACTGGGATCAATTTTGCATGTACATGCTTATTGATCACAGTCCACACTTCCAGCCAAAGAACAAAAGGCATCGGACATTTTTATTTTATGGTAAGTAATAGCAAAACGTTTTGACCCAAGCGCAGATTGATATGGATCGATACTTTTTGCATAAGCATTAAGCCACCTTTTCACAGAGCATGGCTACATTATGTTTTCAGCACTTAGATATTTCATTTATTTCAGTGAAAGTTTCGCAAAAATTGGCGAAAATAAGTACATTTACGGACAGTGTAGATTCGACATCAGACTGCACAGGACATGCAAAGTCTTTTTTTCTTTTTTTTTTTTAAGTCTACGCTGTTAGATTTTTCTTTTGAATATTTTAGCTGCATCAATTTTGTAATTGAAAGAAAGTGGACTATCTCTCACAAACCGAGGTTTTTTTCCCATTCAAAAATTCCAAGGCTACTTTTATACGAAGTTGAAGCTATATTCGGTTGTGAGAGAGAAATGAAACCTGTAAAATGACGATAGTCAATCCGCCAAAAAAAAATTATCCGGTCTGGGATTCGAACTTACAACCACAAAAGTAACATATTAATTATCAGTAAATACTTACGTAAATGTTCCTCTTCAATTTCTTCTGAAGTAACATAGGGACTGTTTAGAAAATTGCTTAGAAAATTGAAACCTGCAAGTAGAGAAAAGAATATATGTCTGAGTCATGGTCTGGCAAAAGGGGGGTTAATGCATCTCCGTGATGTGTTATAATCGAGCAATTCATCACATAATTATGGATCCATAAAATCCATTTTGTCTAACAACCGACTGAATCATGGGCTACACTGGTCCATTGACACGCAGAAAATTGACTATCAGCAAGAAATTTCGACCCGGGTAAGCCTGCGCGTGTTGTGCAGGCTGACCTAGGTCGATACTTTTTGCAGATGCAATAACCCCCCCCCCCCTTTTTTTTTACACAGCATGGCTCATATCTATGCGTTATACCAACGCCCACAGTACTGAAAGATTCAGTTACAGAGAGACATTTTTCCGATAATAATCTGGAGGATATATTGGATCGACACTGTCCGCTCCCTAGTGTTTAACTTGGATTTTAAAAAAATCTTAAAAACTGCCACTGGGTAAATAGTTTACATATAAACCTGGAAAAATAGAGCATTAATTCAATTCGCAGCGAAAGGATTTAGTCCATGTACTCTGAATATAACAGAGACTAACAAACAAGCGCGCAATCAAGCTACCTTGAGTGGTCCATTTTAACTTCAACGAATTTTCGATCGATCGATCGATCGACTGATTGATTGATTGATTGATTGATTGAGTTACTGGTGTTTAACGAAGCTTTCAACATTATTTAAATCATGACACGACGCAAGTTTTTCATGCTTCTAGACTTGAAACAACAGTTTCTGAAAGTTCCACGGTGTCCTCAGATATAAGGACGGGTCATGGGCTTGAACAAAGAACTGTTAACCATCTACAACACAATCCTGGGTTTTTACTACCCTGAAGATGAAAAAGGCTTTTGAAAACATTGTGAGCAGGAACAAATTCGTGGTTACTAGCAGTTTTCTCCTTTTCTCGGGAATTTTTCTATCCTTTAAAAAGACAATTTCCGCCATTTGAGCGACAGTTAACCCTTAACCTGCTAAATAACTTGAATGAAACTTTCAAGCCAATGGTAGAAACCCCAATGTTGCTATTTTAAAGTAATGGGGGAAGGGAAATATCTCCTTATCGGACATTGTAGATCCAAGATCAGACTGCACGTTCTGTGCAGTCTGATCTTGATCTACACTGTCCGCAAAAGGTCTATGAGTCACACTAAGCAGCCTAGGGGTTAATTTGTCTTGCACACATGCTTTGGATTTAGACAAGTCCAGTTGTTTTGTCATTTGGTAAAGAGTTCAATTGAGGTTGGTTTGGGTGGATATTTGACCCATACAAACACTTTAAATGACTCAGTTACTAACTGGGGCAAAATAAAGATACTGTATAACGCGTGATGGCTTCGGCTTAACTATATGTAAATATGCATAAACCTAGGATAGTTTGTTTAACTCTTTTTCCAAACGACAAAATTTTAGACTTGTTTAAATTAAAAGCGTTTGCAGACGACAAAATTAAAACGATGGGATTTATTTATGAAAGGGAACAAAAAGAAAACATTGTGGGACAAGTCCTCTGGTTACCAGCATTTTCTCCTTTTCCTACAATTTTTTCAAACTGCTTCTTGGTCTGTGGGTAGAAATGGGTCAACCACCATCAAATAAATCGTCCAATAAATGGAAGAAAAAAAACTTCTGTCATAAATAAAAAGGATATTGCATTTTCATAGCTGTTTCGGAATATTTCATTAAACATCGGACAATGTAGATCCAAGATCAGACTGCACGAGTTTTTGCTGTCTGATCTTGATCTGTACTGTTCGCAATTGCGACTGGAGATTGTAAAAAAAACCTTAGCCCTTTACTAGAACAAAAAACTTAAGCCTTGTCCAAAGTGACAGAATTTGCAGACGACAGTTTCAATGTGGTTCAAGTGATGCAATTTTTCTTTGATAGAGTAGAAAACGTTGTAGGAAAAGGAGAAATAGCTGGTTACCAGCATTTTCTCCTTTTTCCACAATGTTTTCAAAGGGCTTCTTTCCTAGGGTCGTTAAAAGGCGGCAGTGTGCGGTAAAGGGTTAAGAGTTTTACAGATAAATGTGGACAATTATTTAAACAAGGAGAGTTAAAGTAAACAGTGTAAATAAGATCAGAGAGAAATCACTTCGACAGAAAAAAAAAGATTACATACTCTATTCGTACCGTAATTCTTTCGCTCCAAAACAATTAAATCCTGTGTTTCTTTTTTAGGCGGAGCCGTATTAGCTGTTTTTTGACCCACGTCTTTGTATAAATCTCGAGTGAATTAATAGTAATATGCGACTGGTAGAAAATGCGGGCATGTTTATTTTACATGCCCCAGAACTGCGTCTCAAAGCTTGACCTCCAGTTGATGTGGCTACTTTTCACTGTTTCTTTTCATGTTAAATCATAGTTTCAATATTCATAATCCGGTAACTCCCACACCAGATCTATCTATTTAAACGATCTTACTTGGTTTCAAATATTTAAAAATAGCCCTCTCTCTCTCTCTCTGAGTGGGTGGGGTAGAGGACGTTATAGTTTTGTATTCCGGTCTACAATTAAAAGGAAAGGCGAAAACTCAAGTTAAGGCAACACTGTTGACAATTTCAGAGCCTGGTCTTTATCTACTCCGTCAGCAAGAGCCACTGTACTCGGGTCGAACAAGAAGGCGAATGACTTAGTTTGCGAAACCTCATTCTTCCGTTGACAGATCTAAACTTCACCTAAAGAATAACTTTCTTTCCCCTCGAGCTAAAAAATTAGAGTGTTTAATTGTGGTAAAAAGTCTTCGCTCCAAAAGCGATTAAGCTTTCTTTTGCGGACACTGTAGAACAAAGATCAAACTGCACAGAGCGTAACTAAGGTCCAGTCTTTGGTCTGTACTCTCCGACATTTTATGAGATATTTTTACATAGGAAATCTTGAAACTGGAACATCCGATCTTGCCTTTTTAAGATCCTACTTTTTCAACCTAGAGCGATCCAGGTATTCACCCCAATAAAACGAGAGAGAGAGAGAGACAGAGACAGAGAGGGGGACAGAGAGAGGGGGGTAGGTAGTAAGACAGAGTAGGTAGAAAGACAGACAGTGACAGAGTTTGTTTATTTGTTTGGTATTTAAAGGCCGTTTACAGCATTGTTTAACTGATACCGCGGCGGCCAACGCACCTGCCCATGCTTTTCTGGAGTTTCACTTAGCAGTGCATTGTATAGTATTCTTCTAAAGCCACTCCCTGCTTTCCCAAATAATCGTTATCGACAAAAATGAATCCTGTCGCAATAACTATCATCAATCCTCGTAGATGAAATTAATTTGCTGGGCTGGGGATTCGAACCAGCAACACCCTGTCTTCTTATCCAAGATTTCCAGCCATTTACTTTACCGACTGAGCTACCAGTCTCAACAGACAGACAGATAGACAGACAGAGAATAACAGAGACAGTCAGTTTGCCATTCAAATAAAATATCCGTAAAAATGTAGGTGACAAGTATCATTTTTCATAAGTCATTAAGCACATATTTACAAAACACTTCATGATTTAATGACGATATTTAGTTCACCTTACCTATGACGTAGAAGTTTTCATCTTTTACAGTATGCTGAAATTAATGAGAATTTCAGAGCAAAGAAATTCTTCTAAACTTCGGCCTATACGTAACAAAAACGTAAGAGTATGGGAAACCTTCGAACGAAATGTATGAAAAGTGTAAGGATGTGGAAAGCCTTGGAAAACTGAGAGGTCAAACAAATAAAAAGGTTTTTTTTTTTCTTTACCTTGTTCAAAATTAAACTTTAGTATCAGAGTAGGGGCTAGGTGAGGTTGATAAAACAAACAGGTAAACAAGCAAAACATATTAATTTAACTCTTTACCAGATGATTAAATTTTAAACCCTTACAAGACGACAAAATTTTAGCCATGTCCAAATTGAAAGCATTTACAGACGACAATTTCAATGTGGTTTAAATAGTGCAATTTTTCTTTGATAGGATAGAAAACACTGTGGGAAAAAAAGAAAATGCTGGTTACACCAGCATTTTCTTCTTTCCCCACAATGATTTCAAAAGGCTTCTTTCCCAGGGTCGTTAAAAGGCGTCATTGTGCGGTAAAGGGCTAAACTAGTCAAAACTGTAAGTATTTGTAGACGAAAAAGTAAATGTGATTTGTAGAATTTACAAATAACAAAAAATGTCGACTCAGGTCAGCCTGCACTAGCCTGGGTTCCAGGTCCATCATTTTTTCCTTTAATATATTCGAACGTTACTTTGGCAAAACTGGTGAATAACTACGGAACCGAGAAAGTTTTGTCACAGATCTGTAGAGACCGTGACAGTAGTCTGGATTACCTGCCCCTACCACTACGTTATCCGGTCAGGCAAAGCGCAATAATGGCGGCCTCCTTGGTGTCCTCCACTCTCTTGCACTACGGATCATTCCCATTCACCTCTGTAGTTGGCTCAGAAAGTAGTCCGTCATCACGCGATATTTTCGTCACATGACCATAGCTCAAAAAGGCGACACAAACGCCAGTGAAAGAAAGACAATCGATTGTTTTGTGTGCTGTTCAAACAGCATACGGCCAATCAAACTTAGTGGTAGGAAATGTGAAAAAGAGGGATTTTCTGAAAAGCTTAAATGTCTTTTAAAGGGCAATAACTTGTTTTTTAATTTTGTTTAAATTGTCATCATTCATGGGCGCAGCCATTTTTTTTTTTTTTTTACAATTGGCGTAAGATTCTGATCAGCAAAGAAGCTTGAAAAAATAGTTCCATTGTATACAGGTAAATTCATCAGTTTGAATGCACCTATAATGTATCCGGAATCATATTTCCTTTGTCTACTTTATTATGTTACACATGAAACAGTTAAACAGTAACAAAACATGTTTTCCTCGGTTTGACAAGATTCTTGTTATTTAGCCCGTTGCAGAGATGTATGGTGAGAGTAACGAACGACAACTCTGCTCGGAGATTGGGTATCTCTAATTTCATGTGATCCAGTTTAATCAGTTAATAAAATTAGATCAATTTTGTACAAAGAATACATTACCGAGTCTAAAACGTGCTGTTGGCGTATGGTTTAAATATAAATTCGACTATGAAACATTTTGAAAGTAGCACTGTTTTCGGACGTTATATAGGTCCATTGACATTCCGGATACTTAAGGCATTTCTGATATATAGTTTTTCTCCCTAAATAAGAACGAAATGTAGAAAAAGTCACTGCCATGGCTTTATTGTTAGCGATGTGTTTTGAATTCAGCCTATGATCCGGTTTGATCATGTGAATAAACAATATCCCGTCTCCTCTGCATATTACCAGCAGGGGCCGCCATTTTTGCGCTTTGCCTGACGTACTCTTGTAGTACGGTGGGGTACCAGACTACCGCGACAGGAGACCGCGATCATGTGATTAAAAATATATTACCGCCTGGACCCTAGGTTAGCCTGCGCGGAGTAAAGTCGATACTTTTTGCAGATGCATTAACCCCTTACCATACGGCCAAATTTTAGACTCTGCCATATTGAACGTATTTACAGATGACGATTTTTGTAATATTAGTATTTGTCCTTGAATAGGTAGAAAATATTATGGGGAAAGAGGAGAAAATGCTGGGTTCCAGCATTTTCTCCTTTTTGCACAATGTTTTCAAAAGGCTTCTTTCTCAGGGTCGTTAAAATATGGATTTGTGTGGTAAAGGGTTGGACAACATTTTCAGAGAGCGTGACCCGATATCGTTTTCTAAGATCATCAAAGCTAAAGAGTTTACACTCATACCTGGGACTCGCTGAGGCAATGTCAGACACACAACCACGACTAGAGCAAAGTAACGGAAGATTTTCATCACTTAAAACCTGCAAATAGAAAATGACGCTTTATTAACTCTTGAAATGCATTTCACAACTACGGCTGCTTTTGCGGACAGTGTAGATCAAGATCAGATTGCACTAAATGTGCAGTCTGATCTTTGATCTACACTGTCCGCAATGCCTAGAAATCCTGGACAAGAAGAGTCTGGAGGTTGGAATTATATGGATCTAATCTCTTGACTAAAAATAACTATTTGGTTTATAAGGTGCTTAGGGGGTTTAAGACTTGTTAGCAATTTTAAATGGGCAATTAACCAGATTTTGACCAAAAATTCTTTTGGGGGTAGAAAGTTGATATTTGGACAGGAAATATCACAGGAACATGAGTGTTTACCCTAAGATTGGAAAAGCGAAAAATGCTAGCAAAAAAAACCCAATCAACCGGATAGGACTTGGAACCCACGACCCTCAAAACCAGAGAAGGCGACTCTAACTACTGATCTATCGACCCAACTGCATATTAATGTGGGGTTTGGTTTATATTGGAGTTTAACGCCATTTTAACAGCTCAGGTCATATCATGGCGCTCAGTGACCCACCCACGTGTTTCATTGCTTTCTCACACCAGTACTGACACAGCTTTCTTTCCAAAGCCACTGACTACTTTTCTCACATGCATCAGAGGCGAGAGGCGAAAAATCGCTCGAAAGAAAGTTTGCCTCAATCGGGTATTGAACTCGGCTTATTGATAGTGTTTAACCCTTTCCCAAACGACAAATTTTGGACTAGTCCAAATTGAAAGAGTTTGCAGATGACAATTTTAAATTTGATGAAAATGGCAGAAAGTTCTCAAAATGGGTAGAAAACACTGTGGAAAAAGGAGAAATTGCTCGTTACGAGCAATTTCTCCTTTTCCCACAGTGTTTTCAAAAGACTTGTACTGCCAACACGTGAAAACCAGGGCTTGTTTGGGAAAGGGTTAAATGTATTTATCACTTGCTATGCAATAACAGTTATACCTTAAGCTGCTAATCGCGACCCACTGACCTTTTGCGGACAGTGTAGATCAAGATCAGACTGCACAGAACGTGCAGTCTGATCTTTGATCTACACTGTCCGATACGGTATTTTCTTTCCGGTGAAATCAACTTTGAAACCGCAATGTTTGGGCTTTTAGTATTGCGTATAAATTTGCGTTTCATTTATTCAGCAGCTTAAGTGTTATTTTACGGTAAATTTACCAAAAGAAAAAACCTCTCGGTAAGTCCGTGTATTTTCTACATGTATTTCTATTTATGTTTTATTTAGAGAGCCATCTTTGCACGCAATTGAAAATTAGCCGTCTCTGTTAAGATTTTGTAAAAATAACTTGCAAAACTAAACCTGCTTTAATGTCCATTTAATTTTAGTTTTACAATGTATTTTCTGTCCGAGACAGGCAGTTTGATAGACGGTACTGTAACACATTGTCGGGCTCATATTGACACCTACACATTTAACCCTTATCTTGCTAAATAAGTTATATAAAACTTTCAAGCCGATAGTAAAAACCCGAATAATGTTATTTCAAACTTATATTTTAGCGAAAGATGTGTCCTTATCGGACAGTGTAGATCCAAGATCAGACTGCACGTTCTGTGCAGTCTGATCTTGATCTACACTGTCCGCAAAAGGTCAGTGAGTCGCGCTTAGCAGCTTAAGGGTTAAAAAATAACCTGTACAATACCGGTTTAATCTCGAGGTTTTGCGACGTAACCTCGGTATAACAGACCTAAAAATAAATGATGATTTAGAGAAGGCTTTTCTTGCCTCGGGACGTACGATAAATCTACACTAACACTGTCAGCGTTAGATAGATGGGTCATGCTCTGGCTAAAGGGGATTTAATGCATCTCCTTGAGCAAGTCATCACATAATTATGCATCCATTTTATATAACAACCGATTTAATCGTGTGGTAGACTGGTCCTTTGCAATACAGAAAATTGATCAGTAGCAAGAAATTTTGACTCGGGTCAGCCTGCGCAGACTGAGCAGGCTGACCTGGATCGATACCTTTTGCAGATGCAATAAGCCCCTTATTAACAGAGCCTGACTCAGATGAACCACACCCTGTGAAAAGGGGTTTAATGCATCTGCCAAAGTATCGACCCAGTACTGCCTGCGCAGTCCGTGCAGGCTGACCTGGGCGGAAACTTTTCGCTGTTTGTCAATTTCCTGTATGTCCAAGGACCAGTCTACCTCATGATCCAGTAGTTTGTAAGAAAAAATAGATTTTTCAGATCCTTAATTATGTAATGACTTGTTGGTATCATGGATCACGGGGATGCATTAAGTCCCCTTTTGCCAGAGCATGACTCATCATAAACTCAGCCTCTTTCAAGGGTAGAAAATAAAATCCACTGTAATTAAGAAAGATTAATTAAGTAATTTAGAAAGATTTTCTATTAAAGGCTTGACTAAACAAGCGGGCGGTATAGATCCAAGATCAGACTGCACGTTCTGTGCAGTCTGATCTTGATCTATGCCGCCCCAAAAAGCCCCTGTTTTCGCGGGTATAGCTCTGAAATGAATAACGACCATCTAACATTGCACTGTAAAATACTTTTTTATTCAAACCTTTACGACCCACGGGGCAGAAGGCTTTCGAAAACATACTGGGAAAAGGCGAACATGCTGGTACCCAGCGTTCTCTAGCCTGGAGACGTACACAAATTTACATTAATGCCCACTCCATTATTGCATTGTATATGTCTTTATCTCCTTGGCTTTACTGCTTCGAAAGCAAAACCTTGCGTTTAACGATTCCTGTGGAAAAAAAGACCTTTTGAAAAAATTGTGGGAGAGAGGGGAAATTTTTTCTCTACATTCAAAGACAAATCCCATCCCTAGAGTCATGAATATTTATTCTCTACGCACGCGTTCAGTATTTGGATAAGTCTATTTTTTTGTCGTCTCGGAAATGGTTAAGCCTCATTTCAGCCAAGAAATAATGTTTTAATGCCATGCTCTGTGAAAAGGGCGTTTAATGCATCTGCGAAAAGTATCGATCTATGTCAGCCTGCGCAATCCGCGCAGGCTGATATGGGTCGACACTTTATGCTTTTTGTAAATTTTCTGTATGTCCAAGGACCATTCTACCCCATGATGCAATATGTTGTTAGACAAAATGAATTTTATTGATGTGACGGCTTGTTTGATATAATGCATACATAGAGATGCATCAAACCCCCTTTTTACAGAGCATGAATCAAATTGATACCTTTTGATTAGAAAATGAATGGATATGCTATTACCGAATTAATTCTCTTTAATACAAAAACACATAACCTCGAAACTGACCACTCAGTTTGAAATAATTGTTGCAAAGGTGGAATTACTCATAACGATAAATTTCTCCATTTGTTACAATGTTTCACATGCATCCATCTATCTAAACTCAGTTCATAAAGACTATCTGAGAATGTTTCCAAGATCGCCTGTTGCGAATTTCTTTAATGAAGTAATGAATCAATGGGCTCTCAAATATTGCGCTGCATTACTGAAAATCTCCTCTTTTTTGTCTCAACATTTTTTGACCTGTACGTGTAAACGATATCTTTCAATAGCGTACAAATTTGATTACTGATACCCTTAAAAAACTCGTTGACGGGATAAATGGTTATTTCCTCTTTTATTGCCTTGAACATCAATATTTTATTTAAATATTAATACTTGTAACTGGAAAACTTATACCTCTTTAAGCGTTAGTACGCACTGCACTTTTCCGCAGAGAAAACAGTTGACCTGTAGGCTCCTAAGCGCGTCTCACCGGGCTTTTGTCATTATCTTCCGCGAGGTGGCATTTTTCAAATACATCACTTATCTGATATGGGCATTCTGGGTAGAGAACCGGACTATTTTTTAAGGCGGGAATCAATGCAACGAATTTAAAAAAAAAATATACATTCACTCCCTAAAACCCACCTTGTACGATTCATCCAGCCATATGGTTACCTAGCATATAACCTATGCACCAGCCATTTATAAACATAAGCTCCTATAAGCTTGGGAAAAAGCCCCGGTATAAGCCCAGCAACCTTGGGACGTTATTTTTGTTCTCAGTCTGTTGCACAAATCCCGGTTTTCCCCGTGTCTGTAATTAGAAACTGTTGACAGAAATTTGCAGCAAACAGTTGGTATTCTAAAAAAATATTTTCCCCGTTTGAAATCATTTCGTCTTCTAAGAAATTTATAGTGAAAGACTGGCTTGATTTTTCCACAGAGGTATTATTTATTGCCATTTTCGCTAGCACTTTTTAAGCGACAATTTACGCACAGCGTCTTGATATATGTCGATTTTTTAACAAGTGATGCGTCAGAGCAGACTGGTTAATCTTCGAAGAATATGACATGCACAGACAACGGGCTTTTGTAGACAGTAATCATTAGGATAAGCCTGCGCAAAACGTCCGGTCTGATCTAAGATCTGCATAGTACGATACGGTAAGATCTTTACCGCAAATACAGACTTTGAAAATGCAATATTTAGGTTTTTACCTTGTGCTTAAATTTTTCATCTAATTTATTTTGCAGTTTCAAGGTTAATTGCTTTTATAACTCTTTCAAAACACGACCTCTTCCAATGGCTGAAAATACAACCCACAGAATCTCTGAAAGGCTTTAATCTTACAAGCTTGGCTAAATAAGCGGACGGTATAGATTTAAGATTAGACTTCACGTTCTGTGTAGTCTGATCTTGATCTATACCGTCCGCAAAAGCCATTGCTTTTAGCTTTAGCGATGAGAGGGTTATCTGCATTAGGTGAAATTAATGTTATGAAAAATTGCGCCGCCATGCATAAATTTGATGACACATTGTCTAAAAATTATATGAATTCAATAAACCAGGACTTTTTTTTACTTTCCATATTTGACATATAATTTCTCATTTTAGACTCGGAAACATATAATACATACTCTATTTGTGTTGTTTTAGTTCGTTTCTTTTTCATTCCCCCTTTTTTTTTACAAAAAAAAAGTTGTGTCTCATGACGCAATCCAAGGGGAAAGAACAATCAAAACATCAACAACATAAAAAGAAAAAGCAACTGAGCCATGCTCTGTAAAAAGGGGCTTAATGCATCTGCAAGAAGTATCGAGCAAGTCCAGCCTGCGCAATCCGCGCAGGCTGACCTTGGCCGAAACTTTTTGCTATCGGTCAATTTTCTGCATGTCCAAGGACCAGTTTACCTCAAGATTCAGTCAAATGCTGGATCAAATGCATTTTATGGATCCATAATTACGTAATGACTTGCTTGGTACCACGCATCACAGAGATGCATAAAGCCCCCTTTTGCCAGATCATGGTTCAAGTATTTTACACCAATACCAGTCGATAAAGTTTTGTTTGTTTGTTTGGCTTTAATGCCGTTTTCAACATTATTTCTGTTACATGGAGCCTGGGGTGCACCTATCGATGCTTTGCGGGAGTTTCTTTTGCCAATAGTTCGCACAGTATTCTCCTCCAAGCCATTCAGCGTTCTACAAGATGTACCTCACAAAAATACCAGATGGGTTAGATCCAAAAAAGTTGATATTTTCTTGAGGAGTTTAAGGCGTCAATATTTACTCTTAATTACGGGAAAACAACAAAAAGTAGTGCATAAATAATATTTATCTGCTTGGATTCGGCCCTAGTCTGGTACCCCGCCGTACTTAACAAGTATGTCAGGCAAAGCTCAATAATGGTGGCCCCCTTTGGTAATATGCAGAGGTAACGGATTATTGTTATTTCAAACCAGACTATAGACTGAACTGAAAACAGATCGGTTGTAAAAATATAACAGCAGTTAGTTTTTTTTTTAAATTGTTGTTCGTATTTAGCGAGAAAAACTTAATATCAGAAATGCGTTAAGTATCCGAAATGTCAATGGACCGATATAACGTCTGAAAATAGGGCTACTTTTAAAATGATTCATAAACAAATTCATATCTTAACCATACCCCGACAGCACGTTTTAGATTCGGTAATGTATATTTTGTACAAAATCGATCTCATTTTATTCTCTGATCAAACTGGATCACTTAAAATTGGGAAAAACAGGAAAGTATGTTGGGCAAAGCTTGAGGTCGCCATGGAGGCCGCCATTATTGTGCTTTGCCTGACTCTATAAGGTAGTGGTAGGAGCAGGTAATCCAGACTAATTTGGCCCTTGAACCTTCATAACCATTAGTCTGTGGTTCTATGAGCTGAGCTATCCGAACGACTGTTATTCTCCCGTGTTCAAAATGTACTTATTCCTTTGTTAAACAACGGCTACCACGTTACTAACCGAATAAAAAATTTCACGAAAAAAAAAAACGTCAAAACTGGTTAACTCCTCATGTTTTCTATGCACACTTCTATCTACGTTTTCAATCTTAAAGCCATCTTGGCACGCGAATGACATAGCCAGTGTTTTGTTACCCTTTATTACCACACAATCCCGAGTTTTAACGACCCTGAGAAAGAAACCTTATGAAATCGTCGTGGGAAAAGGAGAAAGTGCTGATAGCCAGTATTTTCTCTTTTTCCCACAATTGTACCCTGTCAATGAAAAAATCCATCAGTCCAGTTACATTTATATTGTCGTCTGCAGATGCTTTCACTTTGAAAAAGTCTTCATTTTTGTCGTTTGGTCAAGAGTTGACATGGATTTAAAAAAAAAAACTAGCTAAACAAAACCCGACTTGATGCCACTTTAAAATGAGCCATCCTCTGTCGAAAGGGGGCTTAGTGCATCTGCGAAAAGTATCGACCCAGGTCAGCAGCAGACCGGGCAGAAACTTTTCGCTATCTATCATTTTTCTGTATGTCCAAGGATCAGTCTACGTCATGATAAGTCGGTTGTTAAAAAAAGTGGTTATTATGGATTCATAACTGTCTGATGGCTTGCTTGGTATAATGAATCACGAAGATGTATTAAGCTCCCTTTTGTCAGAGCATGGCTCAAAAACATGTAGTTGTTGTTTACGTGCATAATTTAAATTGAGAAAACAGAAAGCGATAAACCGACTCTAAAATGAAGATATGAGAATAACAAGAAATATATAATGTGCGAGCATTTTTTGTCTACAGCCTGAAAACAGACATGCGTTTCAAATTGGCATGTGTAGTTAACACTAAACGATTATAGGAATGCGCGTGAAGCCTTTTGTTTCCTTCTTTCAAAGGTTTCCAATGCATCTTTCACATTGAAAAAAGGTTTAAAACCCGGATGTAAAAACAATAAAATCCAACGAGGTAATGCTGTTACTCCATATATTGGGCGCTGAAAGAGTTAACTCTTTATCAAACGACATAAATTTAGACTGGTCCAAATTGAAAGCATTTGCAGACGACAAATTAAAGGTGGCTCAAATGACAAAATTTGTCCTTAATAGAGTAGAAAACATTGTGGGAAAAGGAGAAAATGCTGGTTACCAGCATTTTCTCCATTTCCCACAATGTTTTCAAAACGCTTTTTCTTCAGGGTCGTTAAAACTCGGGATTGTGTGGTAAAGGGTTAAGCTATGACGCTGATATTGTTTATTTCTACAGATAACACAAAGAAAACCTATTACTAAGGACAACTTGAGCTATCAACTCTTATTCTGCTAAATAAAAGAAATGAAACTTTCAAACCGAGAGTTTAAACCCAAAGTTTCCTATTTCAAAGGTATTTTTGGAGCAAAGATGTCTCCTTACCGGCCAGTGTAGATCCAAGATCAGACTGCACGTTCTGTGCAGTCTGATTTTGATGTATGCTGTCCGCAAAAGGTCAGTAAGTCGCGCTTAGCAGCCTAAGGGTTAATGAACGTCTTTAGTGTATAAATTAAGTCTTTACAAAACAATCCCGTGTTTTAACGACCGTGAGAAAGGAGGCTGTTTGTTAAGACCTCGAAAAAAGAGTTTGGTTAATTCAGTTGGTAGCGAAAGAGTTCACGGACGCCTCAAGTTTGTGCATGATCTAATCCTGTATCACTAAACAGAACAGGTCCTTGTTTTTTCAGATCCTGAGGAGGACTACTCATGAAAACATCGTGGGTAAAAGGAGAAATTTCTGGTAACAAGCATTTCTCCACTAACAACGGTGCTTTTTGTCTTTCCGAAGATAAAATTAAAGCATTTTATCCACATTTATTTTGTAAGCTGTAAATGTTTTTAATCCTTATAATTCTAAAAGCCTACAGTTAAAACCCTAAATTTTGCTTTGTCAAAGGTACTTTTGAGGAAAAAAATCTCATCTACGGGCAGTGTAGATCCAAGATCAGACTGCACGTTCTGTGCAGTCTGAATTTGACCTACACTGTCTGCAAAAGGTCATTGATTCTCCCTTAGCAGCTTAAGGGTTAATAAGGAGGACGGTAAAATTTTGACGTCAAGTAACAGTTTAAATGTAGCAAACTATAAACAGTCGTTTGTATATCTTGTCAGCTCTAGCAGACGACAATTTGCATCCTAAAGCAGACTTTGGAAAACATTGTGTCAGACGAGAAAGTGGTCATTTCCACATTGTTTTCATGTTTTCGTTCATCAACCCTTATCCTGCTACATAAGTGAAATGAAACTTTCAAGCCGATACTAAATATCCTGATGTTGCTATTTCAAAGGTATTTTTGGAGAAAAATATCTCCTAATCGGACAGTGTAGATCCACGTTCTGTGCAGTCTGATCTTGGATCTACACTGTCCGCAATAGGTCAGTGAGTCGCTCTTTGCATCCTTAGGGTTAAACCCGTGGTCAGATTGATCTGGGTCGATACTTTTTGCAAATACATTAATACCCCTTTTCAAAGAGCATGGCTTATGTGTATCTGGCGATTTAAAAGTTTAACGCTTTACCGGAAACTAAAACAGTTACACCAAATTTGGGTGCCAAAGCTCTGTTGCTTTTGAATTGAAAATTTTTAGTCGAATAGGGATAGAAATGAGTCAAAATATTTTAAGGTTTTCTTGCCCTTCTGGTATGGAGCCACATGTTTTTGATAGCTAACAACTGACCCAAGTTTGTGGTAAATATCTTTAGTAATGACACAGATATGAGAAAATATCCATGACGACAACAACAACATAAACGCAGATGACGACAGGTCTATGACAATACCAAAAAGGGGCACGTGTCATCAGTGTTTAAGTTTGACGTTAACATTAACCCTTGGTGCGTGAAGAATGCTGAATGTGTAGATACAGATCAGAGTGCAAAAAAATGCAGTTTATTCTTGGATTCAAACCATCTGCTACTTAAATTAAGTACATTTACGTATATTCTTACTGAAGGTACATGTAAATTTCAATTATGAAACCGAGTAAGTTCTGTTGTCTACAGTTTTGGAAGTTTAGCTCAAAAGGCAACTTATGTTAATTAAATCAGCTTTTGCCTTAGCCATATTTAGGTGGATTAGCACATCTGCCATTTCAAAGTGTATGCCGGTAAACTGTTAACTGATAAGATGTGTGTTTGATTGCCGCTGTAATCCACTCGACCACCCATTGTCTTCAGTATATCATAGGATAAAACAAACTACCGCCAATGATATTAACAAGTTTGTTAATTGACAGCACACTTTACACTTTTTTAAAATCGTCAGGCAACCATTTTCCCTTAACTTGAAATTTAAACATTTCTCAGACTTCCACCTCTCTGTTGAATGAGACAATCTATAAACATTTCAAAATGCTTGTAATATAGTGTAATTTATTATCGAATACGATGTTGAAACAACCTAACAAGCCTTACAAAGAAATATTAATCATCTTTAAATCTATTATTTTTTAGCAAAACTGCAGAGGATTATGAGTTGTTTCATTCTTTCTCGTAGAAGTTCAAAACTTTGCTGGCACATGTATTACATTGTCCGTAGCCCCTGAAATTCACACTTTTTGTACAAATCCTTGTATAAATAAGTTCAAGTATCCATATATTTCTTGCCGAGAATCCATCATCGGCAGAAACATGTGAAAAAGATTATTTTTCCGGAATTTAATCGAAAGAAACAGGCATGACAGCACGATTTAAGTAGTCTTTCTGCTATACTGTATATGTATTTACTGCGTTTGTTTGTGAGCACTTAACGACGGTAACCAAGGAAGTCGGTTTATCTCATCGCCACGGTATTATTTTAATGTGGCGCAAACTTTTCTAATTTGGCGAAAGTGGTGGCACAAGAAAAAAATGGCCAGGGGGAACCCTGGTTACTGGTGTGACACCAATACAGCCAAGGGATTCGATCAACGAATCAACCGAGGTTTGCCGAATGTACAAAAATTTGTCTCCGCTCAATAATGTCACATTATACATAAACCCATCGTTTGGGTGAGTGTATATTTTGTTCTCCGTTCGTGCGGATCACAAAATTACGGTTTCTTTTTATAAGTAACATTTTTCATAACGCTTAATAGTTTATCATTCCCTTTTTTTCATGTATTTTTCTTGTTGTGTTGTTGAATTACCTTGTAGAAAATGATTGATTACTAGGTTACTTGTTTAAGTAGAGCAAATATGTTGTACCGTAGCTTCATCCTTAACCTGCTAAATAAGTTAAATGAAACTTTCAAGCAGAGAGTAAAACCCTGAATAGTGCTATTTCAAAATAATTTTTTGCAGAAAAATATCTCCTTATCGGACAGTGTAGATCGAAGATCAGACTGCACGCTATGCACATTCTGATCTTGATCTACACTGTCTGCAAAGGTCAGTAAACCGGGCTTAGCAACCTATGAGTTGAATTGTGATTTTCTTTTGAGGACAAGCTCTCTCTGTACCATTTTACGCTTTTTAAGCGCTAATCGGATAAGAGCAAGTGATACTTCTATGGAAAGAGCGGATTAGGATCAGACTATATAAAACATACACGTAATGCAGACACTGCTAATGAAGCTGATTTCTGGCAACGGCTGACGAATGCGCAATCTGTCAATGACTGGCATATGTGCGATCTGCAATCTCTTACTGAATGCAGACTCTACCCACTGCTGCTACATGTGCGATCTGGCAACCGCTAGTGAATGTGCCATCTGTCAAAGGCTAATGAATGTGGGATCTGCCATAGATTAATAAATATGTGATCTACCAGTGATTAGTGGATATGCGATATGCCAATAAAATGGACGATCTACCAACAGCTGATGAAATAGGGATCTGTGGTGAGATCTGCTAAAGGCTGACGAATGTACGATCTGCTAGTTGCTGACAAATGTGAGTTCTGCTAATGGTTGATTAACATGCGATCTGCTAACGGCTGATGAACGTGTGATCTGTTAATGGCTGACGAGTGTGCGATCTATAATGGCTGATAGTCACAAGTGTGTGATCTGCTAATGGTTAAAGAATGTGCGATCTTCCAACACCTGATGAATGTTCGATCTGCTCGTATTTGTCTATACTCCTTTTCAATTCAGAGGTAGCCATTTGCATGGTTTACACATATACTGAACAAAATAAGTAACTTCCGCTGTGTTTAAGTGCAGATAAACATAAATCATTTTTACTTGTATTTCAAGAGTATTTCAATGTGAATTTGTGTGTAAAATTTTATCGCTCTACGTTCGAGGAAAACTGATGTAATTATTGATTAACCCTTTCCCAAATGACAAATTTTGGACTGGTCCAAATTGAAAGAGTTTGCAGACGACAATTTTAAATTTGATGAAAATGGCAGAAAGTTCTCAAAAAGGGTAGAAAACACTGTGGGAAAAGGAGAAATTGCTCGTTACGAGCAATTTCTCCTTTTCCCACAGTGTTTTCAAAAGACTTGTACTGCAGACACGTGAAAACCAGGGCTTGTTTGGGAAAGGGTTAAGTGTGGTAGGGGTCGGTGGTAGGCCAAAATCACATATTAATACCGGGTACGGCCACCTTGAGCATCGAGTACTGCCTGGCATCGTTAGCGCATAGAACCGACAAGTGTGTTGATTTCTGCCTGTGGAATGTTATTCCACTCCTCGATTAAGGCTTGTGTTAGTTCAGTGATGTTCGACGGTGGAATAGGGCGACGTCTAACACGCTGGTCAAAGTTATCCCACAGGTGTTCGATGGGATTCAGATCTAGACTTTTGGCGGGTCAATCATTAATGAATGCAATATTATTTGTCCTGAGAAAATTCACAGTATCTCCAGCTGTTTGGCTTGTGGCATTATCATGTTAAAACAGAGTGATACTGGCATTATTTTGAAACAGTGGGATGACGTGCCTCGCAAGAATCTCGTGTCGGTAGCGTTTGACATTCAAAATCCCATCGATCACGACAAGAGGTGTGCCATAACCATGCGCAATGCCAGCCCAGACCAAGGAGGAACCTGCGCCCCCAAAACGATCTCATTCAAGTACAAAACTGTCGGCATAACGTTCATTTCTTCTACGGTATACACGAACCCTGCGGCCTGCCATCACTTCGATGAATGGAAAATCTCGACTCGTCGGAGAAAAGAACGCTATTCCATTGTTGCCTTATCCAGCAATTGTGTGTGCGTGCCTAATTAACACGATTTACACGGTCAATACACAGCCAACGTGAGGACAACGTCCACGTAGACCACCTTCGCGAAGACGATTGCGTATAGTGTGGGCAGATATTCTGTTATTATGTGTACCAGGGGTGTTAGCAGCAGTGACAGTGACAGTGGCAGTTTGAAAACGATTGCGTATGTGTGTTCATGATATAGCGGTCTTGAACAGGCGTCGTGACGCGCGGACCCCACGTGGTAAATCTTCCGTATGCCTTGTTGCTTGGAAACGTTGCCTAAGGTATCGAATAGAATGGCTAGAACTGCCAACAACCCTAGCAACCTCATTCGTCGCCATACCAGCATTAAGCTTTCCAATGACACGTTCACATAAATTTGGTGGAATTCTAGGCACATCAAAAAGAAAGAAACCTTTATATATATTTTTTTTCAACGTCTTTTTCTCATTGACAACAAAGTCTATAAAATCAGACTGAACGGTTTGTTTTTATAAACACGGATTATACTGATCCGTACATACACGAAAAGATCGAGTTTAACGTTTTCTCGTTTGTGTAATTCGTACAATTTAGTTATAATTGGTTTTATGTGACACATAATCGTTCGACCGAACATATGTAGGGCATTGGACATGTTGATTTCGTTTCATTACATTAAAGAATATCTATAGAAATCGGAATTTTCTTTTTTGGTTCAGTATATATGCAAACTCTACCTGTTTTGTCCGCTGAAAACTCAGTCCACTAAAACTCAGATTTTTCCCGTATATGCATGACTAAACAAGAGGACGGTGTAGCTGAAAGATCCCACTGCACGTTCTGTGCTGTCTGGTCATGATCTATGTACGTTCGGTGCAGTTGGACTATGATCTATGCTGCACGCAAAAGCCACATATTTTTCGTCTGTAGCTCTGAAAGGCCGAATTGAAGAAATTCTCAACAAATAGAACAAATACATAACGTATGAATCGAAACTTACATACCTGAATTTGCTCCTTTAACCGAATCAAAACCAGAAACAAATGAAAACACAAATTGACAAAGTATTCACCAAGTACGTAAAAGTTTCAATGTTTTACCACGTAGCGCACGACTTACTCAAATGAATGTTTGATACCAGACGACAAAACATCAGGTATTTATATATAATGTAGTGAAGTCAGACGTAAAATACGCTTCATTGACAAAAAGGGCAACCTTCCCAGGTCAGTCCCAATTCCTTATGATATTCAGGACGATTTGACGCTCCTTCACGGATAGTATAGATCAAGATCAGACTGCAGAGTACATCCGACATTCAAAAAAGGACTTTTGAAAAGATTGTGGGAAAAGGAAAAAAATGCTGGTGACCAGCATTTTTTTTTCCTTTTCCCGCAATCTTTTCAAACGATCGTTTTCAGGCACAGAATAGTTTGGTACAGGGTAAATGTATCGTGGTTGTAATTTCGATCGCCCGACCGTATCTGACACATAAGAATCCTTTTAACCTTTAGATAAGGCTTCTTTTATATTCAAATAAAATCTGCATTCATATTCTTGATCTTAGATCTGCAAAATATATAGTTTCTCATACATATTCGTATTTGCAAGCAAAATCCCTTTGTTGTTGTAATCGGTTTATTTTATGAGAATACTGAATTTCATATCCTAAGCTTAGTCAGTAATTGCCAAGTAAAGTCGTGAATTGCTACACAATTTCTTGTTTTAACAATCCTGAGGAAATCACTGTGGGAAAATGAGAAAATGCTAGTAACCAGCATTTTCTCCTTTTTCCAACAATGTTTTTAAGCTTTTCCTAGACAAATCATTTTATTCAGCCACACTCATTTTGTCGTCTGAAAATGCTTTCAATTTGGAGAAGTCTAAAACTTTGTCGTCTGGTGACGAGTTTAAAGGGAAATATTACAAATGCTTAATGCTAAATCTTGACCTTGGTTAAAGTGGCTTTTTGCTTACGTTATTAAACAATAAAAATTATCCCAGCAAAAAATATGAATGTAAATGGAAAACGATGAAAAGTGGGACGATCAACTCGCATGTTTCGTCCTTTTAGATTTCAGCAAGATCTCACTAAAACCTTTATTGTTGGTTCTATTTAAAACTGTCTGATACTTCTTCAGCGGTACCTTAGTTTGCTAATTTTGTGCTTTACGCCGTTTACAGAATTGCGATAGTTACATCGCGGCGGGCAGTGTACGAACTCGTGCTTTCCTGAAGTTTCTTTTATAAGTACGTTGAACGACATCTTTCCAAGCCACTGGCTGGCTCCACATAAACAACGTCAAAACAATGGTCAGCGGCGAGAGAGAAAAATGTTCTGTTGATATTTGTATCATCAATTCTTGGAGAAAGAATTTGGCCGGACGGGAAACCTGTGTCCGTATTCACCAACCATTCTTGAGAACATTCTTAGTCTTAATTTTCAAGATTTTCTAAATTTGATTGTAACACAACTTCTGATTGGCTAAACCAAATGGTTTAGCCAATCAGAAGTTGTGTTACATTCAAATTTAGAAAATCTTGAAGAATAAGACTAAGAATGTTCCTAAGAATGGTTTAGCCAATCAGAAGTTGTGTTACATTCAAATTTAGAAAATCTTGAAGAATAAGACTAAGAATGTTCGTAAGAATGGTTGGTGAATATGGACCCAGGCCTGTGACCCCTGGGTTGCAAGCCATGTACATTAATGACTGCGCTACAGGGCTCGGCTCAGGGATACTTGTGGTAGAAGAACTCATATCAGTTTCAGGGGCCCATGTGTCTATTTTCCTGCTTCGTTCTATTTTTAGGAGCTGAAAATTGCGGACAATGAAAATCTAGATGAGACAGCACAATAATTACAGTCGTATCTTTGCCCTACTCTTCCGTAATATTTTGTAACACAAAACAGCGTTAAAAATTACAAAACGTTGACTTTTTATTATATGAACAGAAAATACATTTTGAGCCATGCTCTGTGAAAACGGGGAATTAATGCATCTGCAAAAAGTATTGATCCAGGTCAGTCTGCGCAGTCCGCTCAGGCTAACATCGGTCGAATTTTTTTGCTATTGGTGAATTTCTGAATGTCAAAGGACCTTTCTACCCCAAGATTCAGTCGTTTGTTGGTTTGTTTGATTTTTGGGATCAATAATTATGTGATAACTTGCTTGTCATAATTCATCACGGAAATGCATTAAACCCCCCTTTAAGCAGATATCTGCTGATTTCAAATAGAAAACACTATGGGGGCTGAACAAGGGCGCTTACAACATTCAACATAAATAATACTGTCCTATGTGTTCAACATATCATATAAAATACAGATTCACTAAAACTTTCACATTTTACTTTAAAAGGAAAAAAAAAAAATGCTTATTCGCAGGTTTTACACTCGCTGAACCGCATCCTGATTGGTGCAAACCGAGAGATGTTAGGATGACAGTCATAATGTATAAATAGTAACACATTGTAAACAAATTACCTCTGTGAAAGTGCGCGACTCGGCTCCCTTAACGGTACATGGTTTCTTTCACTTTTTCCGTTACAATGGTTAACTGTTTACCAGAGGACAAAATTTTAGACTAATCCAAATTCAAAGCATCTGCGGACGACAGCGTGAACGTGACAAAAAAGCTGACATTTGTCTTTTGAAGGAAAGAAAACCCTTCGATAAAAAGGACGAAATGCTGGTTACCGGCATTCCATTTGGTAAAGATTTAATATAAAAAAAAAAACAACAAAAAAATAATTTTATATACCCAATGACTTTTTCATATTCTTTTTCTTATTGTATTTAGGAGGGAATGGGGGGGGGGGGAGGTTAAAGAAAACATCCAATAAACCCAGGGTTTTCCTGCTCTCTCTTTCTCTTTCTCTCTCTCTTTGTCTCTCTCTCTCTCTGTCTTTGTCTCTTTCTCTGTCTCTGTCTCTCTCTCTCTCTCTCTCTCTTTCTCTCTCTATCTCTGTGTGTGTGACAAAATAAATAAATAAATAAATAAATAAATAAATCATTACTTTGAATTAAGAAATGATCTTAAACAAAAGGTAAGGATCGTCTAAGACAAATGTAGTTTACAAATGCCCTGCAATAGGCTTTACCACAGAAAAGCGGATAGACCGAGTCAAGCCTGTAAAATGACGAAATTCGTCTTAACATCAAATATAAATTACGTCTATCGGCTGATGCGCAGGAGCGGGCTCTACAAACGTCGGCGACGGGCAGGGGAGAAACTCCGTCACGTTTTCCGTTTACTAGACCTATCCGGATTTATATTACGTATTCGCGCTTTTCACCCGTCCCAGATGCCTTA
Source organism: Tridacna gigas (assembly GCA_945859785.2). Lineage (NCBI taxonomy): Eukaryota > Metazoa > Mollusca > Bivalvia > Cardiida > Cardiidae > Tridacna > Tridacna gigas. The sequence continues at coordinate 24,621,516 of OX244028.2, forward strand.
CCACGTGACAAATGGATAGGCTATGTAACTCCCACGCAAAACTATTTAAGTACAATCGTTTAAAATTCTTTAACCCTTTACCACACAATTCCGATTTTAAACGATCCTGAGAATGAGGCCTTTTGAAAACATTGTAGGAAAAGGAGAAAATGCTGGTAACCAGCATTTTCTCCTTTTCCCACAATATTTTCTGTCCTTCTCAAAACAAATTTCAATTTTTGAATCGCCTTTATTTTGTTGTCTGCAAAGTCTTTCCATTTAGACTAGTCTAGAATTTTGTCGTTTGGTAAAGTGTTAACTCCCAAAGGTGACCCATGTAACTTTGCAGATGGCATTGATCAAGATCAGCCTGCACAAATGGTACAGACTGATCTTTGATCTAGACCGTCAATACATGGCTCTAAACTGTGACCAAAAACCATTTTGAATTGCTGTGGTAATCTACTTTTAGACCTTGGAGAAAAATCAAAGCGTTGAAAGCACTGGTGTGACATTTGTCACGGAAGCCATTGTGTGGAATTAATAATTTGAAAAATAAACAAACAATAATGTGGGACGAAGAAGCCGGTCGAACAAGCCTTCGGTTTTGCACAAACTACGATGCATGATTTTCAAAATACCGTATTTAACTCATAGCGGCATTGTCTACGACAAATGCCACAAAAAATCAAATGGGCCATGCTCTGGCATAAGGGAGTTTATGCATCTCTGTGATGCATTATACCAAGCAAGTCATAACACAATTACAAATCGACTTAAATCGGTTCTTAAATCGAATTAAGATAAGGCTGAACCATGAGGTCGAATGGTCGTTTGGCTTGCTAAAAAAAAAAAATAAATGTATCGGCCCATGTGAGCCCGAGATATGGTTCTATACTTTTTGCAGATGCCTTCAACTCCCGTTTCACAGAGCATCATTCAAATTAATTTCATTGGTCGCAAAAGAGTTGAATTTTAGCATGTTGAGGACGATGTAGATATAGTACCGACTGCACAGAGCATGCCATCCGATCTTCGTAAAAGGCGTTAAGATTAGATATCGAATTAGGTTCGCTACACTCTTCCCGGCAATTGTAGTGTGGACCGGCCAGAAAGAACTTTAAACTGGATTTCTATGAAACCACATGATATCAATTGTCATAGTAAGTTACTTAATACCCCCACCAAGTACTTTGCTAGGCAGTAGAGCTTTCCAAACCGATTGATTGATTGATTGTATGGTGCTTAACGCCGTTTCAACGTTATTTCAGTAATATCACGGCGGACAGTGCACCTATCCATGCTATCCTGGAGTTTCATTTACCCGTACTCCGCACAATATTCTTTCCAAGCCACTGGCTGCTTTCCCACATAATTATCCTCGAAACAATGGTCAGCGGTGAGAAAGGAATGAATCCATCATCATTGAGTATCATCAATCCTCGGAAAGAAATTGGCCTAGCCGGGGATCGAACCAGCGACCTCCTGTTCTCAAGTCATGTATGTTACCGACTGAGCTACGGGGGCTTGGCGCTTTCCAGACTGAACATTAAACCATTTCAGGGGCACAAAACTGTAGTCTTGTATTCCCCAATACCTTAAAGGCACAGCAGCTACGAAAAGAAAGCAATGCGGTGTTAAAAGGCACATAGATTTAAATAAAACTAAGGAAATTACTATGAAGATGACAGTCTATTCTTGTGCTGGCTGAAAAATGAATTTGGAAACCTGGGTCCGTAAGTAGTATAGGAGGTCAGATCTCGGACAAATGAGGCATTTTGTCCCGAATCTGACCTCCCTGGAGCCAAATTGTCCCGAAATAGACCGCCTAGGGAGGTCTATTTCGGGACAATTTGTCCGAAAAGGGTCGAAAAACGTCAAACCGGAAGTGGATGGCGGCCATCTTGGATTTGTCCCTAGTTCCCTCTCCCAGGGAGAGGGAACTAGGGACAGAATGGTCCACTGTTGGACTTAGTCTTTTTCTTTTGTCCCTAGGCTCCTTTGCCCGAAATAGACTACCGCAGAGCAGTCTATTTCGGGTATCTTTGGACTTAGTCTTTTCTCCGTCTTTGTTCGGCTTAGGCTTTCTCTGTCGTCGTTGGACTTAGTCTTTTTCCACGATATAGGCTATATCTCCGAAAGAGGAGGTAAGGAGGAGGTGAAGAGGAGTGAAGAGGAGGTAAGGAGGAGTTAAAGAGGAGTGAAGAGGAGGTAAAGAGGAGTGAAGAGGAGGTGAGGAGGAGTGAGGAGGAGTCACCTTTCTTGCTATATTGACAAGGTTGTCCCCATGTTGTGATTGTCCCAGGGTCTCAGACTGGTGGACTTAATCTTTTCTCCGTTTTTTCGTTCACCTCTGTAGGACCTAGGCTTTTTTTTCTCTAGCTTCGATTAGGTATTGTAGATCATAGACTTAGTCTTTTTTCTATAATAGATATTATAGATAGAATATCATATTCTATGTGAACGTGATGCTCTATCTACATGCTTCCGCTCACGTTCGCGCTCTTTTAATGGAATTAACGTTAGTCAATCGTAGGACTCGTTGCTTCTGCATTCCTATAGCTATTGTAGATAGAGTATCATAGACTTAGTCTTTTTTCTCTAATAGATATTGTAGATAGAGTATAATATTCTACCTACATGCTTTCGCCCATGGTCGCGCTCTTTCATTTTAATGGAATTCTGTTAATTCTGTATCAAAGTAGGTCAATCCTCCTGTCAGGCTATAAAAGCCGGCCGATTTCTCTCATTCCCACGATGAAGTTGTCCGTGCGCTGTTCTCCATGGTGAGTCTTTTTTTCTCCCATGTTGAATTCCTAATTGGAAAGTACTTAGTAATACTTGTCCAAATACTGCTAATACCAAGGTATTGTGGGTTATCTGATGGAAGTTCGGAAGGGAAGTGAAGGAAGCTATTTTCAGACCTAGAAAGTCTGCTTCTTCAAATTGTCCTTTTCAGGATTGGCCATTACCAAGAAAGTTCTATGAAAGTTCTTACTTTCTTCAAATTGTCAAACAAACAAAGTCAAGTCCTATATGTTTAAAACTTTTATTTATTGTCAGATAATCATTACAATGAACTGTTAGAAACAATGAACTGTTAGAAGTATTTATTTATGTACAATAATCATTACAATGAACGGTTAGAAACAATGAATCATGTATTGTAAGTTGAATAATGTTAAAACATTCTGTACAATCATTATTACAATGATACATTTAAAACATTTAAAAACTTTTTATTTAAACTTTATGTACAATAATCAGTCTATGGCTTACATCCAGTCATGTTTAAAAGTTACAGCTTCTAAAACCATGCCTAAAAGGTTGACTTATCATCAACCCTAAAACAAGGTCTAAAAGACTTGGCTTACAGTTATGTTTAAAAGTTACAGGCATAAAACAATGTATTCGGATAGTCCCGTATTCGGACAGTACGCTTCTAAAACCATGTCTAAAAGGCTATTGTCTGAATTGCAGTCATGTTTAAAAGCTACAGCCCTAAAAAACAAGGTCTAAAAGTCTAGTACCCTAGTTAGTATCCTAGTTAGTCCCGTATTCGGACAGTACAAGCGATGATAAGACAATTGTAAGAGCATTGCAGTCTTTGAAAAAATGTTTTTCAACAGTTCTTTTGAAACATTTTTTACGAAACAGTTCTTTCTGTTAAAAATTACAGACATAATTTTCTTTTTTTCTTCGGAATGTCAGGTTCACACTCACTCTTACGTTTCTTTTCATTATTTTTCACAACATCGGATTTCCATTTACGTCTCAATTCGATCTCTGAACAGATCTTCTTTCCTTCTCGTCGAATAGGCTTTACTGAAGAAATCTTGTTGATTTTATCGTTGATTTTCTTTTCTGAAGAAATCTTGGCTTTCACCTCTCCAGGTACTGAGGAAGGTTTCTTGTTGATGTTATCGTTGATCTGACTGTCCCCAATCGGTGAAGCTTTATCGCTGATTTTATCGCTGATTTTCTTTTCTTCAGTCGGTGAAGACTTCTGGGCCCTCTGTTCGTTGTTTTGGGCTTCTCCAGATTTCTGTTCTCCAGATAACTTTTCTGAAGAAATCTTGTTGATTTGATTGTTCATTTTATCGGTGATTTTCTTTCCTGAAGAAAGTTTCGCTGAAGCTTTCTGGGAGCTCTGTTCGTTGTTTTGGGCTTCTCCAGATTTCTGATCGAGTATAAGCGTGTCCTCTTTCTTTTCTGAAGAAAGTTTCCCTGAAGAGGTTTTCTTCTTCACAGGGTAATCTATCTGAATTCTACAGATTTCTGTATCGCTGATTTCTGTGTTATCAAACTCCATATTTTCAACCTCCCTCTCGATCTGATTTTCGATCTGTTTTTCAGGCGATGACTCGTTGGTTTTATCGTTGATTTTCTTTTCTGAAGAGGTTTTCTTGTTTTGGGGTTTTTGTTGTGAACTCTGTCCCTTTCCACTCGATGAAGTTGTAGACTGTGACGGTTTTGTCTTTCGTTTATTCTCGTCTACTTTATAGGATAATAGAGATCCAACATATTTCATATGTTGAGAGTCCCAATCCATTTCCTTTATTGGGTGAATTTCAACATCGTGGGTGTGGGTGTTCACGAAGACAAAAACGAATCTCCACATTTGATTTTCTTTCTCTGGACATTGGCTGGCCCAATGTCCTGATCTGTCGCATGTAAAGCAACTATTCGTTGTCGTATCACCCCCTCTATGGCGTTTGTCGAATGTCGCTTGATCCAGGACTCTGGTGATACGATAGATGCCTTTTTCTGCAAAATGTTGGTGGGATAGAAATGATCCCACGTAGTTCCCAGTATGGTAGATTTGATATCGTGGTGGTATATTGGTGATCTCATAATCGTGAGTGTATGGGTTAACATACAAATACACTCTCTTTGGTGTTGTACTTTTTAACTTGAACTCACTCATTTTTCTATCGACTGCTCTGTTTGAACTCTTTCCGAAGAATGATGGAATTGTCGATTGTAACATCTTTTTATGCCCCTTCGATCTGAAAAAGATATAAAAAGCCAGGATTCTTGAGTTCTGGGTCATTATATGACTGGGACATTGTTTGAATTACAGTCATGTTTAAAAGTTACAGACATAAAACAACGCCTAAAAGTCTAGTCCCATATTCGGACAGCACAAGCGACGATGAGGCAAGTCAGCCTATGTCGAAAAAGAGAAAAAAATTACTACCGGCCAAGAAAAGAAAAAGAATCCTAGTCTACCCAGACAGCAGTACCAATGATGAAAGTGACGATGAGAAAATTCCACCCAAAAAGAGAAAACGTTTACCGTTGAAAGAAGAAGAAAGTGACGGTGAAAGCGATAAAAAATCTTTGAAAGAGGAGAAACAGTCCTTTTCAGGACTAACCAACGAAAATGAAAAATCTTTGAAAGAAGAAAACGCTGAGAAATGGCCATTGTCAACAAAGGAGAACTCTGTACAAATGAATGTGGATTGTACCAACGAAGACGAGAAATCTTTGAATCCTACTGGGCCATTTTTCCCCAAGGAAGAAAACGCTGAAAAATCATTGAAAGAGCTATATCAAAAACCGAAACAGTCCTTTTCAGGACTAACCAACGTCAATGAAAAATCTTTGAAAGAAGAAAACGATGAGAAATGTCCACCGTCAACCTCAACGAAGGAAAAATCTTTGAAAGAAGAAAGTCATTCTTCTTCAGACACAACCAAGGAGAAATATGTACGAATGGATGTGGATTGTACCAGCGAAGATGAGAAATTTTTAACCAAAAAGGAAAACTCTTTGAAAGAAGAAGACAGAAAATCTTTGAATCATGCTGGGTTATTTTCAACCAAGAAAGAAGAAAGTGAAGATAAAAACGCTCTGGCTATGAGAAGCCTATACGACTTAACAGAAGTGGGAAAAAAGAAATCAAGAAAATTCAAAACAGAATCCCATCTACTGGAGGCATCCTTTAAGAAATTCGATGAGCTACAACCCCAGCAACTGACCGCCTTATTCGACGATGTTATCCAACAAATCATTCAAAAGTTAAAGGCTGAATCGAGGGATATGATTAGAATTAGCGTCAATCACCCCTCATTGGATATGGGAATTCATATTCCCTTTCTATATGTGGAGGAGTTGGAGAGTCATACGATGTTGAACGAAATCGAAAAAGTTCTACAGTCGAATGAAGAATTCGTCTTGAACGATGGCTGCATGACATTCGATATCACACATACGATACCACCAAGTGGAAGTGGAAAAAATCTTAGAGCCACAGACCTATTGGATTCAAAAGTTTTCGCAAAAAAGAAATATTCGCTTGTTGAAATTAACAATAGTGACCATCTATGTTTTGCAAGAGCCGTTGTTGTGGGGATTTGTTACCATGAACGTGAAAACACCCAAGCATGGAACCGAAGATGGGATCTCATCAAAAGATCAAACAGGCCCCTTCAAAAGACTGAAGCCGAGAAATTGATGAATGAAGTTGGACTTTCATCGATACAACCTGTAGGTCTTGAAGAATACAAAAAAATTCAAGAGGTCCTGTATGAAAAAGGCTATGTTATTAAAGTTCATCAACAACTATCGAAAGTGGAGAAAGTATTTGAACATCCAGAAGTGAAAGACGATAGTAAAATCATACATTTGTACTTTCATCAAAATCACTATGATTACATCAAATCCATCACAGGATTTCTTGATTGTGTTTATTATTGTGAGTTCTGTGACATACGTTACAAGAACCGGGAAGACCATAATACTTGCCCAAAGATCTGTAAAGGTTGCTTTCGTACTGGAAAATGTCCATCGGAATCAAAAGAGTATGTCTGCGACAAGTGTCATCGACGATTTTTCAGTGCAGTATGCTTGAAAAATCACAAAACACTTCAAGGCAAAGAGAAGAAAACCATTTGTGAATTAGTGAAACTCTGTTCAAAATGTGGAGGCCAGATTTTTGACAGAAAGAAAAATCATGTCTGTAACGGAAAGAAAAAGTGTCCCCTTTGCAAGAAAATAGTTGACTTCGATCATCGCTGTTTTATTCAGCCTTACCAAAGTAAGATGAAGCACGACAGCAACGATGAGACGAGTTCTTCTCTAGTCAAAAAACCTTTGTTCATTTTCTTTGATTTCGAATGTCAGCAAGATACAGGGGTACACATTCCGAATTACTGTATTGCACATCGAGCCTGTACTGAATGTATCGATAAACCACTTGATTTTCATTGTTCCACATGCAGTGAATTTGAAGAAGGAAGAGAAGTTATTTTTCAAGGAAAAGAAACTTTGAGTCAATTTTGCAGCTGGCTCTTTACAAAGCATCATAAAGGAATCATAGCTATAGCCCATAATCTCAAAGGTTATGATGGTCAATTTATTCTCAATCATATCATTAACGTAGGAATGAAAGAACCAGAAGTAACCATGAATGGGAATAATATTTTGAAGTTAGAACTGAACGGTGTGCGTTTGATCGACTCCTTCAGTTTCATGAACTTTGGGTTGGCAAAATTTCCGACTACATTTGGACTTCAAGAAATGAAAAAAGGCTACTTTCCTCACTGGGCAAATACAGACGAATTCTGGGATTACGTTGGCCCGTATCTGGATATGTCTTATTACAAGCCCAATTCAATGTCTGAAGAGGCTCGATCAAAATTCATAGTCTGGTATAATGACAAAGTTCAAAACGACGAGGAATTCAATTTTCAAAAAGAGATGGAGATGTACTGTCGATCGGATGTTGATATCCTAAGACGAGGCTGTGGTGAATTCAGAAAGTTGTTCATCGAACAGAGCGGAATTTGTCCATTTACAGAATCGTTTACCATCGCCGGAGCCTGTAACAAGATTTGGCGAAAAGATTATTTACCAAAAGATCAGATAGCCATCATTTCATGCAAAGATCCAATCAGACGGCGGTTTTCTATGAAAGCAATACGCTGGGTTCAAAGCATCGCTAGAGAAAAAGGGATTCGTATTCAACACGCCAAAAATGGTGGTGAATACCGAATAGGGAAATACACTGTAGATGGATTTCACCAGGAATCAAACACGGTTTATGAATTCCTCGGGGATTTATTTCATGGCTGTCAGACATGTTTCAAGGATCGGAAATATATCAACCCCATCAATGGAAAATCCATGGCTGAATTGTACGACAGTACTATCGAACGACTAGAAACCCTCAGAAGAATGGGATATAACGTCGTGACCATATGGGAGCACGAATTCGACGCCAAGATGAAGAAGGATAAAGAATACAGAAAAACCATTGAAAGTCTATACCCGAACCATGACCCCATCGAACCAAGAGAGGGGTTGGCTGGAGGCAGATGCAATGCCATAAAAATTGCCTATGATGTTGAGGAAAACAGTGAGAAGGAAATCAAGTACATTGACATTTGCTCTCTGTATCCTTACGTCTGCAAACATAAATTCTATCCTGTAGGCCATCCCACAATCTTGACTTATGAGAACATTGACATGAAGAATATTCGTCAGTATGAAGGACTCATTAAATGTAAAGTTCTACCCCCAATGGATTTGTTTCATCCCATTCTTCCAGTTCACTGTAACAACAAGATGATGTTTCCACTTTGTATGAAATGTGCACAAGAAAGTTCAAACTTTTGTAATCATGACAGAGAAGAGAGAGCCTTAGTTGGAACTTGGGTTACATTCGAACTGTTCAAAGCCCTCGATTGTGGATATCGGATAATGCAAGTGTATGAAATCTGGCATTTCGACTCTGTTTCGGATCAATTCTTTAAAGGTTATGTGGACAATTTCTTGAAAATCAAGCAAGAAGCTAGTGGCTATCCCGGCTGGTGTCAGACAGATTCAGAAAAGGCCCAATTCATTCGCGAGTATGAGGAAGCTGAAGGGATTCGTCTTGATCCCAAATGTATTCAAAAAAATCCTGGCAAAAGATCATTTGCTAAGATTATGCTGAACTGTCTTTGGGGAAAATTAGCACAGCGTGAAAACATGAGCAAGACGAAATACATCAGAGAACCGTCTAAATATTTCGAGTTGATTACCGACCCGAAATATACGGTAAAACATGTGGAAATCTTTGACAATGAGTGCGAATGCATTTTAGTCAACTATGAAGAAAAGATGGACTTTGTCGAAACGCATGCGACAGCTAATGTTATTGTAGCATCCTACGTAACAGCTTATGCAAGATTGGAACTGTACAGTGTTCTTGAAAGATTGGGGGATAGAGTTCTGTATTTCGATACAGATAGTTGTATGTACATTCATGATCCTGAATTGTGGAACCCTCCCATTATTAACAGCAGACTAGGAAAATGGACCGATGAAGAGCCTGATTGTAGAATAACTCATTTCAGAGGATTAGGTCCCAAGAATTACGCTTATAAGATGAAAACAAAAGATGGAAAAGAAAAAAGCAAATGTAAAGTCAAGGGAATTACTTTGGATCACAATACAAATCAGCTGGTGAATTTCGACACCTATTCAAAATGTGCTTTGGATCGCACCGTAGAAATTAAAGTTCAGTATGACTGTAGAATCAGAAGGCATAAAGACAGAACAGTGACCAGCGAACCACAGTCAAAAACGTTTCGCTCTGTCTATACCAAAAGAGTCATTGTAAACGATACTGATACTGTCCCCTATGGCTATAAAAGTTTGAGGGTATAAATAAACTGAAAGAAAACAACATCGTGTTACATTGAAGTGAACGATCAAAGTAAGACGCTTTTTAAAAAACAGTGGAAAATCAAAAGTGGAAAAATCATTACTAGTGAAAGCTACCAAGAGTGAGAAATCATGTCAAGTGAAATGCTACCTTTACCGATAGAACTACGTGAAAAAGTTTATAGAGATTTCATCCATCAGCACACGCTCGATAAACAAGTACAGTTGGATATTAAATTCAGCTGTTTGAAACTTTGGGTAGATAGATTGAATAAGGGAGGCGCAAAAGGAGAAACATCCTGCAAACTGTATGCCATACACAGTTTTATTATGATGTTGGTGGACGAAGCAGGTTCAGATCCCATCCTCGAAGCTTATTTAGCAGGTTGTTGGTGGAAAGATCTCATTATTGCTAATCAGATGCAAAATTTCACTAAACAAATGCATTCCACAAGTCGATGGGTATTCATCATCGTAGGAAGAACAGAAGAAAGTTTTCTGAACGTCCTGAAAATGAAATCCGTTCTATTTGACTTTTACTTACGTTACAAAAAAGGATCTATTCAAGACGGTGAGGAAACAGTGGAAACCTTGGAAGGCTATATTCTATTTGATCGAGATGTCACAAAAGAAACCGTATATTCATCTCTTTCGACAAAAGATATTTCAAAATATGTTTCAAAATATGTTTTTCCATCTAGTGGAACACGTCATTACAGTGAAATGGATAACGTATATCCAATGTTTTTAGGTCATGACCAATTGCATAAAGTTATTGTGGAACATGAAGACAAGTGGAAAAATCGAGGTATCTGTGAATTCGCATTGTAAGATTTAACAATAATATTGTTGAAAACTGTATTGTTAAAAATTGTCTTGTAAATATGTTATAGCGTTTTTAACGATTGTTAAAACTGTCTTGTTAAAAATGTATCTTCAATGCTTTGTAAATATGTTATAGTGTTAGAACATTTGGTTTGTTTTAAACGTTCCTGTTTTTCATGTTTCAAAACTTTGAATAAAGAAATGATCAAAAAACAAAAGTCGTCTGTTTTTGATTCCTTCCCAAAAAACTTGGAAAACAAAAGTCGTCTGTTTTTGATTCCTTCCCAGCCCAAAGCTTGAGACTTGGACAAAGAAAAATCTCACAAAGAGAGACCAAAACTTGGGCAAAGAGAAAAATCTCACAAAGAGAAAAACTTGGAAAAGAACAGAGATGGGAAAATGTAGATAGATTATCACATTCTATCTACATTGTCTACAGGACTCATATAGAATGTAATGTTCTATCTACAAGGCCTACAGAAAAAGTCTACGACCAAAGACAAGTCCGCTTCGACCAAAAACTATAAAAGGCTGGTGAACTTTCTCTGTAGAATCATTCGACTTTCGATTCTCGAATAGTACGAATAAACCTGTTAACTAGAAAAAAGTTTTTTTGTTAACTAGTGCGAATAAAACAAACTGTTAACAGAAAATGGACTCCAACTTAGACCAAGATGATCACGGAAGAATGGATCCCATAGATTCCAACTTAGACGTTTTAGACGGGTCGTTACCACAAGAAAATCCCGACCTAGACATTTTCTCACCACAGCCTGAAAATAGCAGAGATATTCTATCGATAGCTATGAATTCAACATTCATCGACCCGATGATACCACCAGCTAACAAAATCGAAGAAGAAATAACTCAAATGATTTCAAACCAAAATTCTGTAATAACCCAGATTTTAGACGAAGTGAAAATGTTGAATAGAAACATTGAGACATTATGCCTACAGAATCGACAGAACCACCAGAGTCAACAAGATTCGTCTGTAAGACAAGATTCAGCTATAACGATTTCAACCCAGATTAACTTTGATAAAACCAGTTTTCAAAAGTTAACAGCTTCTACCGTCACACCTGTAGACCGTCAGACAACTCACCAGTCAACTCCCCAGTCAACTCACCAGGCAACTCATCAGTCAACTCAGACAGAAGAACCCAAACCAAAAAGAAGAGGAAGAAAACGAAAATCAGAGATAGCAGAGAAAGATGATAACCAACTTCACAAAAAACAACGCTTCGATCCCTACTCTGTAATACCACCACGAGTAGAAACAAAAACAGGCTTGGGAAAATATGGAAAAAACATTGACAACTTCAAGGAATTCAAGTTCCCGATGATCTCGAAAGAACAAGGAGAAAAGCTGTCATCAGAAGAAAAGCTATCGTCAGAAGAAAAGGTGTCATCAGAAGAAAAGCTGTCATCAGAGGAAGGTTCTCGATAAAGGAGAAGAAATCTTTGAAAGAGCGACACCAAAAAATCGTCTCAATAGAGGAGAAACAGTCCTTTTCAGGACTAATCAAAACCCTAGAAAATCTATCTTCAACAATTGTGAATAAGTAAGTCAGCCCGACTCCAAAACGTATAAAAGACGAGGCTATTTCCAGGACATTAATTATTCGGCTCCCGAATAGACGACAGTTAAAGAAATGGTGATGGACTATCGTGTACAATTTCTACTTCTCTCGATGACAAAATGGTATCTAACAACATTTCTACTGGCCATGATGCATGACTCCACTTTGCCTATACATAAAATAAACAAAATAAGAAAGCTGATAGCAGATCGAAGAAGAACCGTGGAGTGCCCTATCTGTCAGGCAAATTTTGGATCCTATCATTAGACGAGGAGGAGAAAAAATCCACAGAAATCAAAAATCGAAACAGTCCTTTTCAGGACTAACCAAGACCCTAGAAGTCTATCTTTAACAGTTGTCAATTTCGCAGATGCATTCTAACGGATAAAAATTTCGAATGAAAATTTTTACAAATAAAAAGTTTTGCAGATTAAAAACTAGGGTCGATTAAAAACTAGGGATGAATAAGCCTAAGATCGGATAAGACTAAGATCAGATAAGTCTAGATGATCCAACTCCTGCGAAATGATGGGAAAAACCCAGCAAACATGATTTCGTTACATTTTCGGAAAATGACGTCATGTTTGATTTCCGGGGAAAGTCACGTAGTGCACAAAGGGAGATAAATCTTGTCTGACTAATGCAACCATAATACAGTATATAGCTCATACCATGGAGAAAAAAGACTAAGTCACCCCTAACTTTATCCTAATAGAGAGAAAGAACACCTCTCCAAAAACTAAGTCCTACAGAGATGAACGATGATCGATCGAACCTAAGCCGAACAATAATAGAGAAAAAACCAAGACGAACAGTGTAGATCAAGATCAGACTTGTTTCCAGAGAGACCTATCGTGGAGAAAAGACTAAGTCCAACGACGACAGAGAAAGCCTAAGCCGAACAAAGACGGAGAAAAGACTAAGTCCAAAGATACCCGAAATAGACTGCTCTGCGGTAGTCTATTTCGGGCAAAGGAGCCTAGGGACAAAAGAAAAAGACTAAGTCCAACAGTGGACCATTCTGTCCCTAGTTCCCTCTCCCTGGGAGAGGGAACTAGGGACAAATCCAAGATGGCCGCCATCCACTTCCGGTTTGACGTTTTTCGACCCTTTTCGGACAAATTGTCCCGAAATAGACCTCCCTAGGCGGTCTATTTCGGGACAATTTGGCTCCAGGGAGGTCAGATTCGGGACAAAATGCCTCATTTGTCCGAGATCTGACCTCCTATACTACTTCCGTATTCACCAACCATTCTTAAGAATATTCTTGGTTTTGTTCTCCAAAATTGTCCAAATTTGGAAGTAACACACCCTCTGATTGGCTAAACCATTTGGTTTAGCCAATCAGAAGTTGTGTTACTTTCAAACGTGGAAAATCTTGAAGAATATGTCTAAGAACGTTCTTAAGAATGGTAGGTGAATACGGACCCAGGTAAATAAATGACAAGTCGCTCTATCTTTTGTTTATCTTTTACATGGTTTAAAATTTCATTTCCCTGTCTGTGACTAATACTTAAACCGTCAGCACAATAATAGACTGTCATCTCCACAATGATTTCCATATTTCTAAATGGTATGATTTAAATTCAGATGCATTTTAACAGCCATATTGTTTACTGTTGGCCGCTACTTGGCCTTTAGAAAATAAGGGAGCAGTGAAAGTCCATATTGGTCATGTTACTGAATATTCGTTCTGTTTGTTGTAAAATTCAATCACTGAGACGATGGTTTTCTTGTTCGAAGTAAGGTGAATTCTGATAAGTCACATCAAACCCTTACCAAACAATCCCGACTTTTAACGACCCTGAGAAAGTAGCCTTTGGAAATCATTGTGGGAAAAGGAGAAAATGCTGGTCACCAGCATTTTCTCCTTTTCCCACAATGTTTCCTACCCTTCCCAAAAACAACTTTCAGCTTTCCAGTCACATTTATGATGTTGTCTGCATATGCATTAAAATAGGACTAGTCTAAAATTTTGTTGTTCGGTAAAGAGTAAAGAATGTGTAAAAACATTGTTTGCTACTTTTTTTTGTCAAATGTGCCGATTTTTTTTTTAAAACCCCAGATTATGATTACAAAACAAAAAATGGAAAGTTAATGAAACATCTAGTTCTGGTAAATACCCAGTTGGCAGGTCAAAATTACTGCTCGTTACAAGCCCACTAGCAGCCAAAAGTTAACGATTCGGGGTTCAGAACGGGAGTCAAAATAAGGGCAAATTCAATGCATACCATTTAAAAATGAACCAAGCTCCGTGAAAAGGGGGCTTAATGCATCTGCGAACAGTATCGACCCAGGTCAGCATGCGCAATCCGTGCAGGCTGACCTTCTCGCTATTTGTCAATTTTCTGTATGCCCAAGGATCAGTGTACCTCATGGTTTAGTCGGTTGTTTGACAAAATGGATTTTATAGATCCATAATTATGTGATGACTTGCTTGGTATCATGGATCACGGAGATGCATGAAGCCCCCTTTTTCCAGAGCATGACTCAAATATGGATATGATTATGAGCCTGGCGTCGTGTAACAGTAAAGGCTGTCAACGTTCCAGTCGCTGGCAGAAGAAAATTTAATGAGTCTTAAAACTAGCATTAAAGTCGGCCTTTAACGCTTTACCACACAATTCCGAGTTTTTACGACCTTGAAGGAGACAGCCTTTGAAAACATTCTGGTAAAAGGAGAAAATGCTGGTAACCAGCATTTTCTCCATTTCCCACAACGTTTTCTTCCCTTTCAAAGACATTTTCACCATTTGCGTCACATTGCTAAACCACAATTTTTTTCTCCTTTTCCCACGATGTTTTCTTCTCTTTCAAAGACCATTATTTTCATTTGCGCCACACTATAATCTATCGCATGAAGAACTTTGAATTCAGAAAAGTCCAAGATTTTATCGTACGGTATGGGTTAAATCAACCACGTTTTGCTTAACTATAATTTCTCTTAACCAATTTCCTAAATCTCCGATAAAACACGGAAGAATACATGATACAGGTTGTATGGCCACAAGTAGATAGATAAAAGAGAGTTCATGCTCTTAAGCCCCTTCTTCCCTCTAGCTCCCCCTCAACAAACTCTCTCATCACTTAACAAATCCCCCCATCCTTAAGTTTATAACAAACCCTTATACAATACTGCAATACAACAATATAAAACACATTAACAATTTTATGTAACATTAAGCATGCTCATAAAATTAAAAACAAAATGGGATTAACAAGTCAATCTGATTAAGGTTAGCAAACAAATGACGCAACCTTTTTTATAAACATTTTTTACTTAAATCAAAATTTTTTTTAAATAAAAAAAAAAAATAAAATAAAATAAAATAAAAAATAAAAAATAAAAAAAAAAAAAATTTAAAATTAAAAAAAAAATTTAAAAAATAAAAAAATTGAAATTACTTTGGTTATGTAAATAGTAATATTGTGGTGAGAAGAAGATGACTGAGGAAGAAACAGTTAATTTTGTAAAACCAGAAGACTTTGATATAAAAAAGTTAATTCTGTGTAAACCAGAAACAAACCAAAAATATAAATTTCAAACAATGAAGGTTAAATATGAGTATTCCAATGGAACAATAGATAACCTATGTATTCGTACTCCTTCCTTGTTTTCTTATAGTATTAAAGCTTATAATGTTAATGATCCATCTGAGTACTTTATGAGTTTGTTATGCTTTTACAATTATGAAGACCCACAACCAAATGAAACTAAGTTCAAAGAAACAATAGAAAGTATTACAAAATTTTTAAAAGAAAAAGCACCAAAAAAATATGGAAATAAGAAAACTAACTTTAATGATTTAGAAATTTTTGTAGATGGTGATACAAATCCTATTTTTTTCCCAAAAATGAAACACACTAAAAACTATAATAAAAGTGTGATAGAAAGTATTAACATTATCACTAATTTTTACAGAAAACATAATCCTAATGATAGAAAAGAAGATGTAGATAAAAATGGTCTAGTAAAAATAGATCCTCTTTCTTTTACTAAAAAAACTTGTAAAGTAATTGCTTTTGTTGATATAGAGGATATTTTTATTAGTTCATCCAAAGTTAAAGTACGAACAAGTCTTTCATTGGTTATTATAAATAAAAAAAATGTTAAGCCTCCTATAAGAGTTGAAAAAGAAACGCTACCTTCTTCTTCTATGGGAGGATTAGGGTCTGATGATGAAAGCGAAAATGAAAGTGGCAATGAAAAA
The DNA here is from genome assembly GCA_945859785.2 of Tridacna gigas. Lineage (NCBI taxonomy): Eukaryota > Metazoa > Mollusca > Bivalvia > Cardiida > Cardiidae > Tridacna > Tridacna gigas. Next base: position 24,637,768 of record OX244028.2, read on the forward strand.
GAAGAGGAATCAGAAGAAAATTAAATATTTAATCTTTTTACCAGATTAAATATTTTACTTTGTTTTTGGTCTTGCCCCCTATGCTTCATACATTTTTTTCTGGAATCCTATAATGATCATGAGCTAAAGTGTTTATTTTATCCTTTAATATATACCTTTTATCATCAGCATAGCCTAATGCTTTTTTGTTTATTACTTCAGTGTGTATTTCATGACCTCGACTTCTTAACACACCCATGGTTCTATAATAGTTTTTTTCTTTAAACAAACAATCTTTATAATTTTCTAAATTTAGTTCATTTTTAACAACTGACTTTTTTACTCCCTTACATCTTCGATCTTCACCTTTACCTTCCCACATCAATTTTCCATTTTCATCTATTTTTATATCTATTTTTTCATAAGCATATTGTTTAGCACCTAAACCAACAAACTCAGTCATAACACCACCATTTAATTCATCTTTAAACATTCCCAACACTTTTTTTGTTTTTTGGACTATACAAGTCATGCTCTTTAGGGTAACCACTCATATCATACATTATATCAGCATCACAAGCAATATCTTCATACAAATCATCAGTTTCTATTTCAAGAATAAAACTATCTGTATCAGTATAACACATCCTTACTTTATCTCCATACTTTTTTTTAAAATGATTATAAAGAGTTTTATACATAAGAGTTTTACTAATATCTAATATAGTCATACCTAAATAAACAGGTTTGTTATATGTTATACTTGTTTTTTTCATATGAACAGCAACTAAATTTTCATCAAATATTGTGGTATGATGATAGTTTGGCTTAGCAACAAGTTTTTTATAACGATAGCTAACTGCATCATTAACCAATTGCACATCAACTCTATTTCTTAAGTTTTCCATGGTCTTACCAAAAACAGAATTCATCATTAACTTAAAAAAATCTTTTTCAAAATCATTTTCTGCATTTTTTCTTAACTTAATATTTAAGTCAATATATCTTTTAATATCATCAGTTTCATTAAACTTAATTCCACTATGTATTTTTTTAATTTTTAAACCTAGTTCTAAGTATGTTTTTAAAACTTCATGATGTATAACATAATTTTCTTTGTCTTTTAAATTTGGTATTAATTTTTCTACTTTTTCTATTTTTAATTTTTCAGGTGCCAGTGGAAAATCATTGTGCAAATCATGTAGCTCTTTAGGATACTCTAAATCAACCTCTAAAAAACAAGGTATCCGGTTCCATTCTTCTAATTCTTTTTTATCCATCCATTCAAAGCCACAAGTAGGCAATAATTGACTCATAGCCCAAGGATAAAGACTGTTTGCATCTATATAAATTAGATATATTGAAGGTTTATTTTTATCATAATTTTTATCCATATATTTGTTATTAGCCTTAGAATACCTTTTACTACACATAGATATACTACCTCTGATACCTTTTTCTACCATTAAAAGCATATCACGGTCTGTTAAAAGTTCAATTTTTACTCCTGATTTTTTAAACATAGCATCTAGTGCCAACCCTGGAATAGTATAATACCATGCAGGATCTAATTCATAATGCTTAAAGCAAATATCCCTAAAGTTTTCAAAAACATCTGCTAAAAGCAAAACATCTATTTTGTTGTAAAGTTCTAAATAATCTCTAAATGTTTTCATCTTAAATTCTTTCCAAACTTTTAAAGCATGTTCATAATCTTCATCACTAATATGTTCTTTGTTTAAACTTGAATAAAATGCTTCTTTAGGTGGTAGTTGTGTTTCTTCTAACTTATCAAAAGAATCAAACCATTCATAAGGAAAAACTCCTTTTCTTCTAACTAATGGTAGTTGTTCTTTTGGGAAAAATTTTGATAAAATATTTAACTGATCTTCATTTAAATTTTTTGAAAGACTATCCAAACTTGAACTCATAAACTTAAAACTATCTAAAAACCTAATTTTATGAGTTATGTTTTTTCCTACCTTAACATATTTACTAAAGCTAATATATTTTTCCTCATTGTTAGGGATACAATCAATGTTTCCTTCAGTTTTACCAAGATTTTTTATAAAAAGATGACTATCACAACCACTTAAATTATGAAAATAAACAGGTGTAAAGTTAGGAATTTTTGCTTTAAGATTACATTCAGTATGAGCTGCCCCCCTAAATTTACCAGTAAAATGACAATGGTCTCTTACTCTATAATTTTTATGGGTAAATTTTTCATCACAAATCCAACAACGTGTGCATCTTTTATATTTTTTTTTCTTCCTCTACAGTTATCTTAATTGGAACAGAGTTTTGATAATATTTTTGATGAATTTTTCTGATATCCTCGGTTATCATATCTACAAAAACTTTTTCAGCATTTTTTCCAGTATATTTTCTTTCTATAGGTTGGAACACGTTATCATCGAAACATTTTATAATATAGTAAAAACTGCAGGGGATATACTTTTGAGTTTTTACAGTATAGCTATTCTCTTCACTCGGCTGACATGCATGTATAGGCACTAATATACTTTCAAAATCAGCAAACACAGCAACTGGAACCTTAATTTTTCTATCATGATTTATAAATTGTAATACGGTACCTTTTTTAGGCATATTTAAATTAACAGGGTCATGCCCAGCACAATTTTTTTTTATGATTTTCTAAAAGGACCTCCTTTCCAAATGCACCCATACATCTTTTACAAAAATACTTTTTACCATTATGTTTTGATATTTGGTTAGACACTAAGCGACTAAAATTTTTTATTAAAACATAGTGCCCATTTTCTTCATTTGTTAAGTAAAGTAAATCTACATGTTTATTTTTTTCATTTTCAGTAATTCTTAGTGGATAAAAACTTTTTTCTTCATAACTATAAACATTAACACTAATTTCTGGATTTTGTTTTTCAAATTTATTAATATCATGAATTGAAACAGGATATTCTATTCCTTTCATATTTAAGCTATTTTCCTTTGGTCTTAAATCACCAAAAACTTTTTCTGAATTTTTTTCTCTTGGATTTAATGCTCTTAAGATAGACCACTTAAAACATTGGCTGTCATTATTTTTCATATTAATACATGCTTTTTTATCAGCTATCCATTTTGGAAGAGGTATAAAGGATTAAGCTCTTAAAGGATCATAAATAGCCGTATGTAATTTTAAATGAACCACACTATTAAATGACCATCCACTACCCCTTCTTAAAAAGGTGCGATAATTTTCTAAAATTCTTTCAGCCATTATATCATATAATTCATCTACATCGGTTCCTCTTAAATTAATTAAATTTACATCAGAAGAAAACTGAGCTGGTACTGGGTTTTCCACATCATCAAATCTATACATTAAACATTTAAGAACCATTTTTACTTTAACTTTACGTTTATTTCTTAAAATATTTATTATAGGTTGCATTGTTAGCTCTAAAAACTGCGCAGGAGAATCAACAGGAAACCCCTTTATTTTGTATTGTCTTGCCCAATTTTGTAATGAAGAACGACTTTCTGCTACATCAATAACTTCAGGCACCCTTGGTAAGTCTTCTTCTACATTTCTTATAACTTCATTTAAAACTTGTGGAATCTGCTCTTCAGGAACATTACCAGTTAGCCAATTAGTAAAGTTGGTTATCCTTCTTCTAACGCTCTGAGGAATTACTGCTGAGGCAACCCTTTGAGCACCACTATATAAATTAGATTCAATCATTTGACTAGCATCTGTTAATCTATTGATAAATCTTCGTGAAAAAGAATTCATCGTTATATTTTTAAAATAAATAAAATTTCCTTAAGTCAAAAAATTTTATTATTTTTTAAAAAAAATAATAAAATTATTGAATATCAATTTTATATTTACCATTCCAAACCCTACCATTCCAATTTTCAATCGTTTGAGGACATCTATCAATAAACTTACTAGCCTTGTAAATTGATGGAAATGTTGTTTCTTCTTCAGTTTTAACATCCTTTAATATTACCGTTTTAGGATTTTTACTAATATCCTTTAGTCTATCATAATTAGGTACTTTTTTAAGTGGTATAGCTTCTTCAGGATACAATCCATGCTCTTTTAAAACATCAATATACTTTTTCTTGTTCCAATAGGAATAAAACTTAATATTGTTATCTGTTAATATCTTTTTAAAATCAGCAATCTTTAACATATTTTTATATTAAACAAAAAAATTACTTAATATACAACTGTCATCTTATTTCCATCACTCTGAAAGTTAATTAACCTATCACTAAGTAAAACAGCATATGCTTCAACACTATTTACTCCTGCTTGTATTGGATTTTCTGTAAAGCTTGCTCTAATATGAATATCAGTTACAGAATACTTAATTCTTTCACTTTGCTTTGAAACATCAAAAACAAACAAGGGAAATAAATCTTTAAAATCAGCAGGGTTAATATTTGGATTTGATACCAATTCATCCATGTTGTAAAACTTTTTTCTAAATGTTGCAGCTTCCTCATATATTCTTCCAATTAGATTTGTTTCAAAGTTTATGTTATGTTCATTATGTGGATATTGTTTTGTGGATAACACAGCTTTAATATTTCTTACCTTTAAGTGATTAAATATAGCCGGGTTGTGTATTTGCCTATTAGCATTTGCATCATTTGAAATAGATTGAAAACCAACTATGATGAATCGTGGCACCTCAGGTGATGATTTTGTTGCTAGTCTCCAAGCAAAGTTAGTATTGTTTGGTACCGCTATTGTATCTGATTGTATCATTCTATACCCAACAGGAAATCTTTCTTTCTTTTCAATAAATTTTAAAAGTTCTGATCTATTACCAAGTTCAGGTGTTACGTGTGGCATATACCATGTTATTTTATTTAAAACAACTTTTCCCGGTTCATGTAGAGCTGGATTACCACCTGCAGCGGGCACCGTAGGTAATCTAAAAATTGCATTGTCATCACCGGTTCTTGTTAAGGTTAAACTATGCTTCATACCATATACAACTTTGTTGTAATCTTCACAAAAGCCAAATATATGTTTTAACGGAACACAAATATTAAATGAACCAACAGGATCTGATGTAAAAATCCAATCTCTTCTTACTTTAAATCCAATATTAGTAATAATATCTGCATCTCTACGGGTATCTTTATACCATAGTTGGTTTAAACCTTGTGATTTAGAAAAATCATCAGGATATTTTAACAAACCCAACATTGTGCTGACATAACCAGGATAATTAATATACTCTATATCCTGCTCTTCAAGTTGATATCTGATACTTTTAAACAAATACATTATAGCGTTGTTTGTCAGCGTTACCATATTGTTTGCCATAACATAAGGATTGTTATTATCTTTTTTTAACAATTTACCTTCAAAACTTAAATATGATTCAGAAGGATGAAGAAAAACATCCTTGTTTCCAATATCAATCCTAATATTACCCCCTGAGTTGTTTAAATTGGTTCCTATGGTAGGTTCATACTCAAAGTATTAATATTCATCAATACTATCATCTTTTAAAATTGGTGCTTTAACATTTAAAATGTCCATTTTTTATATATACATTTATAATTTTTAAGTTAAAATTATAATTGTGTTTTGTTTTTTAATTTTCTAACCATAGTTGAGGAAATGATTTATCCTCATCATTTACATAAACACCCTTAAGTTTAATAGTTTTAAGTTTTTCTACATTAACATTTTTTCTTACTTTTAGATAAATTTTATTACCATAAAGTAAGGTTACCTTTGGTATATCATTTTCTTCTAGATATTGATTTAATTCATCTTCAAACTCCTTAACAACATCAGCTTTTTCAGGAGACAATCTTAAAACAACCTTTTTATAATCATAACTTGTATTATTTACTTCAACAATTTCATCTTCTTTATCAATTCTAAATTGAGCATAAAGGATACCAATTCTTTTTGTATTGTATTTTTCATATTCTGTTAATCTAAATTTTAGCTTTGTCATATTTTTTATTTAATGTAATAATTACTTAAGCTAAATTAAAAATTATATTGTTTTAATTCCTTTACCTCTTTTTTTGTTTAACTTCTTAACCATTGTTTGTATATTAACGGCACCACCATCAATCAATGAACTTACATTTTGTTCAACAGTTTGTATTGTTGGTATGGTTGGAACTTGACTATATTTTTCAATAATCTTTTTAGATTTAGGTGTTAAAGCCTTTTTAACTAATCTGGTTCCAGCATCAACTGCAGCTGTTTTACCTGCCTCTAAAGCTTTCTTTGCGCCTTCTTTAGCCACACTTTTACCAACATCAACTGCAGAACTTGCTATTTGCTTAACCGCCCCACTTGTAAATAATCTACTTAAAAAATTAGCTAAGGTATCAAATATACCTGCTCCACCATAAGCATAAGTTCTTTTAACTCCTCTCTTTTGTGATGTAATCATTTTATAGTATAGACATTAACTTTTTATAGCTTTTTGTATTTAATACTTTTTGTCTTTTTAATTCATCACAAATACTTACCAACTCATTTTTTACACCTGTGTGACCTGCATCCTTGCTAGACATTAAAAGGTCAAACCTTTCTAATAGTGCGTTTGGGTCTGATGGTATAACAATGGTTGTTTTTTTCTTTTTTCTTAATCCTTTACCAGTTGTTTCCATTTCTTTAATAATGTTACTTAAAACAGGATTAATTATTTTGTTCCATTTTTCTTCATTATAATAGTTTTTTAAATTTTTATTTTGATCATTATCCTTAAAAATAATATCACTTAAAAAAACCATTTCTTGATAATTTTTTAAATCTTCTTCGGTAAATTTTTTCGGATTTTTTGATAAAATCAATTCCCATAACCCATCACTAGCAGGATATCTTTTTTCTTCAAAATAAAAAAAACCCCTCATCATTTGGGTCTAAAAAAATTTCTTTATTACCAAATTTAAATATACCAAAATTTTTATCAAAAACTATTCTAAAGATATCATCAAAATCATATTTATATTTTTTTGTAAAATTTTCATTAAAAACTTTAATAAAATGTTTAATTTCTTCTTTATTTTTTTCTATCTCAACTTCGTGATAAGAAGGAAGTTCCGACGTTGTTGGTAATGGACTAGGCATCATTTCTTTAGAAAGTTGAACAGGTAATTTAATAATCCCCTCTCTAATAGGTGCCAATTCCTCACTAATTACTCCTGGTAATTGTTGAATTCCCTCCCTAATAGGTGCCAATCCCTCAGTAATTCTTCTAGCTGCTTCTAGTTGATACAAGCCAATCTTTTTAGCTGCCTCTTCTTGTATCTCCTTTTGTGAATTAGTTAAGGGTTTAAAAAACTTAGTTAGATTTTGTTGCAATTCGATATCCCCGGTTCTTTCAGCAAGTAACCTATCACCATTTTTTTTCTTAAAAGATAATCTTTTACCATCTTATCTCTTGTTTTATAATCAACATTTATAAAAGGCATTTTTTAAGTAAAAAATTATTTTAATTTATTCAGTATTACCTATCTCACAAGCACAAGAACACTTAAACTTAGGGCATTTAATACGGAAGGGAGCCCCCCATGGTTCTTTTCAACCAACCTCCGAAAGGACTCACGTGCTTCTTGCCTACCCCTTTCAATTAAACTTTCTTGTTCCTCTAGCTTGCTTTTTTTCCTTGACTTAACTCGTATCTCTTCCTTCATCACCTTATATTTTTCCAATTCATCCATAATTAAAGTAAATTCTGAATGTTCTACTTTGTTGTCACTGATAGCTTTAGATATATGTGTAAATAGTGTATTTAACTTTGCATCAGCTAACATTTTAATTTGAAGATGTTTTTCTGATTTTGTTCTGGTTCTTCTAACAACAAACTTTCCTATCAATGCTGAAAGTCCAACAGCTAAGGCACAACCTTCTAAAGCTATCGTTGCTGGAATTGCTACCACAGTTGATAGTAAAGCGATACCACCTGCTCCGGCACCTAGTGCTAAGGTGGTTAGTCCTGTTTCAACATTATCCACACTCTTTCTAATCTTTAAATATTTTTTACTTAACTGTTCTCTAACCTTAACTTCATTTTCAAGAAATGTTTGAATTTCTGATATTTTTTGTAGCCTGAAGGATTGACCATTGTCTTCTGCTGTTAGTATTGGTTCTAATGACGGTGCATTTGGTATATTTCGTGCTTCTGGTAGTACCGGATAAATCTTTTCTTTTAGTTCCATTTTATTAATTACAACTATTTTTTTAAATAGAATAGTAAAGACGACATAAAAATTCATTTTCATTAATTTTTACTAGCTTACTTGAGTTGTTTGTAATTGTGGTAATCACATTATCATTATCCTCAAGAATAACTTCATTTGTTAAACTAAATTGTCTAATTTTTAGAGCATAAGATAGAGAAATTAAAACGGCACCCCTACTCATCATAAAACCAAAATTTAAAACAATTGTTTTAGTTTCACCACCTTCTAATACTATGGGTTGTTGTGTAAAAACATCCCAAGTAACAGGGTTAACTTTTTTAGCTGGATACTTAACTTCTACAGGTTTCCAAAAAATAGTTTTTGGTTGAACCATTTTAGGTTTATTTCCAAATTTATGCACATTCATATTTTTAATATTATATAATATTGCTCCTAATATAGGAATATTAGCAAATGGGCTATTTGATCCTAAAAGAAGACCTTTTCCATCATAAATTTTCCCACCTTTGTTTAAATACAATCCTTCACCTTTATTTTTTAACCCTTTACCTTTGTATGGTTTAAGATATAAACCTTCACCATCAGTTTCAACTTGACATATACAACCACCTTTCTTAAGATACAATCCGTTACCCATTGCTTTTTGAACTCCTGTTGAAGCTAAACCAGTTAAGGCACCAACTCCCAAAGCAGGTAACACAGTTTTTGCTAATACGGGTAACGCAGCTGATGCGAGACCCGCAATTAATGGTAAAAAACCACCTTCTACTTTCATGTTGTGTTTAAGTTGTTTAATTGTCATTCTAATGGTCACCCCTTTACCTCCCTCTAATGCTTTATTTAATTTGTTTAGTTGTGACCCGGTTACTGCTATTAAATCTTCACCTGTTAGATCATCATGATTTAATCTAATACTTACCGGACAACTTGATTTAACAGCATGTTGTAGCTTTTTCTTTTGCCCTTCTGTTATATTTACTTTAACTGTAATGTAATTTGTCATTTTATATTTAACGTGATTCTCTTATATGAAATCTAATCGTTAATGTTTCACCCCTTAGATTTAATACGTTTCTATCTTGGTCAGTTAGCGTTACGTTTAAATCATGTATTACATCTAATGTTAAAGGTAGATATACCAGATTAACTGGATTTTCTATTATTTTATAACCTGGTGCAACATTTGGAAAAAAGCTGTAAATTGTGTTTCTTTTAGAACCATTAACATAACTACCTGAGATTAAATCAATATTAACAAGTATGCTATTAATACTTAAGATATTAACTAAATTTTCGCTTTCATGAAACCCTCGAATATATTTTGCTCTGCTAAATCCTAATACCTTTCCAATACTGTTTTCATGATTAAAATCTACCTGATATCCATTTTCAAGAATTAAAACTGATTTTAATGTATTAGTGTTTGCTGATAAACAAATATAATATTCTTCTATAAATTGGTCATAATGTCCTTTTTTCTTCATTTCTTGTTGTATATAACCATTGATATCAACTATATCATAGCTACCTGTTGGTATCTTCATCTTTTCCCATGTTCTACCACTATCTTGTGAATAAATAAAAATGTTGTTGCTATCAGTAATATTAGGAAATGAATAGTAAGTTTCAAGATTGACTAAAGCTACTTCATATTTTTTATCACGTTCAAGTTGAATTGGTGGAGTAAATCTTGTTTTAAAATTTGATTTGTTATCACTTACAATAATATGAAATGAAGATTTACGGTCTGTGTTTTTTACTATTTGTTTTAGTAATTCTTCTTGCATTTTATATTTTAAAATTAAAGTTTTTAATATGATTTAAATTATATCTTTTTGCTTAAGATATAATTTTAATATTCTCAACAATTTGTTGGCATATAAAAATTATCAAAACCACATCTGTATTTACCATTGTTTGCTTTACTGTTAAGTCAATTACAACAAAACCATGTGGTTCATTCCAACATTTTTTACAAAAATTTCTAAATTCATTAAGATCCATATCTTCACTTACATAATCAGTATAAATATTTACTTGATCCTTTTTAGGTAATTTAAAAAGTATAATTAAGTTAGAATTTCCTCTTATGGTTCGTCTTGGTAATTCAAAAAAGCTTTGTGACAAATAGAAACAATCAGCGTTACTATGTCTTCCTCTTACATAGTAGTTTTCACATTTACCCTGACGCTCTAAAAGTAAGTCATCAAAAATCATTAAGTTTTTGTTTAGTTCTCTTGGGTCTGGAACATCACTTGCATTTTCAAAAAACCCACACTTAATATCTGATTTTTCCTTAATTGTTTTTGCCCATTCTTCAGCTAATGCTAAAGGTGAAATGTCATTATTTTGTACTTCATCCTTAAATGAAAATAATCTTAATATATATTCTTTTGGTATTTCCTCTTCAAATGCTTTTTTTAATATGCGATATTCTGGTTGAAACAAACTTTTACCAAAAACACATAAGTTATCATAATCTAGCCAATTGGGACGTAACAAAAGATTAAGTAATAGTGTAGTTTTACCACATCCTGATTTACCAACTATTAAACCTCTGATACTTTTTGGTAAAAGGGGGTGGTTAAATCTTTTTGCTAATGCTTCATTCCATGATAAATTAACAATATCCATTTTATTTTAAAAAATTTAATTTAATATAAAAAATGTATTGTGTTAAGTGTAAAAAACAAACTGAAACAACTGATTTAAATTATGGTGTAAGTAAAAATGGAAGAAATATGAAAAAGGGTAAACGTAGTGAATGTGGAACAACTAAAACTCAGTTTATTAAAAAAGATAAGGAGGGTGGTTCGTTGTTAAACAAGGTTATCAATAACTTACCTGTTGAAATGCACTTACCAGGTCATAATTTTACTGGTCCAGGTACCAAGTTAAAGAAAAGATTAAATCCTGATTTAACACCCAAAAAATGGTCAAAACCTGTAAATCGTGTTGATAAAGCAGCATATCATCATGATATATGTTATCTTAAACATGATGATACTGCAACAAGAAATGCTGTTTGTGATAAAAATATGCTTAAAGAGTTAAAAGGTATTTATAATCCTACTATTAAGGAAAGAATGGAACGTGGTTTAGTTTCCTCATTAATTGGTACCAAGAAAAGATTTGGTATGGGAATTAAAAAAAAAAAAAAATGACCAAAATATAACGCTAGCAGAAGAATTACATAAACCTGTAAAAAGAAAATTTAAGAAAAGGAGAGTTAGAGTAGGGGGTATCGATAGGATATGAGCTGCTGATTTAGTAGATATGCAAGCATTTTCTAAACTTAATCGTGGTGTAAAATATCTTCTTGCTGTCATTGACATCTTTTCAAAATATGGATGGCTAATACCATTAAAAGATAAAACAGGAAAATCTGTTTCTATAGCATTGAAGAGTATTTTTAAGGAAAGAAAACCTGACAAAATGTGGGTGGATAAAGGTAAAGAGTTTTATAACAAAGAAGTTAAAGATTTGATTGAATTATATTCCACTGAAAACGAGGAAAAATCAAGCGTTGTTGAGAGATGGATTAGAACAATGAAAGAAAAAATGTGGAAATATTTTTCTGCTCACTCGACAAATGTTTATATTAACGTGTTACCAAATCTTGTTAAAGAATATAACAACACGAGGCATTCTTCTATTAAGATGACACCAACTGAAGCAAGTAAAAAGAAAAATGAAAATAAAGTTTGGAGAACATTGTATCCTGATTATAACCAAGTAAGGGAGGATATCAAACCAAAGTTTTCTGTTGGAGACAAAGTAAGGATAAGTAAAAAGAAAAAGACTTTTGAAAAAGGTTATACCACAAGATGGACTGAAGAGGTTTTTACAGTTTTAGAAGTAAAACATACATCACCTGTAACATATAAAATTGAAGATTTAAATGGAGAAGAAATAAAAGGTACCTTTTATGAACCTGAACTACAAAAAACGAGTCAAGAGTTGTATAGGATAGAAAAGGTTATTAAAAAGGGAAAAAAGAAATCTCTTGTAAAGTGGAAAGGTTATTCTGATGAGTTTAATTCATGGGTTGATAATAGTGCTATTGTAAATATTTAAATATATAAAAAATGCATGATATTATAATTGATAATATAATATTACCAAATAAACCTTTAAGCAATTTTGAACTTGAGGTTGCCGCAAAAAAATTAAAAATAAAAAATTTTAGAGGAATATTTTTACGTAACACTCTACCTAAAAAAGTAAAAAATAAAGAATGTGGTATATTAAATCTTGATGATACCAGCGGTCCAGGAACTCATTGGGTTGCCTGGTATAAAGATGGTAAAACTAAAATTTATTAGTTAAAGGGTTGTGCATTAAATAACTTCCTCTTTCGTTTTCAGTGAGGAGGCATGAAAAAATGGTTATATCATGGTAGTGTTATGGCTCGCCTTACTTTATCTATACTTTTTCTTATGTTAAGGTATAGAAAACAGTTAAAGGTGATTCTTAAGATAGTTTAACGTTTTTTCAACGTTAGCTAAGGCAGCAATATCAAAGTTTAAGTCTCTCTGTGTTTGGGGTTCACAGAATTTATCCTTAGATAAATACGTCCCCCGATATTCCTGTTAAAAAAGTTATAATTTTCGCTTAATATTATTTTCTGTTTTACAAATTGGACAAACAACTGAAACGGATCTTTCATCACAGTTTTTACATAAGCAAATATGACCACAATCAACAAAATGAACCTTTGGTTCTTCTTCTAAACAAATAACACATTTATCAGATGTAAATATTTTACCTTTATTAATATTTTTTGGTTTATCTTCTACAAAGTTTCCATCTTTAAATTTAAGCATTAAAACAAAATTTTTATCAGTTGTTTTTGATAAAAATAAAAAATATAGAAAACCACAACCATTATTTATTGTTCCATCAGGAGATAACTCAAATAAAATTTTTGTTATATCAGAATTTAAAATACTTGTGTGACAACCAACACCTATTTTAAAATCATTTTCATTTTTAATTTTTTCTTTACTTGTAAAATATCTTATAGCTGCTTGTATTCTTGTAGAATTTCTATTAAACACTGCTACTTGAAAAAATATAGCAGTAACTTTTTCATCAGGAATACTATAATCATCCATAAAAATATGTGGTCTATCTTTTAAACATCTGTTTAAATTTTTTCTTTCTTGTTTTGTAATTTTATTTAGCACACTCATGCTTTTATATTTTTTATGGTGTTTAACAAAGAAAAAATCAATTTTTATTTAAATTAAAAATTTTTAAAAAAATTTTTTTTTTTTTTTTTTATTTATTTTTTTTTTTTTATTTTTATTTTATTTTTATTTTTTAAAAATAAAATGTATGTGAAAAATGTTCGGAAAATAATAATCTACCTCATGCTATCCCATTAGATGGTATTCATGGGATATATAACATTTTTTACATGTTATATATCAATTTTATAAATTTATAAAATCTTGGTACTCAATAAATACACATAACCGCGAATTTTACCAATTGAAGTAACACTCATTAATATTTTTCTTCTTTTTCTTAAATGATGTTTGTTAGTTTTATCTTCTTCAACTGTATTAAAAAATTTTGCTTCTTCATTCATTTCATTAAAAACTTTATTAACATAATCTGTAATAAATCCTTTTCTTTCTTCATGTTTATTTTTCCCAATAAACTTTTTCTTATTATTGATAAGTTCACTAATATGTTCAAGACGCCTATTAGTACATTCTTCATTAATTTGTTTTAATAATAAGTCTTTTCCCCTATTATAACTTCTAACTATATCTATTATTTTATACTCTTTATAATCTATTTTATGATGAGCACAAACATCTTCTATATTTTTTTATTTAACGGCTCTTATTAGTACACTTCTAGGCATATTTCCATTTATTTTTATACCACTTGTATATTTCATAAATGGATACATAACCTATTTAAAGGTTATATATCAATAAAATTTTTTTATTTAAAGTAGTAGATTTCCTAGTTTTTCATATTTTTCATTTATATATGTTCCTACTTCTTTTTTACTACTAAATTTTATCTCTTTTAATTGTTCTTTTATTTCTTCTCTAACATATTCAACAATTTCATCAATGTTTTGGCTGCTACCTAAAAATTTTATTTCTAATACATTTTTCACACCAGGCATTTTCTTCTTCTTCACTTGCTGGTCTTTCTATAGCTTTACAATTAGTATATATTATGTAAATACTGCTGCTTCATATACTTGAAGGATGTAGTTTTTAATTTGTTCTTCAAGAGTGTTTGCTTTCTTTATATATTCTTCTCTTTCTCCAGTTGGTGAAAATGGGCATTTTAATATTTCTTTTCTAAATTCATTTATATCCATGTTTATACCTTATGTATATTTCACAATGGATATATAACCTATTTAAAGGTTATATAGCAATAAATTTTTTTTTATTTTTAAACTTTATTCTCACTAAGTTCTTTTAATCTATCTTCCTTTTTTTGAAGTCCTTTTTTAATAATTTCCAGTCCTTTACTTTCATCATTTTCTAATAACTCAGTATAAACCATAGCAAAAATACTAAGAAACCACTCATAAAAATAAAAACGTTTATCAATTTTAAAAACTTTTACATCTTCACAAAAATCATCAAAATACTTTTTCTTTGTAACTGGTAAATCACCATAAATATTTTCCATATCTCGCCTAAGTTCAGTTATTGATTCTTCAACATTAGGAAATATCCTTTCCCATTCTTCATCAGTCAAATCAGGGATACCTTTAAGCTCATTAAAGCCTTCCTTAAGAACGTCTTCTAGTTCTTTATCAACACAAATTGATATTCCTTCAGTATTAAAACTAATGTCATATACGGAAGCCATATTTTTATCCTTTATGTGCTTACAATATTATTTTTATAACAAATAAAAATAATATCAAATTTTTTTAAAAATTAAATTTTTTTTTTATTTTTTAAATTTTTTTTATTTTTTAAAAATTTTTTTTCCCCATAAATTATTTTTTTAAAATTAATTTTATCTTCTAACCATTCAATGTCTTCTTGCGTTATCAAAGGCATTAAAATATCTATTAGTTCACTTTTTGTTTGATTATAACATATTTTAATACCTTTTTTGTTGCAAGCAAAAAATTTTAAATTTAAACTATATGTGTTGCATAATACTTTATATATTTTATCATTATCCATTTTATTTATATGCTAGTTATGATATAAATAAGAATTTTAAATTTTTTAATTTTTTTTTTTTTTTTTTTTTTTTTTTTTTTTGTATGTTATATATCAATAAAAAATCTTTCAGATTTAGAATATAAACTTAAATCTTCTTTCTGCTCATCAATAAAAGATTCCAAAGCCTTTTCCATATGTTCCCTTAATTCATTTGGTTCAAGTTCTGACCAATCTTCTGCTTCACTTAAATCCTCTAACCTCATATGAAAATGGGTCTCTTTTAGTAAATCAAAAAATCTATCAATCTTTTCTTTAAGATTCCACTTTATTTTATCTATTTGGCAATCAAACTTATCATCAATATCATTTCTTATTTCTAAATAAAGTTTCTCAAACCTTTTTTGGCTTAGTTCAGCATCAATATCTCCATGGCTTATTTTATAGTCATGCTTTTTTGCTATCTCTTCTATCTCTTCATAATTTTTTACCATCTCCTTTAACTTTGGATCATTCATCTCAAGCGTTTCTTTACTATTATGTAAGGTAAACCTTGTCCCATCAAACAAATTACCATTTCTAACTAAGATAGCAATATCTTCTTTTGTAAGAGAGTTATTTATATTTTCACCCATCTTTTACATATTTATTTGTAGATATTTTTAAGTTAGTTTCAAATTTAATTTTTTTTTATTTTTTTTTTTTAATTTTTAAAAAAAAAATTTTTTTTTAATTTTTTTATTTAAAATTTTTTATTTTTTTTTTTATTTAAAAAAAATTTTGATTTACGTAAAAAATGTTTATAAAAAAGGTTGCGTCATTTGTTTGCTAACCTTAATCAGATTGACTTGTTAATCCCATTTTGTTTTTAATTTTATGAGCATGCTTAATGTTACATAAAATTGTTAATGTGTTTTATATTGTTGTATTGCAGTATTGTATAAGGGTTTGTTATAAACTTAAGGATGGGGGGATTTGTTAAGTGATGAGAGAGTTTGTTGAGGGGGAGCTAGAGGGAAGAAGGGGCTTAAGAGCATGAACTCTCTTTTATCTATCTACTGCCATAGACAGACTGACTGACAGACTTACCAAGCAACCGGATGACCGACCGCAAGACCGGCAGAACATAACCAGTTTATTGACGTCAACTACAAAGTTATGGGGGTTTTTTTTGTCATATATAAACCATGAAAAATTATACGTCTCGTACCACTGAAGGTCAGTGACACAAACTAAGTTCATAATTATTCTACTATGACGTTGATAATCCAGGAAAAGAGGAAGGAAACATTGGGAAAACTTCGTTTCGTTTGTTTGTTTGGTGTTAATGTCGTTTTCCACATTCTGTTAGTTATATCGCCGCGACCAGTGTACCTATCCATGCCGCTTTCCTTGAGTGCTATAATTTATCGCTTTACCACACAATCTCGAGTTTTGACGACCCTGAGAAAGAAGGGTTTTGAAAACATTGCGGTAACCAGCATTTTCTCCTTTTCCCATAATATTTTCTACTCTTTCAAAAACAAATTTTCATTTTTGAGTATCATTTGAGTATCATTTATTTTGTCGCCTGCAATTGCTTTCAATTTGGACAAGTCCAGAATTTTGTCGTTTGGTAATGAGATGAAGTACAGAAGTATCTCCATGAGATATATGAAATTTGATTTATACAACTTAGAAATGTCATGCTCAGTTCACCGTGCTCAGTTCACCAGCACTGAGCCTAGTTCTGCATGTTCTGTCATAGTCTGGTACCCCGCCATACTTTCAAAGTACGTCAGGCAAAGCGCATGATGGCGGCCCCCTTTGGTAATATGCAGAGGTAACGGATTATTGTTATTTTACTGCATCAAATCAGACTATAGACTGAATTGAAAGCAGATCGGTTGCAAAAAAGTAATGGCAGTTAGTTTTTTTTTAATCGTCTTTCTTATTTAGCGAGAAAAACTACATATCAGAAATGCGGTAAGTATCCGAAATGTCTATGGACCGATATAACGTCCGAAAATATGGTTACTTTTAAAATGATAGTCAAATTGATATTTAAACCATACCCCAACAGCACGTTTTAGACTCGGTAATGTATATTTTGTACAAAATTGATCTCATTGTATTCATGGATTAAACTAGATCACATAAAATTGGGAAAAACAGGAAACCATGTAGGGCTAAGCTTGAGGTCGCCATGAAGGCCGCCATTATTGCGCTTTGCCTGAGTCTATAACTGGCGTAGTGGTAGGGGCAGGTAATCCAGACTAGTTCTGTCCAGTCTGATCTCGATCTTTAATGTCCACAAACACGCCTAGATTTGTCTATGACACCCTCACGGGGTCTCATGGTTGGACTTATTACTTTAAACTTAGTGACTGCAAAATATTTTACTAAGAGAGATATCGCTCTATTTGCGATGTCGAAAGCAAATATTTATCTAACTTTATTTATTAAGAAATATAAACTTGACCCGGAAAGTTTCGATGAGTTTTCACCCTAGGCTGCTAAGCGTGACTCACTGACTTTTCGCGGACAGTGTAGATTCAAGATCAGGCTGCACAGAACGTGCAGTCTGATCTTGGATCTACACAGTCCGATAAGATATTTTAATCCCAACAAAAAAAAGTTTGAAATGGCATTATTCTGGTTTTTACTATCGACCTGAAAGTTTCAGTTAACTTATTTAGCTGGATAAGGTTTAACTCTTTACCAAACGACAAAATTTTAGACATGTCCAGATTGAGAGCATTTGCAGACGACAATATAAATGTGACTAAAAAATTGAGATCTGTTTTGGGAAGGTCAAAAAACTTTGTAGGAAATGGAGAAAATGCTGGTAACCAGCATTTTCTCATTTTACCACTAAGTTTTCAAAAGTCCTTTTTAGGGTCGTTAAAACTCGGGATTGTGTGGTAAAGGGTTTTAACACCGTATTTTGATATAGCAAGCCTTTCAATCGGTGTATTTGGTTAACCCCTATAGAGCCGAGTAAACCTAACACACATTTTTGGTCCAGTAAGAAGGGGCAAACTAATTGTAATTTCAAGGTTTCTGTTGGCCAGTATGTTGAAGCCAAGCAGACAGAGTAGATCAAAGATCAGACTGCGCGTTTTATGCAGTCTGATCTTCATCTGTGATGGCAACTACAGTTGTGAAAGGCGCTTTCAGGGGTTAACACTTTGCCAAACCATCCAGTGTGTTATGACGTTTTGGAAAAGCAGATTCGAGAAAAATTTGGCAGTGAATAAAAGCCACAGAGTTTTAGAAATACACTGTAAAACAGTTTATGTCACGTCATATGAAAAAGTTTGAAGGTACACTCTTTACCAATCCAAATTTCAGCATTTGTTTTTGTTTGCTTGTTTGCCTGGTGTTGAACGCCCTTTCAACATCATTTCAGTTATATTCGGTGACCATTGCACATATTCATGCTTTCCTGAAGTTTTATTACCGATACTTCGTAAAATATTCTCCCCAAGCCACTGGCTGCTTTCCCAAATGGCCATCGTCGAAAAAATGAACAGAGGTGAGAGAGGAATGAATCCTGTTCCAATGACTATCCTCAATCCTTGGACAGAAAATCACCGAGCTGGGGATTCGAACCAACGACCCCCTCTTCTCATGTCATGTATGCTACCGACTGTGCTACCGGGGCTCGTCTTAAACATATGGAGATGGCAACTTGAGTATTGCCTAAATCAAGGAAATTGTCTTTAAAATGTTACCAGCATTTTCTCCTTTTCTCACAATGTTTTCAAAAGCACACTGTTTCACAGCCTTCAAAACTCGGAATTGTGTGGTAAACAAAGAGGCGGAAGGTAAAAATCCAAGATCAGACTGCACTTACAGTGCAGTCTGATCTTGATCTATGCCGTCCGCAAAATGTCTATATTTGGCAACGTCAGTGATAATGTTACGAAAAAAACATTTAATATGAAATATACAAAATGACTCACTAACTGTAAACATTTCAAATGATCTAAATCGTCATGTGAAAGATTTAATATATATGCAAATTGTGCTTTCAATAAAAATTGCGGGTGAAGATTATAGAAAATAAAAGTACACTGTATAACACTGGGTGCAGATCCGCAAACATACCTCGGCGTAACAGGGGGGAACACTTTCACTCCTGTTAGCGATAAATACTTATTGTACCTAGTTTAACTCCTATCTTTGCGCTGAATTTTTATGGGAGTGTCCTTGGGCAAGAGACTTCAGAGCCCCAGCCTAGCAAAAGTGAAACCAAGAACATTGATGAATAAGCTAGCTGTCTCCGCGGTATGACAAAAACAATGTTGAAATTCAAGGACACTCCAACGAAAAAGTTAACGCCTGGAGCGAGGATCGAACCCCGGACCTCAAGGCTACGAATCCCATACCTTCACCACTAAGCTGCGTAGGAACAGTCCCATCACTATTGAAAACCGGTGCTGTTGTAAAACGACATTTGCTCGTAACGATCAATTTCTGCTTTTAACAATTAGCATTTGTGAGTTAAACATTCGCCTTGATAATCCACATCAGTGTTTTATTTGTCCAGTTTCCTCTGCTGCAAATGTGTTTCAGGTATGAAAACTTGACACAATATAACCATGTAAGGGGCCAAAGTGCTGCAGCCATTCTAAATTGCATCCTTTGTCTAGATTTAGGGAGTAACTCAATATCTGATTGGCTAAACCGGACGGTTTAGCCAATCAGAAATTGTGTTACTTTGAAAATTAAACAAGAAATATCTTTAGAAAATATAGACGACATAAATTTGCCTGAAAATAGGCAGAGCTAAACGTGTCTACATTTTTGACCAATCACAGATTTCTATTTATTCATTTTTTATCAGTACCAAAATGTTGATTAAAAGCCAGCAAGTAAAGCTACGCCGCAAAAAATCTTGAGCATTAGACTGAAACTGCAAGTTAGAATGGTTGTTGAATAAGGGCCCTTTTGGTTAGAAATGTAGAAATGTGGTCACAGATGAAAGGGTTGGACTAAATCCCCGTCTTTATAGCTCTTACCTGTAACAATAATATAGTTCCTGATATGTAGAAATTTTCCTATTCAAAAACATGTTTTCCTCTTGGAAACCTACGTTGTTGGTACTTATTCCAAGTACCTCGCAGAGGTAAATCTAATGACTACCAAAATCTTTTATTCGGTGAAGGATTGATTAATATGTTACGATTTTAAATACGAGAAATCCCCTTTATCTGCAGCCCCGTCGAGATAGATCATTTGTTACCATGTATTTCAGGTCTTGTCAAATGGTTAATGTTTAATGCGGACCGTCTCGTAAAATTTACACGTTTTATTATCGCAATATTTCAAGAAAGAATTCATGAAAAAGCACCATTTCAACCCCAGAAATCCGCCGTTTATCTGCAGCCCTGCAGTGTGTAAAATCAAGTATTCGTTATTCGTCAGGTCTTGTCAATGGTGGTTTGCTATTTATGGCTCGTCGTCTCTAAAAATGAACACGTTTTTATAATGATGACATTTCGAGAAAGCATTGATAAGGTAGATTCTATAGTAATTCTAAATCCTAGAGATCCCTCCATAATCTGCAGCCCCGCGGAGTATATAAATCACTTGTTACCATATTTGTCAGATCTTGTCAATGGTCGTTTGGTGTTTTATGACGGGTCCCCTCGTAAAATGTACACGTTTAACCCTTTCCCAAACGACAAATTTTGGACTGGTCCAAATTGAAAGAGTTTGCAGACGACAATTTTAAATTTGATAAAAATGGCAGAAAGTTCTCAAAAAGGGTAGAAAACACTGTGGAAAAAGGAGAAATTGCTCGTTACGAGCAATTTCTCCTTTTCCCAGAGTGTTTTCAAAAGACTTGTACTGCAGACACGTGAAAACCAGGGCTTGTTTGGGAAACGTTTAAATATGATGGATTTTTGCATATGAACAGAACATGTACACTTTATTTTGGGCATTATTCCTTTTACCACACAATTCCGAGTTTTAACGACCATAAGGAAGAAGCCTTTAGAAAACACTGAGGGAAAAAGAAAAAGAAAAAAATGCTGGTGACAAGCATTGTTTATTTCTTTTCCCAATCTACCCTTCCAAAAGCGATTTGCTAATTTTGATTCACAATTATTTTGTTGTTTGCAAAAGCTTTCAATTTGGGCAAGTCTGAAAGTTAGTTGTTTGGAAAAGAGTTAATCCTTATAAGGAATCTTGCGGAAAATAACCTCTTTACCAGACTTGTCCAATTTGGAAGCGCTTGCGGGCGACATATTAGATGTGGCTTAAATAAAGGGACTTGTCGTTGAAAGGGTGGAAAACACTATGGGAAAAGGATAAAAATGTTGTCTGTAGACATTGTTGATCCCAGATCAGACTGCATAAAGCGTGCAGTCTAATCTTGAACAAGACAGACAGACAGACAGACAAAAAGAAAATGGGAAAGGAATTGAGTGTAGAAAGGGAAACGGATACAAAAGGGTTTAGGGAGAAATGTTGAGAGAGGTTGAGACAGACAGACAGACAGACAGACAGACAGAGACTCGCTGCTTTCCCAGACAAGCGTTTTAGAAACACATTACAGCATTTAGCAGTGAGCGAGGACGCAATGACTAATATCAATTCCTCGGAAAGAAATTAACCAATCTTGGAAATCGAACAAGTGACCCCGGTTTTCAAGCCCTGTATGACAGCGACTGATCTACCGGACTCATGCTTTCATTTTGCACCTAAACGGTTATTAAAAACAAAAGACAAGACAAAAGACATGTACGTTTTGCGGATAATAGACACGCAAAAATAGAACGTGGGACTTCAATAGAAATAAAATACAGGGATTGCACGTCGTAAAGAACAAAACAAAAAGTATTGTAGATTTATGAGCCATGCTCTGTGAAAAGGGGGCTTAATGCATCCGCGAAAAGTTTCGGCCCAGGCCAGCCTGCGCAGTCCGCGCAGGCTGGCCTGGGCCGAAACTTTTCGCAATTGGTCAATTTTCTGTATGTCCAAGGACCAGTCTACCTCATGATTCAGTCGGTTGGTTATAAGACAAAGCGGATATTTAAGATCCCTAATTATGTAATGGCTTTGCTTGGTATAATGCATCACGGAGATGCATTGAGTCCGCTTTTGCCAGAGCATGGCTCATATGATATGAGCCGCGCTTCAGCAGAGGGGGGTTTAATGCATCTCCGTGATGCACCTTACAAAGCAAATTACCATATAATTGTGGATACATGATTGATTGATTGATTGTATGGTGTTTAACGCCGTTTTCAACATTATTTCAGTTATATCGCGGCGGCCAGTGCACCTATCCATGCTTTCCTGGAGTTTCTTTTACCAGTACTCCACACAATGTTCTTTCTAAGCCACTGGCTGCTTTCCCACATAACCATCGTCGAAACAATGGTCAGCGGTGATAGAGGAATGAATCCTGTCGCAATGACTATCATCAATCCTCGGAAAGAAAATGGCCAAGCCGGGGATCGAACCAGCGACCTCCTGTTCTCAAGTCCTGTACGCTACCGACTGAGCTGCGGGGCTTGGCTGTGGATACATGAAATCAATTTTTTTCAAACAATCGACGGAATCATGATGTACACTTGTCCTTTGACATGCAGAGAATTTACCAAAAGCAAACATTTTCGAGACCCATGACAGCCTTCACGGGCGGACTGACATGGGTCGAAACTCTTTGCAGATGCATCTAAACTCCTTTCCACACAGCATACCTCATATACATGTTTAACCCTTTCCCAGACGACAAAAATTTAACCCTTTCCCAAACAAGCCCTAGTTTTCACGTGTCTGCAGTACAAGTCTTTTGAAAACACTGTGGGAAAAGGAGAAATTGCTCGTAACGAGCAATTTCTCCTTTTCCCACGATGTTTTCTACCCGTTTTGAGAACTTTCTGCCATTTTCATTAAATTTAAAATTGTCGTCTGCAAACTCTTTCAATTTGGACTAGTCCAAAATGTGGCGTTTGGGAAAGGGTTAAGCCTGTACAAATTGAAAGCGTTTGCAGACTACAAAATGAGATCAGGCTCAAATGATGGGATTTTTTCTTTGACAGGGTGGAAAACACTGCGGGAAAAGGAAAAAGTACTGGTAACCAGCATTTTCTATTTTTCCCAGAATGTCTTCAAAGTCCATTTTCATTATGGTTGCTAAAACACAGGACTGTTCGGTAGAGGGTAAAGCTGTTTTCGACAACATTTCGATAATTTCACGGTGAGCAGTATACCAATTTATACACTTCTTTTCGAGCGTAGCATAAAACAACATTCCTTCAAAGCACCAGCTCCTTTCCCACATGGGCAAAACCACTAGATAAATTATGCCCTTATTTCTCCAAATCCCAAAAAGAGATTTGGCAGCATGGGTTGTAAACTTTCATGTCACAAACGTAGGAGAAAGTGGAAAAGGGGCAGTTTCACTTCAATAAGTAGACGGCTTAGGCGAAGAGAGGGGGACTACCAAAGGCTATTGTCCCCAAATATTTTAGGCCAAACGCCCCTTTTTCGCAATTCTTAAACAAATACAAGTAAAAATACAAAGCCCCCCCCCCCCGCCCCGTTCATGATGAATACCTTCCTATGCCAATAAAATACATGTACAATACAATACAATAAAATTCAATACAATACAATACAATGTCTGTATCAAATCCTCAGATTCGTCCAAAATATCCAAAGGGGATTAAAATGCCACGTAGAATAAATAAAAAAGGGACAAAAATATTGTGAAAGTTCATAAGAAATCGAAAACACTTACTGTACGAGTTATGCAGATAAATGTAATCGTAACTCCGAAAGCGTTTGCTAAATGTTTCTATCCTTTCTTAAGAATATTGAATAGCTATATACAGATAACTGTCAGACTGCTTTGTGTATTTATACCGTCCCAATCTTTCTCGTCACTGATACGAAATTTTTACCTTTAACCCTTTCCCAAACAAGCCCTGGTTTTCACGTGTCTGCAGTACAAGTCTTTTGAAAACACTCTGGGAAAAGGAGAAATTGCTCGTAACGAGCAATTTCTCCTTTTCCCGCAGTGTTTTCTACCCTTTTTGATAACTTTCTGCCATTTTCATCAAATTTAAAATTGTCGTCTGCAAACTCTTTCAATTTGGACGAGTCCAAAATTTGTCGTTTGGGAAAGGGTTAACGCTTTCAGTGCCATGGGTGAAAACAGGAGTTTTTGCGGACGGCATAGATCAAGATCAGACTGCACAGAAGGTGCAGTCTGACCTTTGATCTATACCGCCCGCTTTTCAAGTGAAGCCTCTACGTAGAATTTTCTGTCCGAGTTTTAGTGGATTGTACTTTCAGCCGTGGAAAAAAAGTCGATTTTCTAGATTTTTTTGCTGAAAGATGAAAGCGTTCAATCCTACTACTGATAAAATGAAGGAAAATTCCATCCGATTGTAAAACCCCGAAAGAATATAGATTTCAAATTTCCTTTCGCAGGAAAACGTCACCGTATCGGACATTAAAGATCAGGCTGCATATTTTTGCAGTCTGTTCTTGATCTACACTGTTTGGGACCCTAGGAGTTGATACATCACATGTGACCGTCAGTCAGGAATAAAAGACCCCTTTATTGGATTTTCACGACTGTTTCGGTCAAAATATTCTCTCAAACCGTCAGATCCTGTGGATCCAAGATCAAACTACACTGTCTTTGTTGACTAGTCTTGATCTAAACCGCCTGCAGAAGCAAATGAAAGTTCAGTTCGCGTTTTAACCAAAAGAGCATTGAGTCAATGAGTCTTCAACTCAGAAAAACAGCCGAGATATTGCGATTTCAAGGTTGTTTTTTTTTTCCCCGAATGTGTAACAACATCCCGGACAGTATAGATCCAATATCAGAATGCCTGAGCAGTGTGATCTTTTTAAGCTTTTTAAGGGCACCGGGAAATCATACTGCCCCGAATCCTCGCAAACAAAAACAGTAATCAAAGAGTTCTTGTAAGGCAACACCAACTTAACCCTTTACCAGACGACAAAACTTTAGCCTTGTCCAAATCGAAAGTATTTGCAGACGACAATTTCAATGTGGCTCAAATGGTGCAACTTTTCTTTGGTAGGGTAGAAAACATTGTGGGAAAAGGAGAAAATGCTGGTTACCAGCATTTACTCCTTTTCCCACCATGTTTTCAAAAGGCCTCTTTCCCAGGGTCGTTAAAAGCCGGCAATGTGCGGTAAAGGTTCAGCTACTGTTTTCTCTACCTTGCATAGTAATATTTATGACATGTTCAAATAAACGACGCAATATAATATAAAAAAAAAATAAATGGTTTTTAAGGGTACAAAATATCATGATATAATTTAGGGATTCAGGAAATGAAGGAAAGGGACCAGAATAGCCCTGTAAATTCTTCCGTCGTTGAGTAAAGCCTTTCTACGTAGGCCCTCCCTTAGAGTGCAAAATCAACAAAATTTTCTGTCACCTAATACAGACCCAAAATATTGCTACACAATTTTTTTTCTTCAAAATGTTATTTGGTGAAAATATGGCCAACATATAGCACGGAGTGTAGATCAAGATCAAATTGCAGGTTTCGCTTGGTATGATTTTGTCCTAACTGTCCTCAAACCTAACTGTTGTCACGTTTTGGGTTCTAAGGTTTAAGTCATAAATTTAACCTTTTCTGAACCCATTGCGAAATGACAAAATTTTGGACGAGCCCAAATTTAAAACATTTGCAGACGACAAATTAACCCTTTCCCAAACAAGCCCTGGTTTTCATGTGTCTGCAGTACAAGTCTTTTGAAAACAATGTGGGAAAAGGAGAAATTGCTCGTAACGGGCAATTTCTCCTTTTCCCAAAGTGTTTTCTACCCTTTTGGAGAACTTTCCGCCATTTTCATCAAACTTGAAATTGTCGTCTGCAAACTATTTCAGTTTGGAAGGGTCTAAAATTTGTCATTTGGGAAAGGGTTAAATGTGGCTCAGATGATAATTTCTGTTTTTGATAAGGTGAAAACATTGAGGAAAAGGAGAAAATGCTGGTTACCAGCATTTTCTCTTTTTCCCCCCACAATGGTTTCAAAAGCTTTCTCTTTTAGGGTCGTTAAAACTCAGGATTACGTTGTAAAGACTTAACCCTGCTTAGCGCGACTCCAGGACCTTTTTGCGAACCGTGAAGTCCGATTTTGGATCTACCCAAATTTTGGATTTCCCCAAAATAACTTTGAAATAGAAACGTTTGGCTTTTTACTATCGGCTTAAAAGTTTAATTTAACTTCTTTAGCAGCTTATGGGTTAAAATGCTTATGGAATAAACGATCAAAAGTCCTCTACTATAGTACGACTCTTAAGTTTTATGTCAACTGATTTGTTTATATTACGTTAGTATCAACATTGATTTAAATATAAGACGGCGGTCAGTGAACCTATCCATGCTACCCTGCTTTCTAAACTAGCACGACACCCTCTCTTAACCACCGACCGCTTACCCACATGAAGCCGAAACAAGAAATATCTTTAAAAAAGAAAGACGGCGTATATTTGCCTGCAAATAGGCAGGGCCTCAAAATAAACATATCTTTATTTTTTACCAATCACACATTTCTGTTTATTGATTTGTTATCAGTACAAAAACGAAGGTCAAAAGCCAGCACATTCAGCGACGCCGAAAAAATCAGCAGTGAGAGAGGAATCAAATTCTGTAGCAATGATTATCATAAAACGTTAGGGTTTGGCCGGGACTGTCTCGGCATCAACCCCTCCCTCTCGAGTGCTAGTCTCGTGTGTTACGAATGAGCAATCGGGGTTTGCCAAACTATCCTGAAATCTTTACCAGGCACTCAGTGCTGCAGCTGTTCTGTTCGATTGAGAAGCAATTGAGTCCTGCTCTGGCAAAAGGGTGTTTAATGCATCTCAGTGATACATTATACCAAGCAAGTCACCACATAACTATGGATCCATATAATTCAGTTTGTCTAACAACCAATCAAATCATGACGCCAAAATGGTTATTTGACATGCAGAAAGTTGACCAATAGCAAAAAGTTTCGACCCAGGTCAGCCTGCGCGCATTGCGCAGGCTGACCTGGGTGGATACTTTTTGCAGATGGATTAGACTTTAACCCCCCCTTTTTTTTTCGCAGATTCTAAATCTGTCTCTACATTCAAAAACTTTTTTTTTTTTCGATTTAATTCTTTCAATCAGCATATCGAACATTTATAGTCAAACTGTTAAATGTGTCGTGTCAAGGGTCTTACTAAACTGAGTGGTTAAATGGTTTAAGTTCTGGATAAGTATTAAATAGGTTCTGGGTTGGACCCTCACCCGAAAAGCCGGACTTTTTAAGCAAGAGTGCAACTGGGCATCCGAGTTCAACAAATGTACGCCCTGGGCGTTGCCATCCTATGAAACCATACTAGGAAAAGGTACGGAATCCTGTTTCCGCCATCCACTTTTCACATCAAACCTAGCAGTTTAACGCGAAAAGTTAAAGTTAGTACTTTCTAATTTCTACTTTTCTAGACAAACGTGAGGTCGAAAAGTTAAAAGCTTTTTGACAATTGTCAGGTCAAAAACTTCAACTTTTCGACTTTTCGAGGTAACTTTTTTGCTAGAAAAGTGAAAGTTAGTGCGCCTAATTTCTACTTTTCGAGTTCCTCGTAGGTCGAAAAGTGGATGACGGAAACAGGATTCCGTAAAAAGGAGCGATGGCTTTCAGTCGTCGCACTTTTACTACTTTGTTGAATGGTAATTCTTAAATGCTAAGCGTGACTCGCTGACCTTTTTGCGGACAATGTAGATCAAGATCAGACTGCACAGAACGTGCAGTCTGATCTTGGATCTACACTGTCCGATAATCTCTATATTTTTCTCCAAAATTTAAGTTAGAAATAACATTATTCGGGCTTTAAATATCGGCTTAAAGTTTTTATCTGACTTATCGGTATTCAGCAGGATAAGCGTTAAATGGTTGCAAACATTCCAGAGATCAATTTAGGTTGCCTAAGAGATTTTACCTGACGTCCAATAATACAAGGAGAACAGTGACTTTACCCTGTGACAAAATCCCACCCACCTACCCCACCCATTTCCGACCTTAACCCTTATCCAGCTAAATAAAAGAAATAAGACTTTCAGGCAGATAGTAAAAACCCAAATTTTCTGTGTAGTCTGATCTTGATCTACGCTGTCTGCAAAAGGTCAGTGAGTCGTGCTTGATGGTTAAGCCAGCTTATCATCATAGAGTGACGCCTATCTTGAGCCTTAAAATATGGGCAATGAATGAATGAATGAATGAATGAATGTTGTAACACAGCTTCCAAATTTATTTCAATTATTTAACGACAGTTTAATTGTTTATACATATCCTGGGTTTCACCAGTACTAGGCTAGGAAACTAAGGTGTGTTGCCAAAGGAAACACTCCCACGCAAAACCCAATACTTCGAATGGAAATCGAACCCGAGGCTTTAGTCTGGAATCCTGTACCTTAACCGTTGAGTCACGCGAGAACCTAGAATAAATGAATGAATGAATGACTGAATAGGACATCGACAGCTAATATCATTTTACCCATATTATAAAGTTCTATAATTTTGAATGACTAGGCCTACAAATAAACAAACACTTGACAGTTGTGACGTCAAAAAGGATTTCATTGTTTAACCCTGTACCAAACAATTGTGTGGAGAAGAAAATATTGTGGAAAAATGAGAAAATCCTCGTAACCAACATTTTCTCGCCCCCCCGCCCCCTCACAATACTTTCTACCATTTCAAAAACAAATCTAATACTTTTACCTAAATCTAACTTGTCGTCTGCGAATACTTTCAATTTGGCCCAGTTTAAAATTTGTCTTTTAACAAACGATACACATTGTGAAAATTTTAAAATTTATTTTATAGACTGATTCGCGAAAGAACTCGGTTTCACGGCTTATATATAATTCATTTCTGCTCAAACTGTTTTTGACCGCTTTCAGACATGACGATAGCTTTTCTTATCACACAAAGGGAAAACAACTGGAAGAAAGGAAAAAGCTCGTTTTTTTTCCCAACCAACATCTCCTTTTCTAGCCCGAAATCTCCTCCCTTTGCCCCCCCCCCCCCCGCCACCCCCCCCGCCCCCACACACAAAGGGAAAATATATGGAAGAAAGAAAAATGCATTTTTTTCACAAGCATTTTCACCTATTCTAACGAAGTTTTCGAATGCCTCCATCTAGGGTTCCAAGGTTTCGAGCCCCACCCCTTCGCAAGTGAGCCACGCAAGACGCCAGACATAGATAGGAGAACTGTCACTCTGATACAATCGAACTATCATTAAAAGCGGCTTAAACCACCATTTTAACAAACAAATTTCTTTCACTGTTTGTTTACTGTTTTTTACCGTTTTCAACGTTATGTCAGGTACATCGCGGCTTCCGGTATACCTTTACATGATTTGCTGGTAATTCTTTTACAATTACTAGGCACAATATCCTTTCTTAGCCTCTGGCTGCTTTTCCACATAAACATCGTCGAAGCAAAGCTCAGCGATATGAGAGGAATGAATCCTGTTGCAATGAATATCATCAATCCTCAGTAAGAATTTGGCCAAGCTGGGTTGCGAACTAGCCACGCCGTGATTACAAGGGAGCCGTGTATGCCCGGGCGTGGCCTTTCGTTCACGGAATTTAGCGTGACAGAAGCGGTCTAACTAAAATCTTTGTGAGCCAAACATAAACTCCACATCCCAAAACGATTTAAAAATGCAATCTTCTGAAACTCGACAGATGTTATCGCAAGGGCTGGACTAAACAACCGGACGGTATAGAGCCAAGATCAGACTGCACATTCTGTACAATCTGATCTTGATCTATGCCGTCCGCAAAAGCCCTGCCTTTTCACCGATAGTGCTAAAAAGGTTAACGATTGACACAGTTCGGTTGCGGGGAATGGCACAAACCGACCCCGAAACGTTAATCTACATGTACATAGCACCCGAGACGGTCATGCATCAACATGATCGGGTGAAACATCTGACTTGTGGATGGTATAGAGGTAAATTGTTGGCTTCTTACATCTGAGGCTCCGGGTTTGAATTCCGAAATTTGAGAGGGATCATATTTTGGAACTTCACACATCACGGCGCGAAAACTGATTAAGGTTTCCGGGATCCAATCATCGAGAGTGATTTATATATGAGTCATACTCTGGACAAATGGGGTTTAACTCTTTACCAAACGACAACATTTTAGCCTTGTCCAAATTGAAAGGATTTGCAGAAGACAATTTCAATTTGGCTCAAATCGTGCAATTCTTCTCTGATAGGATAGAAAACATTGTGGGAGAAGGAGAAAATGCTGGTTACCAACATTTTCTCCTTCTCCCACAATGTTTTCAAAAGGCTTCTTTCCCGGGGTTGTTGTTAAAAGGCGGCTTTGTGCAGTAAAGGGTTAATGCACCTGCAAAAAGTATCGACTCAGGTCAGCCTGCGCAGTCCGCGCAAGCTGACTTGGGTCGAAACCTTTTTTGCTATAGGTCAAATTTCTGCATGTCCAAGGACCATTCTAACTGAGGATTCATTCGGTTATGAGACAAAGTGGGTTTTACAGATCCATAATTATGTGATCACTTGCTTAGTATCATGCGTCACGGAGATGCATTAAACCCCCTTTTATCAGAGCAGGGCTTATACGTTATGCAACTTGTTTCACTCCGGAACTGTAAATATACGGAGATTGAAAATCAAGGGTCGTTAGCTCGATTCCCAGCTCGGGCAAATTCTTTCCGAGGATTGATGATTGACATTGCAACAAAATTAATCTGTTCTTACCGCTTTTTGTCCGGTGATGTCTATGTGGGAAAGCAACCGGCGGCTCAGAGAGGATGTAGTGTAAAGCACTGGTAAAAGAAACCGACAAAAAAAGCATGGATAGGTGCACTGACGCGATGGAGCTGAAGATGTTGTAACAGCGTTAAACATCAATCAAAAACACGCAGGACATTTTGTTTTACAATCGATGTGAAATAAATAGGCTTAAATAAGATAATAAAAATATTGACTTTCTTCAAGTCAGGTGAGCAAATTAGTCACCGGCCACACACTTGTGATGCCAAGTTTGGTCTTTACTCCGAAATGCCGACGTCGATGATATCGTGAGAAATACGTAAAAGTGAACTTGTCTCCCAGATTTAGTACGTGGGTCTACGTTGAAACATCGTGTCAGAAGGAAAAACTGTTCATTTCGCAAAAGATCAAATATCGTCTTCAGCGGGGTTTTCTGCCGCTTTATCTCTTTACCAAACAACCCCAAGTTTTAACGACTTGAAAGAAAACAGCTTTTGACAACAGACATGTCAAATACTAGTATGGCTCAAAAGATAGATCGTGCCATTTATAGAGTTAAAAACATTGTGGTAAAAGGAAAAATTGCTTGTTACAAGCAATTTCTCCTTTTACCACAATGTTTTCAGGAGCCTTCCTACCTGGGGTCGTTGTAACTCAGGATAGTTTGATAAAGGTATTACGCAATTTTCTACAAATAGGCTCTTGCGCATTTTACAGCTATGGCAACGCTGGTTTATGTCTTACCGCCTAGCGGCGTACGTGACAGCACAAACGAGTGCAGTATTAGTTTAAAGGGGGCAATTCAGACTTTTTGTAACGTCAACAGACTTAACAAATGACTCATAACTAAATTTAAGGTTGTTTGCTTAATGTTTAACGCCATTTATTGGAATTTCAGAAAACGCAGCGGACAGTACGCTCATGCAATTCCGCAAACCCTTTACTGTTTCTTCATACAACAATCCTTCCAAACAAATGGCCTCTCTTACACTTAAAACTCATCGAAACGGTTATCAGCGGTGAGACAGGAATGAGTCCTGTGGCAACGACTATCATTGACTACCTTCATTCCCCGAAAAGAATTGCGGTCGAGCTTCGATTTGAGCCCATGACCCCTGGGTTACAAGGCCCGTATAATACCGACTGAGCTTTCGGGCACGACGGTCGTTAATTAGTCCTGATCACTAAATACCATGCCGGTTTCCCCATCAAACATTTGAGCCCTTTGGGTAAAACCAGCCTTAGGCTTTTGCGGACGGCATAGATCAAGATCAGACTGCACCGATACCGTCCGCTTCTTTGGTCAAGCCCAAAGGATAAAAAATCTTACTCAACTTTCAGCGGACTTTATTTACAGCCGTCGAAAGAGAATCCCTATGTAATACGCCGCGCTCTGGTTAATGGGGGTTTAATTCATATCCGTGACGCATTGTACCGAGCAAGTCATCACATAATCATGAATCCATTAAAACCCGTTTTGTCTAACAACCGACTGAATCAGGGGTAAACTGGTCCTTTGACATGCAGAAAACTGACCAATAGCAAAAAATTTCGACTCAGGTCAGCCTGCGCGGAGTGCGCAGGCTGACCTGAGTCGATAATTTTTGCAGATGCATTACACCCCCTTTTCACAGAGCACTAACTTAATTAATGTAGCCAACCCATAAGCGTAAGTGAATGTCTTTTCCAATCCCCCTACCTGGGGAGTATTTTACTTCAGGGTAATAAATGTTTGATCTTTTATTCATACGTAAGGAAAAATATTCAAACATTCAAACCAACCCCACCTGAATCTTTAACATCTTTTACATATGCAATCCCCCGGACATGCTCTCAAATTTTCCTTTGTTAAAACAGACATTATACGGTATTGCGTAACGCATTATCTTTATGTCTCAAGATTAAGTTTGCATGTTTGTGCAGGTTTATCTTGATCTGTACTCTTTGATACCAATTTGGTCGTTTAAACTTTTCACGAATATATGATTTAAATAACCAGGGTCTGTATTTCACTATCCATTCTTAATCTTGTTTTCCAAGATTTTTCTATATTTGAAAGTAACATAACTTCTGATTGGCTAAACCAAATGATTTAGCCAATCAGAAGTTGTGTTACTTTGAAATCTAATAAATTCTGGAGAATAAGACAAACAGAACAGAACAGAAGTTTATTACAAGACAAGTACACAGTTGTACATAGTCACAAAAAGTATCATTTATAAACATGAAATAAAATGAGATCTAGAGAGTATGACAGACGGTAAAAGGACCTGCATTATACAATATATGTGTGTAGCACTTTCAGCAAAGTCAAAAGATATGTTTAATATAATTTAAGTTTTACTTGACAGTGCCACACACATATTTGTCTACTGAACAGTTGGTATACAAAAAAATGAAACAAAGCAAACAGACATAAAAAGAAAGAACTTTGGACATTTAGGCTTAGGGTGTTTTTTCGAATATCAATGGAATCTTTGATGAATCTCAGCAACAATAATTATGACATGTTACAATTTTGGAGCAAGTATGTCGGGGAGAATGACTTATGCATGTAGTGCTTTCAACAAAGAAGGTTCTTAAAAATGGCTGGTGAATACGGGTCCTGATCGTTTTTCCCCCAATCTTGGAAAATGATGGCCAATCAAAGATGAAGACGGAGAGATTCATAAACCATTCTAGCCAGCTTTTCCTACAAAATTTTATAGCAAAACGTTCTGACTGGCTGGGAATAAGCGTTTAATCTACAAAATTCTACAACCTTCCCTCCTCAACTTTGGTAGCCAATTAAGCGAGAACATAAATAAATGTAGGTAGATGTTTGGGTAATATATCTTACTCCGATAAAATATGGTTGCGTCATTTCCGGTTTGCGTCATTTCCGGATCAAATTCTGGCCGCTCCTATGTGATGGTTCCCGGCCTAGATGGAAATTTATAGTACGCTTTATCAAAATTGACATCGCCTTTTGACTTTGACATCAAAGGGAGTATTCGAAAAACAAAAAAGAACTTGGCCCGTTTACACAGACTCGATAAGTCAACTGACTAAATGTAAACTTTTTGAGATCCACCCGTTTCGTTATCTCAGTTATCAGTCATGGAAATACGCGCACTCTTTTACCCCTTTTCCATGTACAGTACTACATTCTTTTGTTCAACGACCTTAAAGACGACGGATTTTGAAAACATTGTGGAAAAAGAATAAAATGCTGGTAACCAGCATTTTCTCCTTTTATCACAATGTTTTCTATCTTTTCTATAGATGCCATATCAAATTTCACTGTTCAAAGCAAGATTTAATTTGTCGCCTGCAAAGTTTATGCCTTTAACTCGTTACCAGTCAACACAATTTTAGATTTGGCTGAATTGAAAGCCTTTGCAGACGAAAAATCAAATGTGACTCAAATATTGAGATTTGTCATGCATAGGGGAGAAAACATTGTGGAAAAGGGAGAAAATGCTAGTACCATCATTTTTCCCCTTTTTGCACAATGTTTTAAATGCTGTCTTCCCTATGGTAGTAAAAAAAAAACCGGGATTCTGCGGTTAAGGGTTAATTTGGAAGGGTCTAAAATTTTATCGTCTGCTAAAGACTTAAAAGTCATAACTCTCGTCAGTGTTCAGATACCAGTAACAATGTTTCCTCAACCCTTTACCGGAGCACAAAATCCTTGCCTTGTTCAATTTCAAAGCATTCAACTCTTTACCAGACGACAAAATTTTAGCCTTGTCCAAATTGAAAGCATTTGCAGAGAACAAATTAAATGTCACTCAAAACATGAAATTTGTCTTTCATAGGGTAGAAGACATCGTGGAAAAAGGAGAAAATGATGGTTACCAGCATTTTCTCCTTTTCCCACAATGTTTTCAAAAGCCTTCTTTCTCAGAGTCGTTCAAAGTCGTCATTGTACGGTAAAGGGTTAAAGAGGACAAGTTATATGAAGCTCACATGAACTTGTGTTTAAAAGTACGTGTATAGGAAACATTGTGTGGAAAAGCAGAAAACTGTGGTTACCGGCCGGTTTTCAACAACCTTGAACATTTCAAATACCCTCTTTCTAAGAATCGTAAAATAAAGGTATTGTTTGGTAAGGTAAATTTTTCACCATCAATTCTCAAGATTAACATTCCTTGAGGGGTCCTGCGTGGCTCTGCGGTAAAGTGTAGGACTCGTGACCTGAAGAACTGGATCCGTTGGGTTTCTTCGCAGGAGTGTCCTTGGGCAAGACACTTCAGAGCCCTAGCCTAGTACTGGTGGAACCCAGTAAATACATGAATATGTGAGCTGTCGCCATGATATGACTGAAATAATGTTGAAAGCGGCGTAAAACACCACTCAATCAATCAATAAAATTCCTTGAGATTTGAACGATAGAGACATGTGTAATTCAGAACGGCATGTTGCTCTACTTTTTAGGTACAATCATACATTTTGTCACTGTGATGAGTCTCAAACATCCGGTTCAATAAAGTACAAAGGCAAACTGAGAACTGGCTAAATCATAAATTGTAAAGCCCGATTACGCTTCAGGTTTTGAGATCTGTAAAATAAAGGCAATCTAGAGGGCTTTTTGGTCTACTTTTAAAGCGAAGTAATTCATATTATTGCAGAGGTGCTCCTAAACTTCCAGCAAAGTACCTTTAAACAGGCAAACTCAAATCAAGCTAAAAAGAAAGACCTTTGAAGTCTTCTCTTGGTTTTTGAAAAAGAAACGCTATATTTTTAAATGAAAATGGGCGTTATCAGTTAAAATATTGAAACTTTAAAGTGTTTATCCATTTGACCGTCTCTTAACGATTCTGTAGTTTTACAAGTTTAAGAGGAATCACTTTTGAAAGCATCATTGGAAAAGGAGAAAATGCTGTTACCAGCTGTATCCTTTGTATCACGAAACCCGATGTTTTCAACAGAGCGTTGGTTTGCTTAGTGCTTGGCTTTTTTTTTTTCAGTTACACCGCAGCGTCCATTGCACCCATCTAATGCACAGAATGCCCAGTCTGATCTTCGGTCAACACTGGTCGATCATTTGTGAAATATACCGACCCAAACTAGAGCCACATTTCATTTGTCGTCTGTAAATGCTTTCAATTTGGACAAGAATTATATCAGCAGGTAATGAGTTAAAGCTCTGACCATAACTTTGAACAGCAACTTGAATACTGATCAAGATCAGACTGCACAAAACATTTGAGCCATGCTCTAGCAAAAGGAGGCTTAATGCATCTCCGTGCATGATACAAAGCACGTCATCACATAATAATGGATTCGTATTATCCATTTTGTTGAACAAACGACTGAATCATGAAGCATACTGGGCCTTTTTCATACAGAAAATAGACCCATGGCAAAAGCATTCGACCCAGGTCAGCCTGTGCAGCCTGATATTGGTCGATTCTTTTTGCAGGCGCTTTAACCCTTTACCGCACAATCCCGACTTTTAACGACCCCGAAAGAGAAGACTTTTGAAAACATTGTGGGAAAAGGAGAAAATGCTGGTAACCAGCATTTTCTCCTTTTCCCACAATGTTTTCTATCCTATCAAAGACAGAAACTACCATTTTAGCAACATTTGATTTGTCGTCTGCAAATGCTTTCAATTTAGTCAAGTGCAAAATGTTGTCGTTTGGTGAAGGGTTAATTCCCGTTTGAATCGAGCATGTCCCACTTATACTGTATATTATATATTACAAAACAACGAACAAAAGGGGAAAGATGAGGAAAAATGAAGAAAAAAGGGCGTGTGTAATATGTAGCCTTTTTTCCTTGAAAGCTCATTTTTCCCTAGATAAAGTATCAGTGCACATAACTTTCCTCAATAGATTACGAAAAGCATAAGGGGAAGCAGAATAATAAGAAAATTCACACGAGAGTTATCTCCCTTATAGTGTTGCACCATTTTTGTTCACTCTACAACGACGCTCAGCTAGCGTAAAGCCTCAATAAATGAGAACGGACTCTGTTGCATACGGCAAAGATCGAGATCAGACTGCATAGAACGTGCAGTCTGATCTTGATCTTTACCAACCGCTTGTTTAGACAGGGTAAGAAGGGAAAAAAAGACTGTGTAAATTGCATTTTCAACCGTCGAAGTGGGTCGAGTTAATTATATATCACTGAAAGAATCAAAATTTGGCTCTAATTTGGATAATCAAATATTTGAAGGTAAGAGAATATGTTCGAACAATTAAAAAAAAGCTGGGCAAATTGCTCGCCACGAGCAATTTCTCCCTTTTCCACGATGTTTCTAAGATAGTCTGCAGCAATACACTTAGGGTCACCTGCTGGTCGCGATGTGTTTTATTTCGTTACCAAACTATGACAACATTTTACACTAGTCACATTTGAAACAGTTGCAGACGGCAAATGCTGTGAGCCTCAAAGGATGATTTTTTTTTTTTTGTCTACAAAAGGGTAGAAATCATTGTGGGAA
This sequence comes from Tridacna gigas, assembly GCA_945859785.2. Classification (NCBI taxonomy): domain Eukaryota; kingdom Metazoa; phylum Mollusca; class Bivalvia; order Cardiida; family Cardiidae; genus Tridacna; species Tridacna gigas. The sequence continues at coordinate 24,675,277 of OX244028.2, forward strand.
AAGGAGGAAATGCTTGCTACCAACATTCTCTTCTTTTCTCCGTTTTTCCTTAAAGTCGAAAAAAGCGATTGTTTAACCATTATCCTGATAAATAACTTAAATGAAACTTTCAAGTCGACAGAAAAAAACCCGAATAATGTTACTTAAAACTTATTTTTTTGGAGAAAATTATCTCCTTTTCGGACAGTGTAGATCCAAGATCAGACTGCATGTTCTGTGCAGTCTGATCTTGATCTACACTTTCCGCCAAAGGTCAGTGAGTCACGCTTAGAAGCCTAAGGGTTAATTTAGAATTATCCCTTTCCAAAAATCCCGAGTAGTACAGAAAATGGAAACTTTTGAAAACATCGGAGAAAAGGAGAAGATGTTGGTACATTAACCAGCATTCTCTCCTTTTCCAACAATATTTCTACTCTTCCAAGACACATCCATTCATTCGAACAACATTTAATTTGTCGTCTGAAGATGATGTTTCCTAATCAGAGAAGTCCATAATTTTGTCCTGTACTGAAGTTGATAATTAATAAGTTAATGACTTAATGACTACGAGTGAGTGAGTGAGTGAGTGAGTGAGTGAGTGAGTGAATGAGTGAGTGAGTGAGAATGAACGAATGAATGAATGAATGAATTTGATTTGAACCAAAGTTTTCTTCATAAAATATAGTAATTATTAGAATCATATAGAAATGACTTACTGTTAATGCCAAATCTCGGTTCAAAAGTCGCAAGAAAGCTCCTCAGAACGAAAAATAATACTGTTCTTCAAATTATTTCTCTTACACACGATAACAAAACGACACCACTTTTAATCTCTTTGTCCGACCGTAATGCATCAAGAATATGTTTGGTCAGTTTGGTCAGTTTGTGGCGATATCTATATCCTTTATATACAAGCCCTGTGCGATTTTTTATTGTCCACCTTTTAACATTAAAACTGCGATAAATGCACTTGACCGGTCCCTTCCAATATTTTTATTGTTTTGACTTTTTATAGATATGGGGTCGACGGTGGGGGCGGTTATAAAATAATCGCTTTTGTGTATGGATCTTTGTTTGAATAACCAAAGTCTAAACCCCTGGGGCGCAAAACATGGTTTTGGTTGCTTTTGTGTACCTTATATGAGCCATGCTCTGTGAAAACGGGGCATAATGCACTTGCAAAAAGTACCTACCCAGGTCAGCCTGCGCGTACTGCGCAGGCTGACCTGGGTCGAAACTTTTTGCTGTTGGTCATCGCCTACATGTCAAAGGATCAGTGTACCTCATAATTCAGCTGGTTCTTACACAAAATGGATTTTATGGATCCATAATTATGTGATTTGCTTGTTATCATGCATCACGGAAAAGCCTCACCCCCCCCTTTGCCAGAGCATGGCTCATATTTCAAGGTCAGGCTGCACAGAACGAGCAGTATGATGTTGGATCTTCATTGTCTGGTGTTCTGAAAGATTGTCTTATTTCGTACCCACCCATTTAGCTTTGCTATTTCATGTTTAGATTCCGTTTATTTAGCTTCAAACTCTGTCTCCCGTAGTATTATTATGAATGACCGGGGGCAATGTTCTTGTTGGGTGCTATTATGTATGCCTGTACTAAAGCTGTCAAGATAAACCCATCGAAATCTAGGAATGCAAACATTTCAAGTTTTCTCTCATCTGATCCTATCTGCAAAACCCTAATGAGCAATCAGTGGCAATTGCTCAACTAGCTGTCAAACAAAAAATAAAAGAAAGCATGACATTTTAATTCAATATTTTTTAACCCTCAAGCTGCTAAACGCGTCTCACTGGCCTTTTGCGGACAACATAGATCAAGATCAGACTGCACAGAACGTGCAGTCTGATCTTGGATCTACATTGTCCGATAAAAAGATATTTTTTTCTCAAAAAAAAAAAAAAAAAAGATAATTTAAGTTTGAAATAGCAACATTCCGGTTTTTACTATCGCCTTCAAGTCACATTTAACTTATTTAGCAGGTTAAGGGGTAATTTGAAAGTGTCCCCTATTTGTGCAATACATGTGAATCATGCTTTGTAAAATGGGGACCTAATACATCTGCAAAAATTATCGACCCAGTTCAGCCCGGGCAGTCCGCGCAGGCTGAATTCGGTCGAAACGTTAGCTATTAGTCAATTTTCTGCATGTCAAAAGAACCGGTGTGCCTCATGATTCCGTCAGTTGTTAGACAAGGTGGATTTTATGGATCCCTAATTACGTGAACACTTGCTCGGTACAATGCATTACGATGATACATTAAGCCCCCTTTTGTCTGAGCACGGCTCATGTAACTGTGTATTGCACAGTTGTCTCCAGGCTAATCCTTGGCAGAACAATTCTCATAGTAAGGGTTGCTTTTGTTTTCCGGCGTAGCTGAATGCAGGCTTTTGACCTACTTTTTGGTTCTGATGAAGAATGAATAGATGGTAATTTGCGATTGGTCAAAAATGTGCACATGTTTATTTGGCATATTTGCTCACACATATATGAAACCACTATTAACAAGCGTTGCTACTGCTAATCGATACCCCGCGACCTTGATTCACACCCTAGCAGACTCATGTAGTAGAAAATGATTCTTTTCTGCTATGTGGAAATTTAATATTTTTCTAAGCGTTCCCCAGTACCCAATACTAATTTTCAACAAAATGAAAAACAGTGAGGAAAAAGGAGCAATTGCTCGTGAGGTTGCTTTTCATTATTTTACCTCATATTGAGCCACAAAAGAGTTTTAATATTCATATTCCATTATCTCTTAGGTCGTTTATCTTTTTTTGAAGATATTTCTTGTCTACCATAAACTTGATATGATAAGGTCTTCCATGAATTTCTTTCTGATAAAGCATTCTTTACAAATATCGCTACATTTTTTTTTTTTTTTTTTTCTTCCATTATGATTTACTAATGACGCAAGATAATAAATAAAAAATTGAATGCATCTTAACCCTCAACGAAACGACAGAATTTTAGACTTGTCCAAACTGCAGACGACAAAATAAATATGACTCCAAAAATGAAATTTGATTTGGAAAGGATAGAAAACATTGTGGGAAAAGGAGAAAATTCTGGTTACCAGCATTTACTCCTTCTCCCACGAGGTTTTCAAAAGGCCTTTTTCTCAATGTCGTTAGAACTGGGGATTGTGTGACAAAGGGTTTATAGTATCATTGGGCCACCAGGACCTCGTTGTTAGGTTATCTTTTACATCTTACACGTCAAACTGCCTCTAGGTGATAACCTCGAACAATGGTATGCAATTTCAAGTCATTTCGTCTCAGTCATGTATCGATACTAAAAACGGTTTATTGTGATGGTTCCTTATTCAATATCTGACGCACTTCGTCGAATCGATAATTATGTGATCGAATACGCTCATTCAGTTAATTTTAAAGCTAGTAAATAAATGACATGAACATATTCAACCCTTTCAGTGCCATAGATGAAAAGGCATACAGGGTCTTTGCGAGCGGCATGGATAGGCGAAAACAAGGGCTTTTACGGGCGCCATGAACAGCGAAAACTTGGTCTATTGCGGGCGGCATGGAAAAGCGAAAACAGGGGCTTTTGCGGGCGCCATGAATAGGCGAGAACATTTTTATTTTTTTGCGGGCGGCATGGATAGGCGAAAACAGGTCTTTTTGCATGCGGCATAGATAGGGCAAAAAATGGGCTTTTGCAGGCAGCATAGATTGGCGGCGACAATGATGGCCTCTACGAGCGGTATATACAGGAGAAAAGAGGAGATTTTACGAAAGGCGTAGACAGGCGAAAAAACAGGGGTGGAGGTGGGGGGGGGGGGGGCTTTGCAGGCGACAAAGATAGGCGGGGAAAAACTGGGGCATTTTCGAGCGGTATAGAAAGGCGAATAAGGGAGGTTTTTTTTTTGCGAAAGGCATAGATAGGTGAAACTGGGGACTTTTGCAGGCGGTATATCAAAAAAAAAACCGATTTTTTTTTCTGCGAAAGGCATGGATAGGGGAAAAAGAGAGCTTTTACGACAGGCATGGGTAGGCGAAAACGAGGTCTTTTGTGAAAGGCGAAAAAAAGAGCTTTTGTAGGCGGTATATGCGAAAAATGGAGCTCTTGTGGGAGGCATATGCTAGAACAGGGGCTTTTGCGTACGTCATGGACAGGTAATAACAGGGGCTTTTGCGTACGTCATGGACAGGTGATAACAGAGGCTTTTGCGTACGTCATGGACAGGTAATAACAGGGGCTTTTGCGCACTTCATGGACAGGTGATAACAGAGGCTTTTGCGTACGTCATGGACAGGTGATAACAGAGGCTTTTGCGTACGTCATGGACAGGTGATAACAGGGGCTTTTGCGTACGTCATGGACAGGTGATAACAGAGGCTTTTGCGTACGTCATGGACAGGTGATAACAGGGGCTTTTGCGTACGTCATGGACAGGTGATAACAGGGACTTTTGCGTACGTCATGGACAGGTGATAACAGGGACTTTTGCGTACGTCATGGACAGGTGATAACAGAGGCTTTTGCGTACGTCATGGACAGGTAATAACAGGGGCTTTTGCGTACGTCATGGACAGGTGATAACAGGGGCTTTTGCGTACGTCATGGACAGGTGATAACAGAGGCTTTTGCGTACGTCATGGACAGGTGATAACAGGGGCCTTTGCAGGAGACATAAATCACAGGTAATCGAAGCTCCACTGGCCTATCATAGAACACCTAAATTTTCATTTGTTGATCAGCGAACACCGTAAATAAGAAAAGCAAATTAGCATAACCTCTATATCGTATAAAGTAACGAAAGGTCTGCAACAAAACCGGTAACCTGCTTTTTCTCCTTTTCCCACAGTAATTTCAAAATACTTCATCCAGAAAGGTCGTTAAAAGTCGGGATTATGCGTTTGAAGGATAAGGGGCATTTTTTTGCTGTAAAACTTTCTTGTGAAATACTGATTAATACTACTAAATATAATTTTCTCTGCTATAGCGTGAAGAAACAGGACGGTTAGCTATACAGTAAAATGGTGGGATTTTGACAGTTATATAACATATGGGTCATGCTCTGGCAAAAGCGGGCTTAATGCATCATATAATTATGGATCCATAAAAAACATTTTGTCTAACAATCGACTGTATCATAAGGTGGACTGGTCTCTTGACATACAGAAAACTGACCTACAGCGAAAAGTTTCGGCCAAGGTCAGCCTGCACGGACTTCGCAGGCTGGCTTGAGTCGATAATTTTTGCAGATGCATTAAGCCCTCTTTTCAGGGAGCATGGCTCATATGTATTAAAGGGACATTAAGCCAGATTTTTTAATGACTTTCTCTTGTAGTATGAAGAAACTGGACGGCTACCTATACAGTAAAATGATGGGATTTTGAACTTTAGATAAAATATATATTAAAGAGACATTAAGCCGGATATCGATTTATTTTTTTCAGAGTCTAAACAAAGAGGGCTTGTTTTTATTCGTGTGCAAAGATGGTTTTAAAATTAAGTGGTGGATAGAAAACATGAGGAACCACTGATTTTTTTTTTGTAAGTTTTTATCGCAAAATTTTCTACTCCGTCAGTAACTGTATAAATGTTATCGTATAAGAAGGGATACGTACATTCGAGCCATACTCTGTGAAAATGGGGCTTAATGCATCTGCAAAAAAGTATCGGCTCAGGTCAGCCTACGTAGACCTGGGCTGAAACATTTTGCTAGTGGTTTACTTTCTGCATGTTCAAGGACCAGTTAATCTCATGATTCAGTCGGTTATTAGACAAAATGGACTTTATGGATCCACAATTATGTGATGACTAACTTGATATCATGCATCACAGAGGTGCATTATGCTCCCTTTTGGCAGGGCATGACTTATTTTCACAATGTAATATATTGATTGGCCGCATAGCCCAGGTGGTAGGGTTGCTGAATACGGCTGTAAAGGTCGAGGGATCGAGTCCCACCGAAAGGCATTTTTCCTGCGACTAAATGTAAACAGTCACTTCCCTATGATGTTTGCTCACGAAAAATCAACTTTCTCCCTTTCCTCCCATTCCCCCCTCCCCCTCAAAGAAACCGGTCAAAATTTGTTTAACGTCCCTTTAATAAACTACATGTTTAAAGTCTGATTTTGATTATACCTATGTCCTCTTTATTCATCAACTCGATTCCTCCGGGCGCCTATCATGCAAAATCTTTTGTATTGTTTAACAACGATAATGTGTCACCTAGTGAAGGTAAAATCATTTGAATTTATTAACCCTAAAGCTGCTAGGCGCGACTCACTGACCTTTTGCGGACAGTGTAGATCGAGATCAGACTGCACAGAACCTGCAGTCTGATCTTGGATCTACACTGTCCGATAAGGAGACATGGTTCACCAAAAAGTAAGTTTGGAATAACATTATTCGGGTTTTTACTGTCGTCTTGAGCTTTTATTCAACTTATTTAGCAGGATAAGGTTTAAAGGGAGACATTCAGATTTTTATCTTCTCATCTAACTTTAAAACTGATAACGTTTTTTAATGGTGTTCCCTAATGGGTTCTCACAAATCACTGGGGAAATGTCACATCATCAATAGCAAGTGTCGACTATGGGCAGTCTTATTCAAATCAGCTAGATGACGTCATATCTGATCCAATTTAAGAAAATAAGGGAGGTAACTATTGAATACGACCATCACATTATTTTACAACCCACCAAACTACACCTTTTTTTTTTTTTTACTGAATCATGCAATTTCTATACGATTGCAAAGAAAAATATACGAGCCATGCTCTGTAAAAAGGGTTTCAATGCATCTGCAAATGTATAGACCATGTCAGCCTGCGCAGTCCACGAAGGCTGACATGAAGTGAAACCTGTTGCTATTTTTAAGTTTTTAAATGTCCAAGAACCATTTTAACTCCTGCTTCAGTCGGCTGATAGATAAAATAGATTCTATGAATCCATAATTATGTGATGATTTGTTTGGTATAATTCATTATGGAGAGGCATTAAACCCCATTTTGCCTGAGCGTTACTCTAGTTGTATTTATCGGTGTGTCACAAGTTTTTTTTTTTATTAACGACATACGTAAAAAAAGCTAGATATCCACATTTAACCCTTTCCCAAACGACAAATTTTGGATTGGTCCAAATTGAAAGAGTTTGCAGACGACAATTTTAAATTTGATGAAAATGACAGAAAGTTCTCCAAAAGGGTAGAAAACACTGTGGGAAAAGGAGAAATTGCTCGTTACGAGCAATTTCTCCTTTTCCCACAGTGTTTTCAAAAGACTTGTACTACAGACACGTGAAGACCAGGGCTTGCTTGGGAAAGGGTTAAGGTATAGCAAATTTACAACAACAGCTCAGTAAATATTTTCTTAACGCTTATCTACACAATCCCGACTTTTAACGACCCTGAAGAAGAAGGATTTTGAAAACATTGTGGGAAAACGAGAAAATGCTGGTAACCAGCATTTTCTCCTGTTTCCACAATGTGTTCTACCCTGTCAAAGACAAGTTACATCATTTGAGTCACATTTTAATTGTCGTCTGCAAATGCTTTCAATTTGGACTAGTCTAGATTTTAGTCGTTTGGTAAAGTGTTAAATAGTCATGCATAAATATTTCAAAATATTTTTTTTTACTTATTCGATGCTATTATTTTGTATGTAGGTGTGTACTTGTAAATATGCAAATGAGCAGTGCTTTGTGAAAAGATGCTTAATGCATCTGCGAAAAGTATCGACCCAGGTCAGCCTGCGCAGTCCGCACAGGCTGACCTGGGTCGGAACTTTTCGCTATTTGTCAATTTTCTATATGTCAAAGGACCAGCCTAACTCATGATTTAGACAGCTGTTAGACAAAATGGATTTTATGGATCCATAATTATATCACGACTTGCTTGGTATCATCCATCACGGAGATGCATTAAGCCCCCTTTTGCCAGAGCACAGCCCAAATGCAAGTGAATATAATATCGCATACTTGAAAGTGGCAAGGGAAACAATCTTTTTACCGTGAAGACCCTTCTATTACCTCCCTTGTATTATTGTAGCCGTTATTGGTGTTGCGCTGGTAACAATCCCGAGTTCTTTAACTACCCCGAGAAAGAAGCCGTCTGGAAAGTAAAGAGAGAAAGGGAGAATGCTGGTAACAGGCATTTTCTCTATTTTCTCTCCACGTCTTCTACTATTTTGCAGCTTAATACCGTCATTCAAGCCATGTTTTAATTTTTGTATGCGAAATCATTCCTTTTTGGAACAGTCTAAAATTTTGTCGTTTGGTAAAGCGTTAACTATCTGTGACCCATTTTTTTTAATCGGAGTTTTGCCAGGAACAAAACCATAAATGTAGTAAATACGAAACCCGGTTTATTTTAATTTTCCTTTTCCCCCTCTTTCTATCCCAAATTTTCTCAGCGCAAAATGAATGTAAACACGTAACCCTTTCCCAAATGACAAATTTTGGACTGGTCCAAATTGAAAGAGTTTGCAGACGATAATTTCAAATTTGATGAAAATGGCAGAAAGTTCTCAAAAAGGGTAGAAAACACTGTGGAAAAAGGAGAAATTGCTCCTTACGAGCAATTTCTCCTTTTCCCACAGTGTTTTCAAAAGATTTGTACTGCAGACACGTGAAAACCAGGGCTTGTTTGGGAAAAGGTTAAAGGACCAGGAACAGCGGCTATCGGCTTTGGAAGACAATGTAGATAAAGATCAGACTAATGTAGAAGTATGTTAAACGAGAGTAAATGTGCATTTTGGCGAAAGTGTAGACATCATGAGTGTTATAGCAACACTTAAGGTGGCACACTACATGTTTTTTGCTACAATGAAAATACAGAGAAATTCACCAAATTTGATCCTCTGCCGTACTTTTATTAGCAAACCCCAGCTTTCCTATTTGTTCCTTTCAAATATACATGTATGTCCAGTAAGTTGCACATACAGCTAAAAAAAGTTGACACCTCATCTGATTGCGTTTTTGCTGTTTAACTTCAAATACAAGTTGTACCCTTGAAAACTCAAAGTGAGAAATTGCCCTTCCGGATGGTAGACCATGTTCCTTTGTGTGGGCATAGGCACAAAGTAGCTCCCAAAGAGATTAAGAAAAAAAAAACTTGCTCTCAGTTTCCACAGAAATCATCAAATCAACATCAGATACACATTTTATACCTGTCCTTTCATTTTCTTTGATAAAAACACTGCAGCAGAAGTGCTTACACTCAAATTTTTTAAACGGGACTAAATTTCTATAGGGGCTCAACAATTTGCATCGATATATACTAAGTTTCTTTTTCGTATTACATAAACCACACATCAAGAATGCACATTGAGTTTCATTTAACATGCATGCACATAATGGTAAACCGTGCACATTTTAGAGTGTTTAAACTTTTGGTATCATAAATACGATATTAAAGGGCCTGTGTAGATTTCTTGTCGTGGACCTAAACACTGATAAAAACAAAAGATATGAGTCATGCTCTGTGAAAAGGGGGCTTAATGCATCTGCCAACAGTATCGACCGCAATTCGGGCTGGCTGATCTGGCTGACACTTTTCGCTATCGGTCAATTTTTTGTATGTCCATGGATTAGTCTACCGCATGATTAAGTCAGTTGTTAAAAAATGTGGCTATTATGGATCCATATTTATGTGATGGCTTCATTGGTATAATGCATCACGGAGATGTATTAAGCCGCTTTTTGCTAGAGCATGGCTCAATTATATTTCCTAGCAAGCGTGAAGAAACTGGACCGTCACAGTAAAAAAGGTGCAATTTTGACGTTTAAAATCCAGGATTACATACAACAAAATTTAAGACTTGTCCAAATTGAAAGCACTTGCAGATGACAAATAAAATGTGACTCAGATGATGAAAATTGTCTTTGAAAGGGATGAAAACATTGTGGGAAAAGGAGAGAATGCTGTTCAATAGCATTTTCTTTGAAAAGCATTTTCCTCGTGGTCGTAAAACATGGGATTGCTTGGTACAGAGTTAAACAGGGGTTTTTTTTTTACTATTATTATTTTAATTATGATAAGAAACAAGCTAGTAACCTACGCATGATCAAGGAATGGAATAAAAATTATCCAAGATATTTCAAGACCTGGACATTGCTAAATTGCATAAGTTCTACGAATTTCTAAAATACTCTATCTTTCTTAGACTTAATATAGATTTAGACAATAATGTTATTTCTGATTATCTAAATAATTTCGCACTTAGAAAACGTTGAGAATTAGGCCATGAATGAGATCAAGAATGGTTTGTGAAAAGGGGTCCTGGGCTCAGATTCTCCAACCTGACAAATTATTCCATTCTGAGTCTACTTCTAGGATTAGAAAGAAATGCAATTTCTGGCTGGCTAAACCATTTCCACTTGCTTTACACAATGAAAAATTACGTTACTTTCAAAATTAGAATATTCTTGTGAATTAGACTAAGAATCTTATTAAGAATGGTTTGTGAATACAGGTCCTGGTCTGGTATAATAGGAGGCTATTTGAGAATATTATTTCCCAAGATTTAAATGCGAAGGACAAACTAAAGTAAAATGATAATGATCCTCATTATTAGCGCTCATTAAGTATCATTATCATCCAGGCGTTTATACTTTTTACCAGACGACACACGAATTAGATTGGTCAAATCTATTTTTAGCATAACGCCATTATATTGTGATTCCATTGACCAATCAGATTCGTGCACTATATTCTCTATGGTATTAAAATTTCCATTTCAGAGTGGGAAAAGAAAAACTTGTCTGTTTCCGAGGTTTCAGCCTTTATTAATCCTTTAGTATGAATCCATTTGTTCCGTTCTATTCACGACATTGAAGATACATGTAGGTTATAGCAGAACACAATAAAAGTACCTGCTTTGTCCGATGGAAGTTAGAAATATGTGAAAAACACTGAAAGTTGACTCTAGGTGGTGTTCGGTAGGTAATACATTCATTCATTCATTCATTCATTCATTCGGCAAATCAGCACAAGTAATGCTTTTGGCCATAACAATACATAATGAAAAATATGGCAAGAACATGAAAATTGAATGAAATATAGAAATATCATACAAAGGACTTAGAAAAGAAAGCGTTTAACGCTTCATAATATTTAAAACAGTGATGAAACATTCATTTCATAGTATGCAATGAAAAGGAAAATGCAAGTAACATTCAATACCGAGAGTACACTGGAGTTTATGTTTATGCTCAAATATATCATCAATGTTTAACCAATACAGTAGGACACATTGTCTTATGTAAATGAGCCATGCTCTGGCTTAACCCTATACCGCACAGTGCCACCTTTTAACGCCCCTGGGAAAGAAGCTTTTTGAAAACATTGTGGGAAAATGAGAAAATGCTGGTAACCAGCATTTTCTCCTTTTCCCACAATGTTTTCTACCCTATCAAAGAAAACTTGTACCATTTGAGCCACATTGAAATTGTCGTCTGCAAATGCTTTCAGTTTGGACAAGGCTAAAATTTTGTCATCTGGTAAAGGGTTAAGGGGGCTTAAAGCATCTCCGTGATGTATGGTACCAAGCAAGTCATCACGTGATCATGGATCCATTATATCTATTTTGTCTAACAACTGACTGAATCATGAGGTAGAATGGTCCTTTGACATACAGAAAATTGACCTATAAGGAAACGTTTCGACCCAGGTCAGCCTGCGCATGCTGACCTGAGTCGATTGTTTTCGCAGATGCATTAAGCACATTTTTCACAGCGCATGGCTCAAATACATGTATGTAATAAAGAGTGAAGCTTAGCAAAAACAAGTGTCGGTGAACCGCCCAAATTACACTTTTTTACTGCATGTTACCGTTCAATGTCTGTTTGCAAGAGAAAGTGTATTTTCAGTATTTATCAGTTTTTTTTTTCCCTTTGCTAGAAATTTTGCTGAACGAAAAGAAAACGAAATAGAACATATCCGTGTTGCTTTAACTCCGATGATCTTTTCGATCAAAACGATTTTTTCACAAAGTCTAGCCTTAATCCATAGGCTGCTAAACGTGGCTCGAGGACCTTTTGTGTACAGCGTAGATCAAAATCAGACTGCACAGAACGTGCAGTTTGATCTTGGATCTACACTGTCCGATAAGGAGATTTATTTCATGCTTTTCGGTAGTTTATCGGGAAATAACGGTGGATTATCGTTTGATAATTTCACCATTTTGACCAATGAATTTACCGACTGATAGAACTCGCCTGTATGGAAATACGGAGAGCTCCCATGTACTTCGCAAGTCCCAACAAAAAAGTGCCTAGAAGCATGGAATAAATAGAATTTATCTCGTGAACATCATGCGCCAATCGTGAAAAAATTACCGATGATGTTCGCTTGATGAAATAAATTTCGATCTTTCACCGAAAAAAAAAATGTATCCTCTAACTCTTTCCGCCAAAGATACCTTTAAAATAGCAGAATTTGGGTTTTTACTGTCGGCTAGAAAATTTCTTTTCCTTAGTTAGCAGGATAAGGATTATCCCTATCAATGTTGCCATTTCAAAGTTATTTTCTAGGGAAAATATCGCCTTATCGGCCAGTGTAAGTCCAAGATCAGACCGAAAGTTCTGTGCCGTCTGATCTTGATCTACACTGTCCGCAAAGGGTCCATGAGTCGCGTTTAGCAGCCTAAGTTATCCTTAAATAAATCGAATTTGTTTAGTCTGCAGCAAAACAGTTATATCTCACAAATCACGTTAAAACTTTTCGTGCACGGTTCATCTACCCAGCCATATTCATACGGATGCCACAGTGCGGCACAATTGGCAGATTTCCCTTGATTTGGATCCGCCTTTTTCCAGTCTTTGTAAGATGGCAAATTCCCGGAACTAAGCCACACCCACTTGCCTTCAACTGCCTCATCGTTTAGACCAAACCACCAATTTTCAGCTATAAAAAATGCGACATTTTTGTCACAGTACAGGTCTTCAGTTTCCCTAAACCCTGTACCAAACAATCCCGTGATTTAACTACCCTGAAGAAGAAGCCTTTTGGGGAAAAAAAAAGAGAAAAAATGTAAGAAAGAGAGAAAATGCTGGTGATCAGCATTCTTTCCTTTTCCCCTTGTTGTTTTTACCATTTACCGAACAGCAAACTTTTACCCTCGTCCAAATTCAATAGATTTGCAGACAACAAATCTAATGTAGCTTGAATGATGATTCTGTCTTTGGCTGGGTAGAAAACATTGCGGTAAAATCAGAAAATGCTGGTTACCAGCATTTTCTCCTTTTCCCACAATTTTTCAAAGGCAGTCATTCTCGGAGTAGTTAAAATTGGGGATTGTGTGGTAAAGGGTCAAAGATAGAAATCAAACCCTTGGGTTACTTTCAATTTATCTTCTGAAATGCTTTCAATTTGAACAAATCTAGAATTTTGTCGCTTTGTTAAGGAATTAATTTTCTGCTCTGAGATAATTTAGATTGATGAAGATAAGATAAAGCCAAGGTGACGTATTTCGTTCTTTCGGTTTCCTTGTTCCGGAAAAAGAAAACCTATTTGAACTGATTTAACCCCTTCTGCACCATAGGCGAAAACAGGAACTTTTGCGGACGGCATAGATCAATGATCAGACTGCACAGAACGCAGTCTGGTCTTTGATGTATATACCTACCACCTGCTTCTTTATTCAGGCATATGCAATAAAAATGAGCCATGCTCTGGCAAAAGGGGGCTTAACGCATCTCCGTGATGCATGGTAGCAAATAACCCATCACATACGTATGGATCCATTATACCCATTTACTTCAACAACCGACTTAATCATGAGGCAGACTGGTCCTTGGACATACATAAAGTTGACAAATAGCGAAAAGTTTCGGCCCAGGTCAGCCTGCGCGGACTGCGCAGGCTGATCTGGGTCGATACTTTTTGCAGATGCAATAAACCCCCTTTTCACAGAGCGTGGTTGAAGTCTTTCAGAGTTTCTGCGGTTTGTATGTACAGTCGTTGAAAGATATTGAGTTTACTTTTTTGCCACTGAGTTCTCCTTTGCCATACAATCCAACCTTTTAACGACCTGAGTAAAGGGCCTTTGAAAATATTGTGGGGAAAAGGAGAAACATGTTGGTAACCGACCTTTTCTCCTTTTCCCACAATGTTTTCTGGTCATTTAGAGACAAATCCCATCACCAGAGTTGAATTCAATGTTTCGTCTGCAAATGATCTTAATTTGGACGAGTCTAAAAGTTTATCGTTTGGGAAGGAGTTCACCCTTTACCAGGCAATCCCGAGTTTCAACGACCCTGAGGAAGTAGGCTTTTGATTATGTCGTGGGAAAAGGAAAAAAATGCTAATAACCAGAATTTTCTCCTTTTCCCGCAATGTTTTCTACAGTTTTATAAACAGAAATCACCCTTTATGCTACATTTTATTTGTCGCCAGTAGTAGGTGTTTTGTTTGTTTGAAAACATTCCGTCTCATACCGTCTCATACTAAGATATCAACGTCCAAACCCATCCCAATGCATTAATGAGTTGATTGAAGCGATATTCGATTAAAGCAATATTCGATTGAAGTGATATTCGATTAAAGCAATATTCGATTAAAGCGATATTCAACTGAAGCAATAATCGATTGACTGTGGCAGTGGTTAGATAAAAATTTTCTAAAAAAAAAAAAATTTACCTTTAAACCGCTTTAACCCATTTCCCACTTACTTGCTTTAAACCGCTTTAACATCATACTTTGCTTTGCTTCATAAGTCTCCTCTAACAGCTAACCAACAAACCCATCAGCCAGACAAACCCATCAGCCAGACAATCGCTTAACCTTTTTCCTCCTCCATCAACCAACGTGTTATGCAATGGCTAACCGGTTTATGAGTTAGTGGGCGGGCTTTTAAGATGATGATAAAAATTGATTTAAGTAAAAATTTATGAAGATGAAAAACAAAATGGAAGAAGAAAAAATTAAAAGGTATCTACCACCAATAAAATATCCAATTACTCATTACCCACAAAAATATATTCCATTTAAATTAAGAATGGAGGATTTTTTATGTTTTGACTGGCAATTAAAAGAAGTTTCCAATCTTAAAGAAAAATATGAAAAATTAAAAAGAGGAATAAACTATAATACAGGTAAAAAAATACAATATGGAAAAGAAACCTATATTAAACTTTTACAAGAATTAAAAAATTATGTTCTTTTACTTAACACAAAAGAAAAATATAGAAATACTTTAACAAAAGAAGATTTAGAGGCAATTGAAAAAATAAA
Source organism: Tridacna gigas (assembly GCA_945859785.2). Lineage (NCBI taxonomy): Eukaryota > Metazoa > Mollusca > Bivalvia > Cardiida > Cardiidae > Tridacna > Tridacna gigas. The sequence goes on from OX244028.2 coordinate 24,690,475, forward strand.
TGAAGAAGTAAACATCATTAATAACTTAATATTAGATTATAATGAAAGAAGAAGTGAGCTAAGTATAAAAATGAATGAATTACTAAATTGGAGAGAATATACAATTTTTGAAAATAAAAAATATGGGCTTCATAACCATTTATATAATAATAGCATTCATCATGAAAATGATTGTTTAGGTAGATTTGAAAGAAAACTAGAAAAAAATCTATCATTTAATAATATAATGAATTATATTACAGGAAGAAATATTGATGAAAACTATGTTTTAGAATGTACAACGTGTGGTAAAATTAAAAAGACAACAGTAAACGAAAATTTATAATTTTTATTTGTTTTTAACACAAATAAAAATTTATTTTTTGTATTCCTCTATCCTATGATGTCCCCAAGCAAGTGTATGAATTCCATCAGGTAAAATAAACCTTTTGTCATCATTTGCACTTAATGCTATTTTATTAATTTCTTCTGTATAAATTTGATGCTTATAACTTCTTATATTTGTCATAGTTTTGTGTTGAATATCATTTTTTTCTAAACAATTTAGATAATCCTGGTGTGTTATAGTTTTCTTAATTATATTTTTCTTAATCCCCTTACATTTTTTACTTTCATCCTTATTTTCTCTTTCACATTCTTCACATGTTCTACTATTTTTAATGCTTTTTGTTATCTTTCCACATTCAACACAATACTCTTCATCACCCATTTTAATACTGTACATTTTTGGTTTTAAACCAACACATTCTTCTATTTCCTCCCCATTTGTTTCATCCTTAAACATGCCAATTACCTTTTTATTTATACCAACTGGAATGCCTGAAGGATGTCCCTCTTTTGGATAGCCACTTGTATCAAACTTTTCTTTAACATCATCTGAAATATCTTTATAAAAATCTTCTGTTTTAATTTCATACAATAAACTATCTGTATCAGTAAGTCCTAAAGTTGCTCTATCTCCATATTTTGCTTTAATATAATTATAATGAAAATCATACATCAAAGTTTTACTTAACTCAAGAATAGAAAACCCTAAATAAATAGGTTTGTCAAATTTTATTTGTGTTTTTCCCATATGAATGCTTATCAAATTTTCATTAAATATTTCTAAATACTTAAAGTTTGGTTTGTTTACGAATTTTCTTGCTGATTCCCTACTTCTAACAAGCTTAACATTTACCCTTTTTCTTATATTTTCCATAGTTTTACCAAATACTGAATTATTCATTAACTTATAAAAATCCTTTTCAAAATCATTTTTTGCATCAGCTCTTAACCGTGTGTTTAAATAAATGTATGGTTTTAACCAATCACTCTCTTTAAACTTAATTCCGCTATGTATCTTTTTCAATTTTAAACCAAGACTTAAACACTGTTCTAAACATTTATAATGTATGATATAATTCTTTTTATTATATAAATTTGGTATTAGTTTTTCAACTCTATTAACTTTAATTTTCTCTGCAGCAAGAGGAAGCTCATTAAAATAATCATGCTGTTCTTTAGGAACATCTAAATCAACTTCTAAAAAACAGGGGTGACGTTCCCAGTTGTTTAATTCCTTTTCTGTCATCCATTTAAATTTGCCAATTGGAAGCTTTTGACTCATTGCCCAACCATACAAGTTATTTGCATCTAAATATTCACAAAATACTGAAGGTTTTTGTGAATTATACTTTTTACCTAAATATTTATTATTAGCTTTAATATGTCTTTTAACAATCATTGAAATCCCACATCTAATCCCCCTTTCAATAAATTGGATTATGTCTTTATCTTCAATCAGTTTTAACTTAACACTGGTTAACTTTAATGCAGCATCCCAAGCTAAACCAGGTGCAGTAAAATACCAGGCAGGGTCTAATTTATAAACGTTAAAACAAACTTCTCTAAAACTTTCAAACACATCAGCTAAAAGAAGAACATCCGTTTTTAAATATAAATCATGATATTCACCAAGAGTTTTAATTTTAAATGTTTTCCATACCTTTTTTGCATGTTCATAATCTTTTTTTGTAATTCCCTCCCCAGCAAGTTTTGAATAAAATGCTTCTATTGGTGGCAATTGTGTTTCATTTAACCTTTCTAAAGAATCAATATATTCATATGGATAGACGCCCTTTCTACGAAGAAGAACAAACTCTTCTTCTTTTGGAAATTTACTTTTTAAGTTTTTGAATTGATAATCTTTTAAATTTTCTGCTAGTTTTGCTAAACTACTGTCCATAAATTTAAAACTATCTAAAAACCTAATATCCTTATAAATATCTTTACTTTTCCACTGACCTAAAAAAGTCTTTTTTGTAAAGCTTATATATTTTTCCTCGTTATTTGGAATTACATTAATTTCCCCCTCACTAACACCAAGATTTTTAACAAACAAATGCGTATCATATCCAGACAAATTATGAAAGAAAACAGGGAGAAAGTTTGGTTTACGAAATTTAAGATAACATTTATTATGTGCTGCTCCTCTATATATACCACTAAAATAACAATGGTCTCTTACTTTTTTATCTTTTTTCTTTTCTTTTTCTTCCCTTTCTTTTAGTTCGTCTTCTTCATTGCTTTCCTCTTCTTCATCACTTTCTTCTTCCATTTCAAACTTCTTATTACAAAGATAGCAAGTATCTGCTTTATTAAATTTTTTTGTATCCTCTGCGGTAAGTATCATACCTTTTTTTGGTAATTTAAAAATCTTGCTGGTCAGACTTTCTATTTCTTCCACAAACTTTTCCTCCGCATTTTCCCCTCGATATAGTAACAATCTAGACTTAAAAACATTTTCATCAAAACTTTTTTAAAAAGAAAGCATAACCTGTTGGGACATGCAACTTTTACTTGGGTCTGGTTTTGCATGTTGTATTGGTACAAGCATCGTTTCAAAATCGCCATAAACAACAAAAGGATGCCATTGTGTTTTAACCCAGTTTTTAAACATTAGTGTACACTGGTTTTTTGAAGGCATTTTAATTCTTACAGCATCTTCTTCATAGCAATATACTCTATGATTTTCCAAAATGCTTTCACTCGTAAAATGACCTAAACAACTCCAACAAAAAAATATTTTATTTGTATTTTTTGTTATTTTTGCTCTTAATAGTGCACTTGGGTTTTTTACCCAAACATAATGACTATTTTCATCTTCATCTTTTATTAACAAAAGAACAACTAAATGTTTTCTATCAAAAGTTTCTTTTCTTTGCCTTCTAAGGGGATATAATCCATCTTTCTCATCATAACCTATAACAACGACAGAAAAATCTGGATTTTGATTTTCAAATTTATTAATATCAGATAACTTAACAGGACATTCTATTTCCTTCATATTTAATTCTTGGATTTGTTCTTTTAATTTTTTATCAGGTATTTGTGGATTTTCTTTTTTTGGATATGCTACCCTCATAACACAATATAAAAAACAGTTATGGTCTTCTTTGTTTTGAATATTAACAAGTCCATTTCTGTTATTTGCTCTTTTTAATCCTTCTGGTAAAGGCATCCATGAACCTGCAAGCCCCTCCCATGATTGTCTATTTTCTACAACATGCAATGTTAAGCTTTTAACCTTTTCAAATTTCCAACCGGTTCCCTTTACTAAAAAAATTTCGAAATTTCTCATAATTCGTTCTACCATTTTATCATATATTTCATTTACATCACTTTCCCTTGATATAATTTCATGACTTGAAGAAAGAATAGCTTCTGTATATTCAACACCATTTGATGTTCTCCTTGAAAATTTACATAAAAGTACTAGCTTTACCTTTGTATTTCTATGGGTTCTTAAAAATCTTACTATGCTTTCTTTACTTACTTCTAAAAAATTATCTGCTCCCCATCCTCCCACTCCATCTATAACATGCTGTGTTGCAAATTCTCTTAATGCTGACGCTTCTTGCCTTAATACGGTGTTTGGCATTTCTCTTCTTGGTAAGTCTTCTTCTACATTTTCTAAAACTTCATTTAAAACTTGCGGAATCTGCTCTTCTGGAACATTACCAGTCATCCAATTAGTAAAATTTCTTACTCTTCTTCTAACACTCTGAGGAATTACTGCTGAGGCAGCCCTTTGTGCACCACTATATAAATTAGATGCAATTGATTGACCAACATCTGTTAATCTATTGATAAATCTTCGTGAAAAAGAATTCATCGCTTTTTTAAATATAAAAATCTTTCCTTAAGTCAAATTTTATTATTTTTTTAAAAATAATAAAATTAAAGAATGTCAATTTTATATTTACCATTCCATACTCTACCATTCCAGTTTTCAATCGTTTGTGGGCATCGGTCAATATACTTACTAGCCTTATAAATTGATGGAAACTCTTTTACTTCTTCAGTTTCAACATCTTTTAATACAACCTTTTTTGGGTTTTTAGCAATATCCTTTAATCTTTCATAATTTGGAATTTTTTTTAAATATTTTTTTTCTTCCTCTTCAGGATACAATCCATGCTCTTTTAACACATCAATATACTTTTTCTTGTTCCAATAGGAATACCACTTAATATTGTTATCTGTTAATATCTTTTTAAAATCAGCAACCTTTTTCATTTTTATTTAAGTAAAAATTTACTTAATATACTACACTCATTTTATTTCCATCACTCTGAAAGTTAATTAACCTATCACTAAGTAAAACCGCATATGCTACAGTATTTGCTGCAGCAGCTGCACCAAATGTTGCTTTAACATGTATATCAGTAACAGAATACTTAAGCCTTTCACTTTGTTTTGATAAATCAAACACAAACAAAGGAAAAAGAGTTTTAAAATCTGATGGGGTAATATTAGGATTTGATACTAATTCATCCATTTTAAAAAACTTTTTTCTAAACATAGATGCCTCTCCATATATTCTACTAAAATGATTTTCAGCAAAATTTATATCATGGTCAATAGTGGATATTTTTTAGAACCTAACATTACATAAATATTTTTTACACTTAAGTGGTTAAATATGGCTGGGTTTGTTATTTGGTTATTACTTTTATCAGTTTGAAAACCAACAATTAAGAAACGTGGCACCTCAGGAGATGATTTAGATGATAGCCTCCAGGTAAAACCAGTTGCTTGAGGAACAGCAATACTATCACTCTGTATCATCCTATAACCAACTGGGAATTTTTCTTTCTTTTCAATAAATCTAAAAAGTTCCAACTTGTTACCATCTTCTGGTGTTACATGTGGCATAAACCAAGATACTTTACTTAATACAACTTTACCAGCATTTACACCACCAGCTCTATAAATTGCATCATTATTATCATTTCTTGTTAAGGTTAGTGTATGTTTCATACCATATAAAACTTTGTTGTAATCTTCACAAAAACGAAATATGTGACTCAATGGTATTTTAAAGCTAAATGTTCCTATTGGGATTGAACTAAAAATATAATCTCTTCTTATAATAAAACCGGATCTTTCACCTCTTACTGCTACTTGTGTATCCTTATACCACAACTGGTTTAACCCTTGCGATTTAGAAAAGTCATCTGGGTATTTTAACAGACCTAGCATTGTTGTAGTCTGTCCAGGATAATTAATGCTTTCTATCTCTTGCCCACTAAGTTGATATCTTATATTTTTAAACAAATACATTAAACCATTATTTGTTAAGGTAATATTATTATCTACTGCATATTCAAAGTGTCCAGCACCATCAGCAACAGTTCTTTCTAATTTTCCCTCAACTTGTAAATAACTTTCTGAAGGATGATAAAAAATATCTTGAGTTTCAATATCAATCCTGATATTTCCTCCAGGGTTGTTTAGATTGGTTCCTGTAATAGGTAAATATTCATAGTATTCATATTCATCAATACTATCATCTTTTAAAATCGGTGCATTAATATTTAAAATATCCATTTTATTATATACAATTATAATTTTTAAGTCAAAATTATAATTGTGTTTTGTTTTAGTGTTCAAGCCATAGTTGAGGGAATGACTTGTTTTCATCATTTACATACACACCCTTGAGTTTAATATTTTTTAGTTTTTCTATTGTTTGGTTTTTTCTTATTTTAGGATATACTCTATTTCCATAAAGAATGGTTACCTTAGGTATATCATTTTTTTCTAGATATTGATTTACATCTTCTTCAAATTCCTTAATGATATCAGCTTTTTCAGGTGATAATTTTAAAACAACTTTATTATAATCATATTCTGTATTACTACAATCTAATACTTCACATTCATCATCAAGTTTTTGATTACCATAAAGGATACTAACCCTTTTTGAATTGTATTTTTCATAAAGTCTTAAATTAAATTTTAGCTTTGACATTCTTTTTATTTAATGAAATAATTTACTTAACTTAAATTTCATAATACTTTAACTCCACCGCCCTTTCTATTTAATTTCTTAACTAAATCTTGTATAGCAATGGCACTACCATCTATTAAAGCATTAATATTTTGCGTTGCAGGTTGTGTTGTTGTAGTAGGCTTTTGAGTATATTTTTCTATAATCTTTTTAGATTTTGGTGTTAAAGCCTTTTGAACTAACTTTTTACCTGCATCAACCGCGGCACTCTTCCCAACCTCTAACGCTTTCTTTGCTCCTTCCTTAGCTACACTCTTACCAACATCAACTGCTGAAGATGCAATTTGTTTAGCTGCACTGCTTGTAAATAGTCTTGTAAGAAAATTAGCTAAAGTATCAAATATCCCCGCTCCTCCATACGCATAATTTCTTTTAAATCCTCTCTTTTGTGATGTAATCATTTTATAGTATAGACATTAATTTTTTATAAGTTTTTGTATTTAATACATGTTGTCTTTTTAATTCATCACAAATACTTATCAACTCATTTCTTACACCTGTATTACCAGCTCCTTTACTTGCCATTAAGAGGTCTAATCTTTCTAATAGTGCGTTAGGGTCAGATGGGATTACAGTAATTCCTCTTCCTCTTTTAATCATATCCCAAATTTCATCAAGTATATTTTTCCACTTAGGCATCCCTCTAGCAGATTTATGTCTAGTTTCTAATGGGTCGTTTTTGTGATAAAGAGCATTGGTTTTTATCATTATGTCCCTATAAAAATTTAAATCGTCGTTATCATATTTTGTTCTGTCTGGGTCTTTAGCAATAATTAATTCCCACAAACCAGATGTACCAGTATCATATTCTATTCCATCAATCACAATAACGTCACCAGCAATAAAAACTTTTTTATCACCAATATATAAACCATCATCTTCGGCATATAACCCAAACGTTGTATCAACTTTATCTTTATCATCAAATCTTCTTAACTGTTTTTTTGCAATTTCTCCAAGAAAATTTGGTCTCGTTAAACCTTTTTCATCACTTTCTGTTAATATATCACCTATTTCATCAGTATCTAATTTTTCAAAATCATATGCTAATATGGAAGGAAAACCTTTTAAATTAATAATATTTTCCATTTTTCTTATTCCTTTTTTAATAGGGCCTAGTTCTCCTGTAATATCCATTGATGTTTGTTTTTGTGCTTCTGTAACAGGTTTAAAAAACCTTGAAAGTTGTTCTTCATATCTTCGTCTTCCTGTTCTCTCTGCAAGATTACTATCTTTTATTCTTTTCTTCAAATCAATCAATTCTTTTACTGTTTGTTCCCTTTTTAAAGGATCAACTATCTTTAAAAACGACATTTTTTTAAAGTAATTAATTTTTTAATTAGTATTATCTATCTCACATGTGCAAGAACACTTAAACTTGGGTGGTTTTAGTTTTATTCTTAATGGCTTCCATTGTGTCTTTCTACTAGTCTCCTGAATTCCTCCCGTGCTTCTATTCTCCCCTTCTCTATTAAACTCTCCGATTCCTCTAGCTTGCTTTTTTTCTTTGTTTTACTTCTAATTTCTTCCTTCATTTGTTTGTATTTTTCCAATTCATCCATAATTAAAGTAAATTCTGAATGGTCAATTTCATTGTCTGTTATTGCTTTTGATATATGTGTAAGTAGTGTATTTAACTTTGAATCTGCTAACATTTTAATCTGAAGATGTTTTTCACTTTTTGTTCTGCTTCTTCTAACCAAAAACTTGCCTACTAATGCTACTAACCCAACAGCTAAAGCACATCCTTCTAAGGCTATCGTTGCAGGTATCGCTACCACAGTTGAGAGTAAAGCAATTCCGCCTGCTCCTGCACCTAATGCTATAACAGTCAGTCCAGCTTCAACATTATCTACTGTTTTACTAATCTTTAAATACTTTTTACTTAACTGTTCTCTAACCTTAACTTCATCTTCTAGAAAAGTCTGAATTTCTGATATCTTTTGTAGTCTAAAGGATTGACCATTGTCCCCTGTTGTTAATAGTGTTGGTGCATTTGGTATATTACGTGCTTCTGGTAAATCTGGATAAATCTTTTCTTTTAGTTCCATTTATTAATTACAACTTATTTTTTAAATAGAATAGTAAAGACGACACAAAAAGGTGTTTTCCTCTATTTTTTTTATTTTATCAGAGTTGTTTGTAATTGTTGTAACCATGTCATCCACTTCTTCTAATGTAACTTCATTTGTTATAGATATCTGTTTAAGTTTTAAAGCATAAGATAGAGAAATTAAAACAAAACCTTTACTCATATTAAAACCCATACCTAAAGCTATAGTTCTTGTTTTTCCTCCTTCTAATACTAATGGTTGTTGAGTATAAATATCCCATGTAACAGGATTAACTTTTTTAGCTGGATACTTCTACAGGCTTCCAAAAAATAGTTTTTGGTTGAACTATTTTATGTTTTCCATTTCCAAATTTATGTATATTCATGTTTTTTTTAATTTACAATATCGCTCCTAATATAGGAATATTAGCAAATGGACTATTAGGCCCTAAAAGAAGACATTTTCCATCATAAATTTTTGACCCTTGTTTTAAATACAATCCATCACCAACGGAACTCAATCCTTTACCTTTTGCTGGACCAAGATATAAACCTTTTCCATCAGTTTCTACTTGGCATACACAACCACCTTTCTTAAGATATAATCCGTTACCCATTGCTTTTTGAACTCCTGAAGAGGCTAAACCAGATAGTGCACCAACTCCTAAAGCTGGTAAAACAGTCCTTGCTAATGCTGGTAATGCTGCTGATGCTAATCCTGCCAACATTCCAAGAAAACCACCTTCTACCTACATGTTATGTTTAAGTTGTTTAGTTGACATTCTAAACGTTGCCCCCCTACCAGCTTTATAAGCTTTTGTAAGTTTATTTACTTGTGATTTGGTTAATGCTATTACATCATTACCATGTATATCTTCATGTTTTAAACGAATACTTGCTGGACTTTTGTTTTTAAAAGAATGTAAATTTTTTTCCTTTTGTCCATCTGATATATTTATTTTTGCGTTAATATAGTTTGTCATTTTTTATATTTATCTTGCTTCTCTTATATGAAATCTAATTGTTAAATTTTCCCCTCTTAGATTAAGTAGTGTTCCATCTTGATCTGTAATTGATACATTAAGATTATGTATTTCATTTAATGTTAATGGAAGGTAAACTAGATTAACAGGATTTTCTATTATTTTATACCCTGGTGATACATTAGGAAAAAAACTATAAATTGTATTTTTTTGTGAACCATTAACATAACTACCTGAAATTAAATCTATATTAACTAGCAAACTATTAATACTAAGAATATTTACTACATTTTCTGATTCATGAAATCCTTGTTCATATTTAGCACGAGTGAAACCTAATACTTTTGCAATAGAATTTTGTTGGTTAAAATCTACCTGATAACCATTTTCTAAAAAAATAACAGACTTTAAAGTATTAGTATTTGCTGAGATGTTAATATAATATTCTTCATTAACTGCATCATAATGACCTTTTTTTCTCATTTCTTGTTGAATTACATCATTAATATCAACTAAATCATAACTTCCTTCAGGTATTTTTATTTTTACCCATGTTGTACCATTGTCTGGTGAATAAACAAAAATGTTATTGCTTGCATCAATATTAGGAAATGAATAATAAGTTTCAAGGTTAACTAATGCTATTTCATATTCTTTATCCTTTTCTAATAGAAGTGGAGGAGTAAATCTTGTTTTAAACTCTGTTTTGTTGTTGCTTACGATAATTTGAAATGATGTTTTATGGTCAGTGTTTTTTACTATCTTTTCAAGTAATTCTGCTTCCATTTTTATATTTAGTAAAAATATATTTTAAAACAAATATATTTTTAATAGTAATCTTTGTAATCTCGCGGTATATAAAAGTTATCAAAACCACATCTATATTTTCCATCATTACGGTTCTTAGTTAATTCAATCACAACAAAACCATGAGGTCTTTCCCAACAGTTTTTACAAAAATTGATAAACTCTGTTTTTGTCATATCATCCCCTACATGGTCACTATAAATATGATTAAGATTTTTTAAGTCTTGTCTAAACAAGCATATTAAGTTAGCATTTTCTCTAATAGTTTGACGGGGTAATCTAAAATAATTTTGTGCTAGATAAAAACAATCAGCATTACTATGTCTACCCCTTACATAATAGTTTTCACACTTGTTTTGCCTTTCTAAAAGTAAGTCATCAAATATCATTAAGTTTTTATTTGACGCATTTAAATCTCTTGGGTCAGGAACATCACTAGCATATTCAAAAATTCACAATTGATATCAGATTTTTCCTTAATTGTTTTTGCCCATTCTTCAACTAATGCAGTAGGTGAAATATCTCGGTTTTGAACTTCATCTTTAAGTGAAAACAACCTTAATATGTATTCTTTTGGTATTTTTTCTTCAAAGGCTTTTTTAAGTATACGATATTCTGGTTGAAATAAACTTTTACCAAAAACGTATAAGTTGCCATAATCTAACCAATCAGGTCTTAACAAAAGATTAAGTAAAAGTGTAGTTTTACCACATCCTGATTTACCTACTATTAAACCTCTGATACTCCTTGGTAAAAGGGGATGGTTAAATCTTTTTGCTAACGCTTCATTCCAAGATAAATTAACAATATCCATTTTATATTAAAAATTTTATTTTAATATAAAAAATGTATTGTGTTAAATGTAAAAAGAAAACTGATACTACTGATATAGAATATGTGGTAAGTAAAAATGGTAAAAATATGATGCGAGGAAAATGTGTTAATTGTGGAACAACGAAAACACAATTTATTAAACAAACGGTAGGAGGATCATTGTTAAACAAAGTAATCAATAACTTACCTGTTGAAATGCATTTACCTGGTCATAATTTTACTGGCCCTGGTACTAAGTTAAAAAGAAGATTAAATCCTGATTTAACGCCTAAAGAATGGTCGAAACCTGTAAATCGTGTTGATAAAGCAGCATATCATCATGATATCTGTTATCTTAAGCATAATGATACTAAAACACGTAATGATGTGTGTGATGCAAATATGCTTAAAGAGTTAAAGGGAATCTATAATCCAACTATTAAGGAAAGAATGGAAAGAGGATTAGTTTCTTCATTGATAGGAACCAAGAAATGATTTGGTATGGGAATGAGTAAAAAAAAAATTTAGAAAATATAGCGCTAGCAGAAGAATTACATAAACCTGTAAAAAGAAAATTTAAGAAAAGGAGAGTTAGAGTAAATGGTATTGATAGGATATGGGCTGCAGATTTAGTAGATATGCAAGCATTTTCTAAACTTAATCATGGTGTAAAATATCTTCTTGCTGTCATTGACATCTTTTCAAAATATGGCTATCTTATCCCCTTAAAAGATAAAACAGGAAAATCTGTTTCTATTGCACTAAAGAGTATTTTTAAGGAAAGAAAACCTGAGAAAATATGGGTGGATAAAGGTAAAGAGTTTTATAACAAATATGTTAAAGATTTGGTTGAATTGTATTCTACTGAAAATGAGGAAAAATCAAGCGTTGTTGAGAGATGGATTAGAACAATGAAAGAAAAAATGTGGAAGTATTTCTCTGCTCACTCAACAAATGTTTATATTGATGTATTACAAGACCTTGTTAAAGAATATAACAACACGAGACATTCTTCTATTAAGATGACTCCAACTGAAGCAAGTAAAAAGAAGAATGAAAATAAAGTTTGGATAACATTGTATCCTGATTATAATCAAGTAAGGGACGATATCAAACCAAAGTTTTCTGTTGGAGATAAAGTAAGGATAAGTAAAAAGAAAAAGACTTTTGAAAAAGGTTATACCACAAGATGGACTGAAGAGGTTTTTACAGTTTCAGAAGTAAAACATACATCACCTATAACATATAAGATTGAAGATTTAAATGGTGAAGAAATAAAAGGTTCTTTTTATGAACCTGAACTACAAAAAACAAAACAAGAGGTGTATAGGATAGAAAAGGTTATTAAAAAGGGAAAAAAGAAATCTCTTGTAAAGTGGAAAGGTTATTCTGATGAGTTTAATTCATGGGTTGATAATAGTGCTATTGTAAATATTTAAATATATAAAAATGAAAAATATTTTAATTGATAATATAACTTTACCAAATAAACCTTTAAGCAATTTTGAACTTGAGGATGCCGCAAAAAAATTAAAAATAAAAAAATTTAGAGGAATATTTTTACGTAACACTTTACCAAAAAAGTGTAGAATAAAGGAATGTGGTATATTAAACCTTGATGAAGCTGGTGGACCTGGTACTCATTGGGTTGCGTGGTTTAAGGATGGAAAGAAAAAAAATTTATTTTGATAGTTATGGTATACAACCACCTCTTGAAATTATAGATTATTTAAAAAGTCCAATACACTACAATACAGACCAATTACAACAAGCAGGTCAAGTATTTTGTGGTCATTTATGTTTGTATATTCTTAAAGAGTTGGGTTTAGGTAATAAATTTCAAAATATTTTAAATAAACTTTTTTAGCAATATTTAAAAATGCCTGTTGATAAATTTGGAAGAATGGATGAAGTTAAAACAAGTGGTGATGGTGTTTCACTTGCTTACATAAGTAATAATTTTTTACGTAAAGATGGAACAACTCCCGTTGCTGGTTCCATAAATATGAATGGAAACACGCTAACGAGGGTTAGTAATCCAGTAAATCCACAAGATGTCGCAACTAAGAGTTATGTTGATGCCAACGCAGGGCTGTTAGATGAAAATGGAGGATACCATATGACAGGGTATTTAAACATGGGTTTTAATAAAATAAAAAATATAGCTGACCCTGAGGAACCGAGTGAAGCTGCTAATAAAAAATATGTTGATAATAGTGGCAGAGCAATAGTTCAACAACAAGATGGTACTTTTTCTGCTGTTGCAAATATAAATATGCAAGGGTATTCTTTAACAAATGTTATAGACCCTGCAGAACCACAAGATGTTGCAACTAAAAGATATGTAGATGTTGCTAATCGAGCCTTTGTTTATGGTCCTGGTGGTTATATAGCAGGTGGAGACGTTTCTATGGGTGGAAGGAGAATTGACAACGTTGGAACACCTATAGAAGATAGACAAGCAGTAAATAAATTTTATGTAGATGCTGTTGTTGAGGTAGCTACTGCAGGTGATAGGGCTTTAACAAAAAACCAAGATGGGTCTTTTTCAACAGCTGGTAGAATAGTTATGAATGGACACTCAATTACTGGTTTGCCAAATCCTATAGATCGTGATGCTGCTGCTAAAAAAAATTATGTTGATAATGGTGGTGCTATTGTAAAAAATCCTGATGGTAGTTTTACAGCAATATCTGATGTAGATTTCCAAGGTTTTTCTATAAAAAATGCTGGGGCACCTGTAGAAGAAAGAGATTTAGCAACAAAATCCTATGTGGATAAAAAAGTATCACTTCCTAAACCTATTATAAGCGTGTGTGCTGAGGAACAAGGTGCATTAACAGATGGTCTTTATGAGTTTTCCTTTGGTAATGGAAACACGGGAAGGAGTCATGCAATAGGAGGTTATTGTTTGGCTGCCCCTGGTAGAATTACAAGGGGGTCTTTAATGCTTGTTAAAGGTCAAAGGTTTTTGCAAGAAGAGGCAAAAGTTAATTTAGTGGTAAATAGGGTTGAACAGGTTGATTACTCCATAATAAAAAGTGCTAACGAAAAATGTGGTTGTGTAGTTTTTCCTCAACCTTTAGAAGTAAATCAATGTGATGTTATAAACTTTATAACAAGGTCAAATAATCCAGATACAAAATTTGCATATTTAACAATATTGATAGAGTTGGACTTGTAAAAATATTTAACCTGGTAAAAGGGTTAAATATTTAATTTACTTCTACTTCTTGTATAATATTACAAAACCCATAATTTTTTAAAAATTCTTCTTCTTTCATTCTTAACAAATCCTTTAAAATGTGTGGTTTTTCTCCTGTTCTGTTCTTTTCATTTTCCAAGCAAAAATAAACCTCTACATTTGGAAAATAGAAAAAACTTAAAATTCTATCAAGAGCATCTATTTTAAATAGTATATCATCTGTTTTTCCATCAAAATAAAAAATATCATCATATCTATATATGTAAACTTCTGACACAACAACACAAGACACATAAAAATTAAATTTTTCGTTTTCTTGTTTCTTTTGCTCCATTCATAATATAGAAAGGGTTTAAAACGTTTTAAATATGTGATGGGCTCCGTGTATTTAATATACTTGTTAGGCTTGCAAGGAGCAAATTTAAATTTCATCTTAGTAAAAAAAATCACCTGCTGTTTTTTCTTCTTTCTTTGTATGATTCAACTGATTTTTTAAAACAGTATTAAGCTGATTTATAAAATTTAAACTCATTTTATAAATCAAATTTTTAACTTAATTTAAAAAAATCTATTTTCTAAAATATTGGACGGATGTTAACATTAACAGTCTTACACACGGGGCACTTACCATTAATATAGTTCTTAAAGCAGGTAACACACATACATATATGACCACAATTACAAAACATAACATTAGGGTGATTGTTTAAACAAATCACACAATCATCAGATTTAAAAGATTTAAATTGATTGATGATAGCCTCTCTGGTTTCATTAATATCTTCTATTTCTTCATTTTCTAATTCTATTTCTGTATTTTGACTTAAATAAGCTTCTTCATCATTGTCGTTTTCTGTTTCATATATATAATCATAAATAAATCTGGCTCCTTCAATCACGGTCCCATATGGGCAAAAATATATTATAAAATTAAATCTTGGAAAATAACAAGATTCATAAAACTCATCTATAGCATCTTGATTTTGACAAAGACAAGTTAGTCTAAAATTTAAACTTTGGAAAAATTTTTCATATGAAGCGGCTGCCTTTTCTAAACATAACCTTTGATGACAGCAAACAGCTTCAATATTTAAAGTAAAATGGAGACATTCGTTTTCAGGGTTTTCATAT
The DNA here is from genome assembly GCA_945859785.2 of Tridacna gigas. Lineage (NCBI taxonomy): Eukaryota > Metazoa > Mollusca > Bivalvia > Cardiida > Cardiidae > Tridacna > Tridacna gigas. The sequence goes on from OX244028.2 coordinate 24,705,804, forward strand.
AACTGTTTACTGTATTCATAGTATAACCACGCTTTGCTTTTATTTATTCTATAAGGCATGCTAGTATTAAAGTAATTATTAAGCATCTTTGTTTTATCATCATCAATAAAGACTGTGTTTTGTTTAGCTTTTAAATGTTCATGAAATGTTATGTCGTACTCTTGTAACTCATCTTCACTAAATTTTCTAATGTTGTAAGCCATGTTTACGTATATACATACATACTGCAATTTATAACCTTAAAATCAAATTTTTATTTCTTTATAGAAATAAAAATTTAAAAAAATTAAAATTTTTTGCACTTGGATGAATTTTTTAAAAACTGATTGCATTTATATACATTTATTGTTTTTGTTTAACATTTACATATCCTGTTTTACTTACCGTAACACTTATCATAACATTAATTAAATTTATAAAATCACAATCGGTTAATATTTCTCTTCTTAGTTTTATATGGTTTTTACTCTTTCTATCTTCTTCTTCATTTTTAAAAATATTTGCTTTTTTCATAATTTTTTTATAATTTTCTATCACACAACTAGTAATAATATTTTTCATTTCTTCATTTTTGTTTTCTCCTTTAATTTTCTTTTTACCAATAAAAAGTAAAACATTTACTAAAGTTTTATTACTAACATCATCAGTATTAATCTTTTTAAGTAAGTTATTTACAAAATTATGCATATACTGTATTATTTCATTTATAGTAAAAGAAGCAAAAGTACATGCATCATAATCATAAGTTATATTATGTTTTTTAATGACACCTATTGGTCTTCCTCTTGGCATTTTTTATAGTTTGCTTTAAGATTTATAAATTTTATTTCAAATTTATAATTTTTTTTCTTAATCTGTAATTTTTATTTTTTCTTCTAAATCTTCTTTTAAATCATCAATCAAAGATTTTAAAACTTCCATCATCTTTTCTTTTACTTCATCTGGTCCAAGTTCTAACAAGCCTTCTTCATCTTTTAATTCATCTAGCCTTATGTGTAGGTCTACATTTTTTGCTGAATCAAAATATCTATCAATTTTTCTTTTATAATAGAGCATTATTTTTTCTGTAAGGGAGTCAAACCAATCATCAATATCATCTCTTGCTTCATAAAAAAAATCTTCTATCTTTTCATTAGATTTATTATTGTCACTCATCTTTACCTATTATGTTATTGAATTTTTAACTTAAAAATCAATTTTTTATTTCTTGTCAATAGAAATATTTTTTTTTTTTTATTTTTAAAAATCTTAAGCCCATCCACTAACTCATAAACCGGTTAGCCATTGCATAACACGTTGGTTGATGGAGGAGGAAAAAGGTTAAGCGATTGTCTGGCTGATGGGTTTGTCTGGCTGATGGGTTTGTTGGTTAGCTGTTAGAGGAGACTTATGAAGCAAAGCAAAGTATGATGTTAAAGCGGTTTAAAGCAAGTAAGTGGGAAATGGGTTAAAGCGGTTTAAAGGTAAATTTTTTTTTTTTTTTAGAAAATTTTTATCTAACCACTGCCACAGTCAATCGATTATTGCTTCAGTTGAATATCGCTTTAATCGAATATTGCTTTAATCGAATATCACTTCAATCGAATATTGCTTTAATCGAATATCGCTTCAATCAACTCATTAATGCATTGGGATGGGTTTGGACGTTGATATCTTAGTATGAGACGGTATGAGACGGAATGTTTTCAAACAAACAAAACACCTACTACTGTCGCCTGCAAATGCTTTGAGTTCGGGCAAGTCTAAAAGTTTGTCGTTTTGGCACGGAGTTAAAGATGCAGGCAGCGTTGCCAGAGAGGGAAAAAAAAACGAAGATACATGTGAGCTATGCTCTGTGAAAATTGGGCTTGATACATTTTCGTGATGCATGATAGCAAGCAAGCAATCACATAAATATGGACCCATAATAGCTACTTTTTTCAACAACCGACTGAATTATGACCCGTAGACAATTGAGAAAATAGAGAAAATTTTGGGCCCAGGTCAGCCTGCGCGGATTCCGCAGGCTGACCCGGGTCGATACTATTCGCAGATGCATTAAACCCCTTTTTCACAGAGCATGGCTCATGTATTTCTTTACCAGGAAAGTTTTAGTCAGAATATCTCGCGATATGAAGTTTTGATCCGAGATCAGACTGCAAGTTCTCTGCAATCTGATCTTGATATGTAGCTGTACAAACACTTTAAGTGCTCCACGACTTAACCCTTTCCTAGGTGATAAAATTCTAGACTCGTCTGTATTGGAAGTACATGCCGATTACTAGTTAAATATTGCTCAAATTATGGAATTTGTCTGCGATGAGGTTGCAAATATTGTGGAAAAGTGAGAAGATGCTGGTAACAGGATTTTCACCGTCTGCGACAATGTTTTTCAAAACCGTCTCTGTCGGGATTGTTATTGAAAAATCAAAATTGTGAGGTAAAAGGTTAATGGAACAACGGAGCTGTTTTACATTCTTGCATGACATAGAAATAATCTTGCCCTCCTTTCATACAGTTTACAATTCTTTTATAGTGTTTAGCATTTAGCAAATGAAACTTACTTTTGAATTTACGTGCCATGCTCTTGATGAATTCGTTTGCACAGAAGGTCAGAGGTTCTGCCAGTTTACCGCCTTGTGATGTGCAGTATATCTGTCAATTAAAACCGAAGAAGATATCAAAGTACTGAAAGTACTGACAGACTAGCGAATTTGATTGATTGATTGTTTGACCCCGTTTTCAACATTATTTCAGTTATGTAGTGGTGGACAGTGCACAAATCCATGCTTTCCTTGAGTTTCTTCTACCAGTACTCCACACAATATTCTTTCCAAGCCAATGGCTGCTTTCCCACATAACCATCGTCGAAATGTGAGAGAGAAATGATTCCTGTCGTAATGACTATCATCAATCATCAGAAAGAAATTTGCATAGTGGGGGATCGAACCAGCGGCCTCCTGTTCTCAAGTCCTGTACGCTACCGACTGAGCTGCCGGGGCTACGCGTGCTATTGTTTACCTATAATCCAGTTTAAGTTTAACCCTTAACCTGCTAAAAATGTTAAATGAAATTTTCAAGCCGATGGTAAACACATGAATATTGCTATTTCAAAGTTACATTTTGGAAAAAAATATCCTCTCATCGGACTGTTAGACCAAAGATCAGACTGCACGCTCTGTGCCGTCTGATCTTAAATTCTTACTGTCCGCAAAACGTCAGTGAGTTGCGGTAGTGCTGGTAAAAGAAACTCCAGGAAAGCATGGATGGGTGTTCTGGCTGCCGCAATATCACTGAAATAATATTGAAAACGGTGTTAAACACCATACAATCAATTAGTCAATATCCAATAGCACAAGATGTAGTTACCGTAACTATTTAACTCTCTTTACAAACCAAAAATTTTACACTCGTCCCAATTCAAAGCTGTTGCAGACCATAAATGAAATGTGGCTGAACTGATGAAACGTGATTCCAAAAGGGCAGAAAACAATGTGAGAAAAGGAGAAAATGATGGTTATCAGCATTTTCTCCTTTTCCCACAATACTTTCAAAGGGATTCTTCCCCAGTGTCATTAAAACCTGGAATTGTTTGGTAAAGGGTTAATATTCAAGAGGTAGAATAACAGTTAAGCATAACAGTTTAACTGTACACAATGATCTAAACAATGAATGACAAGGGTTCTCTGTCCAGTGAGGATTGATATAGCCAGCATTTGCTACAAGTTAATACCTAGGTGTATCTATTAATAGATTCATTCATGATGTTACAGTGGTGTAGGAATAAGTGATTCTCTGCTTTGCATAGGTCACTTAATTTACATATAAGCAAATATTTTGTACCTTATAAATGACGACCTTGTTCAGTTTATTACTTTGTAAGACGACATGTTCAAATTGGAGTGGTACAGATTTAGTGGTTTTTGTCAAAATTATTATATATAACAGAATTAAGATTTCTAACAGAAAGTATTTTCTGTGGGGCAGTATTTGGCAACTTTGGGTTTTTTTGTTTACTTTGAATCTAGGTCAGTCTTGATGCCTATAGACTAGCTTCGCTAGTCAAAAATGAACGACGCTACACAGAACAGGTACTTTCTAAATCTGGAATCAGAGTGTAATTAAGGATGGTTGGTAAATACGATGTCGAAATTAAACTTAAACCAGTGCTTCTGAGTAACTCTTTCTTTCTGTCAAGAAGTAGTAGCATTTTCCTTGGAAGGCGATCCACCCATCTTTGCAATTGCAACCGCTACCTTCATAGAAAAAAAAAACATACAAGAATCAAAGTGCTGACGGCACCGTAGTAGTTATTCTTTACAAGACGATAAAATCTTAGTCTTATCCAAATTAAAAGCATTTGCAAAGGAAAATTAAACTTAATGTGACTCAAAACTTACTATTTGTCTTAGAAAAGATGGAAACATAGTGGATGGGAGAAAAAAAAAGCTGGAAACCAATAATAGATAAATAAATAAATAACAAATAAATGGGAAACTTTGCCTGTAATTTATTTTTTAACTGTAGACGATAATAAAGACAAAAATACTCCATAAAACAAGTGAATAAATGAATAGATGATAAAAAGATAAATAGATAGATGATAAATAAATAAATAAATAAATAAATCCAACAAAGCTATTTGTATGTCAAACATCATGGCGATAGAGTTACATTCAAAACGTTCACTGGAGTACTCAAAGCGTTCTATTTGCTCGTTTTTATAGTGATAGACATCGTTTTCAACATTATTTTAGTTATATCCCCGCGGCAAGTACAACCTATCCATGCATTCCGGAGTTTCTTTTATCAGTACTTCGCACGATATTCTTCCCAAGCAACTGGCTGCTTTCCTACATAGCCATCGTCGAAATAATGATCAGTGGTGAGAGAGGAATCAATCCCATCGCAAGGACTATCATCAATCCTCGGGGAAAAATTGGACGCAAAGCATTCTAAGGGTTTACCACAAACAATCTTTTCAAAATTTAAGCATTATGTTGCGTAGCACGACTCAATGACCTTTTGCGGACAGTGTAGATCAAGATCGGACTGGACAGAATCTGCAGTCTTAGATCTGCACTGTCTAATAAGGAGATATTGTTCCCCCCCCCCCCCCCCAAAAACCACATTTTTTGAAAGGCTTCAACGTTTCGTTTAACTTATTTAGCCGGTTAAGGGTCAATGCTTTATACTTGGTCCTATAATAACATGAACTATGAGACAGAATTTCTTTTAAAAGAGGATTACCTATGGACCAACATCGTCGACCCGCCCTTTCGGTTTTTCCCCCACCAATATACATGAGCTATCAACGGTCCTATAATAACATGAACAATGTATAGACAGAATTTGTTTTAAAAAGAAATTCTGTCTATACATAGGTCATGTTATTATAGGACCGTTGATAGCTCATGTATATTGGTGGGGGAAAAAACCGATGAGAACGAAAACGAGATTTTGTCAGCTAAACGAAATGCATCGTAATCAAGGTACAGTTGGTAACCGAAGACGATAAATTAACCCGTAAGCAAATGACTAAATTTATGAAATTTAGAGACCGATCCAAATTCAAAGCATTTGCTGACGACAAATTAAGTTTTATTGAAATTATTCGTTTTGTCTTCGAGAGGGTACCAGCACTTTCTCCTTTTCCAACAACGTGTTCAACTGTCTTTTTTCTTGGGGTCGTTAAAACTCGGTAATGTGTGGCAAAGGGTTAAACACATGCAAAATTATTGCTCATAGAAAGTTTAAAATTCAATCCATACCTTGGGATGGCAAAGGTGACGCCTTTGATTTCAATAACTTTATCTCTGACTCCAGATCAGACAGCTTTTGAAGGACCTTGTAATCCCAGTCGAACATTGACGTACATCTTGGTTCCATGCCATCTTGATCCAGACCAGAGCACTCACCCATGGCCAGTGATAACAATACAAACACACATGTAACAGCCTTGAACATTTTAAAAGTACAGCTGCTCCACTGTAGGCGACTGCAAGTGAAATCGTGCCAGAGAGGTTTAACCATTTAAATAATCCCGAGCGGGGTTTTCTCGTGGGAAAACAAGTAAATTGTGGTAACCAGCATTTTTTCCCTTTCCCAAAATGTGTTCTACCCTTCCAAAGACAAATCTCATCATTTGAGCCACGTTTAATACGACGTCTGCAAAAGCTATCAATTTGGACAAGTTTACAAATTTGTCATTGGGTAGAGAGATAAATCAAAGTATAGAGTCTTCATGTCGGGCATAGTAAACAGTCAGCTACTAGGTCATTTGTTGGAAAGGATTAACCCTCTTTGAAAAACAACATTCCATTCTCAAGGGAGAATTTACCCTTAAACTGCTGCATAATTCAAATGAACTTTTCTAGTCCATAAAAGATTTTAAATCCGAGCATTTCAAAGATATTCAACCTATAATTTTAAACTCATATGATAGAACAGTGTAGATCGAAGATGAGACTGCATGTTTTGATCTACACTGTCCGCAAAAGGACCTATAGTCATGTTGGCAGAAAAAGGGTTGATTTTTAAAAAGGAAGTCCCGCCTTCGTTTTTTCCCTACTATTACTTGGTGTTGAAGAACTCTTACACCATCACTCTCAAGAAGATGACAATTTTAGCACGTCCATGATTGACAGCATTTCTGTCGCACGAGAAATGAAATTCGGTCTCAAAAGGGTTGAAAACATTGTAGGAAAATGGAGAAAATGTTGGTTACCAGCATTTCCTCCTATTCCAACGATTTTTTCTCAAAAGCCTTCCATCCCAGGGTCGTGAAAACCCGGGCAGTCATTATCTTCCGCTAGGTGGCAGTTTTCAAATACATAACCTATCTGATATGGGAATTATGGGTACAGAACCGGACTACTTTACAAGGCGGCAACCAATGCAACGAATTCCAAAATAAGATATACGTTTGCTCACTAAAACCTACCTTGTATGATTCGTCCAGCCATGGTTAGCTAGCATATAACCTATGCACCAGCAAATTATAAACATAGGGCCAGCCCAGCAAGGAGGGGACGTTTTTTTTTTTTGTTGTTGTTGTTGTTCTTGTCAGTATGTTGCACGAATTCCAGTTTTCCCCATGTCTATATTTAGAAACTGTCTACAGAGATTTGTATTTAAAAAAAATGTTTTCCGCGTTTGAAACCATTTTATTTCTTGAGAAATTATAGCGAAAAACTGGCTTGATTTTTCAACAGACGTATTATTTATTGCCATTTCTGCCTGCATTTTTAAGCGTCAATTTACGCACAGCGTAATAATATTTATCCTGTACAGGATAGTGATGCGTCATAGTAGACAGGATAAATCTTCGAAAAATATGACATGCGCAAACAACGAAGTCATATCGAACTCTTTGTTATCCCCAATATGCCAATGACACGATCTTATTTGATGGCGGCGCCCATGAAAATCGATTAGCAACAGCATAAACAACCATGACCTCTGCATATATCAATCTGTTGGTGAAAACTTCAAACGGAATCGATAAACCACATTAAAACTTGAATGTACAAACTGTTTGTCAACAAAAATATATCCAGAAAGATTTTGATAGAAAACTGTGACTCATGCTTTCCTTTTTAAGAGGAGCCTCACGATTTTAAAAACCCGTAAAACGGCGTATTTCTGGCGAAGAAGTGTACTGTGCAGGATCATAGAGTTCTAAGTGATCTACAGCCAAGGGACTCGATCAACGGATCACCCGATGTTTGCCGAATGCTAAAAAGGACGTGTTGTCTGCGCATGTCTATTCTCTTCGAAGTATTTGAAAAATGCCACCTAGCGAAAGATAATGAAAAAGGATGTAGTCATCGGCCATTTTTTATTCATAAAAATCTACTGCAACGTTTCTGTTTTTAGTCTGTCATTATAGATTGTTGCCTATAGTAGAATTTAATATCGATGCAGCCATCTTTATCTAGAATGGTGTCTTAATATCAGATTGGCGTCAAGGAAAATCAAAACAATACACAGAACTAAGTTGTATGTTCACTCTTGGGCCTGTGCTGCTGAAAAAATAACCCTGTCTACACAAAACAAATAAAGAAAGACAGTTATTAATCTTGTTACATTATCATGAAAACATCAGTGGCATGTGTAAAAAGTTCAAACGCCGAGCCCCGGTATTGCAGTCGGTAGGGCACAGGACTTGAGAAAAGGGGGGTCGTTGGTTCGAATCCCCATCTCGGCCAATTTCTATCCGTGGGTGGTCATTGCAACAGGACTCATTCCTCTGATATTGATTATGGTTTCGACCATAGTTACGTGGGAAAGCAGCCAGTGGCTTGGGAAGAATAAATATGCAAAGTAATGATAACAGAAACTCCAGGAAAGGATGGGTAGGTGCACTGGCTGCTGCGAAATAAAGTTGAAAACGTGTAACACTCCTTGCCTTTTGTTTCAAATCTAGTAGTTTATTTTGTACTCTGCTCATAAAATGTGAAATCTTGATAAAGATCTCTTGTAATAAGTCATTTTTTCCCTCCTTAACTCTTTAGCAGACGACAGAATTTTAGCCTTGTCAAAACTGAAAAAAAATTGCAGTCTGTAATTTAAATGTGAGTCATATTATGGGGTTTGTTTTTAAAATTCTAGAAAATACGACGGGAAAAGAAAATGCTGTTTACCAGCATTTTTAGCTCACCTGAGTACGAAGTGCTGAAGGTGAACTTATGTGATCGTGCTGTGTCCGGCGTCGTCGTGCGTCGTGCATCGTCTGTCGTCCGTCGTGCGTCGTGCATCGTCCAGGCGTCAACAATTACTTTGTGTGCACTCTAGAGGCCACATTTTCAGTCATATACTCGTGAAACTTACTCAGAATGTTTGTCTTTACAAAATCTCGGACGAGTTTGAAATAGGGTCATGTTGGGTCAAAAAGTAGGTCACCAGCTCAAAATTTAGAAAAACCTTGTGTGCACTCTGGAGGCCACATTTTGAGTCCAATACTCATGCAGCTTGGTCATAATGTTTGTCTTGACAATATCTCAAACAAGTTCGAAATTGGATCATGTTGGGTCAAAAAGCAGGTCACCAGATCAAATTTTAGAAAACCATTGTGTGCATTCTAGAGGCCCCGTTTTTAGTCTAATGCTTATGAAACTTGGTCAGAATACTTTTCTTGATGATGTCTCGGACAAGTTTAGAACCGGGTCATATTCGGTTTGAAAAGTAGGTCACTGCGACAAATCTTGGAAAAAACTTGTGAGCACTCTAAAGGCCACATTTTCAGCCAGAAACTCATGAAACTTAGTAATCTCTAACAAGTTTGACATGGGGTCATATTGGGTCGAAAAGTAGGTCACTCTGCGCAATGTTAGAAAAACTTTGTGTGCACTCTAGAGGCCACATTTTCAGCCAGAAACTCATGAAACTTAGCCATAGTATTTGTCTTGATAATATTTCAGACAATTTTTAAATTGGGTCATGTTGGATCAAAAAGTAGGTCACCAGATCAAATTTTAGAAAACCCTTGTGTGCACTCTAGAGGCCACATTTTTAGTCTAATAGTTATGAAACTTGGTCAGAATACTTTTCTTGGTGATGTCTCGGACAAGTTCCAAACTGGGTCATGTTGGGTCAAAAAGTAGATCACTGGGACAAATCTTGCTAAAACCTTGTGAGCACTCTAGAGGCCACATTTTCAGCCAGAAACTCATGAAACTTAGTCAAACTGTTTGTTTTGATGATATCTCCGGCAAGTTTCAAACTGGGTCATGTTGGGTCAAAGGGTAGAAGGTCACTCTGCCAAATTTTAGAAAAAACCTTGTGTGCACTCTAGAGGTCAGATTTTTGGACATAAACTCATGAAACTTAGTGTTTGTCTTGATGATATCTCTGACAATTTTTAAACTGGGTCATTTTCGGTCAACATGTAGGTCACCAGATCAAATTTTGGAAAACTCTTGTGTGCACCCTTTTATCCCGATACCCATGAAACTTAGTAAGAATGTTTGTCTTGATTGTTTGTCTTGATGAAATCAAGCACAAGTTAAACACTGGGTCATGTCAGGTCAAAAAGTAGGTTATTGGGCCAAATCTTAGAAAAAAACAAACAAACAAACAAACTTGTGAGCACTCTAGAGGCCACATTTTCAGATAGTTCTAATGAAAGTTGGCCAGAATGTTTGTCTTGATGATATATCAGACAAGTCCAAATTTGGGTCATGTCGGGTCAAAAAGTCGATCACTGGGACAAATCTCATAAAAATCTTGTTTGCAATCTGGAGGCCACATCTTCCATTCGATACTCTCGAAATATTGTCAGAATGTTTGGCTTCATAATATCTCTGACAAGTTCAAAAGTAGGTCGAGGAGGTGGAAAAGTAGGTCACGTGAACTATTGTGTTTTACATCATTATAACCAGGATCTCTTCAGCTTTATCAATCCTAGATGACTTTACTCAGGTGAGCGCTTTAGGACCAATGGCCCTCTCGTCTCCTTTATCGTCTTCCCCCAGAGTCGTTAAACCGTGTGGTAAAGTGTCAAAAGTATTCGATACAAGAGACATGACAAAATTTAAGCTGGATTACTGACTGCTTATCTGTGTAATTAATACTGCTTCGTCAGTGTTTGTTGAGAAAATTCTCTTTTACATTTGTATGACCAAAAAATAATCAGAATAAAGATTGTCAGTTTGTCTCATACTGAAGTTTAGAGTTGCTTTCAGTTTTCACCAGACAAAGCTGTAGACTCATATAATTGATCCATGCTCTGTGAAAAGGGGGCTTAATGCATCTGCGAAAAGTATTGGTCCAGATCAGCCTGCGCAGTCTCTGCACAGGCTGACCTGGGCCGAAACTTTTCGCTGTTGATCATTTTTCTTTATGTCCAAGGACCAGTTTACCTCATGATTAAGTCATTTTTTTTTTTTTTTTTTTTTTTTTTTTTTTAAGGGGCTTTTATGGATCCATAATTACATGTATGTGATGACTTGATTGGTACAATGCATCATGGAGATGCATTAAGCCCCTTTTGCCAGAGCATAGCTCAATCATGTTGCAGATGACAAATTGAGTGTGGCTCACATGATGGGATTCCTCTTTGAAAGGGCAGAGTGACATTGTGGGACGAAAGTCAAACTGTGGAATTTGTCATGATTGTTTCTGATTTACTTTAGCCCACAAAACCGAGGGTCTGTATTCACCAACCGTTCTTAAGAACGTTCAAGATTTTCCATGTTTGAAGGTAACACAACTTCTGATTGGCTAAACTAAATGGTTGGCTAAACCAAATGGTTTAGCCAATCAGAGGGTGTGTTACTTTCAAATCTGGAAAATTTTGGAGAACAAGACCAAGAATGTTCTTAGGAATGGTTGGTGAATGCGGACCCTGATTTCTGCAATGCAAATTTTTATAGATAATAGAAGCAGTCTATAAACAATCTAAATGTGGGTAGAGGTGGTGCAAAATATGTAGCTCTAAAACACAGTTGTCTTTGATAGTTTTAATCTTTAGATGCTTTTAAAGTCCAGGAAAAGCATTTGTTGTAAAAATCTACAAAAATACAACACAAATGAGCCATGCTCTTTAAAAGGGGATTTTAAACATCTACAAAAAGTATCGATTAAAGATTTCAAACTTTTTGCTATTTATGCATGTCAAGCACAGGCATTCGCCATCTGTGTAATGTAATATAATTTATATGACTTGTAAACATGTATATATTACATTATATAAATGGCAAAGTTCATCACAAAATGGACACCTGTGATGTCAAGGGCCCATTTTACCTCCCGATCAGTCAGTTGTTGGACAGGGATTTATGGATCCAAGATTATGATGACTTGCTTGCTATAATACATCACGGAGATGTTTTAAACCCTCCCTTTTCCCAGAGTGCAGCTCAAATAAAACAAAAACAGCCTATTTACTCATCATCTCCCAAAAACAAATTTACAGTGCTCAGGCAATATCCTAACCTAATAAGCTCTAGAGAAATACACAAATATAGGTAAAAACACTGTATTATAGGTATATGATAAATGGAATATTATGTTGTAGTAACTTTCCTGATGCTTGTATTCACTTCTCGCTGCGTAAGAAAATTTTAACATTTCGCTCGACCTTTGTTCTAGCGCAATATCAAATTTTCTCACGTTGCTCCATTTAAATACAAGCCCTAGGAAAGTTACTACAGCATAATATTCCGTATTTACTGCATGTAACCGTTCAGTCATCGCTGTTTTACAAGAAGTTTTGATTTGCGAGAAAAAAAAAAAAATAAACAGAACCCTTTTTGAAACATATCTATGCTGAATTCACTTAAATCCTCTTTTTGAATGATTTTCTCGCTAAGTTCCTCTTAACTCTTTCAATGCTAATGGCGATTAGAAAGTGCTAGTAACCAGTATTTTCTCCTTTTGACACAATTTTTCTACCCTATGAAAAAACAGATATCATCATTGGAGCCATATTTGGTTTGCAGTCTGCAAATGCTTTCAATTTGGTCGAGTCCAAAATTTTATCGTTTGGTAACGAGTTAACTATGGCCAAAATAATTTCTATTTTTTTAATGGAAATCTTGTATTAAACTCCAAAATAGATCAATTTTGTTTAGAGTTAAATCTCACAAATCACGTTAAACCTATTAGTGCAAGGCTCATCCGCCCACATATAATCAAAAGCACTGTACAGTGCTGGACAATTGGCAGTTTTCCCTTGATTTGGCTGTCCACTTTTCCAGTCCTTGTAATAAGATAGCGAATTCCCGGAGCTAGGCCATACCCACACGCCTTCAGCTGCCTCATCGTTCAGACCAAACCACCAATGTTGAGCTGTGAAACATACAAGGATTTTTCTTTTTGTCAGAGTACAGATCTTCAGCTTTTCTTAACCCTGTACCAATCAATCCCATGTTTCAACGAACCTGGTGAAGAAGCCTTTTGAAAGAAATAACAAGGGATAAAATGCTGGTGATCATCATTTTCTCCTTTTACCCTAATGTTTTCTACCCTGTTACAGACAGAAATCATCATTTGGGCTACTTTCAATTTGTTCTCTAGAATTTGATCGCGTGGTAAAGAGTTAATCCTCTGCTCTCAGAGTTTTTAGAATGACGATGAGAAGATATAGCCCAGGTGACGTATATTTTTGTCCGCCGCCGAAGGCGAGGGCATATAGTTTTTGTTTTGTCCGTCCGTCCGTCCGTTCGTCCGTCCGGACAGATATCTTCTAAAATCCTTGACGAAATATGATGAAACTTTATACATGTTATCCTTATGAAGTCTGCCGATATACATGTACATTTTTTTTTTAATTTAACGCCGTGTGATAGAAAAGGGGGACTTGATGTATATTTCGATTATGAACCTACATGTATATCTCTAACTACTGGACAAAATTTTATGAAATTTCGTATTTATACTGTTTATCATAAGCCACAGACAATCATCATTTGTTTTCATACGATGAAATGACGTGTGGAAAAAGGGGGCTTAATGAATAATTTAATTAAGGACAAATGGCAAATAGGTCACGTGTACATGCAAAATAAAATACCTCTTATATGTTTCTATCTAAAAAGGTCTTTTTCGGCGGGAATATCATGTCAACGAAATAACATGAAAGCTTTAGAATGTTTCGCAATATGAAAAACAAGTGTAGATCTGAGATCAGACTGCACGTTCTCTGCAGTCTGATCTTGATATACACCTGCATAAGCACTTTAAGTGCTCCAGGACTTAACCCTTTCCCAGATGATAAAAATTTAGACTTGTCTGTATTGAAAGCACTTGAAAATTACAAGTTAAATATGGCTTAGATAGAGCTCCAGATAGAGGGAGTGATTTTGATTTCAAAATTGAAATTATTAATTACTCTCCACAAAATCCTATGTTATGGGTACTCATTTGAATCGTCTTATCGAGACAATTCTAATGAGTACCCACAACATAGGGTTTGGAAGAGAAATAATAGATTTAGAATACTATCACCCCTTCTTATCTGGAGGTCTGGCTCAGATATGTAATTTGTCAGTGAAAAGGCTGAAAACATGGCGAAATAGGGAGAAAATGCTCCTTTCCAGGATTTTCTCCTTTTCCCACAATGTTAAAATTCAGGATTGAGTGACAAAGGGTTAAGGTGCATGTAAGTACCGAAATGTTTTATATTACCACCTTGTATTGTGCAGTAGATCTGTGAATTAAAATGGAAGAAGATAAATGAACAACGCTACACGAAACATTGCAAACGAGGGGTGTTCAGAAAATAATGAGACGTTTTCCGTATTTTTTTTAAAGTCGCGCCTTAGGTTTATAATCTGTGAAAATCTAATTATTTCACTTATTTTTGTCATCGGTGAAAACCTGAAAAAGAAATTCACAAATGTGACAGAAAACCTCGACTCTTAAAAGGGTCGGTTTTGGTAGAGCGGAGCACGTCAGAAAGACGAAGTGACTTTAAACCACATGGGTTCCAGTCTAGTCATCTTTTCCTCATACGACTGTAACTTTTAAACGCATTGAACCAGTCGAGTGAAATTTTACTTATTCGTTGTTCATGTGTTGAGATTAATACATGAAATTATCACAGTAATAGAATTAAATTTACGAAAGTTATAAACAAAGTCTCATTATTTTATTAACGCCCCTTGTACTGTAAGACTTGACGATTTTGTATAACACTTTACCACACAGTCACGAGTTTTAAGGACCTTGCAGAAAAAGCCTTTTGAAAACATTGTGGGAAAAGAAGAAAATGCTGGTAACCAGCATTTTCTCCTTTTCCCACAATGTTTTCTTCCTCACCCAAAACGAGTTTCGGTTTTTGAGGCAGCTTTATTTTGTCGTCAGCAAATACTTTGAATTTGGATTAGCCTAAAATTTTTGTCGTTTGGTGAAGAGATCGTAACTCATAGCGTACAGCGCTTAAAACTAAAGGGGTCGCTGGTTTGATTCCCGAGCTCGACACTGAATTCTTCCATAGGATTGATGATAGCCGTTGTAACAGTGTTAATTCCTCTCTCACTGCTGAATATTTTCTTGGCGATGCTCATGTGGAAATTAGTGCCCGTCTGTGGGAAACCAGCCAGTTGTTTAGAAAGAATGTTGTATGAAGTATTCACGGGTAAAAGAAAATCCAGAAAGCATGAGAAATTGCACTGGCCGCCAAGATCTCGTACGTATGCATGTAACTACATACAAGTTAAAAACGGCGTGAAGCACAAATCAAACAAACGATACCCGGAATTGCAATAAATATGAGCCATGCTCTAACAAAAGGGGGCTTGCTGCATCTGCGTGATACATGATACCAAGCAAGTCATCACATGATCATGGATCCAAAACATTAATTCTCTCTAGCAACCGACTAAATCATGAGGTCGACTAGTCCTTTGTCATACAGAAAATTTGCCCATAGCGAAGAGTTTCGGCTCAGGTCGGCCTGCGCGGACCTGAGTTGATATTTTTCCGCCGATGAGTATGACCCATACATTTAGCATGGCATAAATCTAGATCAGACTATACAGACAGCGTACATTCTGATCATGGATCTTCACCTTTCGCTTGTTTTGTCAAGGCAGATTGCAATCTTTGTAAGTTTCAAAGGATTGTATTTACGGCCGTCGAAAGAGGTTGAGTTAATTTTATTGAAAGAGTTAACCCTTAGGCTGCTAAGTGCGACTCACTGACCCTTTGCGGACAGTGTAGATCAAGATCAGACTGCACAGAACGTGCATTCTGATCTTGGATCTGCACTGTCCGATAAGGGGATTTTCCTTTTCCTTTAAAAGAAGTTAGAAATATCATTATTCGGGTTTTTACTACCGGTTTGAAAGTTTCATTTCACTTATTTAGCAGGATAAGGGTCAATATTTGGTATGTAACTTACGAGTGGGTTGCACTTAACCCTCAGGGCCGTGTTTTAATGAAGTGAACCCTTCCAATTCAGCAAAAAAAAAAAAAAAAAACAGTCGAAATATGGCTGCTTCGGTGTTGTTTTGGCCAGAATAATGTAACAAAGTAGCCACTGGCTATAGAAACAAGATCAGATTTCACATTCCTTGCGGCCTGATCTTGATCTCTACTATCTGCAAAACTCATACTGTGTCGATTTAAGCAGCCTATTGGCAAGTCCTTATGTGCCCCAGAAGCGGACAGACTAGATCAAGTTTTGATTTGTTTGATTGATTTGCTCGTTGTTTGTTTGTTTGTTTGTTTGTTTGTTCGTTCGTTCGTTCGTTCGTTCGTTAGTTCATTCGTTCGTTCATTCGTTCGTTCGTTCGTTCGTTTGTTTGTTTGTTTGTCTGCAATTCAAGCCTGGTCTATCTAAACAACTCATTTTAGCTACATTTAATTTTTCGGATGTATTTGCTTACAGTTTAGACTATTCTAATAGTATGTTATCTGATAACGAGTAAGGGTATATGAGGTGACGATTCAAATACGATGAAAATATGTTGAGCCATTATCCGCGAAAATGGGGCTTAATGCATCTGCAAAAAGTATCGACTATTGTCAGCCTGAGCAGTCCGACATTGGTCTTAACTTTTTTTGCTACTGGTCAATATTCTGCGTGTCAAAGGTCAATTCTACCTTTGGATTCAGTCGGTTATCCCTTTCCCAAACGCTAAATTTTGGACTGGTCCAAATTGAAAGAGTTTGCAGACAACAATTTTAAATTTGATGAAAATGGCAGAAAGTTCTCAAAAAGGGTAGAAAACACTGTGGGAAAAGGAGAAATTGCTCGTTACGAGCAATTTCTCCTTTTCCCACAGTGTTTTCAAAAGACTTGTACTGCAGACACGTGAAAACCAGGGCTTGTTTGGGAAAGGGTTATAAAACAAAACGGACTTATGGATAAAAAAATTATATGATAACAATTTTGTTACAATGCATCATGGATCCATATGCATCATACCCGGGTTTACCTGAACATGGATCATTTACTGTAAGTTAACAAAATTTTCCACCCATCTATAACTCGGTCCCAAGGATCCTGCGTGGCTCAGTGAAGGTGAAGGTGTTCGATCCTCACTGGCAGACCTTGGTCATTTGTGGCTTGTGGCACAAGCCCTAGCCCAATATCGGTGTAATACAGTGAAGTGCAGAAAATAAGTGAGTTGTCGCCCTGATTTGACTGCAACGATGTTGAAAGCTGTGTAAAAATATCAATATCAGTCAATCAATCTAAGCCTGATTTACCACTGAAACGAACTCTCTGAAAGGAATTTTCTGGATTTGCAAGTAACACAACTTCTGATTGGTTAAACCATTTCAAATGATTTGGTTTAGCCAATCAGAAGTTGTGTTACTTTCAGATTTAGACAATCTTGGAGAATAAGACTAAGAATATTCTTAAGAATGGTTGGTTAATACGGACCCCGATTTACCACTGAAACGAACTTGCGTTAAAATAAAGATGGAAGAGAGAAAACCAGGGTCCGTACTCACGGGTCCGTATTCACGAACAATTTCTGATAACATTCTTTGTCTTATTATCAAGAATATTCTTAATTTGAAAGTAGCACAATTTCGGATTGGCTAAACCAAATGGTTTAGGCACGTAGCGCGGTTTCTGATTGGCTAAGCAAAATGGCTTAGATAGCGAAAAATGCGTTACTTTCTAAATCCAGAATTAAAGTGCAATTTAGGAAGGTTGGTGAATGCGATCTCGAAATAAAACTTCATACCCGTGCTTCAGAGTAAGTCTTCCTTTCTGTCAAGAAGTAGTAACATTTTCCTTTGTAGGCAATCCACTCATCTTTGCAGTTGCAATCGCCATCTTCTCAAAAAAAAAAAACATACAAAAAACAAAGCTCTGACGGCACTGTAGAAGTTATCCTTTACCAGAAGATAAAATTTTAGACTTGTCCAAAATGAAAGCATTTGCACGAGAAAATTGAATAGTGACTCAAGAAAATATTTTTGAAAAGATAGAAATCATAGTGTGGATGAAAGAGAAAATGCTGGTAACCAGCATTTTCTCCCTTTACACGATGTTTTCGAAAGCTTTAATCCCTATGGTAGTGAAATACTCGGGACTGTGTGGTAAAGAAATAAGCCGCTCAAAAATCAAATGGACATTTTATTTAAACTAACACGAATAAATAAATAAATAAATAAATAAATAAATAAATGAGATACTTTAAATTTATGGAAAGGGTTCAATGCTTTTCTAATGTAGACTATAATGAAATAAAGTGCTTACAGTAATCGTGAGTGTGTGTGTGTGCGGGGGTAGCCTGTGCCCTGACCAAACATTATTGGGCCCTGGCTCCTGCTCCTTAAGCTTTGGGATATTAAGAATGGAGGTGATCTAATCCAAATAGCCCTGAAAACGCAACACTCGAAAAACAGCCCTGGAAACGCAACACTCGAACACTCGAGACTTTTCTGCTGGCTTAACTATGACCAAATTTTACTGTGTGTTACGATCAAGAAGTAAAGGAAGTAATGAAATCGTGGCGGGGGGAGGGGAGAGAAAATGGTTGTAATCAGCATTTTCTTCTTCTTTTTCCGACGCTATTGTCTACCTCTGTACAGAAAAATCTCTTAGTCCAAATATGAAACTCTGGAGAAGTAGCGAACAGTGAATGTCCGTCCGACAATACGTTTTGTGAAAACTGATGTAGATCTACGTGTCCACCAAAGCTATTTTTATGTCAGCCATCGTGGCGATAGAGTTACATCCAAAGTGTCTACTATATTACTTAAAGCGTACCTTTTTGCTAATTTGTATGGTATCTAACGCCGTTTTAAACATTACGTCAGTTATATCGCCGCGTCAAGTGCAATATATCTATGCATTCCTGGAGTTTCTCAGACCAGTACTTCGCACAATATTCTTCCACAATCAGTTGATGCCTTCCAACATAGCCATCGTCGAAACAATGATCAGCGGTGAGAGCAGAATAAATCCCAACGCGATGACTATCATCAATCCTAGAAAAAAAAAAAACTGGCCCCCAAAGCATTCTAAGGGTTTTACCACAAACAATCTGTTCAAAATTTAATGCTTTATCCGTGGTCTTATTCTTAATAACATAAAACTACATGTACGTACAGAGCCAGAATTTCTTTTAAATAACATCGTCCACCCACCCCTCTCTTTTCCACCAATATTCATGAGCTACCAACAATCGAGGCACATGTTTTACTTAAAAACATTTCAGCAAGGACTTCTATCAATGACGACGTATTCTGGATTTTGTTACCAAACTTGGGGAGTTGGTTACAATATGTAGACTACGAAAATTCTTTGCAACGTGTCAAATGATTGGTCAAAATTTCCACAAAATGTTACAACGGAACCAGTGAAATGGCTTTCTTTATTATTCACAAGAAAGAGAATGAAGTATTGCGTTGTCGGCACATGTCAATATTCTTCGAAGATTGGACCTGTCTGCTATGGCTCATCACTATCCTGTACAGGATAAGTATTAATATGCGGTGCCTAAGTTGCAGCAAAAAAGTGCAGGCGGAAAATGGCAATAAATAATACATCTATTGAAAACGAAAATAACGTCCCCACCTTGCTGGGCATATAATGTGGTTTTTCCCAAGCTTATATGGGCTATGTTTATAAATGACTGGTGCATAGGTTATATGCTAGCTAATCATGGCTGGATGAATCGTGCAAGGTAGGTTTTAGTGAGTAAACGTATATTTTATTTTGAAATTCGTTGCAAAGATTGCCGCCTTGAAAAGTAGTCCGATTCTGTACCCAGAATGTCCATATCAGATAGGTTTGTATTTGAAAAATGCCACCGAGCGGAAGATAATGCGAGGTTTTGTCAGCTAATTTTTCTCCCAGTGACCAACACTTGGACCGACCGAACAATAACAGATTGTCATCTTTACAATATTTCCATACATTTAAAATGTGTGAATTAAATGAGCCATGCTCTGTGAAAAGGAGGCTTACTGCATCTCTGTGATGCATGATACCAAGCAAGTCATCACATAATTATGAAGCCATAATAGCCACTTTTTTTATTACCAACTGAACTATGAGGTAGAATCGTCCTTTGACACGTGGAAAATTGGCCAATTTAGCGAAATGTTTCGGTCCAGGTCAGACTGCACTGGATGACCTGGGTCGATGCTTTTCGCATATGCATTTAGCTCCCTTTTCACAGAGCATAGCCTAAATTTAAGTGCAGTGTTTCGTTTGGCCATTATTGGGCCTTTAAGCACATACAAAGATATTAGCGCAAAGAAAGTTTAAAATTTAACCTGTACCTTTTGATGGCAAAGTAGAAGCCTTTGATTTCAACAGCTTTATCTCTGACTCCAGATCAGACAACTTTTGAAGGACCTTGTAATCCCAGTCGAACATTGACGTACATCTTGGTTCCATGCCATCGTGACCCAGGCCAGAGCACTGACCCATGGCCAGTGATAACAATACAAACACACACGTAACCTCCTTGTACATTTTGAAAGTACAGTTACTCCACGGTACTGCAAGTGAAATCCTGAGTGAGCGGTTTAACCATTTAAACAATCCCAAGTTCTAGCGACCCTGAGGAAGAGGGACCTTCCCGTGGGAAAACGTTAAATGCTGGTAACCAGCATTTTCTCCTTTTCCAAAAATGATTTTTACCCTTTCAAAAACAAAATTAATCTCAAAAAACAAATCTCATCATTTGAGCCACATTTAATATGACGCCTTAAAAAAGCTATCAATTTCGACAAGTTTACAAATTTGTCGTTGGGTAAAGAAATAAAGTAAAGAGTCTTTTTGTCGGCCATAGTAAACAGTCAAGTACCAGTTTACTGGTTGGAAAGGATGGGCCATCTTTGAACAACAACATTCCACTCTCAAGAGACACTTTACCCTTAAACTGCATAATTCAAATTAACTTTTCAAGCCCATCAAAAAATTAAATCCGAGCATTGCCATTTCAAAGATATTCAACCCATAAATCTAAACTCACATGCTTGGACAGTATAGATCGAATATTAGACTGCACGTTTTGTGCAGTAATTTCTCAATCTACACTGACCGGAAAAGGACCTATAGTCACGTTGGCAGAAAAAAAGGTTGATTTTTAAAAAGGAAGCCCCGCCTAATTTTTTTTTTAACACCATCATTCTGTAGAAGATGACAAATTTAGCTCGCCCATGATTAAAGGCATTTGTGTCGCACAAGGGATGAAATTCGGACTGAAAAGGATTGAAAACATTGTAGGAAAAGGGGGAAAATGTTGCTTTCCACCATTTCGTCCTATTCCAACGATTTTTTCAAAAGCCTTCCATCCCAGGGTCGTGAAACTCTGCCTGCTTGGTAGGTATATGGTGAAAAAGTCATACGCGACCACTAATGTCTTTTAGAAGGATGCTAGAGAGAAGAACTTGCACATATAGTGGCTAGTTTGATCTTGATCTACACTCTCCGCATTCCCTTTTTAAGTGGAGCTTTACAATTTTAAGAACGCCAAAACGGTGTATTTCTCGCGAAAATGATTAAATGTGCCATGTCGCCGTTGTCTGCGCGTCAATATTCTTCGTAGATTAGACCTGTCCGCAATGACGCATCACTATCCTATACAGGATAAATATCAATACACGGTGCGTAAATTAACGCTCAAAAATAGCAAGCGGAAAATGGCTATAAATAATACATAGATCTGTGTATAGATTAGATGAACTTTTGACAGCACTCCAGTGTGATCTGCTTTTTATCTGTATTAATAGAACTTTGATTTTAATGTGCAAATCTCTCCGGTACACGTCTCGGAGTATTTTAAAGATTCTGTATGTATTTTAGTCAAACTTCGCCACATTAGCATTACGAAATCATCTTTTGCTGAGGGTATCGGTTTTTTTTTTTTTTTTTTTTTTTTGTTTTTGTTTTTTTTGTTTTTTATCTCAAAATTAACCTTTTTTAATATACCAAGAGTTTTTAGACCCTGCAGTCCTTCCTTGCATTGTGTGTATTTTTGCAATCTATCAGTGACGCCACATATGGCTGACCCATTGTTGAAAACATCGACATTGGAGAAACCCAGGTAGATCAACATGCTGCTTCAGCTGGACGAAGAGATTATATATTAAACAAGGTAAAATCACTCCAGAAGAAAAACGACCATTGCCATTATCCCAAAAGATTGCGGTAGACAACTGAAAATAGAATGTAGCAGAGGCTGTTATGAAATCCTCAAAACAGAACTGACAAATATGATTTGCAACATGGAGTAGTGAATTTAATATTATTTTCAAGTCTGAAACCATATTAGACCAACAAGGGAATAACCTAGAACTTATAATCAAAGCTTTCAATAAACTGAACTCTGATGCCCCCGACAAGCATAAAAAGCTCTCTATAAATATGTACCACACTCGGTGCTCACTTCTGACCAACGGGAATTACACTCCTACTTTTCACGACGAAATTTTACCCCGTCTTATCAATAGTCTGGAGTCTAATCCAAACCTCTCCACATTAGATAAAATGTTTCCTAGAATAATTGACGGCGGACTCAAGCAAAGTATTGATAATCCAGAAAAAGAAACAAGTATTTTGGTACCCTGTTTGGATCTTTCTTGTGAGTCAAGTCACAGTGGAAGTGCTGACAGAAATGTAACAAATACAGCCATGCCTTCATTGCAATACCAAAGTAGATGATGGTATAGCATGCGACAATTGTCAACAATGGTATCACTTTGATTGTGAATCTTTGGACAAAAAATTCAGAAGTTTTTACGATGAAGAAGATACCCCCTATAGCTGTCTCTCATGTAGACAACTTACTATGCTCACAGATGACCTTATTAACATGATTCCAGACATCTCAATCACAAGTCAAGACTCTATGAATACATTACTAAAACATACCACTCTAAGGGACGAAGGAGATGTGGACTCTGAAAATGATACAGATACCCCAGCCCCAAATAGTGAATTTGTTGCTGAAAATGATTCAGATGGTGAATATGGCTTCAAACCAAGTTTAGAAAGGCAACCCATACCCAGTGAAGAAACGCTACCGAAAGTACTAGATAATCCTTTTCCCATTTACCTGATAAAGAACTTAATACTGAACAACCACTTGCAAATATGTCAACTCAAAATGAGGCCCAACTACAACAACCCCATACAAAATTGACTTTTCAATCTGAAAATCAATTACAGGATAAAAACTCCATCCGATATCCCTGAGAAAAAGCAGAAAAATGGGAAAACCAATCAACCATCTCTATCAGAACTACAACAACAATTAGAATTTTCTATCTCTATCATCCATAATCTTGAAAAGAAAGTTGAAGAACTTAAAAGACATAACAAAATTCTACATTTACAAAAGAATACTTCTCACACAAACAAACCTACAGTTCCTGATGATAACACTACTCATTTTCATTCTTCGAATAACAATGATATCCCTTTACGTTTTCTGTCTGTAGAGAATGAAATTATAAAGTCCAGATTATCAAACCTTGAGATGTTCCAACAATTTATGGTCTCACAGAATCTGACAAACCATATGAGCCATAGAATGACATACAACCCAGTCTCTTTTGTTCAACAAGGAATCCCTCAAACAATAACCCATAGGTTTCTCAATCCTGGACAATTTCATTGCCCTCAAAGAGCAAATAGTACGCTACCTCAACAACAACAATTGAATCCTCCAATTCCACATTTTGAGCCTTATAAAGTTTTCTACAGCACTGAATCCTCTCATCCTTATCATTACCAAACATCTGCTCAGGATGGTAGAACCTTTCAACAAATGCAGACCTTTCCCTATCAACAACGACATATGTATGCTCAGAAACAATCTTGTCCCCCGCAGAACTTGCAAAATAACCATTTGAAACACAGGTCCAACACCGAAAGAAATAATCTATTGGACACTTGGACAACTTCAAAAAAAAAAAAAATCTATAAACCAAAGCCTACAAGGTATATCCCACCCAGGATGCAACGGCCAAAAAAACATCAGCTTGATACAAGAGATGATGGACCAGGGTTGCGAAATGACTTGAACTACACACCACGCCTAAGAAGGTGCGATTTGAAACCCAAACTCAAGTACAAACAATAAATGTCTCGGACCTTTTTGTCATCATGACAAATGTCGATATCCAAAATATAACTAAAAAAAAAAACCAAAAATCTTGATCATGAAACCTTACCAGTGCAGCATGAGGAAAACATAATAGAACAGACTTCTCAAAAATTTTGTAGGGCTGAAAGTCCTCAACCACCGACATTACAAAATAGCCTCGGATCTCTGAGTAATCAACCCACCTTAGAATTATTCACTGCAATGAGCAATGTACCTACTCCGCCCTCTACATAATGTAAGTAGTAATGTGTGCACCCAACCCTCTCCAAATATTATTCGTACGAACAGCCTTCAACAGTCTCCTGTACAGAACACTGATGGTATCAACAGAAATCAGCAGTCTCTTTTGCAGAGAGGCCGTTCATCAGAAAGAAGAGACATAGCATTTTCAATGACAAACAGCAAATTATCAGATTAAAGACCCTGAATGTCAAAAACATGAAGTCCAACGGAAAATATCTCCAAGATTTACTGGAGAATTGTGATGTATGCTGCATACAACAACACTGGCTATTCAACTTACAATTATCCAAGCTAAACGATCCATTTCCAATCTCATGCCAAGGCTGTTGACGATAGAGATCCAATCCCACCTTACCAAATTCCAAGAGGTTATGGAGGCAGTGGTATTCTGTACAGAAAGAACTAGAACTTGAAAACAAACCCTATATCTGATGATAGTGACAGAGTGACTGTGTTGGTAATTGATTCAAACCCAAAGATATGCATTGTTAGTGCCTACTTACCCAGTCGTGGAAACTCTGCTAATGAAAAATTTAAGGAAGCTATCCAAGAACTTGAAGAAATTATACATAAGTTCTCCACCAGCCATGCTGTTTTTATCTGTGGAGATTTTAACTCTTTAATCTCAAGAGACCCCTAGCTCCAGAGATACTCTCCTAAAAAAGTTTATTGAAGATTGTAACCTTTATACTCATCAAAATGGACAACCAACTTTCTTTCACCCGAACGGACATGTACAGGCCGAGATTGACTATATCCTGACAAATGCAACTGCTAACGAACTATTATCTCATCTCACAAACGAAGGCATACACCACGATAATGTATCCGACCATGTTCTACTTTCTACTAAAATAAATATCAAAACCCATCTGAGAAAACCTATGATCACCATACGACCAAAACTAAATTGGGAAAAATGCAACAAGGAAGTTTACCAAAACACCTCGAATTCAAATTTTGAGACTGTTAAATCTGCTATGTTGACCAACATAAATGAATGTATAAGTCAGCTCAAGGACCTGCTGGACACTGCCGTAAAAAAAGCATTCCTGGATATGATCCATTGAGTAAGAAAAAGAAACTGAAACCCTTCCACCCCAGAAACCCTGAAACAGTAGCTGCATCAAAAAAGAGCAAAGAGGCCTGGTGGGCATGGAAAGTAAACGGAGCAATTGTTGATCCTGGAAACCAGTTCTGGGTCGTAATGAAAGACTGTAAACGAAAGTTGAGACAAATCCTTAGACCTCAGGCTGCAGCAAAAAAAAAATGAAAAAGTTCTTGAAGACATAATGCTTTCAGAAGATAATGGAAAAACGTTTTGCAAACTTATAAATATACAACGTACCTCTATTAAGACAACTACAAACTGTTTGAATATTAAAGGAAAGTTGTTGACTTCAGACAAAGAAATGGCAGAAGGTTGGGCTGAGCACTTTGAACATCTTGCTTCACCTAAATCCAATTCACTTTATGACAATGAATTTCTTGCAAAAGCTCAGGAAGATATTAAGACAAATGAAAGCCTAGACTCTGACATAAATCTCATAAAGCCAGCCACTAATAAGGAGATTACAGTGGCCATAAATCCACTTCACAATAATAAAGCTGCCGACTACCTTGGCCTCCAAGCTGAACATCTCCAATATGGCGGTGAACCTATACGTGCAATACTCCTCCTTCTGATAAACCTGATTTTCTCTTTAAAACACGTCCCAAAATCCTTAAAAATTGGTACCATTACACCGATCTTCAAAAAAGGAGACAATAAAAAGCCTGATAACTACAGGGGCATAACTGTAACCCCAATACTATTGAAAGTACTAGAACATGTTCTAAATCAAAGGCATAAAGATATCCTTTACTCAATCCAGACTGCAAGGTGGATTCACCAATGGAACTTCCTCTATGAGATCTGCGCTCATCGTTTCAGAATGCAAAAATGGAGGCCAAACTAAAGAAAGAAAAAATAATTTACTTTGTAACACTTGACACCAGAAAGGCTTTTGATGTTGTCAAACGTGACTTGTTGCTATGTAATCTATTCCTTGATAAAATTCCACTGGCAGAATGGATGCTACTTAAAGACTCCTACACCAATATAACTACTTGTGTGAAATGGCAAAACCTCACATCCAGACCTTTTAGTATAAAACAGGGCGTACGACAGGGCGGAGTCTTGTCAACTGAGCAATATAAGCGATATAACAACCCTCTACTGACTAAACTAGAAACCAGCTTTAAAGGTGCAAAGATAGGAAACATTTGTATACCTCACACGACCTGTGCTGACGACGTTGCACTCCTTTCGTACTCAAAATTTGAGATGGACCAGATGTTAGAAAAAGTAGGATCCTTTAGTTACACACACGGGTATGACATAAACTCAAAGAAAAGTGCTTGCTTGGTTTTTAATAACAAACGAAACAGCGACGAGACAAAACTTATGCTCAACAATGACCCTATTCCAGTAACAGACAGCACCACCCACCTAGGAGAGAATTAGGAGAATGCACTGATATTTAGCGTAAAATAGAACTAAGAAGAAGGACAGCTTACTCCCTACTTGGAGCTGGGTTCCATGGTTTCAACGGACTTTAAGACAACAAAGCAAACATATGGAATACCTTTGTTGTACCAAGGATCCTATACGGCCTTGAAGCATCTATGATCAGCCAAAAAGATGTCAGAAAACTAGAAACGTTCCAAAACAAATGTTTGAAACAACTTCAACACCTTCCTGATCGGACTGCAAATGTAGTATGTAATGTTCTAATGGGAATAATACCAATGGAGATCCAAATCCACAAAAATATTCTTAATTTGTTTACTGGCATTTTACATTCACCAAATTCAGTTGAGTACGAGATTGCAGTGAGACAGTTGGCTACAAAGACCCTAGAAGAAAACACCTTTTCCAATGTCCGCAGAATCTTGCTGAAATACGACCTACCAACAGCTTACTCACTTATTAAGGATACCGCAAAGGAATTCTATTTGACAGAAACTCATCAGATGTACATCATGTGAAAGCTGAGATATTTTTCTACTCACATGTACTGCGATCTAGGACATAAAACCTGCCGTTTTTGCACAGAAATGCCAAATCACTGACTTTTGCCGCTGACGGATGCCGTGACCGCTAAAGTTTCGCTCTCTATTCCTCTGAGGAGACTTTAAACCACTTTCTGATAATGCACACAGATAAAGAAATCATTCAGCTTCACTTACAAATATCAATAATATTACTCTTTTTTTTTTCCTTTTGAAATAATTCAACTTTTATTGAGGTACTGTCTAAAGGTTGACTGTACGCTCAACTGCCCAACGTTTGTTAAATTTCTTACTGCACGGTTAGCTGTCAGTTTTTCTGTATCTCTGTTGATATGTACAGCAGGGGAATATTTTTTTCTCTTAACGGTAACCTACTATCGCAGTAAGCCTATATATGCGGGTAACCGGAAGATTAGTTTTATATTTGTTTAATATAATAACTTTGTGCAACACACGTTAAAAAAGAAAATGGGGTGGCGTCCTGCACGATTCATTGGTGATGAAATCTTTATTTTACCATTCTTGGTTCGATCTCCATCCATCGAGTTTGTTGTTTGGGTGTAAGTGCCTGTGGGCAATACACTTAAGAGCCCCGCCTAGGACTGATGAAACTCATGACACGTGTATGAATATCTGAGCTGTCGCCGAACGTATAGTGACATTAAACGATGTCCAAGTTTCTTTGCTCATGCAAAAATATCTCTCAGAATAGCTAATAAAAAGATCTCCAACCAGATTTCACATTCCACGCAGTGTGAACTTGATCTCCTTTTTTTTTGTAAAAAGCGCATAATATGCCAAGTGCTGAAAGGGTTAAGCTTTGCTGAAGATCTTCTAGGGTTACTAGTATCAGAGGTGCTCAGTTTGACAAGGTTTGTGGAATATGTAAGCCATATAAATACTTCTTTGGAGTGTAACGGCGTTTTTCAATAGTTTTAAGTACTATTTGGCAGTCAGTGCATCTAGCCATATACCCCTAAGTGTATTTTAAACATTTTCCAAGGCCATATGCTCCTTTTCCACGGACACATACTGTGTACATAGCATACTGTCTCTGCAAAGGTTTGAAAAGAATTTACTAATTTCCTAACAGGAAAGAAACTTGTTGATTACTCATTCACTCAACATTGAAAAATCTGACAGTCGAAATTTTGAAAACGCCCTTTTTGTACGCCTTCTTTTCGTGGCGAGAAAAGTCTATGAAGGTTTTCTTGTTCCTGACAAAATTAAGTTGTGTAGGCTTTCGCCTGCCATGCACTACGCATGCGAAAATTACATGCCACCTAGTGGCGAGATCAAAATTATTTCTTCGAAATGCAATGGCTTATGTCTAATATTATGCACGTTGCACATTATTTGCATATGAGTATAGTACTTTCTAAAATTCAAAACAAAAGAGGCTGGTTAGAAGTGTTCAATATTATGTTGCACATTGTTTTTTGAAATACTTTATATAATTTAAAACAAATATGGCCAGTTAGAAGATTTGGCGATTATAGATCCACTGTGTTATAATCCTATAGATTTAAAAGAAAAATGAAAATGAAGACAGGTTCATTATCTGCACGTACAAATGTCCATAAGATTTTTAAGTGCATTTCTCTCTCTCTCTCTCTTTTAAATCTTAAAGTAAATAGGTTCCTGATATGGCATTATTAGAATACATGTACTTAATAGCAGTTGCGATAAAATCATTTTTTGTATTTTAGTATAATAAATCAACCTTTTTCTCTTTGTCATTGTTAAGATAACTGCAGCTTGGCGTACAGATTTTATATCGACCTTTGCAGCTAATGATTGCGTACAGACGCAGCTGATCGTAGTCAACGTTTTGATAGTACCCCAATAAAAGTTAAATAATTTCAAAAGGAAAAACACTGAGCAATATTACTGATGTTTTCAAGTGAAGTTGAATGATTTTCTTTATCTGTGTGCATTATCAGAAAGCGGTTTAAAGTCTCCTCAGAGGAATAGAAAGCAAAAGTTTAGCGGTCACAGCAACCGTCAGCGGCAAAAATCAGTGATTTGGCATTACTGTGCAAAAATGGCAGATTTTATGTCCTAGATCGCAGTATATGTGAGTAGGAAAATATCTTAGCTTTCAGATGATATACATTTGATAACTTTCTGTCGTGTAGAATTCACTTGCGAGCATAGTTTTGTAAACTTGTTTACCGCAGCTAACTGATTTTGGGTGTACAGTCAGTACAGCTTCCGATTTGCGAGACTGTACGTTGGTCTATAGTGTCTACAGCCAAGCACAGTCTGAGGTTAGAACTCCGAACAGGGAAACAGAGGAATATAGAAAAAACAACAACAACAACGGCAGGCAGCTGAGCGCTGGACAGAGAAATAAGGAATGTAAAGCCTATTCACATCAAATAGTTTAATCTTTCAGGTTTATATGCCTTAATACTGCTGGACCCGAAATGATACTTGTCAAATATTCAACGGCTTTCGCGTTGAAAATGGGTTTTATCTCTTGAAAATTTTCGCGAATCAATGCAATCAGATCTCTTCCGGGTTGGGTTGTTTGACAGTTGCAAGCTAGATATTTCTTAGCAACCTGAAATGGCTCAAATTGTGACATGAATTTCTTGTAGAATAATTTTTCTGCTATCGATTGGTACTATGGATGTTAATATTGGTACTAAAATGACTTGTAAACAACATGGAATTCGTGACGGGGTATTGAAAATTCATTACGAGTTGTTTACCTTTCAGTATATTAATAGTCTGTAATATAGGATTTACATTGTCGCTCGCCGTTCACCTGTGGGAAAGGGTTCAAAGTGTTTGATACAACAGACACGAAAAAATTTAAGCAGCATTACTAATTGCTCATTTGTGTAATTAATACTGCTTCGTCGGTGTTTGTTGAGAAAATTCCCTTTTACATTTGTATGACCAAAAAATAATCAGAATAAAGGTTGTCAGTTTGTCTCATACTGAAGTTTAGAGTTGCTTTCAGTCTTCACCTGACAAAGTTTTAGACTCATATAATTGAGCCATGCTCTGTGAAACTGGTGCTTAATGCACTTGCGAAAAGTGTTGATTCAGATCAACCTGCGCAGTCCGCGCATGCTGACCTGGGCCGAAACATTTCACTGTTGGTCAATTTTCTGTATGTCCAAGGACCAGTTTACCTCATGATTTAGTTGTTTATTTATTTATTTATTTATTTATTTTTTTTTTTTTTAAAGGGCTTTTATGGATCCATAATTATGTGATTACTTGATTGGTACCATGCATTATGGAGATGTATTAAGACCCCTTTAGCCAGAGCATGGTGCAATCATGTTGCAGATGACGAATTGAGTAAGGCTCACACGATGGTATTCCTCATTGAAAGGGCCGACTGACATTGTAGCATGAAAGGAAAGTCAAACTGTGGAATTTGTCATGATTGTTTCTGAATTAGTTCAGCCCACAAAGCCCTGATTTCTGCAATACAATTTTTTTTAGATAATAGAAGCAGTCTATAAACAGTCTAAATGTGGGTAGAGGTGGTGCAAAATATGTAGCTCTAAAATACAATATTTTTTGATAGTTTTTTTATCTTTAAATGCTTTTAAAGTCCAGGAAAAGCATTTGTTGTAAAAATCTACAAAAATACAATACAAATAAGCCATGCTCTGTAAAAAGGGGATTTAATGCATCTACAAAAGTATCGATTAATGGGTTGAAACTTTTTGCTATTTATGCATGTCAAGCACAGGCATTCGTTTTGTGACAAACTTCGCCATCTGTGTAATATGATATAATTTATATGACTTGTAAACATGTATATATTACATTATATAAATGGCAAAGTTCATCACAAAATGGACGCCTGTGATGTCAAGGGCCCATTTTACCTCCTGATCAGTCAGTTGTTGGACAGGGATTTATGGATCCAAGATTATAATGACTTGCTTGCTATAATACATCACGGAGATGTTTTAAACCCCCTTTTCCAAGAGTGCAGCTCAAATAAAACAAAAACAGCCTATTAACTCATCATCTCCCAAAACAAATTTACAGTGCTCAGACAGTATCCTAGCCTGGTAAGCTCTAGAGAAAAGCACAAATATAGGTAAAAACATTGTGGCAAGAGAAACTGGTCATCATGAGAAATTTCTCCTCATTCCACCATGTTTTCAATAATGATTTTGCCACAAGACATACAAGTTGTTCATGTGTTGAATAATTCTGAGTAAAGAAAAGAGAGCAATTCAGTGTAACTAGGGTGTACTATGGTATATGAATACATCTTTTAACTATAATATTCTTATAATTCACTCTGTAGGATTTCTAAATCTACTAGTGTAACCTTTTCATCCCAACAGAGGACATGTTATTTACTCTTTACCAAATGACAAAATTATATACTGATCCGAATTGAAAGCATTTGCAGACGACAAATTAAATTTTGCACAAATTATGAAATTTGTCCTTGAAAGGTTAGAAAACATTGTGGGAAAAGGAGAAAATGCTGGTTACCAGCATTTTCTCCTTTTCCCACAAAGTTTTTAAAAGGCTTCTCCCTCAGGGTTGTTAAAATTCGGAATGTTGTGGTAAAGGATTAAGTGAGCCATGTTCTGGCAAATGGGGGCTTCGTGCATCTCTGTGATCTAGAGACCAGGCAAGTCATCATATAACTGTGGATCCATAAAATCAATTTTCTCTAACAAGCGACTGAATTTTGAGGTAGAATGGTCCTTTGACACACAGAAAATTGACCAAAAGCAAAAGGTTTTGGCCCAGGTCTGCCCAGGCTGACCTGGGTCGATACGTTTTGCAGATGCATTAAACCCCTTTTCACAGATCATGGCTAAAGTATAAGTAGTCTTTGCAGTTGTTGCAGATCAAGATGAGACAGCACATAGTGTGCAGTCTAATAAAGGATCCATATTATCTACTACTCAATTCTAAAAAACCTCTGTTCATCTTCAGTGAAATAATGATTTTTGCTGTAAGTGTATGATATACTGAGTTTATTGTGGTTGTCACAGATTAATTTGTTCAGGCTCTGTTTTCCCATCTGACAGTGCATAATCAACACACACAAAGCTAGTGAGATATGCATTTGGCAAGGCCAGTGTTTACTTTCTGTTAACCCTTTACCGCACAATGCCACCTTTTGACGCCCCTGGGAGAGAAGCGTTTTGAAAACATTGTGGGAAAAGGAGAAAATGCTGGTAACCAGCATTTTCTCCTTTTTCCACAATGTTTTCTACCCTATCAAAGAAAAGTTGCATCATTTGAGCCACATTGAAATTGTCGCCTGCAAATGCTTTCAATTTGGATAAGGCTAAAATTTTGTCGTCTGGTAAAGGGTTAACAGAAAAACTCTCTGCTTGCAGAGCACATTATGAAAGTAGCGGTAGAAGCATTAACAAAACATTCAGTTGATGTACAAGTTCTCATAATTGGCATCCTATTGAGTCTTTTTTCAAACAACAAAATTTGAGGCAAGTGCAATCTGAAAGTACATGTACCGTACTTATGTACAGGCAATAAACCAAATGTGGCTAACATTATGGAATTTGTTTATGACAGGGTAGGAAACTGTAGGAAAAGGAGAAAATGCTGGTTACCAGCATTATTTCCTTTACCCACAATGTTTTCAAAAGCCTTCACTGTCAGGGTAATTGAATCTCTGGATTGTGTAGTTAAGGGTTAATGCTGTAGCTCTCTGCATGTAGGGTACATGCAGTATATTACATTAGCAGTCTAGAGCATAATTAACAAATCCTTTGTTGCTTTGTATTCGAGTTTAATGCTGTTTTCACACCTTAGGTTATATCACAGTGGTCAGTGCACCTACCTATGTGCTTTCTGGCTTTCTCACACTAGTACTGACATAACTTTCTTTCGCTGACCACTTTTCTCATCAGAGGTGAGAGGTGAAAAATTGCCTGAAAGAAAGTTTGCCACAATCTGCCATCGAACTTGCAACCACCAGATCTGATACACTAACCAAAGAGCTACCTGGCCGGGAAACAAATCTTTCAATTTATGAACAAGTTTTTAAAATTTGCATCATATCATGTTTGTTTGTTTGGTAGTTAACGCTGTTTTAAACATTATTTCCGTTATATTGCAATGGCCAGTGCACCCAATTTATACTTTCCAGGAGTTCTCTTTTACCACTACTTCACACAATATTCTTCCCAACCCACCATCCCAGAAAGCTATTGTCCAAACAATGATTGGCATTTAGAGTTTTAAAGAATCCTTTCGCAATGACTTTCATCAATCCTGGGAAAGAAATTAGCCAAGCTGGGGATTGGAACCTGTAACTCTCAAGTCCTGTATGCAACCGACAACACAACTGGACTTAGCAAGTTTGAGATGAAATCAATTGAACATGAACTCAAGTTTTTACAAGCATTAGCCCTTGTATACTGTGCACATAATACATGCAATGACATCCGAGTCGTCCTTTGACAAAAGGGGGCTTAACCCTTTCAGCGCCATAGGCAAAAACAGGGACTTTGGCGGACGGCATAGATCAAGATCAGACTGCACAGAATGTGCAGTCTGATCTTTGATCTATATCTTCCGCTTGTTTGGTCAAGCCTATATGATAAAATTTTTTGGAGACTCAGTGGATTCTATTTACAGCCATCAAAAGAAGCCGAGTTTGTTTATTTGGTGCCGAAAGAGTTATTGCATCTCCGTGATCCATGATACCAAGCAATTCATTACATAATTATGGATCCATTAAACTTATTTTGTCCAACAACCAAATGAATTATGAGGTAGAATAGTCATTTGACATGCAGAAAATTGACCAAAGGCAAAAAGTTTCGACCCTGGTCAGCCTGTGCAGACTGACCGGAGTCGATACTCTGAAGAAGACAGCATTTTGAAAACATTGTAACTTGGTAACCAGCATTTTCTCCTTTTCCCACAATGTTTTCTACCCTTCAGCCAAGCCCCTGTGGCTCAGCTGGTAGCATACAATACTTGAGAACAGGAGGACGCTTGTTTGATCCACGGCTTGGCCAATTTCTTTCCGAGGATTGAAGATAGTCATTGCGACAGGATTCATTCCTCTCTCACCACTGATCATTGTTTTGACAATGATTATGTGGGAAAGTAGCCTGTGGCTTGGAAAGAATATTGCGCATATCACTGGTAAAAGAAACTCCAGAAAAGTATGGATAGGTGAACCGGTTGCCGCAATATAACTGAAATAATGTTGAAAACAGCATAAAACACCATACAATCAATCAATCATTTGCTATCCTTCACAAAACAAACTTCGGTTTCTTTAGTTAAATTCAATTTGTTGTCTGCAAAATTTAATGTGTTCAATTTGGACAAGTCTAAAATTTTGTCATTTGGTAAAGAATTAACTATGATTTCAAACAGGACTATGTCATATGTAATTTTTTCAAAATCATGTATGTCTGTATAAATAAAAGTTTTCAAAAAACAATTCTGAAATGAATATGATTATGCTCATAGAAACAATCATGCATTTTGGTCTTTTGATTCCAGACATTCTAAAGCTACCTATAAAATGATAATGTCCACTTGAAGAAACTTTATTTAACTCTTTACCACATGAGGAAAATGTAGACCAGTCCAAACTGACAGCATTTGCAGACGACAACTTAAATGTGACTCAAATGAGTAATTTTGCCTTTGATATGGTAGAAAACATTGTGGGAAAAGGAGAAAATGCTGGCTACCAGCATTTTCTCCATTTCCAACAATGTTTTCAAACAGTTTCTTCCTAAGGGTCGTTAAAAGTCAGGACTGTGTGGTAAAGGGGTTAATCATAAATGATACAAAAAATTTAATGTGGTGAGCTCAGACTTAACAAAATTTGCTCATCTGTAAAAGTCATCACAGTAAAATTTTATTGTATAGGTCTTACGTAACATTTAAACTCCACAAAGCTAAATACATGTATTAGCATACAAGTTCAGTTTGTATTAAAAACAAGAAAATGAGCAGAGCTCTGGCAAAAAGGGGTTTAATACATCTCCATGATGCATTTTACCATGAAAGTCACCATATAACTAAAACTGTTACAAAGCGGACAAATACTCCCACAGGCACCTTGTCACTGAAGCAGCACAATCAGAGACGACAAAGTTTGCCTGTGACCCTGACCTTTGACCCATGTGACCCAAAATCAATAGGGCACCTCCTTGGGTCATGAGGAACACTTGTACGAAGTTTCAGGGTCCTAGGTCTAATGGCTTTTGAGTTAGAGCATGGAAACGAAAACATGGACAGATTGATGGATGGACGAATGGACAGACAGATGGACGGACAGACACAGTGAAACCAGTGTACACACCCTCAACTACGTAGGTGGGGGGGGGTATAATTATGGATCCATGAAATTCATTTTGTTTAACATAGGACCAAAATCATGAGGGAGAATGACCCTCGGACATGCAGAAAATTTAACAGTAACAAAGGGTTTCGAACCAGGTCAGTCTGCATGGACTGCACAGGCTGACCTGGGTCAATACTTTATGCAAATGCATTAAACCCCTTTTTCACAGATCATGGCTCAAATAATAATGTGATATTTAATTTTGGACAAATAAAACACTGGTATCCCTAATCTGAAAAGCTAGTTAAAACGTCAAAGACAAATTCGACTGATTTTCTGAGATAGTGCAGATCAAGCTCAGACAGGAGTCTGATCTTGATCTATGCTTTTTCACAACCAGTAAGATATTCTGGTTCAAACAGCAATTAAACCTTTTTAGTGTGACATGTCTTCTAACTGGATAAGTTTGGTTGGTAACTGAAAGTTTCGTTGAAATGTGAAATGGGGACTTAATACATCTGTAAAAAGTATCGACCCACGTCAGCCTGTGCAGTCCATGCAGGCTGACCTGGGCCAAAACTTTGTGCAACTGGTCAATTTTCTGCAAGCCCAAGGACCAGTATACCTCAGGATTCAGTCCATTGTTAGACAAAATGGACTTTATGGGTCTGATCATGTAATGACTTGCCTTGTATCATGCATTACGGAGATCCATTAAGCCTCCTTGTGCTAGAGCATGGCTTAAATGGATAGCTGCTAAAGTAAATATGGACATATAATGGTAGAAAACATTGTGATAAAAGATGAAATTGCTCTTAGATGAACACTTTCACAATTTGCCACAATGGTTCAAAACTCTACCGGTGGGAAAAGCTTCTATGAATATCTCTGTACAATACATAATATTTTAGACTTATTTTAAGTGAAAGCAGTTGCAGACAACAAGTTTAACCCTTTACCAAATGACAAAATTTTACACTGGCGCAAGTTGAAAGATATTGCAGACAAAAAAATAAAGGCGACTCAAAAATTAAAATTTGTTCTTCAAAGGGTAGAAAACATTGTGGGAAAAGGAGACAATGCTAGTTTCCCAGCATTTAGTCCTTTCCCCATAATGTTTTCAAAAGTCCTGTTTCTCAAGGTCATCAAAAGTCAGTATTGTATGGTAAAGGATTAATATGGCTAAAACTATTGGAATTGACTATGCAAGGGCAGAAAACATCCTGGAGAAAGGAGAAAATGCCGGTTGCCAGCATTTTCCGCTTTTTTCACAATGTTTTCAAAAGCTCTCTTTCCCATGGTTGTTAAAACTCAGGAATGTGTGGTAAAGGGTTAAAGAATATGAAACAATAAAATTTTGCGTTCAAGATAAATTTCTAGCAGTAAACAAATTCTTGAAAAGCATGAGAATCCCGGCCTGGTTTCATAATAGAACTTGAGTCTGTTTTTTTGGCTCACTCATTTTCCAACATAAGTCAGGTTTGTTATTTGAGACAAATTTCAGTAGCATTGACAGACGTTTGTAACATTCTCAAAACCTGAAATGACACAAATTCCACACTCAACTCAGCAAAATAATGGACTTAAGTCTGTTAACCCTTTCCCAAACGACAAAATTTGGACTGGTCCAAATCGAAAGAGTTTGCAGACGACAATTTTAAATTTGATGAAAATGGCAGAAAGTTCTCAAAAAGGGTAGAAAACACTGTGGGAAAAGGAGAAATTGCTCGTTACGAGCAATTTCTCCTTTTCCCACAGTGTTTTCAAAAGACTTGTACTGCAGACACGTGAAAACCAGGGCTTGTCTGGGAAAGGGTTAACTGATTTAAAGCTGTTTATGTTTCTGAGTTGAATCTGGAATATTGTGTCAACTCAGAATATGAGAATGTTACTAGAGTATGTTAACCCTTTGCCACACAACAAAATTTTACACTTGTCCAAATTGAAAGCATTTGCAGACGACAAATTAGATATGGCTCGTATGTTGAGATTCGTCTGTAAAAGGACAGAAAACATCGTGGGAAAAGAAGAAAATGCTGGTTGCTGGTTTCCAGCATTTTCTCCTTTTCCAACAATGTTTTGAAAAAGCCTCTTTCTTAGGGTCATTAAAACTCAGGATTGCGAGGTAATGGATTAATGTTAGTGAAATGCATCTCAAATAACGAACTCAAATTAAGTCGTAAGAGGAGTTTGTTGCGGCTTGGGGCAAAAAAAGAGAATTTTTTTTTTCATGCAACTGGGCCCTTATTATCATGAATCTAAGGGAAAATATAGTAACTCAGGTTGGGGGATGATCTCTTCTCAAAAACGTAACCTGCTGCTGGTCATCTTGGTTGTCATAGAAACTATCATCCGACTGACCATCGTCATCTGCATATTCTATCACAGTAGATAAAGCTATAGCCTGATCAGCTTTGGCAGAAAAGGGGGCATAACTATGTACTTTGGCATTAACTAACTGATTCTTTGGTCTACCGGGACTTGACGGTGGATTCAGAGAAATTCTCTGATTGGTTGTAGGAGTTGTTAATAAAAATGTTTCCTGGGTGGCAGAATCATCCAAGGTCGAACCTTTTTTGGGCTGATTGCGTTTCCTGTTTTGTTTCCTAGCACCTATCAAATGTGTGAAATATTTTTTTCTCACTGAAATTATCACAACTGCAATCAATATGACCAAAGCTACAACAACAACACAAGCAACTATCACTGTATAAAATACTTCAGGAGATACGGAACCAGTCGTCATGGATACACTGAAGTCACTAGTCCTTGTAGTAGTACAGTAAGAGATGTTATCATGGTGGTCGACTAGATCTAAATTGCACAATAAAGATTTATCTGTAATTAAACAAAATGTGTATTCTGTATTGTTGCGTAACCCACTCACAGTTACCACAGAGGTCATCACCATGGAAACTATATTGCACATGTTTGAAAAGTTCCCTTTCCAATAATAAAGCGAATAGTTAAAATTCTGTATAACTGTTGATTCTCTTTCATCGATCATTGGTTGAACTTCACTGGTGTTATAATTCTCTGAAATTGTTCTGACAAAACTTTTGTTTTCCATTTCTTCCACCTTTAACTGGATTGTTGCCTCAGTAACACTAGTGACAATCAGCCTCACCTGTGTCTGACATGTA
The DNA here is from genome assembly GCA_945859785.2 of Tridacna gigas. NCBI lineage: Eukaryota > Metazoa > Mollusca > Bivalvia > Cardiida > Cardiidae > Tridacna > Tridacna gigas. The sequence goes on from OX244028.2 coordinate 24,744,542, forward strand.
CGACCTACCAGGCCTTGCTGACATACACACTCAGCCCTGGTCACATGTCCATTTGAGATGATCCGACATGGACTGTCATTAAAGCAATGAAGATCTTCACACTTCCTGCTGGTTTTAGCTGAAAGAGAAGGAAATATGAACTCTAAGCATGATTTGAGCAATGTTCTGTATTTTTGCAGAACAGCTGCTGTGGATTCAAAATTGGAACTCGCATTCACCAACCATTCTAAACTGCATTCTTGATCTTATTTTAGATGTAAAATGTAATGTGATTGATCGGCTTTACCATTCGGTCAGTAGCATATGATTACTGTACATAAGCCAATAAAAAATTGTACATGACATTGTACACTTTGAATTGTTGAAAATTCTTGAGAATTAGACCAAGAATGTTATTATGGATGCAGAGCTCCAGATAAGAGGGAGTGATGGTATTCTAAATCCATTATTTCTGTTCCAAACCCTATGTTGTGGGTACTCATTAGAATCGTCTCGATGAGACGATTCTAATGAGTACCCATAACATAGGGTTTAGTGGAGAGTAATTGATATTTTCAATTTTGAAATCAAAATCACTCCCTCTATCTGGAGCTCTGTGGATGGTTGTTGATCTTAAACAGTTTGATTTTAAATATATATCAGGGGCTGTATTCAGCTACCACTCTTTAGAACATTCCCAGTCTTGTTCTCCAAAGTTTTCTAAATTTGAAAGTAACACAACTTCTGATTGGCTACACCATTTTGGTTCAGCCAATCAGAAGTTGTGTTACTTTCACATTTAGAAAATCTTTGAGAATAAGACTAAGAATGTTCTTAAGTATGGTTGGTGAATACAGACCCAGATATATCACATGGCTGTAGAAATGTGGCCAAGCCTTGGTTCCCAACTGCTTTTGCTTTGTTGGGGATAAGCTTCAGTTTTACTGCAATTCTGGGTATGCGGCCTAGGCTGAGACTACTAATGACTATACTTTTGATTTGGGCCATTTCTTCTGAATGGTATTCATCAATTACAATCAATATTGAATTTCAGCATGAAATCATACTTTGAATTGAAATAACAGATAGATTATTCTGACCTGCAATAAGAATTATCCTACCTGTTATTACTTTATATACCAAAGTGAAGATCAGCACAAGGAAAAATGGCTTCCATGGTAACAGAAACTTCATGTCTCATCCTCATTGTCAATGGCTATCAGATAGATGATATCCTTTCTGTTCCCTGTAGATTGCAAGAAACGTTTTGCTTATTTACCTCTTTACCAAAACAAAAGATTTCAGACTTGTCAAAATTGGAAGCATTTCGAGACGACAGATTAACTCTTTATCATACAACAAACATTTAGACTTCTCTAAATTGAAAACATTTGCAGACGACAACATAAGTGTGGCTAAAAACTTAAAATTTACATGTGGAAGGGTAGAAAACATTGTGGAAAAAGGAGAAAATGCTGATTTCCACCATTTTCTCCTTTTCCCACAATGTTTTCAAAAGCTTTCTTAATTAGAGTCTTTAAACATCGGCATTGTGCGGTAAAGGGTTAAATGTAACTGAAATTAAGGTAATGACCTTTGAAAGTATAGAAAACTTTGTGGGAAAAGAGAAAATGCTGGCTATCAGCATTTTCTCTTTTTCCGACAATGTTTTCTACCCTTTTGAAGACAAAGTCCATTATTTGAGCCATGTAATATACCTTATCGTGTGCAAACACTTTCAGTTTGGACAAGTCTAAAATGTTGCCTCTGGTAAAGAGATAACTTTTTACCTAAAAACGTCTGTTTTCAAAGCCGAAGACATATGAAAACATCATGGGAAAAGGAGAAAATACTAGTAACCAGTATTTTCTCCTTTTTCTGTGACTGTTTCTCCCACTTTTTTATGACAAAGCCTATCATTTAACCTTTTACCGCACAATGCCGCCTTTTGACGACCCTGGAAAAGAAGCCTATTGAAAACATTGTGAGAAAAGGAGAAAATGCTGGTAACCAGCATTTTTATCCTTTTCCAACAATGTTTACTACCCTATTAAGAGAAAATTGCATCATTTTAGCCACATTAAAATTGTTGTCTGCAAATGCTTTCAATTTAGGCAAGGCAAAAATTTTGTCTTCTGGTAAAGGGTTAACCCTTTACTAAACAAGCCCTGGTTTTCATGACTCTGGGAAAGTAGCCTTTCGAAAACATTGTGGGAAAAGGAGAAAATGCTGGTAACCAACATTTTCTCCTTTTTTCCACAACGTTTTCTACCTTTCCCAAAACAAACTTCAATTCTTGAGTCACATTTATGTTGTCGTCTGAAAATGATTTCAATTTGGACAAGTCTAAATTTTTCAGAGTTAAACCATGTTTAATTTTTGTCTGCAGAATGCTCACAATTTGGATCAGTTTAAAATTTTGTCATCTGGTCTAGAGTTTAAAAAGCACGAAAAAACCAACAATCAAAAGGAGTGGATAACTCTTTATGGTAAGACAAAATTCTATACTTGTCTGGATTGAAAGGCCCCAAAGACGACAAATTAGATGTGGCTCTGATGATGAGACTCTCCGTGAAATAGTAGGAAACATTGTGAGAAAAGGATAAAATGCAGGTAACAAGGATTTTCTCCTTTACCCACAATGTTTTCAAAAGGCCTCTTACTTAGGGTCGTTTCAACTCGTAATAGTTTGTTAAAGGGTTGAAAAGCATGAAACCCAAACCATAAAGAGGAGTGGATATTAAACTGGAAATTAAAGATTAGACTTTCCCATTAATTTTGATGTAAACTCTTTTCTTAAAAGCTTTTACCACCCCATAGCTATTAAACCCTTTACCAATTACTCTCATATTCTAATGACCCCGAGGAAAAAAGAGTCCCGAAAAGACTTTGTGGGAAAAGGAGAAAATACCTAGCATTTTCTCTTTTTCCCAGGTATTTGCTATCCTTTAGCTCTTTCAGCACCAAACTTGACCTCTTCTAGCAGATTAAAATACCATCCATTAAAATGGAGACAGATTTTTACCACATAGGCTAGATAAAACAGGCAGACTGCATAGATCGAAGATCAGACTGCACGTTCTGTTCGGTCTGATCTTGATTTATGCCGTCCGCAAAAGCCCATGTTTTCGCCTATGGCGCTGAAAGGGTTAGCCTTTACCAGACAACAAAATTTTAGCCTTGTCCAAATTGAAAGCATTTACAGACGAAAATTTCAATGTGGCTCAAATGGTACAATTTTTCTTTGATAGGGCAGGAAACATTGTGGGACAAGAAGAAAATGCTGGTTACCAGCATTTTCTCCTTTTCCCACAATGTTTTCAAAAGGCTTCTTTCCCAGGGTTGTTAGAAGGTGGCATTGTGCGGTAAAGGGTTAAAAGACAAATCCAATCATTTGAGAAATGTATTAACCCTTCTTTTGATTTGGACCAGTTGAAAATTTTGTCATCTGGTAACAAGCTAACTCAAAACTGCCTTTAACCTTTATTTCATAGTCCTGAATTTTAATGACCTTGAGGAAGGCCCGCCTGGGCAGCTCAGTGGTTAACGTGTCGGACACGTGACCTGGTGGTTGCGAGTTTGATACCCGATTGAGGCAAACTTTCTTTCTGGCGAATTTTCGCCTCTCACCTCTGGTGCATGTGAGAAAAGTAGTCAGTGGCTTTGGAAAGAAAGTTGTGTCAGTACTGGTGTGAGAAAGCCAGGGAAGACATAGGTGCGTCGCTGACCGCTATGATATGACCCATGCTGTTAAATGATGTTAAACTCTAATATAAACCAAACCTAGAGGAAGACGGTTACTGAAAACATTGTGGGAAAAAAATAAAATGCCGGTTACCAGTGTTTTGTTCTTTTCCCACAATGTTTCCTACCTTATGACAGACAAATTTTTGAGTGACATTAAATTTATTTTGAGGTCTGCAAATGCTTTCAATTTAGAGTATTTTGCTGTCAGGTAAAGGATTAAGTGTCAAATGAAAGTTGTAAAACCACAACATTTCCAAATTGGTAAAATATTAAATTACCTGTACATAAATGTGGTCTCCATGTTTAACCCTTTACCACACAATTCCGACTTTTAACGACCCAGAGAAAGAAGCATTTTGAAAACATTGTGGGAAAACCAGTATTTTCTCCTTTTCCCACAATGCTTTCTACCCATCCCAAAACAAATTTCAAATTTTCAGTCACATTTATTATTTTGTCATCTGAAAATGCTTTCAATCTGGACTAGTCTAAAATTTTGCCGTTTGGTATTAAGCCTTTTCCGTGGGAAAACACACAATCCCAAGTTTTAACGACCCTGAAGAAGAGGGCTTTTGAAAATATTGTGGGAGAAGGAGAAAATGATGGTAATCAGCATTTTCTCCTTTTCCCACAATGTTTTCTACCCTATCAAAGAAAAATTGCACCATTTGAGCCACACTGAAATTGTCGTCTGCAAATGCTTTCAATTTGAACGAGACTAAAATTTTGTCATCTGGTAAAGGTTTAAGGCTTTACCAGTTAAGCCTATATTCTTAAAACCCTGTTGCCATAGAGCCAAACCTGGTATCTCCATCAGTAATGTAGATGGCTTGAAACCAGGGGGTTGCTAATTCAAATCCCCAACTCAGCCAATCTTTTTGAAGATTGATGAATTGACGATTGTGACAGGATTTGTTCTTTTCCAACTGCTGGATCATCGTTTTCACAAAGGTTATGTGGGAAAGCACCAGTCAGGCAGTAAGCTTGGGAAGTATATTGTGCAAAGAAATAGTAAACAAAACTCCAGGAAAACAAGGATAGGTGCACTGGCCCAAAAATATAACTGAAATAATGCTGACAATGGCATTATTAACACCATACAATTTAAAGAACTGAACAGAACAGAACATATATTTTAATAGACGTGTACAAGTGTACATAGTCCAAATTACATGTTATATTCAACAAAACATTTGTCAAGCTCTCTCTCTCTCTCTCTCTCTCTCTCTCTGTTACATAGGAAACAATAATATAAAGTGAGGATGACGTATGAAGGATTTTCGCTAGATATGTAAATAACGTGTTTATACAATGACTAGTAAATACTAATAATAATCATGACAAATCAACACCATTAGTGGTACAAAGTATGGAAACGCATTGACATTGCAGATCTTATATAAAATGCCACATTTGATAAAAATCTTTTTCTATTCTTTGGTCAAAGGTTCAACCAACTTAAACATGCTTGGATTTCTAAGGTAGACGTTATCAATGTATTGCCTACGTAAAACATTATACTTTGGGCAGATGAACATACGCATTGGAAAACATTTTTGGAAACAGGAAAAATGGCAGTAACCAGCATTCTCTGCTTTGAACACAATATTTTCTACTTAGTAACAAGTCACATTTTTGAGCCATTTTTGCTTGCAAATTTATGCTTTTGATATGGAAGAGTCTTCAATTTTGTGGTCTGGTCATGAGTTAGCCCCTTACCTAACAATCTCACATTTTAACAACCCGGGAGAAAATAGTGTTTTTAAATCATAGTGGGAAAAGGAGAGTTAACATCAAATCTGTGCAGTTTTGTGTCATAACTTAATATTTCTAAATAATTGAAACAGCCCGTTGATGAAAACAATGCATAAAACAGGGCTGGACTATTCTGGCCAGGTTTTCTCATAAAATACTTAGTAATGTTGACCTTAGATCAGACTGCACTTTCTGTGCTTTCTGATTTAGATCTTCGCTAACCTCATGAAAAAAATTTCAGTCAAAGACTTGAACTATTAGGGGGTTTGAGTGTAAACCTTAAATGTGTCCTGTATGAGTCATAGTCTAGACTACTCAATTTCTGGTTACCACATGACAAAACTTTATACTTGTCCAAATTGACAGTATGTACAGTCAACAAAGTGAATCTGGCTCAGATGATGGGATTGGTCATACACAGGAAAGAAAATATTGTGTGAAAGGAGACAAGTATTATCTCCTTTTCCAACACTGTTTTCAAGTTCGTTTTTTTTCTTCACAGTAGTATAAAAGCATGGTAGTTTTGTTAACCCTTTCCAAACAATCACAGGTTTATACAACCTTGAGGCATAGAACTTTTGAAGACATAGTTGGATAAGGAGAGCATGCTGGTAACCAACATGTTCTCCTTTTCCCACAATGTTTTCTAATCTTTCCAAGAACAAATAAAATCAGTTGAGCGACATTTGATTTATCTGCAAGTCCCTCCAATATGAACAAACCTAAAATTTTGCCATCTGGTAAACAGCTAATATTCAAGGTGGCTTTCACAACTTTGCGCCAAGTGTAGATCAAGATAAGACAGCACAAAATGTGCACTCAGACCTTTGATCTACACTTTATGTACTGCTGAGACGTTCTAGACAAGAGCAAACTTGGAACTGCAATTATTTGGGCCTTATTTCTACACTGAGAATGTACTTTGGGTTTATTCAATGCCTGTTAAACTGTTACAATAGATAAAGGGACTTTTTTGGTTAAAATAATTATGATAACATGATATCATTTTTCATAAAAAAAGAAATATCCCTTTTCATTCATTCAGTTCTCCGAGGGTCAATACTACCTTAACCCTTTACCACACAATTTTGTGTTTTAACCACCCTCAAAAAAGGCTTTTGAAAACATTGTGAAATATGTAGCAAATGGTGGTAACCAGTATGTTCTCCTTTTCCCATAACGTTTTTAACATTATACAATTCCTTCGTCTAAGCCATAATTTGATTTTTCATCTGCCAAAGCAGTCAATCTGAAAAAGTTAAATTTTGTTGTTGATAAAGATAAAGAGTTTAACTCTTTACCAAACGACAAAATTTTAGCCTCGTCCAAATTGAAAACATTTGCAGACGACAAAATAAATGTGACTCAATAACTGAAATTTGTTTTGGGAAGGGTAGAAAACATTGTGGGAAATGGAGAAAATGCTTTTTCATGTTCCCACAATGTTTTCAAAAGGTTTCTTTCTCAGGGTCATGAAAACCCGGGATTGTTTGGTAAAGGGTTAACGGGCATTTCACCAGATTTTACCCTAAATACTTTGGGATGGGGGGGGAGAGAAAGTTGATATTTTGTGAGGAAAAATCGTAAGTTGGTAACTCGTAACCAACTGCTTTATGGAGCCAATCCACAATATTCTGTTTTAACCCTTTACCACATAATACTGACTTATAACAACCCTGAGAAGGGCGCCTTTTGAAAACATTGTGGGAAAAGAAGAAAATGCTGGAAACCGGCATTTTCTCCTTTTCCCACAATGTTTTCTACTTTTCCTAAAACTATTTTCAATTTTAAAGTCACTTTCACTTTGTCTTCTGCAAATGCTTTCAATTTCAACAAGTCTAAAATATTGTCACTTGGTAAAGAGTTAAAAATGTATTTATTCCTTGTTATGCAATAACTGCTATCCTGTTATGCAATAACTGCTATCCTGTTACTAATGGGTTGGAAGTTTTACAGTAAAAATAAAAAAAAAAATCAGTAATTCCTTTGTCAAAAACGAGGTATCATTTTTGACAAAGTAAGGTCCAAATATAAAAAAGGAAAAAGTGATCTGACTGGAACCCAGACTAGCAAAATGAGAGTGTCCATAGGCAAGGCACTGAGAGGCCCTGTTAAGAACTGGCAAAACCTAGAAAAGACAAAGTTTGTTTTTATGGTGTTTTAACATCATCTTCAACTCTATTTCAATTATATCGCAGCAGCCAATGCACTTATGTATGCTCTCCTGGAGTTTTGCCAAAAGAATTGTTCAGGGGTTGGAGAGGAACGAGTCCTGTCGCATTGACTATTGCAAATCCTGAGGAATTTTGCCAAGCCAGGTATTGAACCAGGGATCCCACGTTCCAAGCCCTGTAAGTTATCGACTGAGCTACCTGTTATGCTTTCCTAGAACTTCTTTTATAAGTACTTTGTACAATATTCTTCTGAAGCCACTTGCTGATTTCCCACATTACCATCATGAAAAAGGAAAGAAAATCAATAGGTGCCACTATATCAATAGCTATATCAGGGCAAAATGTAACTTGGAGGCAAAATAAAAATAAGAAAACAAGGGCTATCAGCTATTAATAAAGAGGAAACAGTGATGACTGACATAAAAAAGTAGGTTTACCTATATATATGTATCAAAGTGATTCCTATCATACACACCTGTAATTGTTTACCAAATGAAATTCTTGAACCCTTTATCACACAATCACAAGCTTTAACTATCCTGAAGAAGAAGGTTTTTGAAAACATTGTTGGAAAAGGAGAAATGGCTGGTAATCAGCATTTCCTCCTGTTTCCACCATGTTTTCTACCCCATCAATGACAGAGGTCACCTTCTGAAAATGCTATTAATTCGGACCAGTCTAAAATTTTATCATTTGGCAAAGAGTAATGGTAACTCTTTACCAGACAACAAAATTTAGACTCATCCAATTTCGAAAGCATTAGTGGAGGACAAATTCGATATGGCTCATTTGATATTTGTAGTTGAAAAAAAAAATTATAAGACACAGAGCATTTTCTTCTTTTCCCATGATTTTATTAAAGGTTTATTCCATGGGGTTGTTTAAAAAACGTGGGATTGTTTGGTAAAGGGTTAAAGAAAACAGGTTACCTAGCAACCCAAACTTACAAAAGCCAGCATCAGAAGAAAAATTTCAAAGCTTAACAATATGGGGGCCCTACATGGCCCATTGGTAAAATGTAGGACCCATAGCCTGGAGATTTCAATTTTTCCAGCCTCAATGGTTTTTTCATATGAGTCCTTGAGCAAGTCACAATTCAGAGCCCTAGCCTACCAGGATATAGCTAAAATAATGTTGAAAGCAGGCATAAAACTCCATACAATCAATTAATCAGTTAATAATTTGACCAACTGCAGACTTTCTTTTCCTTCTTGTAGCAGACTTACTTTAGGAAACACTTTGGCAAAAGCAGAAAATGCTTATCAGCAATGGCCCCCTTTTGTCACAGTGTTTCACATGTATTCAAGTATTAAACCTTCACTATCTTGATAATCCATACTTAAGAATGTTTTCAAATTTGTATCCATTTTTTTTTTTAAGAAATAAAACAACCATTTAAACCTGTCAAAAAAGATAAATTTGACTCTTCAAAATTGAAAGCACCTGTTGACAGAAACTTTCAAATTGTTAAAAAAGACCTAATGGTTTAGTTCTCTAATAAAATAGAAAACTGTGAGAATAGAACTACATGTCACTGGCAGAACTTTCTCCTTTTCCCAAAAAGTTTTCGAAAAATTATCTGTTCCTTTGAAAAGGATTTAAAAAGAAAAATATTTCATTACTAGTAAGAAAAGAAAGCAATTACAAATGCCTGAATAAACATTTTGTTTGGGTACAAAAGGTCATAAAACTGTAAATACTTTTATCTCTTTACCATCTACCAGACAACAAAATTTCAGACTTGTCCAAATTGAAAACATTTGCAGCCTACAATTTAGATACATCTCAAAAAAGTGAACTGCCTTTTGAATGGGTAGAAAACATTGTGGAAATAGGAGAAAATGCTGGAAACCAGCATTTTCTCCTTTCCCCACATCGTTTTAAAAAGCTTTCCTCAAGGCTATTAAAATACTGAGATTGTTTGGTAAAGGGTTGACCCTGTTACCACCAAGCACAGCTTAAGTTTCTTTCAAAGCAGAGTGTAAGTCAGGATCAGACTGTACAGAATTTGAAGTCTGATCTTTGATCATGATGCCCAAGTATCTTATTAGATATTGTAACCAAAACAGTTATGAAATTACTACCGTATGTTTGGATTTTTTTACTGTTTAATGACCCCTGAGAGAAAAGGCTTTTGAAAACATGTTGGAAAATGAGAAAATGCTTTAACTAGCATTTTTGAATTTTTCAATAATGTTTTCTTCTCTTCCAGAGAAAAATTTTGTCATTTTTACCACATTTCATCTGTTGTTAACATAGGCTTTCAACAACTTTAATTTAACCCTTTACCATACAACAAAATTTCAGCCTTGCCCAAATTGACAGCATTTGCAGACGACAATTTCAATGTGGCTCAAATGGTGCAACTTTTCTTAGAATGGGGAGAAAACATTGTGGGAAAAGGAGAAAATGCTGGTTACCAGCATTTTCTCCTTTTCCCACAATGTTTTCAAAAGGCTTCTTTCCCAGGGGCATCAAAAGGCGGCATTGTACGGTAAAGGGTTAAACTTTGTTGTTTAGTAAAGTGTTAACTACCTACTAAACAGTTCAGTGTTTTAACAACCCTGAGAAAGAAACTTCTAAAAACATTGTGAGAAAAGGAGAAAATGCCTTCATATCACAATGTTTTCTGTCCTTTCAAGATGAATCACACTGTTCAAGCCACATTGATTTTGTCCTATGCAAATGATTTCAATTTGGTCTAAAATGAAATCTGTTGTGTGGAAAAGGGCCACCACATTTATGTATTTGATACCCTAAGGGTTAATAGCTGAGTAAATTTGGTATTTGTCTTTCTGTTCTTATGCTTTACCACTTACCACTCTATGGTAAAAGGCTTTTGAAAACATTGTGGTAAAAGAACAAAATGCTGGTTATCAGCATTTTCTTCTTTTCCAACAATGTTTACTGGCTGCACTTTCAAAGCCTCTCTCTCTCTCTCTCTTAAACCCTTTACCATCTGCCACTTTTTTCCCTTTGTAAAAGGCTTCAGAAAAAATTGAAGGAAAATAAGAAAATGCACTTTACCAGCAATTTTTCTTTTCCCACAATCTCTTTTGCCATTCCACAGACAAAATCCTATCATTTGTGACAAGTTGGTGTCCGATCATTTGTGACAAGTTGGTGTCACTCAAATGATGCAATTCTTGGTGGAAAGAGAAATGAAACAAACAGAACAAAGCAATATACATACAGTTATATGCATTATGTAAGGCATTATCATGTAGATATAAGATGTCAGTAATTCAACATACAATGTACTTAAAATATTACAAGTTTGCAGGATCGAAAAATAATACCAGACGACGACATTTTAGACCCCTCCACGCTAAAAGAATTTGCAGACGAAAAGTTAAATTCAGTCCAAAATATGAAGTTTGCTTGGAATGGGTAGAAAATATTACGGGGAAAGAGAAAATGCCGGATAGAAGCATTTTCTACTTTTCCCAAGATGTTTTTAGAATCATTCCACGGGTCTTTAGAACACGTGATCGATTGGTCAAGAGTCCAACACCAACTTTTCGGACCTCTTTCGATTTGGAAAGAGGACTCTTTCGATTTGGGGAGAGGAGAGGAAATGAAACTTGTACAAGATACCTTGCCAAAAAAAAAATCTCGTGCCCAAAAGAATGCATAAAATTAAGTATTTGTGGAATACCTGGACTAGCATTCTGAATACATCTTATTTACTCCACGGGTAATATCGTCAGCACAAAATTTAGTTTAACAAGCGGCAAATGTTTCCCCGCTGTACACTACTCAAACATTTCCGTGTTTACATTTTGACTCACCTTGATTGGTTGCCCGCGTTGATTCGCGACTAATCAACGTATGTGTATCTCACCTGTATGAATTTCGGTAACCAGCAATGGTATTGTACTTACTCACCCATTCGATAAATGAATATTGGTTTGCGAGCTAGCTGTTAAAGGTTTTCGACCATTTCTACATCCATAATTACATGGTTAAAGAATGCAGGGACAGAGGACCATATCATTATCTTTACAATATCTCCAGGTTGTCCCTTTGAACATTTAATTTCACTAATTTGGCTCTGTCAAGAAAATTTCACGCAGCTGAAGATGCTGTTTTATTCGTTTAATAGCAATCAAACTGGTCACTAAAAGTAACGCCTGAATCTATAAATTGTCTTCTTTTTTTCTCGTGACAAATGATTATTGCAATTCCCCCCCCCCCCCGTTCCATTTTTACACGGATTAGGATAACGGACATTGTAGACCAAGATCAGAATCCGAAATTTTCTAAATTTGCAAGTAACACAACTTCTGATTGGCTAAACCAAATAGTTCAGCCAATCAGAGGTTGTGTTACTTTCAAATCTAGAAAATTCTGGAAAATGAAACCAAGAATCTTCTTAAGGTAAGACCTGTGTAATGCACTTCCGGTGAACATTGGGCAAAAATTCTAATTGGTAGTTAAATAAGGATAAATAAGGATTTATGCCGAAATAATATTTTTGCACATTTCTAATGGATCAGAAATTCCGTTTATGTCTATCTTGAAACTTTTTTTTGATACTTTTGTTTGTTTTCTAAAAAGGGAGGTAATTATTATCTCTTTTTCAATTGAGAATATAGCGGTTTTAAATTTATAAATGATAATTCAAAAAAGGAAAAAATGGAAAAAATGAAAAGGTGAAAGTAGTTCAATAATACTCATTTTTAATTATAGCTAATTTTGCAGGATGATATTTTAGTGGAAATAGCTGTTTTCCATTACACAGGTCTTACCTTAAGAATGGTTGGTGAATACGGGCCCCGCGGACTGTGCGTTCTGTTCTGTCTCGTCAAAAGTCAATCTATGTGCAGTGTCCATTTGTGGTTAGCACTCCGAGAGCTATTTAAATTGTTAACGTTTAAAACTGTTCGAGTAGGCCCACGCCTTTCACTGGTAAACATAAGTTGCCTTTGTAGATAGTGTATATCAACATTGATAAGACTGTACAATACATGTAAGCAATCTGATCTTAAATCTACACTATTTTGCTAGATCTGCATACAGCTATTCTAATTTAGAAAAAGAATCACTTTGATATTGCAATATTTGCTACCTTTTTATTGACTGAAAATGTCCATGTTGTTCATCCTGCTCTGTAAGGTTTCTCTCGGTAGAGAAAAAGTCTTTAAATGGACGTGATACAAAATTTTCGTTCTGCCGTGATTCAGTTTTAAAAGGTATCAGATCTATTAGTGGACTTTTTAAACATTTTTCCCTATTTTCAAACCCCGGTAGCTCAGTAGGTAGCGTACAGGACTTGAGAACAGGAGGTCGCTGGTTCAGCCAGTTTCTTTTCGAGGATTGATGTTAGTCATTGCGACAGGATTCATTCCTCTCTCACTGCTGAACATTGTTTCGACGATGGCTATGTTAGCTTGGCTTAGAAAGAATATTGTGCTTAGTGCTGGTAAAACCGTGAAACTCCAGGAAAGGCACCGATAGGTGCACTGGCCGCGCGATGTAACTGAAATACTGTTGAAAACGGCGTTAAGCAACATGCAATCATACAATCAATCAATCCTGTTCTCATTCCTACTGTATAAGAACAACGGGCGTTTCTGTGAGGTACACTTCATATATTGGTGCGTACCTCCTAGAAACGTCCTGCTAGTCTTATCCGAAAGGGTGGAATGTCTAGGTAAAAGCTTCTCCTCATAACACTTATCCTACAAGTATGCCATACTACGGAGTGCCAGTTCGGAGCCGTGACAGGATTTCGTTTTGTGACAAACTTTGCCATCTATGAATTTCAAATGAACCATGCTCCGGCAAAATGGGATTTAATGCACCTTCGTGGTGCATCGTAACAAGCAAGACATCACATAATTATAAATTCATAAAATACATTTTGTCTTACAATCGGCCGATTCCTGGGTTAGAATGTTCCTTGGACATGCAGAAAATTGACCAATAGCAAAAAGTTTAAACACAGGTCGGACTGGGCAAGCTGACATGAGTCGATACTTTTAGCAGATGCATTAAACCCCCTTTTGAGAGATGAATCATAGATAAGGCTGTATTACATTATATAGATGGTGAAATTGATTGTCACAAAAAGGACGTCTGTGATCTGGAGTATGTTTCCTGTGCCACATGTAAGATAGGCCTACTTAGGCCTAGAAATTGATAGGTAGGTCAGTAATTTACCACACAACTACGACCGTGGTTTCAACTACCTTGGGAAGACGGTTTTGAAAACACTGTGGGAGTTTGGAAAAGGAGAATATACTAGTAAACAGCATTTCCATAATGGCTTCCATGCTATCAATTACAAATTCAATCATTTGAGTTACAGTTAACCCGTAATCTGCAAAGCGCGACTCGCTGACCTTTTGCGGACAGTGTAAGTCAAGGTCAGACTGCACAGAACGTGCAGTCTGATCTTGAATCGACGCTGTCCGATAAGGAGATATTTTCTCCAAAAAATAAGCTTGAAATAACATTATTAGGTTTTTTGCTATCGGATTGAAAGTTTTATTTAACTCATTTTGCAGGATAAGGCTTAACTTGTGTTCAGAAAATACTTTCAATATGGAAGGGTCGACAATTTTGATATCTGGTACCTGTCAGTAAATCGGCCATCCCGGCTACCAATTCGTATAATAAAAACAAAGCAATATTATTAAACAGTGATTACGTAATCGCTGTTTAAAAACAAAGGTATAAATATGAATGTCGAATATTTCTACGTTCATGAATGAGACTAGCTAGACTATGACGTCAAACTACGTCAATATGTGTGAAAATTAACACAAGTTTACTGTTACGGGCGTTCGTTATCTATGTGGAACACTGGAAAGAAATTACCGACTTAGGACACATGACCGTAGAATCAAAGCACTGAAAGTTCTCGGTATGTGTAAATTCATTGGAGAGGTCATCAGACCTCTCCAACAGTGGTGAGTTTAAAAGGCAGACTGCCTCAGAAATCGCTGTCTAAATCCATTTGTTTTTGCGAAATTGTTCTGATACACAGTCTATTTCGTCATGGTTTTATAAACAAACCGAAATCAAAAAACTGAAATAGGAAATAAACGTTTTCTTTTACATGACGGATTTCCAAAAAGATTTATTATACTATATTGATAGTAAATGATCTCTCCAATAATTGCAATTTTTCATTAAACAAATAAATCTAAGCAGAAAGAAAAAAATTTCGTTTAAAAAAAAAAAAGAGAAAGAACACTGCGGGAAAAGATCACGTGACTTGATATTATCTGGATAATTCGTACCCTGGAAAACTCGTACCCTAATCTCGAGAGCACGAGTTCCCTGGAGAAATGGTACCCCACAAATAGATATAAATAGGTTGATCAGTATGTTTTCAAGTTCTATTTTTCAAAACTGACTAGACTCTAGCATTTTTCTCAGTTTTATACAAAAATTCTATGGATTTATAATGATATAGATTTGATGAAATAACACACAGAGCTGTTTCTACGATGCGTGATTGCGAGAATCCCGTGAAAATCAACTTATGAGCGGGAAAAAAAAGTCGTGCCTCTTAGCCCTACATACCCCACACCTCAAAAGAGTCCGTGGTCGTTTGGTTTTGGGCGGATTGCTCAGGCTGATATGGGTCGATACTTTTTGCAGATGCATTAAGCGCCCTTTTCTCAGAGCATGGCTCATTTATCTACTCTCTTAAATTTTTAACTTTTAGACAAACAACCTATTCATTTTACATGCCTGCAGCAGACAACTTTTCAAAATATTGTGGAAAGAGGAGAAGCTGTAACAGTTACTCACTGCAGTTTCTCCTTTTGTCACAATGGTTTCCATCACATCAAAGCACCATCTTCCACAGTAATTATCAAAGTTTGAATTGTCGTCTGCATGCTTTTTCTGTTTGGGACAGTCCAAAAATTGCTGTTTGTTAAAAGATTTAAAAAAGTTACATTTATTTTAAACATGTCTGTTACTAAGTATTATGTATAGGCCACGTTTATTTGTTGTTATCAGGTAAGATTCTTGCCTCTTCAGTGGAATTAGCATATTGTATCAAATTTTAATTGAACGATTTCTCCTTTCCAAAAAAAAATTGGCTTAACTGAGCACACATTACAAACATTCATTAGAGGGTTGTTCCTTTTGAAAATGAGCTCAATTGGATCATCATCTTCGGTTTTGTGTCCTTGAATTTTGAAAAAAAAATATGCATTTCTGAGCATGTTAATAGCATTTGGCCTCCAATTCCTAGAATATTATAACAATGTGGAACATGTACTGTTTTGTGTCTTTACACCAGCAAGATTGAAAAAAAAAAAAAATGTTTTTTCTCATTCATTTAATGCCTAACTTGTTTGTTTACATCTACCAAAATATATTGAAATCAAAAGCCAATAAACTATTTGAAAACATTGATGCCGACCTCTCCTGGCTTCTTTTTTAAAGAAGCCAACTTGTTTAGCTCTAATACCAGTTATCAACAGTCTGATAGAGTTGTCACTCTTTGAGCACCCTTGTGCATATTTGACTAGAAAACGAACCAATCTCGCTAATCAGTACGATATTATTAGGATCTATACGCTTCTTATAACATGGTCAAAATTTTAACTCTTTGAAACACAATCCCGAGTTTCCACGAACCTGAGGAAGAATCCTTTTGAAAACATTGTGGGTAAAGGAGAAAATGCTGGTAAACAGCATTTTGTGTTTTCTAACCGATCAAAGACAAGCTCCGTCATTTAAGCCACACTTAAATTTTCATCGGCAAATGCTCTCAATTTGGACAAGTTTAAATTATCATCGTGTCGTAAAGAGTTAACTAATGGATAACGATAACAAGTAACAAATGAAAATGAAAGCCTGAATATATTTATTCGCCACGACATGTGCCTCCATTTGTATAGATAGTTGCAATGGATTGTATTTCGTATAAGATTTTTCTTTACTCGTAGTCCTAGTAGTAGGTCTGAACGCGCCTTTAACTTGAAGAGTTCCACTACTGAAAACAAGATGTATTCCAGAGGTGCATAACTGCCTTGAAGTATTCCAGGCGCATTACTGCATATAGGCCTATAGAGAGTCTGCAGTTGAATACCGACAAAAAAGCATTTGTCCGGTAATTTATGCTTTTTGAACGGCTGTTCGTCATTTCAAAATAGGGTAATTCAGGACGACCTTGAAACACACAGAGCGCAACGTAATGCACTTGAGGTTGTTTTCAAAATTGTCTAGGTTTGGATGCTTCTGACATCCTGTCACATTCTGAATCCACACCGATGCAGAGCTGAATTCAAAGTTGGCTTCTTTAAAAAAAAGTAGCCAGGGGAGGTCAGCATCATTGTTTTTTTTTTTCAAATAGTTTATTGGCTTTCAATGTCAATATATTTTGGTACATGTTAACAAATAAGTAAGGCATTATATGATTTGCCGCTGCGTAGAAAGTAGAAATTCTTCGCACGTTATCAAAATCGCTTGATCTTTTTCTGCGGTGTTCGCTTTTTCAGCGAAATTCTTTTTTATTTTTTGAAGCTTTATTTGTTTAATGAAAATTACAACTAATGTAAAGGTCATTTGCAATCTAATCATTATAACAAAACCTTTTTGAAATCCGTCATTAAAAAAAAAACCAAACCACGTCGATTTCCTACTTCAATTTTTTTTTTTTTAATTTCGGTTTATTATAAAACCGTGACAAAACAGACTCTGTATCAGAAGAATTTCGCAAAAAAAAAACCATGGAGTTAGGCAACAATTTCTGAGGCAGTCTGCCTTTCGAACTCACCACTATTGGAGAGATCTGATAAACCGTAAGAATGGCCATCTAACTGGCTTAGACGTTCAATGGCAGCTGTTTCTTTTTAATATGTTGTCGCTGTGATTGAAAAAAAAAAAAAATGAAATGCGTGTAAAATTGTTGGTAACAATTGTCGATGTATATATCCACAGGCCTTTGAAACTCTATAAAAGTCTATCACGGAACACTACAGTTTTGTTTGGTCGATCATCGAACACTTTCGCAGATTGATGCATTGCTTGTATATCACGGAATACTCAAATTTTCATTACACCGTTACTAAGAATAGCACATTGGCGACTGCCTCTATATTATATACAATAAGACTAATTGTATATTAGACTATGTAATTATTAATATGTAATAAGACTATTGTATATAATAAGCCCTACTATATACGATACAGAGGCAGTCGCCAATGTGCTATTTATAGTAACGGTGTCCGCTAAGGAAAATGTTGTTATCCCTTGATAGATCAATGGCATTTCAGTGGCCTATGATATATCATGAACTGGTCCCGTTTGTAGATATACATATTACAACTGGCACAGGCTATTGTGTCGTTGCTTTTCATTAGGCTATATGTATATCACAGAATAGCCAATCAGAGCAGCATACACATTTCTAGTTTGGCTGTAGAGGTAACATTCCTATTTTTTGCGCAATTTGAGATTGGTAATCGAAACTAAAAAGAATATTAGCTGACATACACATTAAAGGTGATACCAACAATACAATTCTTCACTTATTCATGAGGTCGAAAATATCGGAAAAATTTGCTGCTCTAGAAGTGAGAGTGACCTCCCCTGAACCTCTGCAGTCTCGCGTCATGCCTGTTCTAAAAATAGACGGGCAGAATTCCGCCCGTTTTTAGTAGCCTGTATCGATCCCAATACACTAGCTGTATCAGGGGAGGTAACCAATCTATGACGTATCATTGCGTCAAAATATATTATTGAAGGTTATACGCCGCATATTCGTGCCTCTGATGGAATACTGTTGTAGAGTGTCAACGTAAAATGTCAAAGACTGAAAGGCAAAACTGGCATTGAGTGAAAGTCGAAAGTAGTTGTATCTCTCTCATTTTCACTCATTTAAACAAGTTCGTATCAATTCAACTGTCCAAAGAGTAGTGGTTAAGCTTTTTTCAAAGGGTCAGTTGACATTTCCAAAAAAAGATATGAATGTGCATGACATTCAGAATTAATTCAGGATAACATGTTAGATTATAGTTCACTTAAATACGATTCATTGAATTTCTCCAATTTCATAGAACACATCGAACCAAAGTGGTAAAAAGTTACTATATTTTCAAAAACATTTCAACATTTAATTGTGTTTTCTCTAATAATAAATTAACTATTGCAAAATTGAGTTGGGTTTCCCACCATTGCATAAATTTGATATACCGAAATTTACATTGTTGTTATATTTCATCTAGGCATCGATTCTCACAATTTCACCAGACTGGTAAAGAAGCAGACTAAAGTATGGCCCAAAACAAATTAATAATGTCGCACTTTTTCAGCCAGTGAGATGACTAGACTTAGAGGCTTAAATAAGAAATTAAAATTGTTAAAGAATAAGCCTCAAATCATCCAAAAAGAATTCACATGGAATATCTGTAGAGATACGCCAAAAAGTGTCCAGGAAGTAGTGCATTTACCTTCATACCACCAGTGCATTGTCCTAAAAATCAGTAGTGATGCATTTTCAACGAATGTCGGTCATTCCTTTTGAGATGACCTTATATTAAATGTCAATTCATCGACCAGATTTCAAACTTTGTAGATAACCTATCTAAAATACAGTTTAAATGGAACTTTTTTGTGCCTTATTAAAAAGAATGTATAACCACTTATAAATATTACAAAGTATAGTTGTTTTTTTTTTTCTGCTACGGTGAATAAACTGGCCGGTTACATGCACAGGTGTAAATTTGGCGTTCAAGTAACGGACTGGTCGCTAAGCAATCAGTGACTCCATCTGTTTTATGCGATCAACAGCGACGTCATCGTACTTACATCAATAAGATCCCACATGATTGATCTTATTGAGTTATTGATCAAGTGGCAGTCCCATTAATCTTTGCAAAGTTCTTATCTAAACGTAACTTAAGAGGGTAGTAGCGCATTAAGAAAATACCACTTTAAACATCTTCTTCTTACATTTGTCTTTCTTCTTTATAGACAGTTTGCCAGTGATCGCCAAACTCGATTCAGTTATGAATCATTTTCGTAGTTTTTTTTAGATTATAAAAATCTGAAAAAACTGCCTTTAAATCCTTTGAGCGCGCATCACAACCATATCTACTTTTGTTGACCGCGTACATGAAAATCAGACAGCACAAAATATGCAGTCTGATCTTGATATACATCGTCTGTTTTGTTGCAAATATTCTATCCAAATCAGACCTAAAACTGCAATTATTGGATATGTTTCCTTTGACAATAGGCCAGGAGGTCATAATTAATGTAGATAGAATTATGGAAACTGTCTTTGATAGGGTAAAAAACCTTGTGGAAATTAGTTTTTTTTTTTCTCTCACAATGTTTTCAAAGACCACTATAGTTTTCTTGAATATGTTTTCAGAGGTGTCTTGTCTAACTGTAGGACTGTGTGGTATAGGGATAAAGGGTAAACGTTCTGAATATACATGATGCCCTTTTTTCTCTTTACAAGACCACAAAATTTTAGACTTGTCCAAATTGAAAGCATTTGCAGACGACAAATTGAATACTTAAGATACATGTAATATGATTTTTATTCGAAAGTGCAAAAAACATTGTGAGAAAAGGAGAAAATTCTGTTTACCAGCATCTTCCCCTTTTCCAACAATGTTTTCAACAGACATCTTTGGCAGGTTCGTTAAAACTCGGGATTGTGTGGTAAACGGTTAAATCATATAAGTTTGGAAGCTTCCGTAACTAGGAGCCTAGGGCGTTGGATTTGCAATCCGATGACCCTTGGCTTCCTCGTTGGTGGTACTAGTTGCATGGGCGTCCATGGCCAAGACACGTCAAGGTCCTGGCACTAAGCACTAATGAAAATTTAGAAACAAATGAATAGTGACGTGTCGCCGTGATAAAGCTGTAATAATACTGAAGGAAGAGTAGGACAATTTTAACAATGAATTCATAGTAGGCTATGTTTTGTTTTCAATGTCTTTCTCTTTTAATTTTACTGACATAAAAAATGAACCGATTTCGTGACGACAGGAGATAGAGAAAGTCACGTAGAAATAAACAGCTCATTATGTGCCAGGTGTGTAGTGCAGTCAACTTCACCGCCAGTGGCGACCTACATATGAGCAAGGCTCTTGCAAAAGGGGGTTTAATGCACCTCCGTGATGGATTATACAAAGCACGTCATCATATAATTTTGGATCCATAAAACCCATTTTCTCTTACAATCAAAGTTCTGTATCATAAAGTAGGCTTATTGACCAACAGAAGAAAGTTTTGACCTTGATCAGCCTGCGGAGTCAACGCCGGCTGACCTGAATCGATACCTTTTGCGGATGGATTAAATCTACGGTTTCACAGAGCATGGCTTATATCTTTTGAGGATGGCATAAACCAAGATCAGTCTGCGTCTTATCTTAGATCCACACCCTCCGATAAATTCTTTATGTTAATGTATGACTAAAAGCATTCTTATTAACCCTTAAGCCGCTAAGCGCGACTCACTGACCTTTTGCGGACAGCGTAGATCAAGATCAGCCTGCACAGAACGCGCAGTCTGATCTTTGATCTACACTCTCCGATAAGGAGATATTTTTCTCTACAAAATAAGCTTGAAATAGCATTATTCGGGTTTTCACTATCGGCTTGAAAATTTTATGTTAGTCATTTAGCCGGATAAAGGCAAATGGTAGTGAACAATTTTATTCTCGTATTTAATTGGCAGCAAGGAGTTAATTAAGATTGCTTCTTTTCTGTGGTTCATGACCTCTTGTGTACTCGACGAGGTTAATTGAATAGGATTAGCCTATTCGTTTAGTTTGATCTTTAGATCTTGTCCTTGATACCTTATATAGCATCTCTTGTCCCGTTACTCTTCTAAAGATATTGAGGGACACTCTGTCTTGCTATTTTAAAGGTGTGATCTAATATCTCATGCTCAAAATTGAAGATATACGCTCTTTATACAATCTTCAAACCGACAATGTAGGCAGAAAAGGCAGCTACGCGAGTTAGACATTTGTGTTTCTTTTTTACGTAGATCAAAGTTTAAAATAAAGATGGCAAAGCTTAACAATTATCACTACTATTTAAGTTGTATGGCAGTTCTATTTATTTCCCAAATGGACAACATGCCCCTTCAAACGGCGAATGGGCAAGCGATTGGTGCATGTCATTTATAAAATCCCTGAGGTCATGGCTATCAAGCTTTCCCTGGTGGTAAAGAGTCTGGAGTTGTCCCATCCAATGAGACATAGATTCTGCTGTCATGTGACCTTTATTGATTTGGTCCAATATATGTTGCATGACGTGATCGCTGTTACTTCGTCGTGCACGTTGACGGAATGTGATCTTTGGCTTAGATTGATAAACTGTGTCACGATCGATGCTAATTTCATCTCCTTGTATGTTGTGCTGTCTGTTTATCGTATCGAATGCCAAGTTTTGGACTTTCTGTGTTTTATCTGTATCAAGCAAGAAAAAAAAAAAGATGTAGTTAAAAGGTTGTGATCCGATATATATGCATATGTGTGTGTGTTTCATTTATTTAGCAGGATAAGGGTTGATATATCAATGCTGGTATACTTTTCATGCATGCAATACGAGAAAATAATGCAAAAGAAGAGAGGCATATAACCAGACATTTCGCTTATATACCAGGAGATGCAACCCTTTACCATAATCCCGTGTTAAATTTTGACCACGGGGAAAAAAAACAGGGTTTTAAATTATTTAGAGGAACAGGAGAAAATGCTGGTTACTAACTTATTATCATTTTCACACAATGTTTTCTACCCTTTTTATAGACAATTATCGTCACTTGAACCGCGTTTATTTGTCGCCTGCAGATACTTTCAAATTGGGCCTGTCTAACATGTTGTCGTCTGATAGAGAGTAATTCTGAATTATACTCTGAGAAAAGACCTACCTTTAAAAGTTATTCCCTTGATCAAAAAGCTCTTTCCATACACGGTACCGGAGATGAGCAAAACGCACACAGCACAGCACGTAGCCCAATACATGGCGAGGTTTCAACTTCACATTAATCTAATGTTGAAACAGAGCACAGTTATAGCAGAACACGAGGCTTCAAAACTATAAAAACAATGTCAAGTCGGTTAACTGTGCCACTGTGTCAATTCTGAATTATAATCTACTTTCATATTCTGACGATGGAAGAATCTTTATCTCTCAAGGCTTTGAAAAACACAGTATATATAAATTTATTTTTAGAAACAAATTATCTTATGAAGGCTTTGAAAAACACACAGAAACGAACGACAACACTGAAAACTTTGTCGGAATATGGCCAGTTCCTCGACCAGGACTAAACGCTATTTTTATGCGAAACTACTATGATACAGATTTGAAAATCAAACTATTAATTAATTGTATAGATCCAAGATCAGACTGCATTCTCTGCGCAGTCTGATCTTAATCCACCCTGTCCGCAAAACGTCATTGAGTCGCGGTAATGCTGGTAAAAGAAACTCCAGGAAAGCATGGATAGGTGGTCTGGCCGCCGCAATATATATGAAATAATGTTGAAAACAGCGTTAAACACCATGCAATCAATTAGTCAATATCTAATAGCACAATATGTAGTTAACTATTTAACTCTCTTTACAAAACAAAAAATTTTACGCCAGTCCAAATTCAAAGCTGTTGCAGAGCATAAATTAAAAGTGGCTGAACTGATGAAACCTGATTCCAAAAGGGTTGAAAACAATGTGGGAAAAGGAGAAAAATTATAGTAACCAGAATTTCTCCTTTTCCCGCAATGATTTCAAAGGGATTTTTCCCCAGTATTGTTAAAACTTGGGATTGTTTTGTAAAGGATTAATATTCAAGACAAGAATAACAGTTTAACATAACAGTTTAACTGTACACAATGATCTAAATAATGAATGACTGAGGGAATGACAAGGGTTCCCTGTCCAGTGAGGGTTAATGTAACTGGGATTTGCTACAAGTTACCTAGGTGTATCTATTAATGGATTCATTCATAATGTTACAGTTGTGTAGGAAAAAGTGATTCTCTACTTTGCATAGGTCACTTAATTTACATATAAGCAAAGATCTTGTACCTTGAAAATGACATCTTGTTCAGTTTATTATTTTTGTAAGACGACATGTTCAAATTGGAGTGGTAGAGATTTAGTGGTTTTTGTCAAAATTGTCATATATAACAGAATTAAGATTTATAACAGAAAGAAGTATTTTTCTGTGGGGCAGTATTTGGTAACTGTTGGGTTTTTTTTGTTTACTTTGACTCTAGGTCAATTTTGATGCCTATAGACTAGCTTCGCTAGTCTAAAAATGAGTCATGCTCTGGCAAAAGCTGACTAATTCGCGAGAAAGACCGTTCCTTGGACATACAAAAAAGTTAGTAATAGCGAAAAGTTTCGGCTCAGGTCAGCCTGCGAGGACTGCGCATGCTGACCTGGGTCGATACTTTTCGCAGATGCATTAAGCTCCCTTTTTACATAACATGGCTCAAACATATATGAGCCATGCTCTGTAAAAAGAGGGTTCAATGCTTTTGAAAATGCATCGACGCAGGCCAGCCTGCGCAGGCCGATACGTGTCGAAATTTCTTGCTAATAGTCAATTATTCTGCGTATCAAAGGACCAGTCTACCTCCGGGTTCATCTGGTTGTTGAGTAAAATGGGTTTTATGGATTCATAATGATATGATGAACTGCTTGGTACGATACATCATGGAGATGCATTAAACTCCCTTTTGACAGAGCTTGCCTAATACAGAAATACCGCTAACTAAATCAATGAGCATTGACTTTCAGTACTTTGCTGCAGTTGGCTAGTCTTTGATCCTTATCCTGCTAAATAACTTAAATAAAACTTTCAAGCCGATGGTAAAATTCTGAATTAGGCTACTTTAGAATTCTTTTAGAGCAAAAATCTCTCCTTATCGGACAGTGTAGATCCAAGATCAGACTGCACGTTCTGTGCAGTCTGATCTTGGATCTACATTGTCCACAAAAGGCCATTGAGTCGCGCTTAGAAGCCTAAGGGTTAAATCGCTTCCTCTGAGCAAATCGGATTTTTTTTTCCGACAACGTCCAATTTTTATACCCAGTAAGGATTTGCTCGCAATGTCTACTTTATTAGTCGACATGTTATGCCTTTTAAAATCCCCATTTTCACTGTAACCCAGGCCTCATTGGCTTTGATCAAGGAATAGAGCTTTGGGGGTCGAATAGGGTTTGCAGTCGGTATGCTTATATGCCCTGAAGCCAAAGAAGGAAATCCAACTGAAAAACTTAACTATTTCAGCGCCAAAACCCGACATCTTTTGACAGCTGAAAATTCGCTTTGTCTGCGCATGTCAACATTCTTCGAAGATCTGTGAAAAATGCCACCTAGCGGAAGATAATGGAAAATTCGATCTATTGAAACCTAGTAAAGATTCTATCTTATAGGCTTCACTTAACAAGTGGATAATATAGGTCCACTATCAGACTGCATGTTCTGTGCAGTCTGATCTTGGTCCGTTCCGCTCGAAAAAGTCACTGTTTCCGCTTATGTCACTGAAATAGTTCAGAATCTTCCTGTGAGAAAATCCTTTCCAAGCAATTTTGTAAACAGTTTTTCGACCATGACCAAAGTTCAGCTGCACAAAATCATGAAAAGACCCTTGTGTACTTTGTATGTGAATCTCAGCCCATTAGAGCATCTTGTCTCTCTACCTCAAGCAGCTACAAATGGCTGAGATGTGAATAGACTAAGATCAACCATTACCACATGGCAAATTTTGGACGTGTCTATTTGAAGGAATTTACAAAGTACGTGTCAAATGTTTATCGAATGATATTATTAGTCCTTGGATTGGAAGAAAACATTGTGGTAAAGGGAGAAAATGCTGGTTACCAGCATTTTCTCCTTTTTCCACAATGTTTTCAAAAGGCTTCTTTCTCAGGGTCTTTAAAACTCGGGATTGTGTGGTAAAGGGTAAATAGGGTTTTCGGTCGGTACAGTATATACGCTGTGGGAGAAAAGACAGAAAATTCATTTGGAAAGCTTTAGTATTTTGCATATATGCATTTAGTATTACATGAGACACGCATGCTTGCTGAGCCAGTCACGTGGAGATGCCTTTGAGCAAGGCATTGCAGGGTGCAGACCTAGAGATACAAATGAGCGAGCTAACACAGTCATGAGACTGTGATACTGCCAAAAGCGACGCAAAACACCGCCATTCATAAGCAATTTAACTTGGGAGTCCCAGATTGTCATTAAATCCTCCGATAAGGGGATAGTGCATTGTATATAGTATGAAATCCGAATGTGTTTGGCATAAGAGAACGAGAATTGGGTTATGTAGGGTTAACATCAAGTTCGACTCTAAAATGTCGACATTTTGTTCATTATTGCTTGTTTTAGGAGTTATTTCGTTGGTCGGGGCAAAACCATTTTCGGATTCGACTGACAACGCTGGTGAAGATGGTAGGTAATCACTAGTAGTTTCATCTTGTCTTCATTAAGTGAAATCTTTCGATTTCATCCTTTATAAAACATTCCGCGTTTCTACACTGTTAATGAAGAAGGCATTTGAAAATATTGTGAGAAAAGGAGAAATTGCTGGCAACGAACATTTTGTTCTTTTTTTCTTTTTTTTTTTCCAAAATGTTTTCCACCTTGTAAGCCGGCTAATTCTTCATTCGATCAACGCTTACTTTTTCGTCTGCAAATGTTTTCAGTACGAATTGAGTCGTCTGGTAAAGAGTTGATAAGGCATGCAGAAACAGAATAGTTTAAATTTATACCGATTTGTAGGCATGAAAGGTGAACTCTTATTATGCCTCGGTCTCGTGCAACCACCGGATCAAACTGGGCTCAGAATTGGCATACAATACAATTCGGTTTCATGAGTCTGAGTCGCGAAGATACTATCGTTCGCAACAGGTATGACATAATTTGACGCAGCATGGCTGCTTTTTTGGCAGATAATACAAAAAAGACCGGACATAAAAGTCCAACAGAGTTTACGACTGCGAGGCTACCTGTCTGCAATTAAGGAAAATGACAACGGCAAAGAGGTTGCAAAACTCACTAGGTAAATAATTAGACCGCGACATGGTTCTTCGAAGTTCATCAGTTATGACATACCACTACGTGATAATACTGTTGCCAGTGTATCTTACTACCTGTAATTGTTGACTACTAGCAAAAGCATAAATTCTCTCTGTCGCGACGGGGTCACCAAACAGTTCCAACATCTTTGGGACTGAGACCGTATTTTAGGGCACTTTGTGCTCTACCCAATTTTATTCGCTGCTTGACTAAATATTGTTTACATACTCGACCCAATATTGTGTACTGCTCGACAGGTTATTGTGCACCGCTCGACTAATTTGTATTTGCTACTCTACCCAATATTGTTTACTTACTCGATCCAACATTGTTAACTGCTCGACATGTTTAAAGCTAATTTACATAGTATGTTTTAACAGAATGATAAGATAGGTCTAATTTCAAGCATATCTGTATTTTACGTTTACACGGTATGTTCAGAAGATCTACCTCCTACTATCTATTTTACCTCTTCGGAGGGGATAACTCACCACCCGTCAGTTGTGTAACTGTATGTGACTTTCCACAAGATAGGGGTCTGTTTAGCGTTTAGAAAACAAAAGTAATCATTTGGATAGTACTGAAGGTATAATTAATATCGAGATAAAGGGTTGGAATTTACTATACTGAGCACTGATTTGTCCATTCTTTCTGAAAAAACGGGGAAAATAGAACGTGTCCTATTTGCCCTGCTTTACTATTTCGCTAGCAAATCCCCCATCGAAAGAGTGATCTAGCACATGTGTTGCAACAGACTGAAAAAAGCAAGTCGTGTAAACTGGCCTTAAGTGTACTGCTAGATTCAATATTGTACACAGTAAGACCCAATATCGTTTAATTACTCGAATCAGTATTGTTTACTTCTCCACACAATATTTTGTTTACAACTCGGCGCAGTATTGTTTCCGTTTACTCTACCTTATATTGTTTACTTACTGTGCCAAACATTGGTAACTACTCGACCAATTAAAGTGTACTGCTGTTTCGATATAATACCCTGCTAGACCCAATAATATTTACCAACTCGAATCAATATTGTTCACTTGTATTTATGTATTTATCCAGGAATTTTGGGCAAATGGGCCTGCCAAATTGGGGAAAACATTCATCTACAAAATGGTGAAATGGAGGGGGAGAGAACTGCCAAAACATAGAAAGTTAGGAATACATTTAACAGTATAATAGACTTATAAATAAGCCATTCATTGAGCTACTGATTCGATGTTTTTTTTTCCAGGCCTCTTTCTTTGACTGAATGTCCTAATTATTTGTCCCTTAACTCCCACTTCTAAGATACGTAGGTGGTAGAAATCTTTTTTTCCCTAATATAGGTCGTCTAACTAATTTTCTAGAGACAGAATAGTGGTTTTAGTTCCTGCATTATTTCTACGTGGTGTGTCTGCAAGTCAGCTGTTTTCAGTCACTATCAAGGCTAAATAAAACAGTTTGAAGAGTCTTGGATCAGATGATGTCAATTTGACATTTGTTTTCGTGTGTGTGTGTTTATGACGATTAATCTTTAAAAAAGATTTTCTGTGTGTTTTGACATGTGTGGACAGGCAGGAAAATTATCATATATAATGTTGTTTACTGCTGTACCAAATATTGTTTACTACTTGACCCAATAATGTTTACTACTCGACCCAACAATGTTTAATACTCGACCAGATATTGTTTACTGCTCGACCCAATATTGTTTACAACTCAACTCAATATTTTTTACTGTCCGACTCAATAGCGTGAATTTCTCGTCCCAATACTGAATTACTTCTCGACCATATATGGTTTATTACTCTACCCAATGTTGTTTACTGCTCGATCCCATATTTTTACTGCTCGACCTGATAAGGTTTTGCTGATCGACGCAATTTTGTCTATTGTTCGACCATTTTTGTTTACTATTTGACGCAATTTTGTTTATTGTTCAACTCAATACTGTTCAAGGTTCTTCGTAACATTTTAGACAACATTGGTTCTGAGCTGCCCTGCACAAGAACGCTTTCAGGCGATCACCGCATCAAGCGCAGATTGATCCCAATATTGAAGAATCCTAGCTATGAACCACCGAGTCTTAGAGAATACCCGATTTACCCTAGCTCTTTCACCTGTGCAGCCAGTGCAGTCTGATCTTTGATCTGCACCGTCGACTTAGCTACGATATTGTTCAAGTTACTGTGGGTCTTATTTCTAGACAGAAAATGTTTGTCAGTTTTTTTTTCAGGCGTTGTATGGATAGGGTGCCTGTATAATACGCAGTTTGACCGATATCGTTGTTTACCATTTACCAACACATCCCATGTTTTACGAGAAAGCTTTGGGAAACATTGCGGGAAAAAGCGAAAGATGCTGATTACCAGCATTTTCTACTTTTCTCACATTGTTTTCAAAAGTTTTATATCGGGTTCGTAAAAAACGGAATTGTTTGGTAAAAGGTTAAAAATAATATCGGTCAAACTGCGCATTATAGACACTTAGGCTTATGAGCGCCGAATAAACATTGAAGATATTTTCTGGACTGTGTTAACCCTTAGGCTGCTAAGCGCGACTCATTGACCTGTTGTGGACAGTGTAGATCAAGATCAGACTGCACAGAACGTGCAGTCTGATCTTGGATCTACACTGTCCTATACGGATATTTTCGTCCAAAAATAATTTGGAAAAAAAAACACTATTCGTGTGTTTGCTATCGCCTTGAAAGTTATATTTGACTTATTTAACAGTATAAGGGTTAAATAAAATCTTATTTGCTGAGCCCGGTAGTCCAGTCGGTAGCGTTCAGGAATACAGACCAGAGAGTCGCTGGTTTGAATCCCCAGCTCCTCTACTTTGTTTCCAAGAAATGGTGATAGTCATTGAAACAGGATTCATTCCACTCTCATCGCTAATCATTGTTTCAACGATGGTTATGTGGGAAAGCAGCCAGTGACCTGGGAAGAATATTGTGGGAAGCACTGATAAAAGAAAGTCCATATAAGCATGGATAGGTGCACTGGCCGCCGTGATATAACTGGAAGTGTTGAAAACGGAGCTAAACTCTATACAGATATACAAGGAAGTCTAAATTAATCCCTGTTTGTTGTGAGTAATGCTTAAATACCTCTATCACCATGTCTCGACTATACCATATTTATTTTAATGCGACACCCTATGTTTATACCTTGATTTGTGCGATGTTCTTGCCAAGCCCCGGTAGCTCAGTCGATGGCGTACAGGACTTGAGAACAGGGGTCGCTGGTTCGGATCTCCGGCTCGGCCAATTTCCTTCCGAGGATTGATGATAATCATTGCGACATGATTCATTCCTCCCTCACTACTGACCATTATTTCGACCATGGTTATGTGGGAAAGGAGCCAGTGGATTGGAAAGAATATTGTGCGTAGTACTGGTAAAAGAAACTCCACGGAGGTGCACTGGCCACTGCGAGATAACTGAAATAATGTTGAAACGGCGTTAAACACCATACAATCAATCAACCAATCAACGATGTTCCTGAGGGAAGGCTAACAGTGGCTGAGAAATCACAGTATATTAGTGTGTAATACATGTATATGATTCATCAGTCGCTCGCCGTTCACCTGTGATTTGAAATACATAGCGTATTAAAAAAACTGCATGAAATCATTGATAGGTGCTCTGCCTGCCGCGATATGACAGAAATAAATTCAATACCTTACATATCTGTCCTTGTCCTACATATACAATTCAGGATAACCCGAAAACAACTTCTATTGGTTTCCAACTCCTTTTTGTTTCAGTCTCCCTTTATTCCTTATCCTGCGGAATAAGTTAAACTTTCAAGTCGATAGAATAAACCCAAAGTTTTTCATTTAAAAGTTACTTTGGGTGCGCGGAGAAATAAATCTTCATCGACAGTGTAGATCCAAGATCAGACTGCACGTTATATGCAGTCTGATCTTGATCTACACTGCCCGCAAAAGGACATTGAGTCACGCTTAGCAACCTTAGGGTTAATCCTTATTGAGGAGGAAATTCTGAGCAGTGTGCCTGTTGAAAATTGAACTGTGTTTGCGACCAAAACAGCGACTTGAAATGGGCGTAACAATGCTCGAACATAAATTTTGACCGAGTATGATAGAGGGCATTAGACTGCAGGAACGTTCTGGCCGATCGTTGTATACATACTTTGCATGGATGTTCATGTGTATGTATGGTTTTTAACGCCGTTTTCAACGTTCTTCCAGTTTTACCGCGGTGGCCAGTGTACCTATCCATGCTTTCGTTTTGTTCCTGTTACCAGTACGTCTCACAATATTCTTCCCAAGCCACAGGCTGTTTTATTACATAACTATCGTCGAAACAATGATAAATGATAAATCCTGTTGCAATGGCTATTATCAACTCTCGGAAAGAAACTGACCGAGCCGGGGATTCGAATTAGCGACCCCCTGGCCTCAAGTCCTGTACGCTACCGACTACCGATTGCGCTACCGGACTCGGCATGTGCACTACGCAAAGTATATTAGGGATCATACTTATCAACGAATCTAAATTGCTTTTTAGTCTATTTCGAAATGTAGAAAGTACTCGATTTCCGATTGGTTCATTCAGTTAAGCCAATCGGAGACCGCCTTATTTTTATATCTAGAAAATTATCGAGAATTGGATTAAGAATGCAATATAGATGGTTGGTGATGACCCAGATATCCATTAGTTAGAAATGGTACTGAAGAGACCGCTTGGTGAGTAGTAAAGGAGGGTAGCTCCGGGACTTGGTCCCTAGGCTACCCTCCCAGAGTCCCCAGTTCACCCTCCCGGGTCCCTAGTTCACCCGCCATGGGAGGGTGAACTAGGGACCATTTGTCCAAAAAATCGTTATTTACCCTTATCTCTCCCTTAACCCTTCTAAAACCCCTTTGTTTTGTTCTAAAACCCTTTTGCTTTCTTCTAATGGACAAATTTTCTTCTAAAATCCTTATCCCTAATTTGTCCCTAGTCTGCCCTCCCAGAAACAAATTGGCCCATATTGCCCTCCCGCGGGAGGGCAATCTGGGGCAAAATGGTCATATGACCCGTCCCTCTGTTGGACTTAGTCTTTTTTCACCGTCTTTGTTCGTCTCAGGCTTTCTCTATCACCGTTTCTCCACGATATAGGCTATATGTCGAAAGAGGAGTGAAGAGGAGGAAAGGAGGAGGATGGAGGAGTGAAGAGGAGTGAAGAGGAGTCAGGTTTTTAGGCATGGGGACAAGCTTATCCCATACTACGGCTGCCCCATGGCCTCTGACTGGTGGATTTGGTCTTTTCCCCCACGATGTGGGCTATATGCCTGACTCCTCTTCACTCCTCCTCACTCCTCTTCACTCCTCCATCCTCCTCTTTACCAAGCATTATGCTCTTTAACCCTAAAGCTACTTAAAGACTGAGTTCGCCAGACAAATATCTAAAGATCATACTGCTAGGAGTCAAAGAAAAGACCAAGTCCAACATGACGTTTGTATGGTATGGATTTGTGCTATAAACCGTCTCTAACCAACTCAGAAGATAGCGTATAGCACAAAGGAAGACAAATCTTGTCTGACTAATTCAGCCATGATACGGTATATAGCTCATATCGTGGGAAAAGTCGAACATGGTGTTTTGCCTGAGCCAAGCTGAGACGGTATACAACCTATATCGTGGGAAAAGACTAAGTCCACCAGTCTGAGACCATGGGACAACCACAGTATGGGGATAAACTCGTCCACATACCTAAAAAACCTGACTCCCCTTCACTCCTCCATCCTCCTCTTTACCTCCTCCATCCTCCTCCTTTCCTCCTCTTCAGTCCTCCATCCTCCTCTTTACCTCCTCCATCCTCCTCTTCACTCCTCTTTCGACATATAGCCTATATCGTGGAAAAAAGACTAAGTCCAACACAATGTTTTCCCAAGTACCCATATAGGCCTATCGTGGAGAAAAAGACTAAGTCCAACGATGGTAGAGAAAGATTGAGACGAACAAAGACGGAAAAAGACTAAGTCCAACAGTGGCCTTGCCTGAATCAAGCTGAGGAGGGTATATAACCCATATCGTGGAGAAAAGACTAAGTCCAACAATGACAGAGAAAACCTAAGTCCAACAGAACCCTTGCCTGAGCCAGCGTGAGATGGCATATAGCCCACATCGTGGGGGAAAAGACCAAATCCACCAGTCAGAGGCCATGGGGCAGCCGTAGTATGGGATAAGCTTGTCCCCATGCCTAAAAACCTGACTCCTCTTCACTCCTCTTCACTCCTCCATCCTCCTCCTTTCCTCCTCTTCACTCCTCTTTCGACATATAGCCTATATCGTGGAGAAAAGACTAAGTCCAACGGTGATAGAGAAAGCCTGAGACGAACAAAGACGGTGAAAAAAGACTAAGTCCAACAGAGGGACGGGTCACATGACCATTTTGCCCCAGATTGCCCTCCCGCGGGAGGGCAATATGGGCCAATTTGTTTTTGGGAGGGCAGACTAGGGGCAAATTAGGGATAAGGATTTTAGAAGAAAATTTGTCCATTAGAAGAAAGCAAAAGGGTTTTAAAACAAAACAAAAGGGTTTTAGAAGGGTTAAGGGAGAGATAAGGGTAAATAACGATTTTTTGGACAACCAGTCCCTAGTTCACCCTCCCATGGCGGGTGAACTAGGGACCCGGGAGGGTGAACTGGGGACTCTGGGAGGGTAGCCTAGGGACCGAGTCCCGGGGCTACCCTCCTTTACTACTTTGGTGTCATCTACATATGAGCCATGCTCTGTGAAAAGAGGGCTTAATGCATCTGCGTAAAGCATTGTACCAAGCAAGACATCACATAACTATGGATCCATAAAATCCATTTTGTAGAACAACCGTATGAATCATGTTGTACACTGGTCCTTTGACATGCAGAAATTGACCAATAGCAAAAAGTGTCGACCCATGTCAGCCTGCGCGGACATGTGTCGATACTTTTTGCAGATGCATTAAGCCCCCTTTTCACTGATCTAAGCTCATATGCGCTCATATCTTTACGGATTCATTTGAACTAAATAACTTTCCGTTCATATTGATATTTTAATTGTTAATTATTTGTAGGTGATGCTGTTAACGGCCAAAGTCCGCATGGGGTTGAAAAAGCTGAAGACAATGAAAATGCCGGTCACGTGACTCATTATTTAAACCAGATCCTAGAGCAGGTGCGCCAAGGTCACATAACGCAAGCAAAAGTAGACGAATGGAAAAGAAAATTAAACCACGCCCTACAGACTGGTTCGCTAACTCAAGAGCAATACAATGAGTTTAAGAATCAAGTGAGAGCGGAATTATTTTCCCAGACGACCAGTAATGATTATTGTTCGTCATGCATTTTCTGGATTGGATAATTACAGAGGTCACATTCTTCTTTATTTTAACGCTCTTACAAAACAATCCCGTTTGTTAATGACCCTTAACCCTTTCCCAAACAACAAATTTTGGACTAGTCCAAACTGAAAGAGTTTGCAGACGACAATTTTAAATTTGATGAAAATGGCAGAAAGGTCTCAAAAAGGCTAGAAAACACTGTGGGAAAAGGAGAAATTGCTCGTTACGAGCAATTTCTCCTTTTCCCACAGTGTTTTCGAAAGACTTGTACTGCAGACACGTAAAAACCAGGGCTTGTTTGGGAAAGGGTTAAAAGAGAGAGGAAAACAAAAAGACTTGAGACAACATTATGGGAAAAGCAGGACATGCTGGTGACCAGCATTTCCTGCGTTTCTCAAAATGTTTTCTACCAATAATTTTCTGCTTTTCTCATAATGTTTTCTACCATTTTGAATACATAGTTTATCATTTGAGTCGCATCTTAATGAATCGCACGTAATTGCCTTCAATTTGGACACGTCGAAAATTTTGTTGATTTATAAAAAGTTAAGGGTGGCCATCCGTCACATTTCATGTAGTGGGATTTTTATACAAATACAATAAAACTGTCTTGTGCACTTTGTGACAAAGGGCAAAAGTTTTCAGATTAAAAGTATTCTTACAAATTTTCTGCATTGTATTTACATAGATATATCTTTTGTTAGCATAACTGATACCAAAGAAAAGCTTACATTTCCTGGCAATCATTTGTTTTTGCTTCCCTGAAAATGACGTTTTGCGTCTTCCAGCTGACCACTTTTTAAAGCATAGTGGCAAAGGGAGAAATTGCTAATACATGTACATTCATTCACAATGTTTTCACTTGTATTCATGTATAAAACCTTAACCTTTATCCAGCTAAATAAGGTAAATGAAATTTTCAAGCCGATAATAAAAACCAGAATCATGCTATATTAAACTTATTTCTTTGGAAAAAAATATCTCCTTATCTGACAGTGTAGATCCAAGATCAGACTGCACATTCTGTGCACACTGATCTTGATCTACACTGTCAGCAAAAGGTCAGTGAGTCGCTCTTAGCAGCCTAAAGGTTAATTTATGTTGACAATCCATAGTTTCACAAAGATGTTTTCAATGCCATTTACTGCAATTTTTTTTCAGCAGGCAATGAGACAGCAAGCTCCTTACGCTGTCAACTAAGCTAACGGTGCCTGAACCAACTGTTCAAAAAGTGCCTAGACATGATAAATATATTTGAGCGGCGCTCTGGCAAAATGGGGTTTACTGCATTTCCGTGATGCACTGTACCAAGCAAGTCATCAGATAATTGTGAGTTCATAAAATCCATTGTCTAAAAGCCCACTGAATCATGAAGTAGACTGGTCCTTTGAAATGCAGAAAATTGACCAGTTGCAAAATATTTCTACCCAGGTCAGCTTGTGCATATTGCATTTTTAGCTCACCTGAGCACGAAGTGCTCTGGGTGAGCTATTGTGACCGGTCATCGTCCGTCGTCCGTCCGTCTGTCCGTCCGTCCGTCCATCTGTCCGTTAACAATTTCTTTAAAAATCTTCTCCTCCAAAACCAGATGGCCAATCTTGATAAAACTTGGCAGGAATGTTCCTTGGATGAAGCTCTACAAAATTGTTAAAAGAATTTAATTCCATGAAAAACTGTGGTTGCCATGGCAACAAAATGGCTGAAAATGGAAAAAATCTTTAAAAATCTTCTTGTGACAAACCATAAAGCCGAAAGCATTCATATTTTGTATGAAGCATCATTGGGTGACCATTTACCAAAATTGTTAAAATTAATCCCCTAGGGTCATATTTGGGCTTTGCCCGGGCGCACCCTATTTCACATAATAACAAAGAAGGAAATCTTTAAAAAATCATCTTCTGACAAACCATAATGCCTAGAGAATTCATATTTGGTTTGTAGCATTATATGATGATCCTCTACCATAATTGTGAAAATTAAACCTCAGTGGTCATATCTGGGCTCTGCCAGGGCACACCCTATTTTACATGGAAACAAAGAAGGAAATCTTTTAAAATCTTCTCGTGACAAACCATATTGGCTTGAGCATTCATATTTTGCATGTAGCATCATCTAGTGACCCTTTACAAAAATTGTTATAATTATCCCTTTGGGGTCATATTTGGGCTCTGGCCGGGCACACACTATTTTACATAGAATTAAAGTTGGAAATCTTTTAAAATCTTTTTGTGACAAACCATAAGGGCCAAAGCATTCATATTTTGCATGTAGCATCATTTGGTGACCCTTTATAAAAATTGTTAAAATTATCTCTTTTGGGTCATATTTGTGCTCTGCTCGGGTGCACCCAATTTTACATGGAAACAAAGAAGAAAATCTTTTAAAACTCTCGTTCTGACAAATCATAAGGGCTAGAGCATTCTTAATTTGTATGTAACATGATCTTGAGACCCTGTACCAAAAGTTTAAAAAATTGACCTTTGGGTGGAGTTTGGGCTCTGTGCGGGCACACCCTATTTAACATTGAAAAGGAAGAAAATTACATGTGACAAGTGAGAGACTAAAACTTTCATGTTTTCTTTGTAGCAAAGTTCTGGGGACCCTCTGCCAAAAGTTGTTAGAGTAATTCTTATTGGCGTCACATTATGGCTTTCCTCCATTGCCCCGGGTATGCGTTCTCACCTCTGCAGAAGCATGTGAGAAAAGTAGTCGATGGCTTTGGAAAGAAAAGTAGTGTTAGTTCTGGTGTGAGAAAGCCAGGAAAACACATGTGCGTCACCGACCGCCATGATATGACCTTAGCTGTGAAAGTGGCGTTAAACCCGAATACAACCAACCAACCAATCAAATAAGAATGGCTTCTGGCTTTGATATACTATTATTTGTATCTGGTATATACGGTATTTTTTCCTCAACCTCCTACCATTTACTTTTTTTTTAGTATAGTTTTTAGCGAGTCAGTGTTAGAAGACGCTTTCCGCTGTATTGAAATTTGACTGCAAAGCATTGCAGCAACACGGAGAGCGATACTGTCAATCAGATATTGATTTTTCCACGGCACATGAACAAACGCGATGGAAACCAACTGTCGGAAACATGTCTGCAACGCAAACACAGAAATGAATAGGTGATTTCTTTTCAGGCAGAAAATCTGCCAAACAAGCGAAAACGCAGCAATCGGGTAAAACCAGTGGTGAAAAACAATCAGCTGATGGAAAAGCTGGGAAATCGTATGCAAAAAAATTTCAAACTGAGTGGCTACAAAAGCCTCAATTTCACTAGCTTCATTACGAAGATGCAAAAATATTGATGACTTGCGGTATTTGTATACAGCAAAAAAAACTAATGCAATGACTCTAGGCAATGACAATTTTAGGAAAAGTACACTTGAACGCCATGCTGAATGCACAGACCATATAAACTCTTATTAAAGACGTAGCAATGCAAAATTAATTCAACACAGCTGTGAAGAGCACATTGTCTGAGCAAGACCTCCCTGTTGATAATAATTTGACCTCTTAACAACTCAATCACTATCCCCATACACAAGAAGTAAATTATCTCGATTTACTTCCTTTGTATGGTAAGTCAGTAATAATTGAGCTTATAAAATGCCAAGATCCTGGTTATTTGGTGGTTAAAACGTGCTGGTCCATCTCAAAATACTGGTGGCCCCTTTTTAGCTCACCTGAGCACGAAGTGCTCATGCTGAGCTATTGTGATCATCCTGTGTCCGTCAAGCGTCGTCCGTCGTCAACTTTTAACCTTGTGTATGCTCTGGAGGCCGCATTTTCAGTCTGATCCTCATGAAACTTGGTCAGAATGTTTGTCTTGATAAAATCTCAGACGAGTTCGAAATTGGGTCATGTGGGGTCAAAAAGTAAGTCACTAGGTCAAATCTTAGAAAAACCTTGTGTACGCTCTAGAGGCCACATTTTCAGTCCAATCCTCATGAAACTTGGTCAGAATGTTTGTCTTGATAAAATCTCGGACGAGTTCGAAATTGGGTCACGTGGGGTCAATAACTAGGTCACTAGGTCAAATCTTCAAAAAACCTTGTGTACGCCCTAGAGGCCGCATTTTCAGTCAGATACTTGTAAAATTTGGTTAGAATGTTTGTCTTGATAACATCTGAGACAAGTCGAAATTGGGTCATGTGGGGTCAAAAACTAGCTCACAAGGTCAAATCTTAGAAAAATCTTGTGTACGCTCTAAAGGCCACATTTTCAGTTCGATTCTCATGAAACTTTTTCAGAATGTTTGTCTTGATAAAATCTCGGACAAGTTCGAAATTGGGTCATGTGGGGTCAAAAACTAGGTCACTAGGTCAAATCTTCGAAAAACCTCGTGTACGCTCTAAAGGCCGCATTTTCAGTCGGATACTTGTGAAATTTGGATAGAAATTTTGTCTTGATAAAATCTCGGACAAGTTCGAAATTGGGTCATGTGGGGTCAAACTTACGTCACTAGGTCAAATCTTCGAAAAACCTTGTGTACGCTCTAGAGGCCACATTTTCAGTCAGATACTCATGAAACTTGGTCAGAATGTTTGTCTTGCTTAAATCTGCGACGAGTTCGAAATTATGTCATGTGGGGTCAAAAAGTAGGTCACTAGGTCAAATCTTTGAAAAACCTTGTGTACGCTCTAAAGGCCACATTTTCAGTCGGATACTTGTGAAATTTGGTTAGAAAGTTTTTCTTGATAAAATCTCCGACAAGTTCGAAATGGGGTCATGTGGGGTCAAAAACTAGGTCAAATCTTTGAAAAACCTTGAAAAACGCTCTAGAGGCCACATTTTCAGTCAGATACTTGTGAAATTTGGTCAGAATGTTTGTCTTGATAAAATCTGAGACGAGTTTGAAATTGGGTCATGTGGGGTCAAAAACTAGGTCACTAGGTCAAATCTTAGAAAAACCTTGTGTACGCTCTAGAGGCCACATTTTCAGTTCGATCCTCATGAAACTTGGTCAGAATGTTTGTCTTGATAAAATCTGCGACTAGTTCGAAATTGGGTCATGTAGGATCAAAAACTAGGTCACTAGGTCAAATCTTCGAAAAACCTTGTGTGTGCTCTAGAGGCCATATTTTCAGTCAGATACTTGTCAAATTTGGTCAGAATGTTTGTCTTGATAAAATCTCGGACGAGTTCGAAATTGGGTCACGTGGGGTCAAAAACTAGGTCACTAGGTCAGATCTTCCAAAAACCTTGTGTACGCTCTAGAGGCCACATTTTTAGTCAAATACTTATGAAACTTGGTCAGAATGTTTGGCTTGGTAAAATCTCACACAAGTTCAAAATTGGGTCATTGGGGGTCAAAAACTAGGTCACTAGGTCAAATCTTCGAAAAACCTTGTGTACGCTAGAGGCCACATTTTCAGTCAGATACTTGTGAAATTTGGTCAGAATGTTTGGCCTATTGACTTAGGTGAGCGATCCAGGGCCATCATGGCCCTCTTGTTATTAAATCATCGTCTAACAAAGCATGGGCCATTTAAAATTACAAGAGGACCATAATGGTCCTAAATCGCTCACCTGAAATGCAACTGAGCTCAACACCATAATGCTACATGCCAAGTATGAAAGCTCTAGCCCTTACGGTTTGGGACAAGAAGATTTTTAAAGATTTCCTTCTTTATCTCTATGTGAAATCCGAGAACCCACAACATAGGGCCAATTTTCAACACCAGGGCCATAATTTGAAGTATTTTGGTAGAGGGTCACTAGATGATGCTACATGTCATATATGAAAGCTCTAGCCCTTATCGTTTGGGACAAGAAGATTTTTAAAGATTTCCTTCTATATCTCTATGTGAAATCCAAGAACCCACAACATAGGGCCAATTTCCACACTAGGGCCATTATTTGAAGTATTTTGGTAGAGGGCCACTAGATGATACTACATGCCATATATGAGAGCTCTAGCCCTTATCGTTTGGGACAAGAAGATTTTTAAAGATTTCCTTCTTTATCTCTATGTGAAATCCGAGAACCCACAACATAGGGCCATTTTCAACACTAGGGCCATAATTTGAAGTATTTTGGTAGAGGGCCACTAGATGATGCAACATGCCAAATGTGAAAGCTCTAGCCCTTATGGTTTGGGACAAGAAGATTTTTACAGATTTCCTTCTTTATCTCTATGTGAAATCCGAGAACCCACAACATAGGGCCATTTTCAACACTAGGGCCATAATTTGAAGTATTTTGGTAGAGGGTCACTAGATGATGCTACATGCCAAATATGAAAGCTATAGCCCTTACGGTTTCGGACAAGAAGATTTTTACAGATTTCCTTCTTTATCTCTATGTGAAATCTGAGAACCCACAACATAGGGCCAATTTCCACACTAGGGCCTTTATTTGAAGTATTTTGGTAGAGGGCCACTAGATGATACTACATGCCATATATGAAAGCTCTAGCCCTTAAGGTTTGGGACAAGACGATTTTTACAGATTTCCTTCTTTATCTATATGTGAAATCCGGGAACCCACAACATAGGGCCATTTTCAACACTAGGGCCATAATTTGAAGTATTTTGGTAGAGGGCCACTAGATGATGCTACATGCCACATATGAAAGCTCTAGCCCTTATGGTTTCGGACAAGAAGATTTTTAAAGATTTCCTTCTTTATCTCTATGTGAAATCTGAGAACCCACAAAATAGGGCCAATTTTCAACACTAGGGCCATAATTTGAAGTATTTTGGTAGAGGGCCACTAGATGATGCTACATGCCAAATATGAAAGCTATAGCCCTTAAAGTTTGGGACAAGAAGATTTTTAAAGATTTCCTTCTTTATCTCTATGTGAAATCCGAGAACCCACAACATAGGGCCATTTTCAACACTAGGGCCATAATTTGAAGTATTTTGGTAGAGGGCCACTAGATGATGCTACATGCCACATATGAAAGCTCTAGCCCTTATCGCTTGGGACAAGAAGATTTTTAAAGATTTCCTTCTTTATCTCTATGTGAAATCCAAGAACCCACAACATAGGGCCAATTTTTAACACCAGGGCCATAATTTGAAGTATTTTGGTAGAGGGTCACTAGATGATGCTACATGTCATATATGAAAGCTCTAGCCCTTACGGTTTGGGACAAGAAGATTTTTAAAGATTTCCTTCTTTATCTCTATGTGAAATCCGAGAACCCACAACATAGGGCCAATTTCAACACTAGGGCCATTATTTGAGGTATATTGGTAGAGGGCCACTAGATGATACTACATGCCATATATGAGAGCTCTAGCCCTTATGGTTTGGGACAAGAAGATTTTTACAGATTTCCTTCTTTATCTCTATGTGAAATCCGAGAACCCACAACATAGGGCCATTTTCAACACTAGGGCCATAATTTGAAGTATTTTGGTAGAGGGCCACTAGATGATGCTACATGCCACATATGAAAGCTCTAGCCCTTATGGTTTCGGACAAGAAGATTTTTAAAGATTTCCTTCTTTATCTCTAAGTGAAATCCGAGAACCCACAACATAGGGCCAATTTTTAACACCAGGGCCACAATTTGAAGTATTTTGGTAGAGGGTCACTAGATGATGCTACATGCCATATATGAAAGCTCTAGCCCTTACGGTTTGGGACAGGAAGATTTTTAAAGATTTCCTTCTTTATCTCTATGTGAAATCTGAGAACCCACAACATAGGGCCAATTTCCACACTAGGGCCATTATTTGAAGTATTTTGGTAGAGGGTCACTAGATGATGCTACATGCCAAATATGAAAGCTCTAGCCCTTACGGTTTGGGACAAGAAGATTTTTACAGATTTCCTTCTTTATCTCAATGTGAAATCCAAGAACCCACAACATAGGGCCATTTTCAACACTAGGGCCATAATTTGAAGTATTTTGGTAGAGGGCCACTAGATGATGCTACATGCCAAATATAAAAGCTCTAGCCCTTATGGTTTGGGACAAGAAGATTTTTAAAGATTTCCTTCTTTATCTCTATGTGAAATCCGAGAACCCACAACATAAGGCCAATTTTTAACACCAGGGCCATAATTTGAAGTATTTTGGTAGAGGGTCACTAGATGATGCTACATGCCATATATGAAAGCTCTAGGTTTGGGACAAGAAGATTTTTAAAGATTTCCTTCTTTATCTCTATGTGAAATCCGAGAACCCACAACATAGGGCCATTTTCAAACTAGGGCCATAATTTGAAGTATTTTGGTAGAGGGCCACTAGATGATGCTACATGCCATATATGAAAGCTCTAGCGGTTTGGGACAAGAAGATTTTTAAAGATTTCCTTCTTTATCTCTATGTGAAATCTGAGAACCCACAACATAGGGCCAATTTCAACACTAGGGCCATTATTTGAAGTATTTTGGTAGAGGGCCACTAGATGATGCTACATGCCAAATATGAAAGCTCTAGCCCTTACGGTTTGGGACAAGAAGATTTTTACAGATTTCCTTCTTTATCTCTATGTGAAATCCGAGAACCCACAACATAGGGCCAATTTCCACACTAGGGCCATTATTTGAAGTATTTTGGTAGAGGGCCACTAGATGATGCTACATGCCATATATGAAAGCTCTAGCGGTTTGGGACAAGAAGATTTTTAAAGATTTCCTTCTTTATCTCTATGTGAAATCTGAGAACCCACAACATAGGGCCAATTTCAACACTAGGGCCATTATTTGAAGTATTTTGGTAGAGGGCCACTAGATGATGCTACATGCCAAATATGAAAGCTCTAGCCCTTACGGTTTGGGACAAGAAGATTTTTACAGATTTCCTTCTTTATCTCTATGTGAAATCCAAGAACCCACAACATAGGGCCATTTTCAACACTAGGGCCATAATTTGAAGTATTTTGGTAGAGGGCCACTAGATGATGCTACATGCCAAATATAAAAGCTCTAGCCCTTATGGTTTGGGACAAGAAGATTTTTAAAGATTTCCTTCTTTATCTCTATGTGAAATCCGAGAACCCACAACATAAGGCCAATTTTTAACACCAGGGCCATAATTTGAAGTATTTTGGTAGAGGGCCACTAGACGATGCTACATGCCATATATGAAAGCTCTAGCCTTATGGTTTGGGACAAGAAGATTTTTAAAGATTTCCTTCTTTATCTCTATGTGAAATCCGAGAACCCACAACATAGGGCCATTTTCAACACTAGGGCCATAATTTGAAGTGTTTTGGTAGAGGGCCACTAGATGATGCTACATGCCAAATATGAAAGCTCTAGCCCTTACGGTTTGGGACAAGAAGATTTTTACAGATTTCCTTCTTTATCTCTATGTGAAATCCGAGAACCCACAACATAGGGCCAATTTCCACACAAGGGCC
The DNA here is from genome assembly GCA_945859785.2 of Tridacna gigas. Lineage (NCBI taxonomy): Eukaryota > Metazoa > Mollusca > Bivalvia > Cardiida > Cardiidae > Tridacna > Tridacna gigas. The sequence goes on from OX244028.2 coordinate 24,787,881, forward strand.
ATTATTTGAAGTATTTTGGTAGAGGGCCACTAGATGATGCTACATGCCATATATGAGAGCTCTAGCCCTTATCGTTTGGGACAAGAAGATTTTTACAGATTTCCTTCTTTATCTCTATGTGAAATCCGAGAACCCACAACATAGGGCCATTTTCAACACTAGGGCCATAATTTGAAGTATTTTGGTAGAGGGCCACTAGATGATGCTACATGCCAAATATGAAAGCTCTAGCCCTTACGGTTTGGGACAAGAAGATTTTTACAGATTTCCTTCTTTATCTCTATGTGAAATCCGAGAACCCACAACATAGGGCCAATTTCCACACTAGGGCCTTTATTTGAAGTATTTTGGTAGAGGGCCACTAGATGATGCTACATGCCATATATGAAAGCTCTAGCCCTTACAGTTTGGGACAAGAAGATTTTTGAAGTTTTTTCTTTCGGTTGCCATGGCAACCAGAGTTCTTCATGGAATTCAAATCTTTGAAGTATTCTGAAAGTGCATCACCTAAGGATCATTTCTGTGAAGTTTCACTGAAATCTGTTGGGCGGTTTCAGAGGAGAAGATTTTTTAAGTAATTGTTCACGGACGGACGGACGCCGGACAACGATCGATCACAATAGCTCACCCTGAGCACTTTGTGCTCAGATGAGCTAATAAAGGGTCACCAAATGATGCTACATGCAAAATATGAATGCTTTGGCCCTTATGGTTTGTCACAAAAAGATTTTAAAAGATTTCCAACTTTAATTCTATGTAAAATAGTGTGCGCCCGGCCAGAGCCCAAATATGACCCCAAAGGGATAATTATAACAATTTTTGTAAAGGGTCACTAGATGATGCTACATGCAAAATATGAATGCTCAAGCCAATATGGTTTGTCACAAGAAGATTTTAAAAGATTTCCTTCTTTGTTTCCATGTAAAATAGGGTGTGCTCTGGCAGAGCCCAAATATGACCACTGAGGTTTAATTTTCACAATTATGGTAGAGGATCATCATATAATGCTACAAACCAAATATGAATTCTCTAGGCATTATGGTTGGTCAGAAGATGATTTTTTAAAGATTTCCTTCTTTGTTATTATGTGAAATAGGGTGCGCCCGGGCAAAGCCCAAATATGACCCTAGGGGATTAATTTTAACAATTTTGGTAAATGGTCACCCAATGATGCTTCATACAAAATATGAATGCTTTCGGCCTTATGGTTTGTCACAAGAAGATTTTTAAAGATTTTTTCCATTTTCAGCCATTTTGTTGCCATGGCAACCACACTTTTTCATGGAATTAAATTCTTTTAACAATTTTTGTAGAGCTTCATCCAAGGAACATTCCTGCCAAGTTTTATCAAGATTAGCCATCTGGTTTTGGAGGAGAAGATTTTTAAAGAAATTGTTAATGGATGGACGGACAGATGGACGGACGGACGGACGACGACCGGTCACAATAACTCACCCAGAGCACTTCGTGCTCAGGTGAGCTAAAAACAAGAGGGCCATGATGGCCCTGGATCGCTCACCTGAGTCAATAGGCGAAATTTAACTCCAAAGTTATAATGACCCAATTTAAAACTCATCTGTGAAATTATTAAGACAAACATTCTGACCAATTGTCAGGTCAATTGAGCTGAAAATGTGGCCTCTGGGGTGTCCAAAATGTATTTCTTCAATTTGACTTAGTGACCTAGTTTATGACCCTATGTGACCATATTTCAAACTCATCCAAGATATCAAGGCAAACTTGTTAACCCAGGTTCAGGTGAATTGGGCAAGAATTGCCACCTCTAGAGTGCCCCACAAGGTATTTCTGTAATTTAACCTACTGACCTAGATTATGACCCTATGTGACCCAATTTCAAATGCATTCAAGATATCATCAAGTCAAAAAGGTGACAAATTTTCAGGTCAGTTGAGCAAAAATTGTGACCTCTAGAACGCCCACAACACATTTCTTTAATTTGACCTAGTGACCTAGTTTACGACCCTATGAGACCCAATTTCTGAATGATCCGATATACCATCAAGTCAAACATGTAAACCAATTTTCAGGTCAATGTAACTAGATTTGTGGCCTCTAGAGTGCCCACTAGGTATTTCTTCAGTGTGACCCAGTGACCTTGTTTATGACCCTATGTGACCCAATTTTGAACTCAAACGAGATATCATCAAGACAAACACGCTAACCAAGTTTAAGGTCAATTAAGCAAGAATTGTGGCCGCTAGTGCGTCCACAAGATATTTCTTTAAATTTGACCCAGTGACCTAGTTTATGACCCTGTGTGACCCAATTTTGAACTCATCCAAGATTTCATCAATACAAACATGCTGATCAATTTTAAGGTCAATTAACCCTTTACCGCACAACAAAAATTTATACCGGTCCAAATTGAAAGCATTTGCAGACGACAATTTCAATGTGGTTAAAATGATGTGATTTTTGTTTCATAGGGTACAAAACATTGTGGGTAAAGGAGAAAATGCTGGTTACCAGCATTTTCTCCTTTTCCCACAATGTTTTCAAGAGGCTTCTTTCTCAAGGGTGTTAAAACTCAGGGGGCTAAAGTTTGTTGTTTGGGAAAGAGTTTAACCTTTATCACACAATCCCCACTTTTCACAATCTTGAGAAAGAAGACTTTGGAAATTATTGTGGGAAAATGAGAAAATGCTGGTAACCAGCATTTTCTCCTTTTCCAACAATGCTTTCTAACTTATCAAAGACAAGTTCCACAATTTGAGACACATTAATTAAATTCTATTGTCTAAAATTCTATCATGTAGTACAGAATTGACTCTTCACCACACAATCCCTACTTTTCAAGACCCTGAGAGAAAAGGCCTTTTGAAAACATTGTGGGAAAAAGAGAAAATAGTGGAAACCAGCATTTTCTCCTTTTCCCACCATGTTTTCTAGCCTTCCTAAAACAAATTTCAATATTTTGATTACAATTATTTTGTCGTCTGCAAAATACTTTCAATTTGGGCTACTCTAAAAATTTGTCGGTTGGTAAAGAGTTAAGTCATTACCAAACAGTCCATGAGAAAAGAGGCTTTTGAACCAATTACGATGGCTGAGCAAAAAGTACTGATGCTATTACACTTAAGTTTTTATATGTGTAGGATCCATTCGTAACGGACAAATTCGAAAGTTTCAGACAAACTGATTTAACAAGAGGGCCATGATGGCCCTGGATTGCTCACCTGAGTAGAGTGCCTTAAAGGTATTTCTTTAATTTGACCAAGTGACCTAGTTTATGACCCCAGGTGACCCAATTTCAAACTCGTATTTCACGAAGACAAACATTCTGACCAATTTTCAAGTCAACTGAGCAAAAAATGTGGCCTATAGAGTGCTCTAAAGGTATTTCTTTAATTTGATCAAGAGACCTAGATTATGACCCCAGCTGACCCAAATTTGAACTGGTCTTGGACTTTATCAAAAGAAACATTTTAACCAATTTTCAAATCAACTGAATAATAAATGTGGCCTCTAGAGTACCCACTGGCTATTTCTTTATTTTGACCAAGTGACCCAGTTTATGACCCCAGTTGACCCAAATTCAGACTCATGTGAGATTTTATAAAGACAAACATTCTGACCAGTTTTCAAGGCAATTGAGCAACAAATGTGGCATCTAGAGTGCCCACAAGGTATTTCTTTAATTTGACCTAGTGACCTATTTTATGGTTCCAGGTGACCCAAATCAAAACTCATCTGATATTTTATCAAGTCAAACATTCTGGCCAAATTTCAGGTCATTTGAGCAATATATGTGGCCTCCAGAGTGCAAACAAGGTATTTCTTTAATTTGATCCAGTGACCTAGTTTATGACCCCAGTTGACCCAAATTCAGACTTACGTGAGATTTTATACAGACAAACTTTCTGACCAATTTTCAAGGCAATTGAGCAAATAATGTGGCCTCGAGAGTGCAAACAAGGTATTTCTTTAATTTGACCTAGTGACCTAGTTTATGACCCAAGATGGCCCAATTTTGAACTCAAAGAACTCGTGCTTAGATGGGCAAACAAACTTAGAAGAGAATCACTACATACCAAGTATCAAGTTCTACGCCTTCCAGTTTCAGAGAAGATGATTTTTAAAGTTTTCCCTCTTTGTTCCTATGTTCGGACATGTGACCCCCGGGGCAGGGCCAGTTTTGACCCCAAGGACATCATATGAACAAACATGGTAGAGGTCCACTAGGAGATGCTACATACCAAATATCAAAGCTCTACACCTTCCCGTTTAAGAGAAAAAGAAATTTAAAGTTTTCCTTCTTTGTTCCTATGTTCGAACTTGTGACCCCCGGAGCAGGGCCAGTTTTGACCCCAGGGGCATCATATGAACATGCTTGGTAGAGGTCTACAAGGAGATGCTACATACCAAATATCAAGTTCTAAGCCTTCCAGTTTCAGAGAAGATGATTTTTAAAGTTTTCCCTCTTTGTTCCTATGTTCGGACATGTGACCCCCGGGGCAGGGCCAGTTTTGACCCCAAGGTCATCATATGAACAAACTCGGTAGAGGTCCACTAGGAGATGCTACATACCAAATATCAAAGCTCTACGCCTTCAAGTATCAGAGAGGAAGATTTTTAAAGTTTTCCTTCTTTGTTACTATGCTCCAGCTTATGACACCCGGGGCCGGGCCAGTTTTGACCCCAGGGGCATCATATGAACAAACTTGGTAGAGATCCACTAGGAGATGCTGCATACCAAATATCAAAGCTCTGCGCCGTCTAGTTTCAGAGAAGAAGATTTTCAAAGATATTACATTTTTTTTTTTTTTTTTCATTTTTGTTGCCATGGCAACCAGAGTTAAGGGTGGAATTCAATTCTTTGAACAACTTTGGTAGAGCTTCACCCAAGGAACATCCCTGCCAAGTTTTATCAAGATTGGCCCAGTGGTTTAGGAGAAAAAGATGTTTAAAGAAATTGTCGACTGTTGACGGGTGACGGACATAGGGCGATCACAATAGCTCACCTTGAGCACTTTGTGCTCAGGTGAGCTAAGAACTTAGTTGCTAAGACTCCTTTGCACCAATCATAACTGCTACCCAGAACACGCCATGACGTTAACTTCATTTAACTAGCATGTTATTTGGCGGACATCATTAGGAACACCTGTATGAATTTCTATTAGTTTTTGTCAAGGATTTTAGAAGATATCTGTACTGAAAGACGGACAGATGGTCATTGGTCCACGATGAATTAAACATTAGCCCCCTTTTTTCATGACACGGCATGCCATGAAATAAAAACAAATAACTATTGTCTGTGGCTTGTAATAAACAATATAAAGATGAAGTTTCATGACATTTTGTCCTGTAGTTAAAGAGATATTGGTCCACATTGAAAATATACATCAAGCCCCCTTTTTCCATGACACAGCAATTGAAAAAAAAAAAAAACAAAGCTATATAACTGTGGTGTTGCATGGTCAATCTGGGTGAAACTTGTTGTCCTGCATTTCCTAATAGTGGTTGACAGATGTTACAAGTTCGATGTAAAAACTCGTATAGTTTTCAAGATACGAGTCAAAACAAAAGTTCACTCTATATACCTTTATGTCCTACTTTGTGACCCCTGGGGCAGGGCTGATTTTGACCCTAGGGGCATCATTTAAACAAACCTGGTAGAGGTTCACCAGGAGATGATCCATATAAATTATCCAAACTCTGGGCCTTCCAGTTTCAGACAAGAAAATTTTCAAAGTTTGCTCTATACATGATTTTGCCCAAATTTGTGACCCCTGGGGCCCGGCCAATTTTCACCCAAGGGGCATCATTTGAACAAACTTGGTAGAGGACTACTAGAAGATACTACATACCAAATATCAAAGCTCTGGGCTTTCTGATTTCAGACAAGAAGATTTTTAAAGATGTTGTAAATTTCCCCTTTTTTGTTGCCGTGGCAACCAGAGTTAATGGGTTAATTCAATTCTTTTAACAACTTTGGGAGAGCTTCACCAAAGGAACATGCCTGCCAAGTTTCAACATGACTGGCCCACCGGTTTAGGAGGAGAAGATGTTTAAAGGAATTGTGGACAGATGGACAGATGGACGCCGGACAACGACTGGTCACAATACCTCACCTTAGCACTTCGTGCTCAGGTGAGCTAACAAAACTCAGTCAGTTACTCGCACAGTATATTTATTTCGAGACCTCGTACACAGTCAACCACAGATAAATACCACAAGACATTTGTACAAAAATGATAATGATAAAACGAGAAAAATGTGATAAGTAATTCATTGCTGTAAAATTAGTCTTATCATTCCCCAAAAAACATCAGCAAAAGGAAGTGAAACAAAAGTGGTGTCTTGAAGAGTCATACCTAAAATTCTGGACACATATTTGCAAGAACCTATCAATGAATTAAGGTTTGGTCTTTGCACCTACCATTTAACTCTTTACCCCAAAATCTTGTGATTTAATGAACCTGAGGAAGAAGAATTGAAAACCTTGTGGGGAAAGGAGAAAATGCTGGTAACCAGCATTTTCTCCTTTGCTCACAATGTTTTCAATCCATTTAAAGATTATTTCCAATATTTGCGCCACATTTGTTTTTGAAAATGTTTTGGGTTTGGACAAGTCAAAAGTTTGAGAAATTATGAATTAAGACAATTTTACCTATCATTTCATTCAAATAAACTAACTCTGTCTCTCTTTTTTTTTTTTTCATAAATTAATTCTCCAGCAGAAATTTGCAAAAGATAACTTTCAAAGTATCCTTGTAAAATAAAGACCATAATATAATGTGAAACATTAACATAGAGACAGGACAGAAATATGTAACCCTAACACATAGATAGTGCAGGTTTACCAACTATTACAAGGACGTGTGAGCGTGTCTTCATAAATATGTTATATATTATACTGTAATAACTACATACATCTACCTCTTCACAAATCGTATTTATAAATTAACATCTAATTGCACTTTGGTGTTTTCAAATTATACTGGGCTTGAAAAGTGTGTCATTGGCACAAACTTACTTAAATTTCTATATTTCTACATCTAAATATAAATCTATGCCATACTATAACCGTCTGCACACATAGAAACAGACATTTCTAATCTGGGAAAAAGACTTAAATGACTGCAATTTTGAAGGCAGCTTTTACCCAGAATGACTAAGTGAAGAGTTTAGAGTTCAGATCAGACTGCATATTTTGTGAAGACTGATCATTATCTAAACCGGCCATAAATTTTACTGCAATAGTGAAAGGAATATTTTGCTTTTTTTTTCAAACAGATGTGTAAAAACTTACAGAAGAAATAGAAAAGTTTATAATAGCTAATATTCATATCATTAATCCCTCTCAATACCATTATATTCAACTTTTTCCCTAAGACCAACCTTCTTTTTGACACATTTCCAGAAAATAACTTATAAAAACAGACAAGACGGCCATGATGGCCCTGTATCACTCCACTGGCTTATAAAATATAAAACATAAATACTAAACATTTCAATTCTGAGCCAAATGGTTTCAAAATGAAGACTTACAAAGTTTTCTCTGTAAAAGCCCATGTGAAAGTTGAGACCCACAGGGCAAAGCCATTTTTGATCCCAGAGCTATAATTACTTGAACCCTGGTAGAGGTCCACAAGATAAAGCCACATGCCAAAATAATACAAGTCTATGCTGTATGGTTATACATAAGGTGATTTTCAAGTTTTGTCTGTATGAAGCCTCTGTAAAACATAAGACCCCTGATGCAAGGCTAATTTCAAAAAAAAAAAAAAAATCAAAACAGGAAGATTTCTTAAGTTGTCACTATGTAAGCCCATGTAAAACTTGCGACCCCTGCGGCAGGGCCAATTGTGACCCCACGGCTAAAATTTTGGCCCGCTTGGTAGAGGCCCACTAGATATAGCTACATGCACAATTTGGTAGCTCTAAGCCTTATGGCTAGGTATAGGAAGATTTTTAAAGTTTTCTCTATATAAGCCAATGTAAAACTTGTGATCCCTGGGGCAGAGCCAATTTTGACCCCAGGGCTATAATTTGAAGATACTTGATAGAGGTCTACTACATAAAGCTACATGCCAAATTTGGTAGCCCTATGCCTTATGGTTTCAGACAAGAAGGTTTTTAAAGATTTCCAATATTTTTCAGTTTTGTTGCCAAGGCAACCAGAGTTTTTGAAGGAATCAAATTCTTTCAAGAAATTCTGAAGAGGACCATGGCAGGATCATTTCTGTGAAGTTTCATGAAAATTGGATGGGTAGTTTCAGAGAAGAAGATGTTTGAAATAAAAATTAACAGACGGACGGACGCACGCACGGACGGTCAGACACACAACGGACACCGGGCCATGACATAAGCCCGCTGGCCTTCGGCCAGTGGAGCTAATAACCGGCAAATTATATTACAGATTTATTCATTTGTTAACCATATGCAGTGATAGTATTACACAAAAGTACTGTTTTGAGGAGAATTCATTGATTGATTGGTGTTTTATGCTGCTTACAACATTACTCCAGTCATAACACAGCCACAGTTCACATATTCATGTATGTCCTGATTTCACCAGTACTAGGCTAGGGCTCTGAAATGTCCTGCCCAAGGACACTCCCACAAAAATCCAGTGTGTCCAATAAGGCTTGAACCCAGACCCCCACATTACAAGTTCTACACTTTACCATTGAGCCACGCAGAACCCCTGTGTTGAGAAGACAAGTATAATGCAGATAACATAAGCATGTTGAAAGGGAGATCTGTAACTCACACCAGACCACAAAACTTTCACCTTCAAAAATTGAAGGCATTTGCAGATGACAAAGTAAATGTGATTCAGAGTGACTGATTGCCTTTCATATGGTAGTAAACATAGTGAGAAAAGGAGAAAATCTTTCTCCCAGGCATTTTCTCCTTTTTCCACAATGTTTTCAAAAGTTCTCTTCCATTGTTTGGTACAGGGTTAGAGAAAGATCTTAACCATTTCACCACACAATCCTAAATTTTAACGACCGTGAAGAAGAAGGCTTTTGAAACATTGTGAGAAATGGAAAAAATAGTAACTGGTATTTTCTCCTTTTCCCACAATGTTTCCTACCCTATCAAAGACACATACCATCTTCTGAGTGGTATTTATTTTGTCATCTGCCACTGCTTTCAACCTGAAGAAGACTAAAATTTCATCATGTGGTAAAGAAAATTATTGAATGATGTTTATGCCGCTCTCAACAACATTTCAGTCATTTCACGGCGACAGCCCACATATTCATGTATTTCCTGGGTTTCACCAGTGCCAGGCTAGGGCTCCGAAGTGTCTTGCCCATGGACACTCCCACAAAAAATCCATTGGATCCACTGAGGCTCAAACCCGGGGCCTCCAGGTCACGAGTCCTACACTTTAGGCCATGCAGAAGCCCCAGTAAAGAAAACGGTTCTTCCAAACCCCTAAAATATTCCCACTACATGCATCTCTGCGAGCAAAAACATAAAATTTTTAACATGTTATCATGATTAAAATTTCTGAGTAAACTTCAAACATAAAATATACACAGTACAGTCTTTATATATATGACAAATATACCAACATTTATCAAAAAAATCATGACCAAGTCTTTATATATAAAAGAAATGTACCAACATTTATAAAACAAAAATGACCAATTGAAACCATCCTATACATGTAGGCCTACCTGGAATGTACTCTCATTCACCTCTTTTCCATACAAGGTATTTACTTTGTAAATATATTACTTAAAGAATCCATAACATGATTACCCTTAGGTTGCCTAATGTAAATGACCTTTTGCAGACAGTGTCAATCAAGATCTGACTGCACAGAACATGCAGTCTGACCTTTAATCCGCACTGTCTGCTTCTTTGACTTTTAACCCTAAGGTGCTAAGCGCGACTCACTGAACTTTTTTTGGAAAGTGTGAATCAAGATCAGACTGCACAGAATGTGCAGTCTGATCTTGCATCTACACTGTCCAATTAGGAGATATTTTTCTCCAAATAATAAGTTTGAAATAACATTATTCAGGTTTTTTACTTTCTGCTTGAAAGTTTTATTTACGTAATTTAGCAGGATATAGGTCAATCTGGTTAAAAAAAAAAAAAAAAAACAGCTTTGCAATTACAATATTTGTATCTTGCATACTGACTGAGAATGTTCATTTCATTTCTTCAACACTAGAAGGTTTTTTTTCAAAGTACTGCTGGTATCAAACAATGACATAAATAAGTAGGAAAAAATATTAATCACCAAACCACCTAACCTAGAGAGAAAAAAGATCAAATCAAGAAATCAATGTAAGTAACAAAAATCATCTTGAACAAATTATGAAATAAGAAATTATTTGGAACATACAAGAAATTATTTTTGAGATCCTTATATCGTCAAAAATTATAAAATCAGTATTCAATTGCAAGTTTGTGACCTTGTAAGTGTTTTCCTGACAGCATGAGAATGAAAAAAAAAAAGTGAGCATGCAATATTGACAAAATCAACTCATTCAAAACGCAGTGTATGAAACACCAAGAGCAAAATCTTATCAATTTAACTCTTTACCAAATGACAAAATTTTGGACTTGTTCAAATTCAAAGCATTCAAAGCAAATGTGGCACAAATTTTAAAAATTGTCTGAATTAGTAAGAAGCATTGTGAGAAAAGGAGAAAATGCAGTTTACCCACATTTTCTCCTCTTTTCATTTATGTTCTCAAAAACCATCTTCATTTATGGTCATTAAAATATGGGATTGTAAATAAACTTTAAAAGGTTAACTCTTAACAATGGGAAAAAAAAAGTTAAACTTTTCCAACTTCAAAGCTTTGGCACATACATGTACCATCTCAAATGTGGGGTCATATGATGAAATATTTTTCTGAAAGGGCAAAAATAATTTTAAGAAAAGTAGAATATGCTGGCTTCCTGCATTTTGTTCTTTTCCCACAGTGTTTTCAGAAGGCTTCTGCATGAGTCGTTAACATGTGGGATTGTTTGATAAAGGGTTAAATAGTTATCTATGCTATGAACAAGTCAAAAGACGTTCATTATTATGCCGCATGAGAAATATGTCATGTTTTCTTTGGTTGCTTGTCAGTAGAACAAATTCTTTCAAAAGTATAAATTTCTGAGGTCAGCTTTTGGGTATAGCGTACTTTAGGTCGTGTCTGTACAGATTGGTCTTTAATCTACACAGTCTACCATTTGATTATAGGTTGTAACCAAAAATTACAGTCAAATCTGTATCGACTCTTTATTGGATAACAAAATTTTAGCAGTATAATCTACATTTTCGCCATCAAACAAAAACTGTGGCATTTTGAGAATTTGTCCAAAATATATCCTTTCCATTTGTCAGAGAGTGCCAATTTGTCAAATGTTATCATGTAAGGAAACAATATGTTTTAACTTCAATTACAGTTTAATTTCTTTGAATTATACTAAGAACAATCACCCAAACACAGCCAAAATAATAAGTTCTTCTTAGTGTCACACTTTGCCAGATAATCCTGTTTAAAAGACCCTGGGACACAAAACTTCAGAAAAGTTATGGGAAAAGAAGAAAATGCTAGTAACTAGCATTTTCTTCCTTTCCCACAATATTTTCTTCTCTTTTGCAGGCAAATCTCATCGTTCCAATCATATTTAACTCCATATCAAACAAGAAAATTTAGACTCTTCCAAGTTCAAAGCTGCTGCAGATGACTAATAAATGGTGGCTAAAATGACAAAATTGTCTCTGACAAGGTAGAAAACATTGTGGGAAAAGGAGAAAAAAATGCTGTTTACCATCATTTTCTCCTTTTTCCATAACGTTTTCAAAAGGATTCATCCTTAGCGTCATTAAGACATGGGATTGTGTGGTAAAGGGTTAATGTGCTTTATCTTCTGCAAATGCTTTCACATTGGAACATTATGTCATTTGGTAAACAGTTATGGTTCATAATCACTTGGTCAGATTCTTTACTCACAGACAAGACAAACAAGCCAATAAAAGGTTGACAGGGTGATTTACATAGGAAAAAAAAAATCTGCTAAAGATGATTTTCTGCTCGATACATACTGAATATTATGTTGTAGTAACTTTCCTGGAGCTTGCATTTAATTCAAGAAGTGTGAGAAAATGTGATACTGTGCAAGATCGAAGGTCAAGCAAGATGTCAAAATTTTCTTAGGCAGCAAGAAGTAAATACAAGCATCACGAAAGTTATTACAACATAATATTCCTTTTATTATATACCTACAACTTTCAATGACAAAATTTTGCAGTTCTTGACATTTTACTCGTAAATGGGCAAAAAAAACAAACAATGGTGTAGTAGCTAGTAACGTCATTTTTATGAATGGCGGATAAATATTGCAGCGTAAATTTTGACCAATCAAATTGCAAATCATTGTGTATGTTTTCCGTGCGCGAGTTACATCATCAACACCATATTTGAATCCATATTTCACAGTGTGTAGATACAGATTTTTTTCTGTCGTGTGTTATTTTATACATGTGCGACACATGTACAAGTATTTAGGCTGGAAAATTTTCAGGTATATAATAAAAGCAATTACCTTATTTTGCCCAGTGCTATTATTTCCGTAGGATAAATTAGTAATTATACAACTAGAAAAATGTTGATTATATATAATGGTTCAGCTGCCTTTGTATAATGCAAAGCACCGCATGTGTGTGCTGACGCTCGACTGCAATTGCCTTTCCTGTGAACAATTTAAATTCAAAAAAGTGGCATAACTGTGTCAAAAGTATGTTGAGAGTTACCTGCTCTTATGGTACTGGATCCCATTTTGATAACTCTTTACCAATCGACAAAATTTTAGACTTGTCCAAATTGAAAGCTTTTGCAGACAACAAAATAAATGTGACTTAAAAACTGAAATTTAAATTTGAAAGGTTAGAAAACAATGTGGGAAAAGAAGATGCTGGTTACCAGCATTTTCTCCTTTTCCCACAATGTTTTCAAAAGGATTCTTCTTCCGGGTCATTAAAAGTTGGGATTGTGTGGTAAAGGGTTAATTAACAACTAGCCTGAGCTTGGAGTAAATATCTTGCCGAAGTGACAGAAATATGAAAAAAAAAAAAAAGTTCAAGTTTCCACATGACTATGATGAAGATACAGACGAGGTCAGGGCTATGACAAAACTCTGATGTTTTCTTCAAAAACAGCTTAGCTAAACAATGAGTACACAAAAGTTCCTTGCTTCATCTGACCAACAGACCTTAAGCACCAAGTCTTGTAAGACAGTACATACTAAATATGATAATGCTGAAAGTAATTACAGTAAGTTCTACCGAGCTAAAAAAAAGGTAACTAGACAATATAACTTATCGATACTAAAGCAACCACATCTTATTACTCTTTTCCAATTTTTTACTCTTCTAAACTGAAAGGATCTGCAGATGACAAATTAAAGAGTGGTGCAAATGAATCGAAATGCTTTGATGGGGGGAGAAAACACTATTGGAAAAGGAGAATATGCTGGCTACCAGCATTTTCTCCCTTTCTTACAATGTTTTCAAAAGCTTTATTCCTCTGAGTCATTAACACATGGGGTGGTTTAAGAGGATGAAAAATATTGTTAGAAATGGAGAAAATGCTGGTTACCAGCATTTTCTCCTTTTCCCACAATGTTTTCAAAAGCCTATTTTTGTACACTCTTTAGAATACAAGACTGTTAAGTAGAGTTACAAGCCTAATCACCTAGCTGCCCCTCCAAATCAGAGTACTGTTTAAAAATATCTCTTTACTTGAGGTAGCCATTTTACTTCCATTAGCTTTTACTTCTAAAAAAAAAAGTTACGGGTATAGTGGAAACTTAAAATTTATCTCAAAGTATATCTCGTGAAAATGTGCGACAGTCATAGGATCTAATGCTTTATTTATGCAATGCAATATATGATAGTTTTCAATTCATGATGATTTAAAAACATGAGGTAATGATGATATTATCATTGCTCCCTGGAAAACTGTAACACAATTTTTGAAGCCTGACTGAGGTAATAAGCCAAAGTAAAAAAAAAAACCATCAAAATTACTAGTAATACATATAAAAGAAATTTGACCCAAATAAAATTTCCCAACTGAACTTTACAAATATGGCCATTGACTTTCGATGTAAAGGGAGCCAAGTCAGTGACAAATGGGGAAAGAGCCACTGGTGAAAAATATTTCCACTTTGTCACAATATTTTTGATTCCCTAATGTTCTAACCCTTTGACAGACAATAAAATATTTGCTTAGTCCAATTTGAAAGCATTTGCAGACAACAAATTAATGTGACTAAGTTATTAGAATTTATCTATGAACACGAGAAAAACATCATTGTGAGAAAAGGACAGAATGCTGGTAACCAGCCTTTTCTCCTTTTCCCATAATTTATTCTATCCTTTCAAAGAAAAATCCTTTTCATCAAGCAACTTTTAATTTGTCGTCTGCAAATGCTTTTAATTTGGATGATCCAAAAATTTTGTTGTTTCGTAAAGGTTTAACACAGGATGGTGGAGTAAAGGATTAAAAGTGATCAATGTTTGTAAACGTAATGATCAATGTTTGTAAGTGTCTAGTTTAGGTCATTTTGCCTGAAATCTTTAATGAGCAAATAGATCAATAACGAAGAAAAAGACAACAAAATTAACCAGGCTTTTCCCAAAGTACATGATTAACTAATGTATGACTGACACTTGAAAAATGACTTCAGTATCAACCTCAATAAAAAAATCAAGACAATTATCCGATTGCACTCCTGTTCAATGTTGACAATTAATCATCAAAACTCATAATGTTAGTCTATACAATGTTTTGTCTAATCCAGATAGTTTGTCTACGATTTCCCACATGATTAAGTTTTGATGAAGTTTGTTTGTTTTCGTGAGGTTTTATCCTATTTTCAACCATAATTTCAATCATATTACAGGAATAGCTTACTTAGATTATTTATGTCCTTCCTACGCTTCACCAATATTAACTTTGGACTCTACAGTGCCTTGCCTAAGGACACTTCCTTGTTATCAGCATAATTAATAGTTTTGGTTAAGGAACTTATAATTATAATTTCATAACAGAAATAACCAAAATCATTCAGTCTTCTGACCAAGCAGTTCAGCCAGAAACAAGAATAAGCCACTGGACCATACTATTCTGTGAGCAAAAATTAGTATGACCACCATGCTACTTTTACGCCCGATCATGTTCAGCTATAGTAGTCGCTGCTGTGTTGTTTAGAGTATGTAGCATTAAACTTTTCCCGTGCATTCCTGGGTATGGCCGACTCTTGCACATGAATTAACTGAGTATTCACCACTTCACAATCGATCTGCATCATTCCTACATGGCCCTTAGGTGGCATCATGGAATCTGAAATTAGCGAAACAATAGTCTCTTTACAGAACATAACATGCATGACATAATATTTGGCCAATCACTATTTTAAGTGTTGAGTAAACTCTTCAACCCCTTACCACACAATCCTCAGTTTTTAAACCTAGGGAAAGAAGCTGCATGCAATGCTCCAGCTAGCTTAGCCCAGTACCTTCTTCATTTCCCACAACATTTTCTACCCTTTCAAAAATATATCCCATCATTTGAGCCACTGTTAATCTGTTGTCTGCAAGTACTGTCAATATGGATAAATCTTGCCTTATATCTCATTTTATTAACCCTTAACCAGAGCTCCAAATTAGAGGGAATGATAGTATTCTAAATCCATTATTTCTCTTCCAAACCCTATGCTGTGGGTACTCATTAGAATCATTGCAATGAGACGATTCTAATGAGTAACCATAACATAGGGTTTAATGACTAACAATTAATATTTTCAATTTTGAAATCAAAATCACTCCCTCTGTCTGGAGCCCTGCCCGTAACTAAAAGACAAAATTTAAGACTTGCCCAAACAGAAATGATCTTTGGAAGGGTTAAAAACATTGTGGAGAAAAGGATAAAATGCTGGTCACCAGAAGAGCAACTGAGGCATTCAGCTCTCCAATTTAACATCCAAACTTAACTCTAGCCCCCATCTAAAATATCAAGGCACTGTGCATAGGTTTGCCCTATAGCTTTGTCAGTTACACATACGGCTTGAAACACAGGAGTTCACTTTTGATACCCAGCTCAGCCAAAATTCTTTCAGAGGAATTATGACTGTCATTGTAGCAGGATTCATTCCTCTATCACTGCTGGGTTTTGATTGAATAGGCATTTATTTATCATCTCCACCTGTTGCCCATATGGGCGAAACCCCGCCTGAAGACTGTTAGTTTTGTTACAGAGGATAGCGCAAGATTAGATACAGGGGCAAAACCCATCCTAAATTACACCTGGTTCTTTAACATGCTCGGTGTATGGCAGTCACACAGGGCCTCACTTTAACGTCTCATCTGAAAGACTACTAGTAATTTTAAATGGCCAGACATGGGGCTCAAACCCACACCCTCAAGTAAGCCAAAACTTGATGTTTACAAGTTCTTCAATCTACCACCTGAGCTATGCTGGTTGTCAATGCTGGGTATTGTTTTAACAAAAATTATGATAGAAAGCTGCCAGTAGCTTGGAAAGAATGCTATGCTTAGTACTAGTAAAGAAATTTCCAGGAACTGTAAAGAAGGATAGGTCCACCGACCACTGAGTTATAACTGAAACAATGTTGAAAATGGCATTTAACAATAAACACTCTGTATAGGCTAAAATCATTCGCATACTGTAAGAATATGCATAAAGGGAGGTAATGCATGGACTACCACAACCTTTTATTTTGTTTGTTGGTTTGTATTGCAAAGTCTGCCTTACCATTCAGAGCAACAGCAGGCATTACCAGTGACATTCTAGGTCTTGATGTTTTGTTGTGGTATACTGCCGGTACTAAATAGTAATCCTACAAGTATAGAAAAGGTCAATTATATCTCTTATGTACATAGGGGTGTGATTGATGAAATATGAGAGGGGACGACAATACCCTGACCCCCATTACACATCTCAGTCACTCTTTATCAAAACGACATAATCCTAGACTGACCCGAATTGAAAGCAATTGCAAACTGCGAGTCAAAACTGGATCAAATAATGAAATTTGTCTCAAAAAGGATAGGAAACATTGTAAAAAAGGAGAAAATGCATTTTCTCCTTTTCTCACAATATTTTCAAAAGCGTTTTGCCTCAGGATTATGTGGTAGAGGGTTAAGTAAATCATTTCTGGGAAGATCCTCATAAGCCAGGACCGTTTTTTATTTTCAGTTTTAGCTTTGAAGAGAAACAATCCCCTGAAAGGGGGGAAAAATCACACCCCTGTTTAGTAAATACAAGTACATAATTTCTGAGCAGATCCTTTAGGGAAGAAGCTGTACTGAATTTTCAGTTTGAGATTCAACTGAATTTACAATTTGAGATTCAACAGGAGGAAATCCTCTAAAAGGAGGAAAATCACATCCCTGTAGTACTTCATTACAGACATGTTTTCTTTGTTGATCCCTTTATCAAACAAGAGGGCCATAATGGCCCTGTATCACTCCACTGGCTTTACAAATAGAAATCATAAATACTAAACATTTCAATTCTGAGCCAAACAGTTTCAAAATGAAGACTTACAAAGTTTTCTCTGTAAAAGCCCATGTGAAAGTTGAGACCCGCAGGGCAAAGCCATTTTTGATCCCAGAGCTATAATTACTTGAACCCTGGTACAGGTCCACAAGATAAAGCCCCATGTCAAAATAATACAAGTCTATGCTGTATGGTTATAAATAAGATGATTTTCAAGTTTCGTCCATATGAAGCCTCTGTAAACCGTAAGACCCCTGATGCAAGGCTAATTTAACAAGCAATTTCGTTGAAATGATATCCCCCGCCGAAAAAGACCTTTTTTGATACAAACGTATAAGAGGTATTGTGTTTTGCATGTACATGTGGCCTTTTTGTTATTGGTCCATGATAAAATTATACATTAAGCTCCCTTGTTCCATGGCACAGGATTTCATTACATAATAACTCAAAAATCATAAAAAGCAGAGTTATCATTCTTGTACAATGCAGTCCCCCACAATAAAATCTATCCACGTATGAAGAAACATGTCATTAACTGAAATAAATTTTGAGTTATGTCCTGGACAAAAATTGAGCCTGAAAAATAACAAAGGGCAATAATTCAAAAATCATATTGCCAGAGTTATCGTTCTTGTACACTGCACTCCTCACAGTAAGATCCATCCACCGATTAAGTTACATGTTCATATCTGAAATAGTTTTTCAATTATGTTCTAGACAAAAGTTAAGCCTGAAAAATAAGAAGGGGTAATAACTCAAAAATTATGAAAGTTAATTAGAGTTATTATTCTTCTGCACTGCACTTCTCCTTATTGAAATCTAGACACATACAAATTTTCAAGTTGATATGTGAAACAATTTTCAAGTTATGTGCTAGAGAAAAAAAATTAAGCCTGAAAAATAACGAAGGGCAATAACTCAAAAAATTTGAAGGACAGAGTTGTCATTCATGTACACTGCACTCCTCCTTAACGAGATCTATCCACTTACGAAGTTTGAAGTTGGTATCTGAAATACTGGTTAAGTTATCTTCCGGATAAAAATTGGGGACGGAAGGAGGGACTGACAGAGACTATTACCATATCCCCCCCCCCACCACCAGGGGGATAATAAGTATGAAAAATAAACTAGCACTTGTTCCAGAACAGGATAAATTCATCAAAGGGTAATCAGTCAAAAAAAGCCTGTGAATCTAAATAGAAATGTGCGAACAAAAATCCAAAGTAAAAATTTACAAAGGGCAATAACTCCAAAAATACTGAAGATAGAGTTATGGTTCTTGTGCACTGCACTTCTCCTAAATTAGTTCTATATGTGTGTGAAGTTTCAAGTTCCTAGCTTTTATACTTTTGGAGATATGCTCCAGACAAAAATCCAAAGTAAAAATTTACAAAGGGCAATAACTCCAAAAATACTGAAGATAGAGTTATTGTTCTTAAGCACTGCACTTCTCCTCAATAAGTTCTATATATGTGTGAAGTTTCAAGTTCCTAGATTTTATACTTTTGGAGATATGCTCCGGACAAAAATCCAAAGTAAAAATTGACAAAGGGCAATAACTCCAAAAATACTGAAGATAGAGTTATGGTTCTTGTGCACTGCACTTCTCCTTAATGAGTTCTATATGTGTGTTAAGTTTCAAGTTCCTAGCTTTTATACTTTTGGAGATATGCTCCGGACAAAAATCCAAAGTAAAAATTTACAAAGGGCAAAAACTCCAAAAATACTGAAGATAGAGTTATGGTTCTTGTGCACTGCACTTCTCCTCAATGAGTTCTATATATGTGTGAAGTTTCAAGTTCCTAGCTTTAATACTTTTGGAGATATGCTCCGGACAAAAATCCAAAGTAAAAATTTACAAAGGGCAATAACTCCAAAAAATACTGAAGACAGAGTTATGCTTGTTGTGCACTGCACTTCTCCTCAATTAGTTCTATATGTGTGTGAAGTTTCAAGTTCCTAGCTTTTATACCTTTGGAGATATGCTCCAGACAAAAATCCAAAGTAAAAATTGACAAAGGGCAATAACTCCAAAAATACTGAAAACAGAGTTATGGTTCCTGTGCACTGCACTTCTCCTCAATGAGTATTATATATGTGTGAAGTTTCAAGTTCCTAGCTTTTATACTTTTGGAG
The DNA here is from genome assembly GCA_945859785.2 of Tridacna gigas. Classification (NCBI taxonomy): domain Eukaryota; kingdom Metazoa; phylum Mollusca; class Bivalvia; order Cardiida; family Cardiidae; genus Tridacna; species Tridacna gigas. The sequence continues at coordinate 24,807,530 of OX244028.2, forward strand.
ATATGCTCCAGACAAAAATCCAAAGTAAAAATGTACAAAGGGCAAAAACTCCAAAAATACTGAAGATAGAGTTATGGTTCTTGTGCACTGCACTTCTCCTCAATGAGTTCTATATATGTGTGAAGTTTCAAGTTCCTAGCTTTAATACTTTTGGAGATATGCTCCGGACAAAAATCCAAAGTAAAAATTTACAAAGGGCAATAACTCCAAAAAATACTGAAGACAGAGTTATGGTTGTTGTGCACTGCACTTCTCCTCAGTTAGTTCTATATGTGTGTGAAGTTTCAAGTTCCTAGCTTTTATACCTTTGGAGATATGCTCCAGACAAAAATCCAAAGTTAAAATTTACAAAGGGCAATAACTCCAAAAATACTGAAGACAGAGTTATGGTTCTTGTGCACTGCACTTCTCCTCAATGAGTATTATATATGTGTGAAGTTTCAAGTTCTTAGCTTTTATACTTTTGGAGATATGCTCCGGACAAAAATCCAAAGTAAAAATGTACAAAGGGCAATAACTCCAAAAATACTGAAGATAGAGTTATGGTTCTTGTGCACTGCACTTCTCCTCAATGAGTTCTATATGTGTGTGAAGTTTCAAGTTCCTAGCTTTTATACTTTTGGAGATATGCTCCGGACAAAAATTCCAGGAAAAAAGTGTACAAAGGGCAATAACTCCAAAAATACTGAAGATAGAGTTACGGTTCTTGTGCACTGCACACCTCCTTAATGAGATCTATCCACTTGTGAAGTTTGAAGATGATATCTCAAATACTTATGGAGATATGCTCCGGACAAAAATGTGGGACGGAAGGACGGAATGACGGAAGGACGGACGGAGACTATTACCATATCCCCCGCCGCCTTTCGGCGGGGGATAAAAACAAGAGGGCCATGATGGCCAGGGGTCGCTCACCTTAGTAGAGTGCCTTTAAGGTTTTTCTTTAATTTGACCATGTGACCTAGTTTTTGACCGCAAGTGACCCAATTTCAAGCTCATATTTCATGAAGACAAACATTCTGACCAATTTTCAAGTCAATTGAGCAAAAAAAGTGGCCTCAAGTGCCCCTAAAGATATTTCTTTAATTTGACCTAGTGACCTAGATTATGACCCCAGGTGACCCAAATTTGAACTGGTCTTTGACTATATCAAAAGAAACATTTTAACCAATTTTCAAATCATATGAATAATAAATGTGGCCTCTAGAGTGCTCACTAGCTATTTCTTTAATTTGACCAAGTGACCTAGTTTATGACCCCAGCTGACCCAAATTCAGACTCATGTGAGATTTTACAAAGACAAACATTCTGACCAATTTTCAAGGCAATTAAGCAAAGAATGTGGCCTCTAGAGTGCCCACAAGGTATTTCTTTATTTTGACCTAGTGACCTAGTTTATGGTTCCAGGTGACCCAAATCCAAACACATCTGGTATTTCATCAAGACAAACATTCTGGCCAAATTTCAGGTCATTTGAGCAATAAATGTGGCCTCCAGAGTGCAAACAAGGTATTTCTTTAATTTGACCCAGTGAACTAGTTTATGACTCAAGTTGACCCAAATTAATCTTATGTGAGACTTTATAAAGACAAACTTTCTAACTAATTTTCAAGGCAATTGAGCAAATAATGTGGTCTCGAGAGTGCCAACAAGGTATTTCTTTAATTTGACCTAGTGACCTAGTTTATGACCCAAGATGACCCAATTTTGAACTCAATGAACTTGTTGCGCTTAGATGGGCAAACAAACTTAGAAGAGAATCACTACATACCAAATATCAAAGCTCTATGCCTTCCAGTTTTGAAGTAGAATTTTAAAGTTTTCCTTCTTTGTTCCTATGTTCGAACTTGTGACCCCCGGGGCTGGGCCAGTTTTGACCCAGGGGCATCATATGAATAAACTTGGTAGAGGTCCACTAGGAAATGCTACATACCAAATATCAAAGCTCTATGCCTTCCCGTTTAAGAGAAAAAGAAATTTAAAGTTTTCCTTCTTTGTTCCTATCTTCGAACTTGTGACCCCCGGGGCGGGACCAGTTTTGACCCAGGGGCATCATATGAACAAACTTGGCAGAGGTCCACTCTGAGATGCAACATACCAAATATCAAAGCGCCACACCTTTCGGTTTCAGAAAAGAAGAATTTTAAAGTTTTCCTTCTTTGTTCCTATGTTCGAACTTGTGACCCCAGGGGCTGGGCCAGTTTTGACCCAAGCAGCATCCTTGGAACAAACTTGGTAGAAGTCCACTAGGAGATGCTACATACCAAATATCAAAGCTCTATGCCTTCCCATTTAAGAGAAAAAAAAATTAAAGTTTTCCTTCTTTGTTCCTATGTTTGAACTTGTGACCCCCAGGGCAGGGCCAATTTTGACCCCAAGGGCATCATATGAACAAACTCAGTAGAGGTCTACTAGGCGATGCTACATACCAAATATCAAAGCTCTATGCCTTCCAGTTTTACAGAAGAAGATTTTTAAAGTTTTCCTTCTTTGTTCCTATGTTGGAAATTGTGACCCCCGGGGTGGAGCCAGTTTTGAGCCCAGGGGCATCATATGAACAAACTTGGTAGAGGTCCACTAGGAGATGCTAAATGCCAAATATCAAAGCTCTATGCCTTCAAGTTTCAGAGAAGAAGATTTTTTTTTAAAATTTTCCTTCTTTGTTACTATGCTCAAACTTGTGACCCCCGGGGTGGGGCCAGTTTTGACCCCAGGGGCATCATATGAACAAACTTGGTAGAGGTCCACTAGGCAATGCTACATACCAAATATCAAAGCTCTACGCCTTCCAGTTTCAGAGAAGATGATTTTTAAAGTTTCCCCTCTTTGTTCCTATGTTCGAACTTGTGACCCCTGGGGCAGGGCCAATTTTGACCCCAAGGGCATCATATGAACAAACTTGGTAGAGGTCCACTAGGAGATGCTTCATGCCAAATATCAAAGCTCTATGCCTTCTAGTTTTACAGAAGAAGATTTTTAAAGTTTTCCTTCTTTGTTCCTATGTTGGAAATTGTGACCCCCGGGGCGGGGCCAGTTTTGACCCAAGCAGCATCCTTGGAACAAACTTGGTAGAGGTTCACTAGGAGATGCTACTTGCCAAATATCAAAGCTCTACGCCTTCAAGTTTCAGAGAAGAAGATTTTTAAAGTTTCTCTTCTTTGTTACTATGCTCAAACTTGTGACCCCCGGGGTGGGGCCAGTTTTGACCCCAGGGGCATCATATGAACAAACTTGGTAGAGGTCCACTAGGCAATGCTACATACCAAATATCAAAGCTCTACGCCTTCCAGTTTCAGAGAAGATGATTTTTAAAGTTTCCACTCTTTGTTCCTATGTTCGAACTTGTGACCCCGGGGCGGGGCCAGTTTTGACCCCAAGGGCATCATATGAACAAACTTGGTAGAGGTCCACTAGGAGATGCTTCATGCCAAATATCAAAGCTCTATGCCTTCCAGTTTTACAGAAGAAGATTTTTAAAGTTTTCCTTCTTTGTTCCTATGCTGGAAATTGTGACCCCCGGGGCGGGGCCAGTTTTGACCCCAGGGGCATCATATGAACAAACTTGGTAGAGGTCCACTAGGAGATGCTACATGCCAAATATCAAAGCTCTATGCCTTCAACTTTCAGAGAAGAAGATTTTTAAAGTTTTCCTTCTTTGTTGCTATGCTCAAACTTGTGACCCCCTGGGGCGGGGCCAGTTTTGACCCCAGGGGCATCAAATGAACAAACTTGGTAGAGGTCCACTAGGAGATGCTAAAGACCAAATATCAAAGCTCTGCGCCTTCTAGTTTCAGAGAAGAAGATTTTCAAAGATTTTGCTTTTTTTTTCCTTTTTGTTGCCATGGCAACCAGAGTTGTGGGTGGAATTTAATTCTTTGAACAATTTTGGTAGAGCTTCACCCAAGGAACATCCCAGCCAAGTTTCATCAAGATTGGCCCAGTGGTTTAGGAGAAGAAGATGTTTAAAGAAATTGTTGACGGACGCAGGACGCCGGACATAGGGCGATCACAATAGCTCACCTTTAGCACGTTGTGCTAAGGTGAGCTAAAAACAAGAGGGCCATGATGGCCCTGGGTCGCTCACCTGAGTCAATAGGTGAAATTCACTCAACGTGCATAATCCAATTTCTGACCAATTGTCAGGTCATTTGATGAACATACTTGGTAGAGGTCCACAACGCGATGCTACATGCCAAATATCAAAGCTCCACGCCTTCCAGTTTCAGAGAAGAAGAATTTTAAAGTTTTCCTTATTTGTTCCTATGTTCGAAATTTGTGACCCCTGGGGCAGGGCCAGTTTTGACCCCAGGGACATCATATGAACAAACTTGGTAGAGGTCCACTAGGAGATGCTACATGCCAAATATCAAAGCTCTACGCCTTCCAGTTTCAGAGAAGAAGAATTTTAAAGTTTTCATTCTTTGTTCCTATGTTTGAAACTTGTGACCCCCGGGGCGGGGCCAGTTTTGACCCCAGGTGCATCATATGAACAAACTTGGTAGAAGTCCACTAGGAGATGCTACATGCCAAATATCAAAGCTCCACGCCTTCCAGTTTCAGAGAAGAAGAATTTTAAAGTTTTCCTTCTTTGTTCCTATGTTTGAAACTTGTGACCCCCAGGGGCGGGGCCAGTTTTGACCCCAGGGGCATTATATGAACCAACTTGGTAGAGGTCCACTAGGAGATGCTACATGCCAAATATCAAAGCTCCATGCCTTCCAGTTTCAGAGAAGAAGAATTTTAAAGTTTTCCTTCTTTGTTCCTATGTTCGAAACTTGTGACCCCCGGGTCGGGGCCAGTTTTGACCCCAGGGACATCATATGAACAAACTTGGTAGAGGTCCACTAGGAGATGCTACATGCCAAATATCAAAGCTCCATGCCTTCCAGTTTCAGGGAAGAAGAATTTTAAAGTTTTCCTTCTTTGTTCTTATGTTTGAACTTGTGACCCCCGGGGCGGGACCAGTTTTGACCCCAGGGACATCATATGAACAAACTTGGTAGAGGTCCACTAGGAGATTCTACATACTAAATATCAAAGCTCTACGCCTTCAAGTTTCAGAGAAGAACTATTTTAAAGTTTTCATTCTTTGTTCCTATGTTTGAAACTCGTGACCCCCGGGGCGGGGCCAGTTTTGACCCCAGGGGCGTCATATGAACAAACTTGGTAGAAGTCCTCTAGGAGATGCTACATGCCAAATATCAAAGCTCCACGCCTTCCAGTTTCAGAGAAAAAGAATTTTAAAGTTTTCCTTCTTTGTTCCTATGTTCGAAACTTGTGACCACCGGGGCGGGACCAGTTTTGACCCCAGGGGCGTCATATGAACAAACTTGGTAGAGGTCCACTAGGAGATGCTACATGCCAAACATCAAAGCTCCATGCCCTCCAGTTTCAGAGAAGAAGAATTTTAAAGTTTTCATTCTTTGTTCCTATGTTTGAACTTGTGACCCCCTGGGCGGGGCCAGTTTTGACCCCAGGGACATCATATGTACAAACTTGGTAGAGGTCCACTAGGAGAATCTACATACTAAATATCAAAGCTCTACGCCTTCCAGTTTCAGAGAAGAAGAATTTTAAAGTTTTCCTTATTTGTTCCTATGTTTGAAACTTGTGACCCCCTGGGCGGGGCCAGTTTTGACCCCAGGGACATCATATGTACAAACTTGGTAGAGGTCCACTAGGAGAATCTACATACTAAATATCAAAGCTCTACGCCTTCCAGTTTCAGAGAAGAACTATTTTAAAGTTTTCATTCTTTGTTCTTATGTTTGAAACTCGTGACCCCCGGGGCGGGGCCAGTTTTGGCCCCAGGGGCCTCACATGAACAAACTTGGTAGAAGTCCACTAGGAGATGCTACATGCCAAATATCAAAGCTCCACGCCTACCAGTTTCGGAGAAGAAGAATTTTAAAATTTTCATTCTTTGTTCCTATGTTCGAAATTTGTGACCCCCGGGGCGGGGCCAGTTTTGATCCCAGAGGCGTCATATGAACAAACTTGGTAGAGGTCCACTAGGAGATGCTACATGCCAAATATCAAAGCTCCACGCCTTCCAGTTTCAGAGAAGAAGAATTTTAAAGTTTTCATTATTTGTTCCTATGTTTGAAACTTGTGACCCCCGGGGCAGGGCCAGTTTTGACCCCAGGGACATCATATGAACAAACTTGGTAGAGGTCCACTAGGAGATGCTACATGCCAAATATCAAAGCTCCATGCCTTCCAGTTTCAGGGAAGAAGAATTTTAAAGTTTTCCTTATTTGTTCCTATGTTTGAACTTGTGACCCCCTGGGCGGGGCCAGTTTTGACCCCAGGGACATCATATGTACAAACTTGGTAGAGGTCCACTAGGAGAATCTACATACTAAATATCAAAGCTCTACGCCTTCCAGTTTCAGAGAAGAACTATTTTAAAGTTTTCATTCTTTGTTCCTATGTTTGAACTTGTGACCCCCGGGGCGGGGCCAGTTTTGACCCCAGGGGCGTCATATGAACAAACTTGGTAGAAGTCCACTAGGAGATGCTACATGCCAAAGATCAAAGCTCCACGCCTTCCAGTTTCAGAGAAAAAGAATTTTAAAGTTTTCCTTCTTTGTTCCTATGTTCGAAACTTGTGACCACCGGGGCGGGACCAGTTTTGACCCCAGGGGCGTCATATGAACAAACTTGGTAGAGGTCCACTAGGAGATGCTACATGCCAAACATCAAAGCTCCATGCCTTCCAGTTTCAGAGAAAAAGAATTTTAAAGTTTTCCTTCTTTGTTCTTATGTTTGAACTTGTGACCCCCTGGACGGGGCCAGTTTTGACCCCAGGGACATCATATGTACAAACTTGGTAGAGGTCCATTAGGAGAATCTACATACTAAATATCAAAGCTCCATGCCTTCCAGTTTCAGAGAAGAAGAATTTTAAAGTTTTCCTTATTTGTTCCTATGTTTGAACTTGTGACCCCCAGGGCGGGGCCAGTTTTGACCCCAGGGACATCATATGTACAAACTTGGTAGAGGTCCACTAGGAGAATCTACATACTAAATATCAAAGCTCTACGCCTTCCAGTTTCAGAGAAGAACTATTTTAAAGTTTTCATTCTTTGTTCTTATGTTTGAAACTCGTGACCCCCGGGGCGGGGCCAGTTTTGAGCCCAGGGGCCTCATATGAACAAACTTGGTAGAAGTCCACTAGCAGATGCTACATGCCAAATATCAAAGCTCCACGCATTCCAGTTTCAGAGAAAAAGAATTTTAAAGTTTTCATTCTTTGTTCCTATGTTCGAAATTTGTGACCCCTGGGGCGGGGTCAGTTTTGACCCCAGAGGCGTCATATGAACATACTTGGTAGAGGTCCACTAGGAGATGCTACATGCCAAATATCAAAGCTCCACACCTTCCAGTTTCAGAGAAGAAGAATTTTAAAGTTTTCATTCTTTGTTCCTATGTTCGAAACTTGTGACCACCGGGGCGGGGCCAGTTTTGACCCCAGGGACATCATATAAACAAACTTGGTAGAGGTCCACTAGGAGATGCTACATGCCAAATATCAAAGCTCCACGCCTTCCAGTTTCAGAGAAGAAGAATTTTAAAGTTTTCCTTCTTTGTTCCTATGTTTGAACTTGTGTTCCCCGGGGCGGGGGCAGTTTTGACCCCAGGGACATCATATGAACAAACTTGGTAGAGGTCCACTAGGAGATGCTACATGCCAAATATCAAAGCTCCACGCCTTCCAGTTTCAGAGAAAAAGAATTTTAAAGTTTTCATTCTTTGTTCCTATGTTTGAAACTTGTGACCCCCGGGGCTGGGCCAGTTTTGACCCCAGGGACATCATATGAACAAACTTGGTACAGGTCTGCTAGGAGATGCTACATGCCAAATATCAAAGCTCTACACCTTCCAGTTTCAGAGAAGAAGAATTTTAAAGTTTTCATTCTTCGTTCCTATGTTTGAACTTGTGACCCCCAGGGCGGGGCCAGTTTTGACCCCAGAGACATCATATGAACAAACTTGGTAGAGGTCCACTAGGATATGCTACAGACTAAATATCAACGCTCTATGCCTTCCAGTTTCAGAGAAGAAGAATTTTAAAGTTTTCATTCTTTGTTCCTATGTTTGAAAGTTGTGACCCCCGGGGCGGGGCCAGTTTTGACCCCAGGGGCATCATATGAACAACTTGGTAGAGGTCCACTAGGAGATGCTACATGCCAAACATCAAAGCTCCACGCCTTCCAGTTTCAGAGAAGAAGAATTTTAAAGTTTTCATTCTTTGTTCCAATGTTTGAAACTTGTGACCCCCGGGGCAGGGCCAGTTTTGACCCCAGGAGCGTCATATGAACAAACTTGGTAGAGGTCCACTAGGAGATGCTACATGCCAAATATCAAAGCTCCACGCCTTCCAGTTTCAGAGAAGAAGAATTTTAAAGTTTTCCTTCTTTGTTCCTATGTTCGAAACTTGTGACCCCCGGGTCGGGGCCAGTTTTGACCCCAGGTGCATCATATGAACAAACTTGGTAGAGGTCCACTAGGAGATGCTACATGCCAAATATCAAAGCTCCATGCCTTCCAGTTTCAGAGAAGAAGAATTTTAAAGTTTTCCTTCTTTGTTCCTATGTTTGAACTTGTGACCTCCGGGGCAGGGCCAGTTTTGACCCCAGGGACACCATATGAACAAAATTGGTAGAGGTCCACTAGAAGATGCTACACACCAAATATCAAAGCTCTACGCCTTCTAGTTTCAGAGAAGAAGATTTTTAAAGATTTTGCTATTTTTTTCCTTTTGGTTGCCATGGCAACCAGAGTTATGGGTGGAATTCAATCTCTTGAACAACTTTGGTAGAGCTTCACCTGAGGAACATCCCTGCCGAGTTTCATCAAGATTGGCCCAGTGGTTTAGGAGGAGAAGATGTTTAAAGAAATTGTGGACGACGGACGACACACGACGGACGACGGACATTGGGCGATCACAAAACCTCACCTTGAGCACTTTGTGCTTGGGTGAGCTAAAAATCAAAAGTGATCCAGATTTGGTAGCCCTTGGGTTTTTGGTTAGGAGCAAAAAGATCTTTTGAATTTTCACGCTATAAGCACATGTTTATGACCCATGAGATAGGACTAATTTTGACATAACTTGAATAACTTTGAAAGACGTTATTTAGATTACACTCATACAATATTATAGCTGTAACTCAAGGTAAGGAACAAGAAGACCTTTCAAGTTCTCACTATATTAGCTTATGTAAAGCTTGTGACTTATTGGGTGAAGCAGTTTCAGAGACAATAAACTTGATGGCCTTAGGCCTGTGGAGCTAAAAAGCAGTATCTTTTTCATGAGCTACAATGACGTTAGTAAATACAAGTTTTTGGAAAAGATTTTTAAAGACTTTTCAATACTTTTCAGTTTTATCGCCATAGCAACCATAGCTTTTAACAGAACTTAATTCTTTGAAGACATTCTGAATAACATCATGGCAAGATGATATCTGTAAAGTTTGGTCAAAATTGGAAGAGTGGTTTCAATGAAAAAGATGGAACAATCTTGGTTGTAGTCTACAATATGAATCAACATGCCAAATTTTTATAGCCCTAGGCCTTACAGTAAGGATAAAAAAAAGATATCTTTAAGTTTTCACTATGTAAGCCTATCTAAAATCTGTGAACCCTGGAGTGGGACAAATTTTGATCCCAAGGCTCAAAACATACCAAATTTGTTAGTCCTATGCTTTATGGTTAGAAACAAGAAGATTGTCGAGAAGTCTTCACTATATAAGCCCTTATAAAACTTTGACCCCAGGGCTACAGTCGTACTACATGGGGAATATGTGTATTAGAAGAATAACATGCCAAATTTGGGAGTTCTTGGCCTTATGGCTAGTAACAAGATGATTTCTGAAGTCTTCACTCCATAAACCCATGTAAAACTTGTGACCCCTGGTGCAGGGCCAAACTTGATCCTAGGGATGTAACTTGGGCCCTCTTTGTAGTTGTCCACTAGATAATGCTATAATTATGCAAAATTTGGTAGCACTAAGCCTTATGGCTACATACACCAAGATTTAAAAGTTTTCCCTATATAAGCCCATGTAAATCTTGTGAACCCCCTCCCCCCCAGGCCTTAGCTCTAGGCCTTATGGCTAGGTACAGGAAGATTTCTTAAGTTGTCACTATGTAAGCCCTGGGCTAAAATTTTGGCTCGCTTGGTTGAGGCCCACTAGATATAGCTACATGCAAAATTTGGTAGCTCTAGGCCTTATGGCTAGGTACAGGAAGATTTTTAAAGTTTTCTCTACATAAGCCTATGTAAAACTTGTGACCCCTGGGGCAGAGCCAATTTTGACCCCAGGGTTATAATTTGAAGAAACATGATAGAGGTCTACTACATAAAGTTACATGCCAAATTTGGTAGCCCTATGCCTTATGGTTTCAGACAAGAAGATTTTTAAAGATTTCCAATATTTTTCAGTTTTGTTGCCATGGCAACCTGAGTTTTTGAAGGAATCAAATTCTTTCAAGAAATTCTGAAGAGGACCATGGCAGGATCATTTCTCTGAAGTTTCATGAAAATTGGATTGGTAGTTTCAGAGAAGAAGATGTTTGAAATAAAAGTTAACGCACAGACGGACGGACGGACGCACAACGGACACTGGGCCATGACATAAGCCCACTGGCCTTTGGCCAGTGGAGCTAAAAATCAAGTGTTTTCAAAATCCACGGGAAGAAGGCTTTTTGTAATCGTAGTGAGACAAGAAAAAATGGTGGTTGCCAACATTTTCTCCTTTTCCCACAATGTTTCCTACCCTTTCAAAGACAAATTGCATCATTTGAAACATATTCAATAGTCCTCTGCAAATGCTTTTGATGTGGACATGTGACAAACAAACACTGTCCATTATACTAACTTCTTTCATCGTTCCACAATATGGAAAACTTGTTCAAGAAACACAAACAAAAAAACATTTGTATCTAATTGAATTTGTATCAAACTTGTTAAAAATACTACCTCATTAAATGAGAGCACATAAAATGTGTCATTTCTTCGATGTATTGATTTGAGGAAATCTTTTCCAGTATTGGCCCCACCAAACACTTGTATCTGATAATTGGCCTCCAGTGACCTATAAACAAAAATTATACATCACCCTTTTAAATGGTCTTACATAGTATTACAATGCATGAGCCATGCTCTGTGAAAAAAGGTTTAATGCATCTGCACAAACTATCAAACAATGACAGCTTGTGCAGTCGACACAGTCCAACTTGATTTGAAACTTTTTGGTATTTGTAAATTTTCTGCATTGCCAAGGACCATTCTCTCCTCACCTGAGAGTTCAATCAGCTGATAGACTGACTGATTGATTGTATGGTGTTTAATGCCGTTTTAAACATTATTTCAGTTATATCACGGCGGCCAGTGCACCTATCTGTGCTTTCCTGGAGTTTCTTTTACCAGTACTCCGCACAATATTCTTTCCAAGCCACTGGCTGCTTTCCCACATAACCATCGTCGAAACAATGGTCAGCGGTGAGAGAGGAATGAATCCTGTCGCGATGACTATCATCAATCTTCAGAAAGAAACTGGCCAAGCAGGGGATCAAACCAGCAACCTCCTGTTCTCAAGTCCTGTACACTACTAACTGAGCTACGGGGCCTGGCATCAAACCCCTTTTGGCATATATATGTAGTTTATTTAAAGCCATGTGTATTTGCATAACTAGGATTGGTAAACAGTATTCTTTTCTCAAAGGTAATTAACATTTTTTCCTTCAACATAAAAGATCTTTGATTATGAGTTATGAACCAATTAGTCTAATTCCTTATAGCCTCTTTAACAACTATTGTTTCTGTTGGTGTAGATCAAGATCAAACTGCACATAACATTTAGAGGCATATTTGATATACACTTCTGGTAACCAGCATTTTCTCCTTTTCCCACAATTTTTTGAAATGATCACTAACTCAGGGGATTCTGTTGTACACAGTTAATGGTAAAACATCAATAGAAAAGTTCTGTCTGCTACCAACAAAGTCCTATTGGATAACACAGATAAATGTTGTGAGAGATATCCAAGGAAAACCACCATATAAGTGAAACAGTGTTGTCTTTTCAGCTGTCAACCAAAAATGCCCTTTTCAGTTACTTGCAATACAGAATTTAAGTTAATGTTTGCTTACTTGAATCCTCACGCAATCTTTCTTGAAAAGGCTGGTTACCAAGAAATTGGTCAGCTTCATAATAATCGCCACAGATACAGAAAAAAACAAAATACTGCGTGTATAATATACAGCATTGCTTCTAGGATTTTCTATAGTGGGGCCCTGGGGCCCCCTACTCCCAAAAAAGGGGCCTTCACTCCTCAAAAAGGGGCCCTCAAATTTATCATTTTGTCAGTGGCTTATTTTTTTTTCCACTGACAAAGTAACTAAAGGACTGGCATTATTTCAGAACCCTTTCAGATGTGTGTTTTCTTTTTGATGTTACTCATTTTGTTATTTTTTTTGTTGAAGTCTTAAAACCAATGAGAGAAATGAATTACAACAAGTATAATGCAACTTTTTATCTGTGAATGTCCTATACCTCTTCAACATGTGTTCCAGTGCTAGCATTGTAAGACAAGGTGGCCTAATCCCCATCCTACCGCCGCGTCTTATTTGTAGGTCGATCAATAATTTTCATTTCATAAAATCCCCCCATTTTTTTCCTCATAATAAGAGGGAGATTTTTAGCACCCAACTATCGTTTTATACATATATTTGTGTAAACTTACTGCTTAAATTCATTATTAAACCTGAAAAGATTGTCTAAAATGCCTCTGATCGTACAATGTAAAACTGACATTTTGTTGTGTCATGGGTTTTCGTGTTTTTTTTTCTGCGGTCTATTTTTCATGTCGGGTAATTTTTGGATGCATAATTTTACATAAATATGCCAATAATGGTAGCAGGTAACTTCAAAGCCCATCATTTTACTTTAGACAAGCTGATTTACATCACTGAAATGTTTTTCTTTAATAACAGGCCAGCTCGTTCAGCTGTGGTAACAGCGACGTGTGCGTCCTTCGTACTTGAATCATACTGTTTTATTTTGGAGTTCAGATCTTTCAATAATCCTTTATAGGCAACGATACTTCTTTGGCATCCATTGATTTTACGTGGACACAAATGTTATATAAAAAGAGAGTAGCTAATCTTTTCTGACAGGATGATCAATGTTTCATTTATCTGCCCTTGCTAGGCGATTACATGATTCTTGTGTTTTTTCAGACTCTTTACATTTAATACATGGATCCGTGGAAATCGATATTTGCCCAATCAGGTCATCGCATTTATTTTGCCCGATGTCCACCCTTGCTGTCTGCTATTTCAGCTCACAAACAAACAACTGTTGATGTTGGAGACGTGCGATATTATGTGTGTTTTCAGCGCTTGAATTTTAGGAAAAAGTTTAAAAGATGTGCTTTGCGATCGTGTACGGCTTACGTGAGATATACGAAGAGATGACAAGTTTGCATTATGGTTATGATTGACGATGGGACATGAGCAAAGAGTTTCGATCAACGCTATATTACACAATGGATTAATTAATATTCTCTGAAACTTTCTAAAAAGAAAAAACATAAACTGTTTTACAGTGGAAAACAAAGGTAAAATATATGAAATACTACTAAAAATAAAGTATGTTCACTAAAATATCTAAACCTTGTTTAATAACCTCCGCACATCCAAAAGGGGGCACGTGTTATCAATGTTTCAATTTGACGTTAACATCAACCCTTGGTGCATGAAGAATGCTGAATGTGTAGATACAGAGAGTGGAAAAAATGCAGTTTATTCTTGGATTCAAACAATCTGCTACTTAAATTAAGTCTATTTACGTGCATTCTTTTACTGAAGGTATATGTAGATTTCATTTATGAAACAGACTAAGTTCTGTTTTGTACAGTTGAAGAAGTTCAGCTCAAAAGGCAACTTAAGTTAATTAAATCAGCTTTTCACTTAGCCATATTTAAGTGGATTAGCACATCTGCCATTTCAAAGGGTTATGTCGGTAAACTGTTAACTGATAGGATGTGTGTTTGATTGCCCCTGTAATCCACTCGACCACCCGTTGTCTTCAGTATAGGCCTATCACAAGATAAAACAAACTACCGCCAATGATATTAACAAGTTTGTTAATTGACAGCACACTTTACACATTTTGAATTCATCAGGCAACCATTTTCCCTTAACTTGTTATTTAAACATTTCTTAGACTTCCACCTCTCTGTTGAATGAGACAGTCTATAAATATTTCAAAATGTTTGTAGCCTAATTCAGTGTGATTTATTATCGAATACGATGTTGAGACAACTTAACAAGCTTTACAAAAATATTAATCATCTTTAATTCTATTATTTTTAAGCAAAACTGAGGTTTATGAGGTGTTTCACTCTTTCTCGTAGATGTTCAAAACTTTGCTGGCACAGGTATTACATTGTCTGTACCCCCTGAAATTCACACTTTTTCTACATATCCTTGTGTAAATAAGTTCAAGTTTCTATATATTTCTTACCGAGGATCCATCATCAACAGAAACATATGAAAAGGAATATTTTTCCGGGATTTAAATCGATAGAAACAGTCATGATTGCAAGATTTAAGTAGCCTTTCTGCTATACTCTATATGTATTTACTGCGTTTGTTTGTGAGCCCTTAGTTACAGTAACCAAGGAAGTCGGTTTATCTCATCGCCACGGATCCATGTATTGAGTAGAGCCTAGAACCATTTTACAGTTCTCAGAAATTTCCAGAAAATTTATAAACAGCCGTCAAAGGAATTTTCAATGTAATATTACCGCTGTTAAGGACGAAAAGGTTTACTTTATTTGTACATTTGCATGTACATTTTTTTTCAATTGCAAAACTGACCTTCCACAATTTGCATTTTTGTTTCGAGAAGCCGTGGACACAAGGTCTCATGGAAACAATGGACGCTGCACTCCACTAATAAAATTTATCACGCTGGGCTCAACAAACAGGGAAAATTGCGGGACTCTCCTTAAGTTTGCTGTACATAGGGCACAGAGGCATGACATTTTTGCACCCTGACATTAATTTTCGCAGGATTCCCGCAATCCCGCATCCTAGAGGCAACTCAGATATATACAACTTGCTCCTTAAACTACAGGCACTTTTCAACAAAAATAGAACCCATTACTTGGTTTCTTTAATGCTTTCACTGCCAACATGGCCTTGGATCGCTTTTGCTGACAGTGTAGATCAAGATCAGACTGCACAAAACATGCAGTCTGATCTTGGATCCACATTGTCTGCTACCTGTTGCTAAATGTTGACAAATGTTGTCTTCAGTTTCAGTGAAAATATAATTTTAGGCCTCTGAGAAGTGTCAATTTTATTTACTTGGCAGCAAAAGGGTAACAAGAGGGCCATGATGGCCCTGTATCGCTCCACTGGCTTATAAATATAAACCATAAATAATAAACATTTCAATGCTGAGCCAAATGGTTTTAAAATGAAGACTTACAAAGTTTTCTCTGTAAAAGCCCATATGAAAGTTGAGACCCGCAGGGCAAAGCCATTTTTGATCCCAGAGCTATAATTACTTGAACCCTGGTAGAGGTCCACAAGATAAAGCCATAAAAATAAGGTGATTTTCAAGTCTTGTCCATATGAAGCCTCTGTAAAACATAAGACCATAAGACCCCTGATGCAAGGCTAATTTCATAAAAAAAAATCAAAACAGGAAGATTTCTTAAGTTGTCACTATGTAAGCCCATGTAAAACTTGTGACCCCTGCGGCAGGCCAATTTTGACCCCAGGGCTAAAATTTTGGCCCACTTGGTAGAGGCCCACTAGATATAGCTACATGCAAAATTTGGTAGCTCTA
This sequence comes from Tridacna gigas, assembly GCA_945859785.2. Classification (NCBI taxonomy): domain Eukaryota; kingdom Metazoa; phylum Mollusca; class Bivalvia; order Cardiida; family Cardiidae; genus Tridacna; species Tridacna gigas. The sequence continues at coordinate 24,823,399 of OX244028.2, forward strand.
GGCCTTATGGCTAGGTACAGGAAGATTTTTAAAGTTTTCTCTATATAAGCCTATGTAAAACTTGTGACCCCTGGGGCAGAGCCAATTTTGACCCCAAGGCTATAATTTGAAGAAACTTGATAGAGGTCTACTACATAAAGCTACATGCCAAATTTGGTAGCCCTATGCCTTATGGCTTCCGACAAGAAGATTTTTAAAGATTTCCAATATTTTTCAGTTTTGTTGCCATGACAACCAGAGTTTTTGAAGGAATCAAATTCTTTCAAGAAATTCTGAAGAGGACCATGGCAGGATCATTTCTGTGAAGTTTCATGAAAATTGGATGGGTAGTTTCAGAGAAGAAGATGTTTGAAATAAAAGTTAACGCACGGACGGACGGACGGACGGACACACGCACGGACGGACGGACGCACGCACGCACGACGGACACCGGGCCATGACATTAGCCCGCTGGCCTTCGGCCAGTGGAGCTAAAAACAGAAGGTAAACCATATATCTTACCTAATATGTCTCTTATCTATTCCACCTATTTCCCCTCTCATTGCTTTCCTCAGAGTAGAAATAGGCCTTATCTGTTTATTTTTCTGTCTCTTGTGTTTGTTTTTGTTTACTTTTTTCTGTTCCTCTTCATGTCTGTACATCCAACCTGTGAGCTGTTCTGCTAGCCTAGCAGGTGGGAAAAATAATACATGTATTTCAACTCTTTATCACACGACAAAATTTTAGACTGGTTCAGATTGACAGCATTTGCAAAATACAATTTTTTTTAAGCATTTGCAGATGACAAAATAAATGTGGCTCAGATGATGGAATTATGTATCAAAGAGTAGAAAATATTGTGGGAAAAGGAGAAATGCTGGTTACCAGCATTTTCTCTATTTCCCACAATGTTTTCAAAACCCTCTTTATTCAGGGTCGTTAAAAGTTGCAAAAGGGTTCATTAAACACAGACTTCATAAAACTGTCTGTTTAAATAAGATCATACATACAGGGTTGCCTCTTACTTTAAAAAAAAAAAGTTGTTGCCATTTTTCTCCAAATGAAAAAAGCTTAAGCATTATTGGAGGAATTAGAGACTGATTAAGCTTCCAAAAAATGGCAGCACATGTCCGAAATGAAAAGATGAGCAAGGTTTGCAAAATCAACGTTCATCATATTTGTTGCTGTAGGCATTCACTATCTGTAAAGGATTGTCACTAAAATTAGTTTTTTTTTTGTCTCACTGGGCCACTGCTGATCGGCAGTGCAACACTCAATATATTTCGACATAATAATCAAATGAAACAAGTTATACCTACAGAACTTTCTTGAAAACAGTTAATTTTTTACAATGCTGAGAGGCCGAGAGGTGGTAAATAAACCTACACAAATACATCATCCCATGCCTACCTTATAGACTCTGTTCTGTTAAAATATGTAGGGCACATAGGGGACAAGTTGGTATTGTTGTAATCAAATCCCTGTGCTCCCCCATACTCCAGGATGATGTTGTGTAACTTGTCAATGGTCTCATCAATAGACCACTTCTCTCCCTTGCCTTCACTGATTGCCATGAGTTGTCTACCTTTGTGTATAAGTGGTTCTTTCATGGTTTCTTTCATATCTGTCTTCGATGTCAATGTAATCCCACTGGGAATAAAATCAATAATACATACATACCCCGCTAGTAAAATGTCTGTCTTACAATCATGTACAGTGACAGTGCATGTCACCTAAGATTATACTAAAATCACAAGTATAATGTATATGCTTGACATAATAAATGAGCTATGCTCTGTGATGTATTGTACCAAACAAGCCATCACATAAATGTGGATCAATAAAATCCATTTTTGTCAAACAACAGAAAGAACCATAAGACTGGTCCTTTGAACCGTAGAAATTAACCAACAGCAAAAACTTTCAACCCAGGTCAGCCTGCAGGGACTGTGCAGACTGACCTAGGTCAATACCTTTTGCAGATGCATTAGATTCCCTTTTCACAAAGCATGGCTCACGAATGACATGGACGTTCTCAGTCAAGAAAACAAACCATAACACTGCAATATCATGGATGCTTTTGCCAGAACATTACACTAAACAGTATAATCTTAAACTATAATTCCACATAGCTTAATTTTCCTTGAGTTCTGAGGGTTAAATGAATTAGGGATATGTTTTATACGAGTCACAGGCACACTTAGGAACAATGGTGTAAGTTGTACATTTCCGAACACAGACAAAATATTTTGTGCAATTTCAATTGATTGATTAACTGAATGTTGTTTTATGCCACTTTCAACATTATTTCGGTCATATCACAGCAACAGCTCACATATTCATGTATTTCCTGGGTTTCACCAGTACTAGGCTGGAGTGTCTTGTCCAAGGACACTCCCATGAAAAACCCTGCGGATCAGGTGGGGCTTGAACCTGGGATCTCCAGGTTATGAGTCCCACACTTTACCACTGAGCCACGCAGGACCCCATGCATTTTCAATGTTTAAGGCTATACATGATAACAGTAAACAAAAGAATATCCAGAACTTACCTCCATGAGCCAAGATTTAAACTGAGCAACAGTATAATAGTAAGTAAACATGCTTTCTTTGCCGGTGGAGGAATTGCAACTGGAAATGTCTGTTTCAGTGTCTCATTCTGTCAACAAGAAAAAGTTAGTTTGAATTTGTCTTCCTTGTGAAAACACCAGTGTAACTAAATCTGTAATTTCTATGAAAAAGGTAACTCAGACCTTTCTCCCTTGTAAAAAAATTATAATTTGTGAAAAAAAATGTAACTTGACCCTTTACCAAACAATCTTTAAGTTTTATTGAACCTGAGGAACGAAGCTTTAAAGCAGTGTGGGAATAGGAGAAAGTGCTGATAACCAGCATTTTCTCCATTTCCCACTAGGTTTATATCCTTCTAGAGATATTTACTTCATTTACACAGATTTCAAAATTTTCAACTGCTGATGCTTTGAATTTGGAGGTGTCTGAAAACTAGTCATTTAGCAGGAGTTAAATCTGTATTCCTTGTGGAGAATGTAAGACAAATCTGTATCCCATCTATGTTTGTTTCAATGGCATCTTCTGTTGTTCTTAGTAATTTTCCAGTTCTACACATCAGTAGCTCTCTCCTTTGTTTTTGAAGGGTTTTACTTGTACTGGGCAAAGCTTATGCCTTGACCTGTCAAAGAACACTCCAACAATGCCCTTTAACCCTTTACCACACAATCCTGACTTTTAACGACCCTGAGAAAGAGGCCTTTTGAAAACATTGTGGGAAAAGGAGAAAATGCTGGTAACCAGCATTTTCTCCTTTTCCCACAATGTTTTCTACCTTTCCCAAAACAAATTTCAATTTTTTGAGTCACGCTTAAATTGTCATCTGCAATTGCTTTCAATTTGGACCAGTCTAAAATTTTGGTGTTTGGTAAAGAGTTAACGCAAGGAGCATTTGCTTGTTACATGTAACTGCTCATCTTCCTGATGCTCTCGTAACATGCAAGGGCATAAAAGTCTTTATGTACAATGATATATTAAAAGCCGTCTCTGAAGCTCCAAAACTTTTTCTACCCTTTCAAAAAACAAATCACATCATTTGAGATGCATTTAACTTTTTGTCTTAACAATCTCAACATGGATAAGTCTAACATTTTCATCACCTGCCATAAAGATTTCAAATATGATTTCAAAAGAACCAAACAGCATATTAAAACAAAAGGACCTACAGTTATCAAGACAAAATATATAACATACCTCTGTATGTAATTCCCCAAGTTTTCTTTTCAAAGAATTATTTTCTTGGCGTAGTCTTTCATTTTCAGCACTAAATTCTGCAAGTCTTTGTTCCAGTGATGACATGTACTAAACAAAACAAATAAAAGAAATTTCTTCATTTACAGCCTTCTAACCATTCTAACTGAAGGACATTGAGCATACAATTTATATGAAAATTTCACAAACCCTTCTGGGGCTTAATCTATTACTAATTAGATGTATACATGTATCTGTGCTAAACCAATTAAATATCAGCCATGCCCTCAGACAAGAGGGCTTAATGGATCTGCAAGAAGAGTTTTGACCCTTTCCAGCCTGCACAGGCCACAAAGGCTGACATAGGTCAAGTCTTTTTTGGCTATTTGTAAATTTTCAGCATGTCTAAGGACCATTCTACCTCATGATTCAGTCTGTTGTAAGACAAAATGGATGCTATGCATTGATAATTATGTCATGACTTGCTTGGTATACTGCATCACACAGATGCATTACGCTCAGTTTTCCCAGTTTACGGCTCAATTATATCTTTATACTTCTGTATTAAAAATGAATTTACATGGAAAAGCAGTTCAGGTCAGAATATGTCACAAAATATCACTAAGTGTAGATCCAAGATCAGATTGCTTACTTTGAGCAGCCTTATCTAGATCTACAACAACCACAAAAGAAACACGAACAATAATTATGTAAATAAAATCTTTCACACCCTGATTTTGGAAAACACCATGGAACAAGCAGCAACTGATTGCATAAAGCAAAACTCCTTTTCCCACAATTATAAAATTCTGTTGACTTTTCTCTTTCCTCCTATTCAAAAGGATGCTTTTCGTGTACATAAGAAAAATTCAACAATATGACCTTTCTATTTAACTTTTACCTCCAATTAGCATTCAGTTTATCAACAAGCAAATTCAAATCAATAACGTCTTGCAGCGATACCAACCTCTTTCTTTCTTTTCCGGGACAAACTTGCTGATTCCCTGTTCTTTATCATTCTTTGTTGTCTTTTCAATGCTTTATCCTGGAAAAAAATTAACTATTTTTAGATCCCTGCCATAGCTACAGGTAGAGACATTACCATCTGCAGGGACTTTTTATTTCTTGCAGCATAACCCTTTACCAAACAATCCCAAGTTTCAACCACCCAGCAATAGAAAGCTTTTGACAACATTGTGAGAAAAGGAGAAAATGCTGGTACGAGCATTTTCTCCTTTTCCCACAATGTTTTCCACTCTTTCAAAAACGAATTTCAATTTTTGAGTCACATTTTATTTGTTGTCTGCAAATGCTTTCAACTTCCACAAGTCTAAAATTTTGTTGTTTGGTGAGGGGATATCACTTTTCAAAAAACTAGGCAAAAGATGTCTAGAACCATGCTATGCCTCAATTGTTAAGAACAATCTCCTAAAATGTTTTTATTCTTAAATCTTTACCATACGACAAATATTTAGTCTTTTCCAAATTGAAAGCGACTGCTGACAAAAATTTTGATGTGACACGACTTGTCTTTCATAGGGTAGAAAATATTGAATGAAAACCAGAAAATGCTGGCCACCAGCATTTTCTCCTTTTCCCACAATGTTTTCAACAGGCTTCTTCCTAAGAGTCATTAAAACTTGGTTTTGTGGTAGGGTTAAATCCTGAACCTTTTTTCAAACTGGAAGCTTCCATTTATTAAGACACATATTAAAACCAAAACATACCTGCAACCCATACTGTTGCAGCTATTTTTTTTTTGACAAACCCATTAGGGATTTTACTCATAACTTTCTTTTCATCATACAACAGCCCCTTTTCAAAAAGCTATCGCAAAAAAAAAAAGAGAATGCTCATTTCCTTATGGTAATTTCTCCTTAGCCATAAATTTACTGTTTGCAAGGTGACAAATGAAAGACAAGTCCAGAAAGCATTTGCAGTCAGCAAAGAAGATTTGGCTCTAGAAACTGAATTCATAATTCAATGAGAGATACTGTATAAGTAGAAATTTTTGCAGCATGGAAATTTTTGTGATTTCGCATATTTGAAAAATTCGCAATCTTTTCTGTTTGCATATTTTACCACAAGTATATCAACAAATAATAACGAGTGGTTTGAATTCGCAAACATTTTTATACGCAAAATGTCCGTAATCAGTAATTCCGCATTCTTTTGACATGCGTATATATCCTCATATACAGTATATAAACAGAAAAAAAAACAGGAAATGCTGGTTATTTCCTCCTTTTCTAACAATGTTTTCAAAAGCCCTGTGCCACAACAGTCGTAAATGAAAACCACAATCATAAGCTTTCCACTTACATCTTTGTCATCCAAAAGGCATGACTGAGACAATGTTGGAGGAGATGGACAGGAAACAGGAAGTGACTGTGAGGTTGTCATGGCAACTTGAGGTTTCAGAACACTCTCCTGTTTTGGAGGTTGAAATCGTAACACCCCTTGGTCTGTTAGTCGCTGGAATTCTTCTGGAGTAAGCACTAATGGTTGTTGAGAAACTGAAATGTGAAATAAACCCTTCAATCAATATATTTTCTTTAATGGTTTTGATTGTGTAGATTAAATATAGAGTGTTCCCAATCACACCTTTTTCCGGGAGTGCATGCACTCTCTGGGGTACAAGTTTAGGAGTGCAGGAGAAATTCTATGAGTGCACTTTATAATAATTCTAGAGCTTCTATGAAGGAAAGTAAAGGTCTGGTGTAAAAATTTTGTTTTGATAGTCTCAATCTGAAGTCATCCACTCTTGAAAACAATGTGGGTAATTTAAAAAAAAAAAGTGTCTAATGTATTCTTACTCAGGGGACCAGGTTCAGAGGGACAACTTTCAACCTGATGGTCAGGACAATTTTCCATTTCAATTTCAGTTTCAGACACTAATAAGATTTCACTTATTGTTTTATAGAGAGATTTATGAAAATTCATTGTTTAATTATTAAAGCCAAATAGACAGTTTGAAATGCCTATTATCACACAATGTCAAACTGAACTGATCTTTGTTGTGCCATGGGTTTTCATGTTTTTTGCAGCAATCTTTTTTTCATGCCATTTAATTTTCAGAGTAGTATTCCTGCATGATTTGACATAAATTTGTCAATTAGGGTAGCATGTAACTTCAAAACCTGTAATTTTACACTAGAATAGTGGATTCATATCATCAATACTTTTAAATAAATGACAAAACAGCTTGATTTCTTGTGATAAACAGTGACTTTGCATCTATCACACTTGATACTTATTGCACATGTCAGAGTTGAGATCTTTCAAATATCATGTAAAGGGATCACTTGAGGGCAGTTCGTTTGCCATTGCTTCAATTTTAGAAACATTTTTTCAAATTCATCCCAACTGGCACCACTGGCAATTGAGAGCGTGAGCCCTGAGACCTGTGTGCAGGGATAAAAGTTGAAAATTCTGAAAATATTGAAAAATGAACCGGGGGCCTGGGGGCTGCTAGGGCCTCCAGTGGGTGCAGGGCAATGCCCTGGCCTGGGGTCCAGGGGTCCAGAGACCCCGGAAACTCCAGAGATTTAGCTGTTTCAATGCCATCAAAATCCTCTGACAAGATCCATTTTCAGCATTTTAAAGTTGAAAAAATCTTGAATATGCTGAAAATATTCTGACATACAGAAAATTGACCAGTAGCAGAAAGAATTGACTTAGGTCAACCTGCAGTGAGACTGCAGAGGCTGATATGGGTTGATACTTTTTACAGATGCATTAAACCCCCTTTTCACAGAGCATGGCCCATATCTACATCTTTTGCCACATTTGCCAAACACTCTAAATTTGATTCTGATTCAATGAAATCTTAGAAATGAACAGCCAAAAGAAAAAGATTGAATATAATATCATGTTTACCTGGAGAAAGAGGTTTCTGTGGGCTGGTTGGTTCAACTTTAGGTTGAATCTTGACCTTGGAATTCAAAATGGAGTTGATCTTAACACCTGGTACTGTGGTTGTTAGACTAAAAATGAAGAGAGAAACAAAAAGTACATAAGGATAAATAATAAGAATCAAACTATCACTCTACACTCATTTAAAAGTTACCTTAGTACTTATAAATAACCATCTTTTGCAGAAAAAAAAAAAAAAAAAAAAACACATTACGTTGGCTTGTCTGACAAAGTTCAGAATTCCAAAGATCCACAGACTTGAATTTCACGTCAATATGATAAATCTCCTTCAACAAAACTTTTTATTGAACTTTTAAACAAATTACTACACAGACATTTTAAGCCCCATACACTGCTGGCCTTTGTGACATATATTTGAGGTAAACTTGGACGATAAAAAAAGTCTTCTTTAAATGGAATGAAAAACATTGTTGCAAATGGAGACATAGCTAGTTGCAAGTTACTGAACTCAGACCATCATTTACAGTGCTAAGACCTTTACTATGTCCAGGGGACCAAAATTGCCCCCAGATTGAGATTGAGATACTACTTTCAACGGCATCTCAATCCCATTACTACAATAATTGAGCCATGCTTTGGCAAAAGGGGATTTAATGCACCTCCGTGATGAAGTATACCAAGAAAGTAATCACATACATGTAATTATGGATCCATAAAATCCATCCTGTCCAACAACCGATTGAATAATGAGGTAGACTGGTCCTTTAACATGCAGAAAATTTACCCAAAGAAAAAAGTGTCAGCCAAGGTCAGCCTGTGCAGGCTGACAAGGGTTGATGTTTTTAGCAGATGCATTAAGTCCCCTTTTAACAGAGCTTGAATCAATCAAATTATTTAAGTCTTTCCTGGGTTTCACCAATACTGTACTGGGGATCTGCAGTGCTCTGCTCCAAGAAATTAACTCTTTAATAGACGATAAAATTGAGACTTGTCCAATTTAAACACATTTGCAGACAACAATTCTGATATGGCTGAAATGATTGGATTTGTATCTGAAAGAACAGAAAACATTGTGGGAAAAGGAGAAAATGCTGGTTACCAGCATTTTCTTCTTTTCCCATAATGTTTCTACCCATTCACAGATAAATTTCATAATTAAGCCATATTTTGATTGTCATCTGCAAATGCTTACAATTTGGAATCCTCCAAAATTTTATCATTTGGTAAAACAGGGCCTTTAACAGGGTAAAGCAAGCACTGAACCAATTACGAATAAGAGAACTTAATTACTGGGCCCTGAGGGACCCTAGCAGGAATATAGAAGAAACTTTTACTTACCCATTGTGTAATAATGACTGTAGTGATTCTTGTTTGATGACTGTGATGTTAGGTGGAGAAGGCACGCTTCCATGTGACGTGGGTGATACTGGTGATACATCTTGTGTTGTAATGGTTTTATCCAGCACAATCTGTGGTCCATCCCCAACCTTAAACAAACACAGCATCCATATCTAACAATAGGTCTAACTATACATGAGTCATACTTTTTGAAAAGAAGGTTTAATGCATATGTGAAAAGTATCGACCCAGGTCAGCCTGCGCAGTCCGCACAGGCTCACCTGGGCTGAAACTTTTCACTATTGGTCAATTTTTCCTCTGTCAAAGGTCCCGTGTACCTCATGATTAAGCCGGACTCGGTGTTAGCAAAATTATATAGATCTATAATTATATGATGGCTTGCTTGGTATATTGCATCACAGATATGCATTAAGCCCCCTTTTGCCAGAGTATGGCTCATATTTTTTTTTAATTCATAATACTAGCCATCTGAATGGTTGAGACATTCAGTCTCAAAAAATGAGCCAGCTGCTCTTGAAATCTTGTGCCAATTTCTTTAAAATTTTAACAATTTACATAATGGTAAACATAGGAACCATGTTCTTGGAAAAGGGGACTTAATGCGTCTGCAAAATGTATCGACATGGGCCAGCCTGCACAGTCTCTGCAGGCTGATCTTGGGCTAACCTTTTTGCTTTTGGTAGATTTTCTATATATCTAAGGACTATTTTACCTCAGGATTTAGTTGGTTGTACGAAAAAATGGTTTTTATGGATCCAAAATTATGTGATGACTTGCTTGGTATCATGGATCATGGAGATGCATTAAGCCCTTTTTGCCATAACATGGCTCACATCTGGTCAATTACTGAGCCTGAAATCTTCCTCAATTCAATGTTTTCTTTTGGCCATTTTTTTTGCCGTATGTTTTCAGTCTACAAGAACCAATTCTAGGCTCATCCTGGATGGAAATTTTCTGACTGATTAATCCTTAACCCACCTAAATAAGTTAAATAAAACATTCAAGGCAATAGTAAAAACCTGAATGTTTCTATTTCAAACTTATTTTTTGGAACAAAATATCTCCTTATCAGACACAATAGATCTAAGATTAAACAGCATGCTCTTTGCAGTCTGATCTTGGTCTAGGCTCTCCACAAAAGGTCATATTCGGGCTTAGCAGCCTAACGATTAAATGAAGTTTCATGTTGCTGTCAATGTTTCTAAACAGAATCCTAATTTGGAATTGTAAATTTTGAAATATCATGAATATCATGACTTTATGGATATTTCTAGCATTATAAATTTTTTGGAAGAAATCTAGGAGTCTGCATTCATAACATTTTTTGTGTTCAAGGTACAGACTATTTCCTAAGCACACTACTTTCAAGCTTAAAAATGGGGACTCACAACAACATGTATACCCTGACGCTTCCCAATTCAACAGATTTATGCATACTGTTTCCCATATTTAAAGTCCCGTAAGTGGATAAGCAGAGCTCCAGATAGAGGGAGCGATTTTGATTTCCAAATTGAAAATATTAGTTATTCTCCACTAAACCCTATGTTGTGGCTACTCATTAGAATCGTCTCATTGAGACGATTCTAATGAGTACCCACAACATAGGGTTGGAAGAGACATAATGGATTTAGAATACCATCACTCCCTGTTATCTGGAGCTCTGGATAAGGTAGGGAAAATATGTTCAAGGGTGCTTTTAATGTTGTTTGGTGCTAACTTGTTTCTGCAAGTACTGAATTACTTTTTTACCACATGGCAAAAATCTTTGGCCTATCTATATTGAAGGAATTTGCAATGGTCCAAAAAGATGAGGCTGAAATGATTAGATTTGTCTATACATGGGTAGAATACATTATAGAGCAAAAGAAGAAAATGCTGGCTACCAGCATATTCTCCTTTATCCACAATGTCTTTAAACTGCTTCAGCTTCACGGTTGGTATAACTCAGTATTGGTTGGCAAAGAATAAATGAGAGTTTAAAGGTTATTACCTGATATACAGCACTATCCCCACTATCAGAGATAATTGAGGATGTGGGGGACAAGGGTTCAACTTTAACAACAGGATCTGGGGACTTTCCACTAAGCAAACCTGAATAATAAAATTAAAAACATGAAATTCCTGGGCTTGTATTCAGCAACCATTCTTAACTGGTATTGTTGGCCTAATTCTCAAGATTTTTCTAAATTTCATAGCAACACAATATCTGATTGGCTAACAAAAATTATTTTAAGCCAATCAGAAATTGTTTTACTTTCACCAAGAGACTGAGTATTCACCAAGTATTCTAAATTGCATTCCTAGCGTTCTTTAGAATTTACACCTTTGAAACTGACACATTTGGAAAACAATGTATGTAAAAGAGCATTGTATACTGTAGAAAAATGACATTTTTTTCCTTTTTCAGTTGTATAATGTGGAATAATTTTGGTTGTTGTCAAATTTGTCCATACAGTAATTGGTTTAACAGTAGAATATTAAATCTAGTACTGACCACTAACACCACTGTCCGAACTGTCACTCCATTCATTGAGTAGGTCATCATGTGTTACTGATGGATACAGCATGGATTCATCTGCATCTGCAGATAACTGCTTAAAAAGAAATGAAAAAAAGAGCATCATATACAGGTTCAAATGCCTAGTAATGGGTACTTTTTCAGTGCAAGTTAAAAGTCAGTAACAGGACCTAACTGTGTACAGAATATTTCAGGGTTACATATCCATGGGTTTTACATCTGACAATTTAAAAGTGGCTCAAATGATAGAATTTATTTTTGATTGGGTGGAAAACATAGTAGGAAACCACCATTTTCTCCTTTTCCCACTATGTTTTCAAAAGCCTTCTTTTTCAAGGTTGTTAAATCTTGAGATTGTTTGGTAAAGAGTTAACCAAAGGACAAAATCTTGGACTTGTCAAAATTGACAGCATTTACGGACAACAATTCAGATCCAGTTTAAATGACAGAAAGTTTTTTACCTGAAAGAGTTGAAAACATTGTGTGAAAAGGAGAAAACACTGGTTACCAACAAATTTCACCATATGAGCTGCATTCAATTTGTTATCTGCAAGTGCTTTCCATTTTGAAAGGTGTCTAAAGGGTTTTCTCTACCACAGTGTCTGATCCAGGGTTTGAAAAATGAGAGGGAAAATCCCCCATTACTTTGAAAAAGATGGGGGATTTCTCAAAAGTATGGGGGATAGGAAAAAAGTAGATAGGAAAACAACCAGACTTATACAATCAGCTTTAGAAAAAATTGACAAAAAAATTAATTTACTTTTTTCCGCCCTCGATAAAATAAATTCATATTCAGAAAAAAACATCAAAAATACTAACATTTCTGTAAACACGACAAAATTAAGGCTAACTTAGATGAAAATGCAGTTTAATTTTTCATTTAAAAAAAATCTGTTTATTTGAACTGGTAACTCTACCGTAAACAAAAAGGGAAGCTACTCTATGCAACATTGATGCGCTCGATCTGTCTATCTTTCTTCATAAATACATAAATCAGTGAAAAATAGGTAAAAAATTTGACTATTCTCTCAAAATTTGAATGCTGTATTATCCCGCAGTTGGTTTGAAAAATATGTGTGATTCTCAAAAAGTATGGGCGATTCCTGCAATTGCACGCTCTAGATCAGACACTGCTACCAAATGACAAAAGTTTTAACTGGTCCAAATGAAAGCATTTAAAGATGACAATATTAATGGTGGGATTTGTGGTAAATAGGACAGAAAGCACTGTAGGAACCAGCATTTTCTCCTTTTCTAAAAGTGTCTTCAACTATCCTTTCATCTGGTTTTGTCAAAGGTTAAAGAACCCAATAAATGAAAAAAGAAACTTCAAAATGTTTCAAGTGATAATTATCTGGTTGCAAAAAAGGAACCAAGCAAAAAAGGAATCAATGGGGGAATTTAGATTGATACTTAAGAATACTTTTCTAAATCTTCTTCACTTAACCCTTTACCACACAATGCATACTTTTAACTACCCTCATAGAGAAGCATAGGAAAACATTGTAAGAAAGGGAGAAAATGCAGGTAACCTGCATTTTCTCCACAAATTTTTTTAACCTTTCACAGACATATCTCATTATTTTTGCCACATTTATTATTTTGTCTGCAACTGCTTTTAATTTGGACAAGACAAATTTTTTTAACCTTTCACAGACATATCTCATTATTTTTGCCACATTTATTATTTTGTCTGCAACTGCTTTTAATTTGGACAAGTCTAAAATATTGTCGTGTAGTAAACCAATAATGTGGGTACTACCATGATAATTATGAACTGTCTCACCGAGACACACCTAATGAGTACTCATAACATTTGAGTTGAACAAGGCTGACCCTGCACACTCCCTTGTCTCTATCTCAATATAAACCCCTTAGCAAACAATGCCATACTTTAATGACCCTGAGAAAAAAGACCTTCTGAAACATCATGGGAAAAGCAGACAAAGCTGATGACCAGCAAGTTCTCCTTTTTCCCCAGCGTTTTCAATATCCTTTTCTAGACTACCAAGTCCTTTAAACACAGGACTGTTTGTTAGAGGGTTAAATGATATTAAAATTGTAGAACTAATTACTAACCTGCAGATCATTTGGAAAATCAGACATGAGGTCTAAATCTGGCAGTGATGTGTCAAGTCCCATCAATTCTGTCAACTCTGAACTGGCAACTGGATTTAAGATAGAATATAAAAAAGTAAAATAGATCCAGTTTAAGCTTTAACTCTTTACCACACAATTCTGAGTTTTAACAACCCCGAGGAAGAAGGCTCTAGAAAACACTATAGGAAAAGGAGAAAATGCTGGTAACCAGCATTTTCTCCTTTTCCCACAATGTTTTCTATCCTTCCCAAAACAAATTTCAATTTTTGAGTCTTATTTGTCATCTGTAATTGCTTTCAAATTGGACAAGTCTAAAAATTTTGTTATATGGAAAAGACATACCGTAACTCTTTGTCACAAAATTCTAAGTTTTAACAACCATGAGGACGAAGGCTTCTGAAAACATAACAGAAAAAGGACAAAATGCTGGTAGCTAGCATTCCCTCCTTTTCCCCCAGTTTTCTGTCCTATCAAAGACAAATTTCATAATTCAGGGCCAAATTTAAATTGTCATCTTCAAATGCTTACAATTTGGACAAGTCTACAATTTTGTTGTGTATTAACTCTTTACCACACAATCAGGACTTTTAACGACCCTGGGGAAGAAAGCTTTAGAAAACATTTTGGGAAAAGGAGAAAATACTGGTTTCCAGCATTTTCTCATTTTCCCACTATGTTTTCTACCCTTCCAAAAGCGACTTTGAATTTTTTGTCACTTTTATTTCATCGTCTGCAAAATGCTTTCAATACATGGATCCGTGGAAATGGATATTTGACCAATCAGGTCATCGCATTTATTTGGTTTGAGGTGTAGCCTTGCTGTCTGCGATTTCGGCTCACAAACAAGCGACTGTTAATTTTGGAGAATTGTGATATTATATGTGTTTACAACGCTTAAATTTTAGGAAAAAGTTTATAAGATGTGCTTTGCGATCGTGTACGGCTTATGTGTGATATAGCAGAGATTACAAGTTTGAATTATGATTATGATTAACAATTTGACATGAGCAAAGAGTTTGGATCAACACTATATTACGCAATTGATTAATTAATGTTAGTTTTTTGTTTTCCTCTGAAACTCACTGGAAAAAAAAAACTGTTTTACCGTGGGAAACAATGGTAAAATATATGAAATATTAATAAAAAGAAAGTATGTTCACTAAAATAGCAAACCTTGTTTAATAACCTCTGCACACCCAAAAAGGGGCATGTGTCATCAATTTTTCAATTTGACGTAAATATTAACCTTTGAATGTGTAGATACAGATCAGAATGTGTAGATACAGATCAGAGTCCAAAAAATGCAGTTTATTCTTGGATTCAAACCATCTGCTACTTAAATTAAGTACATGTACGTGTGTTCTTTACTGAAGGTCCATGTAGATTTCAATTATGAAACAGACTAAGTTCTGTTTTGTACAGTTCTGGAAGTTCAGCACATCTGCCATTTCAAAGGGTATGCCGGTAAACTGGTAACTGACAGGATGTGTGTTTGATTGCCGCCGTAATCCACTCGACCACCCATTGTCTTCAGTATATCAGAAGGTAAAACAAACTACCGCCAATGATATTAACAAGTTTGTTAATTAACAGCACACTTTACACATTTTTAAATCACCAGGCAACCATTTTCCCTTAACTAGAAATTTTAACATTTCTTAGACTTCCACCTCTCTGTTGAATGAGACAATCTATAAATATTTCAAAATGCTTGTAATTAAGTGTAATTTATTATTGAATACGATGTTGAGACAACCTAACAAGCCTTACAAAAATATTAATCATCTTTAATTCCATTATTTTTAAGCAAAACTGAGGTTTATGAGGTGTTTCATTCTTTCTTGTACAAGTTAATAACTTTGCTAGCAAAAGTATTACATTGTCCGTAGCCCTTGAAATTCACAATTTTTGTACATATCCTTGTGTAAATAAGTTCAAGTATCCATATATTTCTTACCGACACAAACATACGAAAAGGAATATTTTTCCTGAATTTAAACGATAGAAACAGTCATGATAGCAAGATTTCAGTAGCCTTTCTGCTATACTGTATATGTAATTACTGCGTTTGTTTGTGAGCCCTTAGTTATGGTAAACAAGGAAGTCAGTTTATCTCATTGCCACGGATTCATGTATTTGGACTAGACTAAAATTTTGTCATTTGTTAAAGAGTTCATTAATTTTTTAACTCTTTACCAAACAATCCCAACTTGTAACAACCCTGACAAACAAGCCTTTTGAAATCATTGTGGAAAAAGAAGAAAATGCTGGTAACCAGCATTTCTCCTTTTCCCACAATGTTTTCTACTCTATCAAAGAGAAATTCATCATTTGAGCCACAGCTCAATTGTCGTCTGCAAATACACTCATATAGGACAATTTCGCATTTTTTATGTGTGGTTAAGGGTTAAAAGCCATTAGATTTCAAACGAATCCTTTCTCAGGGTTGTTAAAACTTGGGATATTTTAGTAAGGGGTTAGATATTACCCATAACGCTTGTTACCCAAGAGTGGGGGGACCAAGCATACCACTGCCTTAGCATACCAGGACAAAGCATTCCAATATCTCAAGACTAGTGTACAACTTTAGTATGAAGGCAGTGTCTCCTCTGAGCTCCAGACAGAGGGAGTGACTTTAGGTTTATGAATGAAATCTGTTTCAATATTCAAACAAGACCGAAGCGAACAAAATTTTGTTTTAAAAAAGATACGTTTCTGGGAGTTGCATTACCCCATATGACAGTTCATTCCGAAAAGTCATATCTCTTCCACAGCAATTCGTAACAAAACAGAGTGGTGTTGAATTGAAATGGATTTAGCTGATAAATACACAAGTTTTGGACAAATATCCTTTTTCAATAGAGAAATTATTCATCTTACTTCTGATGTATATTTTATTGAACAAGCTCAGTTAAAAGTGTCCGAATTTGCTGTTCAAACAGCGGCAAAATTCAATGTCGGAGTTTGCTAAAGGAATCTATGAAGGAACTGACAAGATCCTACGTACACAATGAATGTCAAAATAAAAAGTAATGTACGTAGGGGCTAATAAATAGGACTAATCTTTAATTGGCTTTCACTGTGTCCAACTGCTGTTTTCATTCAACAGAATACAATGGAATATATGACAACCATATGCATAAAACACCATTGAAACAATCAATGTAAGAAAGGGTAGACACTGTTACCTCCTTTTCCAAAATTAAGAACGATTTCTACCAATTCAAAAAAAAAAAAAAAAAAAATTCAGACCCTTTTCTGAAAGGAATGAAATTCAGTTACCACGGAGACTACTTAATTGCCATTCGCTTATCCTGTGGACAAGAAATGCTTGAGAAATTATGCAAGACTCACAAAAAAAATTATGAAGATAAACGTGACAGGAGGTGGGGAACAGGACGCATTAGTAATTTTTGTGAGCATACTAACCCCAGTCTTCGTTGGACAGCATGTTGTTGGCGAAGAACTTTCTGTCAACTTCCGATACAAAGTCCATATCCATATTTAGTCAATATGGTATAATGGTAAGATAAAATCAAGACATGAAAATCGATATTTCAGTTCATTTTTGTTTCAGCATGGAGAATAACATATCCCATGAGTCCTTTCATCCGGAAGAGGTTGGTACACGGTGTGCAGTTCTCTTTACACATATGTAATGTTTACACACGATCAATGAATCGGTATGCAGTCACTTCGTACCATAACCATTTCGTTTATAACCATTTCGTACCATAAATTTACCATTTCGTACCATAGCGTTACCATTTCGTACCAGGGTAGAACCTTCTCATACTATGACCAAATATGTAAATTAATGTGACAAAAAGTGGTATTTAATACATTTACTTGGTACCGACCAATGTTTTGGACCTTATGTTATTTACGGGATATTATCATAAATCAGTTTAAAGAATCAGTATGCGATTGAGAAGATAGGTGTTTGGTCTGTTTGTTTGTAATGTTTGTCGCAAGTTGGATAATCAGAATTAGGAACAAACTGATCACATTAAACTGAACAATTAATCAAAGAATTATAATTGTTTGATTACCCTTGATTGTAAATTGTCTATTTCCTTTTTGTCTTCTTTTTTGGATGTTTGTTTATGGGTATGTTTTGAAATTAGGTGGGCCTTGTATGATGCCACGACAGGGACAGGGTCAAACGTCAAGGTCAATATGACGATTTTTTTTCTTGTAAATACATCATTTTGCACAATATTCATTTACTTAAATTACACACCTTACAAAAGCGGTTTGTTTTTCAACGACTCTTGGAGAAACTGCTATGAAATCATCTTGGGAAAAGGAGATAATCAGAAAGTGTTATCTGCATAACTTCTTGAATAAGTATCTAACTTGGATAAATAGCGGTTTTTTTTTTTTTTTTCTTCTTCTTCTAATATCTTCATAGTGAAAGTTTTTCTTAGTCGAAACTTTGTCATAGGTCTAAAAAAAAAAACATGGTACGAAATGGTATGACTATGGTACGAAGTGGAAAAATTATGGTACGAAATGGTATAAACTATGGTACGAAATGGTAAAATCATGGTACGAAGTGACTGGTACGAAATGGTTATGGTACGAAACGTCTGTAATTCGATGAATCTCCCATAATTAATACATTAAAATGCGATTCTAAAATATATTCAAGAATAACAGACGGAAGTTCTTGAATTTTTTCAAAACCTTAAAATTTTCTTAAATCTTCCTTTTAATAATTTACCAGATTCATAGGCGCAGCATTTCTTGGTCAGAACAGGGATCTTATACACGTGTATATATAGGATCCCTGGTCAGAACAATAGAATAAGAAATATCAAAAAAAAAAAAATGTGTGTATAAGGGGTAAATAAATGTTAGACTTGCCTTACTGGAAAATCGTTTCAACTCGATGAGTCCAAAACCTTGTCCTTTGGTTAACCCTTTACAACACAACAAAATTTTGGACTTGTCCAAATTGAAAGCATTTGCAGACAATTTCAATGTGGGTAAAATGGTGCAATTTTTCTTTGATTGGGTAGAAAACATTGTGGGAAAGCGGAAAATGCTGGTTTCTCATTTTCCCAAAGTGTTCTCAAAAGGGTTTTTTCCCAGGGTCGTTAGAAGTTGGCATTGTGCTTTAATGGGTTAAGAACAGACCCCTTCCGTCCAAATTAGAGCTTCAACTTGTCAAAAATGAATGCAATTTCTGACTACAAATCAAAGGTAGCTCAAAAGATGGTCACTTCCTCTTGTGTGGAAAAAATTGTGGGAAAAGTAGAAAATGCTGGTTTTCAACATTTTCCTACGTTTCAAAGATTGTTTTGCCTCAGAGTCATTACATTTCAGGATTGCTCCGGAAAGGGTTAATTATTGTTGTTGTGTTTAACGCCGTTTTCAACATTATTACAGTTATATAGTGGTGGCCAGTGCACCTATCCATGCTTTCCTGGAGTTTCTTGTACCAGTACTATGCACAATATTCTTTCCAAGCCACTGGCTACTTTCCCACATAGCCATCGTCGAAACAATGGTCAGCGGTGAGAGAGGAATGGATCCTGTCGCAATGACTATCATCCATCCTCGGAAAGAAATTGGCCGAGCCAGGGATCAAGCCAGCGACCTGTTATTAGGTCCTGTATGCTACTGACTCAGCTGCGGGGGCTCAGCGTTAAATCAGTTGGAAGGAACACATGGGAAAGGTAACAGAATGGAAACAGTCCCCTTTTTCATATGTTACCTGTTACCACCTTTAACTCTTTACCAGACAACAAAATTTTAAACTGGTCCAAATTGAAAGCATTTGCAGACAACAAAATAAAAGTGACTCAAACATTCAAATTTGTTTA
Source organism: Tridacna gigas (assembly GCA_945859785.2). Classification (NCBI taxonomy): domain Eukaryota; kingdom Metazoa; phylum Mollusca; class Bivalvia; order Cardiida; family Cardiidae; genus Tridacna; species Tridacna gigas. The sequence continues at coordinate 24,842,820 of OX244028.2, forward strand.
TAGAACGGTATTAAAAAAAAAAACATTGTGGGAAAAGGAGAAAATGCTGTTACCAGCTTTTTCTACTTTTTCAACAATGTTTTCAAGTCTCCTTTCTCAGCGTCATTAAAAGTCATGATTGTGTGGTGAAGGGTTTTACAAGTTTTTTCTTTTCCATCTTGCAGATTTCTTTTGAATACAATGGGGTAATGGTGTCTGCATGGCTCAGTGGTATGGTGTAGGGTACAAAACCTCGAGACCCAAAGTTCAATACTCCATAAAAGAACTGGCATTTCACCAGCGTCCCTGGGCAAGTCACTTTAGAGACCTCGCGTAGTACAAGTGAAACCTTGGACAAAGATGAATTATGTGGGCTCTTGCCCTGATATGACTGTAATAATGTTGAAAGTCACAAACACTGTTCAAGGCAAGGCGGCTGCTCTAAATGAGTAAACAAGTAACCACCAGCCATTGTTGATATAAACAAAGTAGAGGGTGTTTAATTAATATCGCATTCACCTGCCTGTGTCCATGAAAAGCAGAACCTGGTCAGCACTCATGGTTCATGAATGCGTAATTGTAACAGTCTGATATAAACATCCTATTCATGAAAGTCACAGTTGGATGATCTAGATTGTACTTTAGTGTTTGCCGACAGACAAAAATGCATTTTACATGCAGGAGAATATAATTCCCCTGCAGGACAAGATTGTCAGGTATTTTATTCCCCCGAAGCTTAAAGTTATTTACAAATGTGAGCAGGCAAAAGGAATTTTACAACCCTGCCCAGTGACCGAATTTCTGACCTAATAATTATGACCGAAATTCAAACTTGTCCAAGATAGATGTATTACCAAGACAAACATTCTGACCAATTTTCATGCGTATTGAACTGATATTGTGGCCTATAGAGTGCAAACAAGGTTTTTCTGGGACTTGTCCAAGTGATCTACGCATTGACAAGAGGTGAACTTGTCTGCCATATTATCAATGAAAAACATTCTGATCAACTTTGCCAAGTATTTGACTGAAAATGTGGCCTCTATATCACACACAAGGTAATTGTTGACACCAGCACCATGGACAAAGCTAGACTGACACAGCACTATCACAAATGCTCACCTTGAGCATTTTGTGCTAAGGTGAGCTATAGAATGAACAAATGTTGTTACATAGTGCATCAACTGCTTTCGTAATTTAGCACACATGTCTGCATTAAAAGAGGATAAAGTGGAATGTTTGGCACGTCAGCTAAAAATACAGGATCCTCCAGTTCCAGGCTTACAAACGTAATATAATATAAATCATATTCAACCAATCAAGTCTTTGCATTGTGTGATTATGTTTTCGAATACAAACAATAATAGTACAAGTAGTTCATTTCCCTTTTAATTTTCTGCCCATTATTTCTTTCAAACAACATTAACACTCATCTCTCACAAACAACATCTTAATTGAAAAACTCAAACATTTCTACATTTATTACTTACAACCATGATCCAAATTACATTTTCAAAGTCCTGCTTCAAAGTTAAACTGTTTCCTTCATTCCCTAACTTTACAGGCCTATTTTCAGACAAACTTGACCCCGAGGCTGCTAAGTGTGACTCAATGACTTTTGCCAACAGCGTAGATCAAGATCCGACTACAAAGAACATGCAGTCTGATCTTAGATCTACACTGTCTGATAAGGAGACATCATTCCCAAGAAATAACTTTGAAATACATGTTGAAAAATTTGGCTTCTTACTATTGGCAGGAAGGTTTCATTTCACTTATTTAGCAGGATAAGGGTTAAAAGCTAAATAAAATATTACATGTGAGACAAAGTTAGATAAATTATTCCTTTTCTTGAATTGTATGGAAACATGGTGGGAAAAGGAGCAATTGCTTGTTGCAAGCAATAGCTCCTTTCCCCAACATGTTTTCACAAGCTATCAACGGCATATACTAAATTATATTGGAACTCTATGGTGTTAGAAAAACTGCTGCTCTAGTATAGCAAATGATTGATACAGCATGATTACAACTGATGTGAATGCAACAGTAAACACACTTAAGTAGGACACTGCTCTTTCCAAGCATTTGGCCATCAGATCTTCTTGTTGGCCAAGAATATTATTATTCAGCCATGCTCTGTGAAAATGCAGTTTAAGGAATCTCCATGGTGCATTACACCAAACAAGACATACCATCGCTGGGGATCCATAAATTCCATCGATTCAGGCAATTGACTGAATCATGTCGTAGTCTAGTCCTTGGACATGCATAAAACTTGCAAAAAGCAAAGTTTCGACCATATCAGCCTGTGCGGACTGCCTAAGCCGACATTGGTCGATACTTTTTGAAGATGCACTCTGCCCCGTTTTCATAGAATATGGCCTAAGTGTATTTGTTACTTTTTCCTGCTCTGAAATAACACAGGTGAACTGATTAGTACCCGTAACAGAAGTAACAAGTCTTTCAATGAAAAAATGATGGGGAAAACATGGGAGAAGAAGCATTTGCTTGTATCATGCGCTTGATCCTTTTCCCACAATGGTTTTTGACAGTGGTTCTCTCCTTAGGCAAAAAATCAATTGCATACTAATTAAATTGAATGAGTGATGAAATGCTACAAAAGATGCCCTTTGAAGTAGTTGTAATATATGGAAAATGAAATGTTTACAATCACTCTAGAAAATCTGTTTCTGAACCACTGCCTCAATCCTACAGCTGTACAAGGTTACACTTCAGTGTGGCTTGTGTAAAATACGAATGGTTATACTTCATAAACTGGGAACTTGTGTATGGAGAACCTTTATTTATCAAGGAATTGGCCACTTATTTAATGTTTTGTATACATTATATCAAAACATATTCTGCTTAACTCTTTCATAACTGACAAATTTTGGACTCTTCCAAATTGAGAGGATCTGCAGTTGACATATCTGAATGTGGTACAATTCAGTTGAAGTTCTTTGACAAGATAGAAAACAGTGTGGGAAAAAGGAGAAAATGCTGGTTAACAGCATTTCCTCCTTTCCCCACAATTTTTTTTAAATGCCTCTTCCTAAAGGTTGTGAAAACAAGGTATTGTTTGGTAAAGGGTTAGAGTATCCAAATGATTCTGGAAGAGCAGTACATATTGATGTTGTCTTTGTGAAGCCTTCCATATGTCATAAGTTGGACTTATCCAAATTAAGGTCATCTGTAGAGGACATACTGAGTGTGACTAAAACATCAAGACTTGTCTCTAAATAAGTGAAAAGAATCATTGTGTGAAAGAGAGAAGATACTGCTTATCAGCATTTTCTCCTTTTCCCACAATGTTTTCAAAAGCTGTCTTCCTTAGGGGTTGTTAAAACAAGGGATTGTTTGATAAAGGGTTAAAGAAAACTATCGAGGAGCCAACAGACCCAACATACAAAATGAACGTCCAAATGACAACAACAAACGCATGTCAGGTACAATTAACTATGTTCAGATACAAACAAGTTCAAGAATTAGAATAAATAATGCCTAGTTTATTCCCATACAACTCATTCCTACCTATACACACTAGCACATTTATAATGTTACAATTCCATTTGCCCTGTCTCTCGACTCTGCTTAAACCCTTTACCACACAACCCCAAATTTCATCGACCCTGAAGTGAGAAGGTTTTTGACAACATTGTGGGAAAAGCAAAAAATACTGGTTACCAGCATTTTCTCCTTTTACAACAATGTTTTCTACCTTATCTAAGACAGAAATTGCCATTTGAGCTACATTTGTTTTGTAATCTGCACATGTTTCAATTTGGTCAGGTCCAAAATTTTGTCATTTGGAAAAAAGAGTTAACAATGGTGAACTTGTGGACAAATGCTGCTAAAAATCATCTGAAGAATCACACTGAAATATGTTGTTTTTAAACCTTTCAGTTCCACAGGCAAAACATTGGCCTTTGTGGACGGCATGGACCAAGCTCAGACCACACAAAACATGCCGTCTGATCATAGGTCTACACCATCCACTTTTTTTGTCCAGTCTGCAAGATAGATTTCATTCCCAGTTTCAGTCGATTTTTAATTTCAACCGTTGCAAGAAGTTGAATTTATATAACTTGTACTGATAGAGTTAAGGCATCAGAACAACTCCATTTGAATCTTTGCTTCAGAATTTTGGTTGGTTTTTCAGTGCAATGTTTTCAACTACCGGAAAGTTTCTTTTTGTTTTTTCCCAAAGATCCTTTAACCCTCTTCTTCCTCACCCTCTTCATCTCCACCTTCCTCTTCCTCCTCTCCCTCCTGTGAAAAAAAAATGGTTTAAGATCTTTCAGGCACTTTCTTTCAGGACAGTAACTTGAATGGATAACATCAAAATCATTGAAGAGGAAGCATCCCAAATGACAAAGTCATTACAGAAAAAGCAAGAATACCGCATGCGGGGGCCGCCACTTGGCTGTTACTGCTTGATTTTCGGTGAAAATTCTACCTCGACAAAGGGGTAAAACTGTCAAAAATACTTTGATGGTTACCTGCCCTTGTTGCAAGGCTTCCCCATTTGGTAGTTTACAACTTGTCCAGACATGATATGAAATGTCAAAAGTTTTTGCACGATACAGACAACAGGTCTATGACAATAACATCGCCGTTTTCTTCAAAAACTACCAGGCTAAAAACGGTATTGCAATTAGCATTTCCTTTTCAACCTTTCCTAGAACAAAGTCACAAACTTAAAAGCATTCTTATTTTACAGATGACAATTTACAGTTGAGCACCTTCATCTGGGTTAAGAAGATGACTAAGTCAGTCAGAGCTTCAGGATAGATGGAGTGATTTTGATTTCAAAATTGAAAATATTTAATCTCTCTTGGCTAAACCCTATATTACTGGTACTCACTAGAATCGTCCCATCTAGACATTTCTAATGAGTACCCACAATATAGGGTTTGGAAGAGAAATAATGAATTTGGAATACTATCCTCTTATATGGAGCTCTGATCCAGTGATTTCCTTTTTTTTTTTTACACTCTTAGGCCTATGGGTGAAAGGACTCACTCTCAAAATAACAACTATAAATGAAAGACCCATAAAAACTGGGTTTTTTTCCCTACTGCAATGCTGTAATATTCGTCCAAGTGCTGGGATCCATAAAATTACATCTTCAACCCAGTGGAAATTCACATGCATGGGATGCAGGATATGCCGAAAAAGAAAACCGCCGTAATTTCTTTCAGTTCATTAACTCTTTACCACACAATCCCAAGTTTTAACGAGCCTTAGAAAGAGGCCTTTTGAAAACATTGTTGGAAAAGGAGAAAATGCTGGTGACCAGCATTTTCTCCTTTTCCCACAATATTTTCTATCCTTCCCAACACAAATTTCAAGTTTTGAGTCACATTTATTTTGTTGTCTGCAAAAGCTTTGAATTTGGACTGGTCCAAAATTTTGTCATTTGGTAAAGAGTTAATCTGCAGTGTGCCTTTGGACAATTAATCTACTTTGCCTGCTTCTACTTGGGTAAAGCTAAGTACAGCAACCTACCACAATTACATTCAAACTCGACATTAACACTTTACTTCACAACAAAAACTTTTAGACTTATATAAACTGATAGCAGTTGCGTAAGGCGTACGCCACAGGAAATATTAAAATTTGCCCAAATTACAGCCACCGTCTTTGAAAAGCAATTCCTTTATTTCTGAAAATGTTTTCAAGTCTTCTTCATCAGAGTAGTAAACCATTTACCGAACAATACCAAGTTTAAACGACCCTGAGAAAAAAAGCCTTCTAAAAAAATGTGAGGAGAAAATGCTGGAAACTGGCATGATTGCCTTTTTACAACCATGTTGCCTCCCTTTCAAAGACAAATCCTGTTATTTTGGCTACATTTAATTTCTTGTCTGCAAATGCTTTGGAACTTTTCAACAAGTCTAAAATCATGACGTTGGTAAAGGCTTCCTACATGGATTTGATAGGTAAAGAGTTTAAAATGGGACACAGGCATATGAGCTATGCTCTGGCAAAGGAGGGCTTAATGCATCTCCACGCTACATTGTACCAATCAAGCCATCACATAATTATGGATCCATAATAGCTACTTTTTTAACACTTGACTGAACCATGAGGTAGACTAGTCCTTGGACATACAGAAAACTGACCAACAGCAAAAAGTTTCGGCCCAGGTCAGCCTGCACGGGGTACGCAGGCCGACATGGGTCGATACTTTGCACAAATGCATTAAGCCCCCTTTTCACACAGCATGGCTCATTATTATTCTCTTTACTCACATCATCCTCTCCTTCAAAATCTTCGCCATCTTCCTCATCTTCTATGTCATCAAGGTCCTCCTCACCTCCCGGTCCAACACCGCCCTCCTCATCAATCTCCGATGCCTAAAATCAAGGCCAAATTTAAATACCACTTAATGTCTGAATAGGTCTTTTTGTGCTAAATTTAGAATTGGACAACACTACTTACGATGACTCTAAACCCTTAACCCGCTAAATAAGTTAAAACTTTGAAGTCCATAGTAAAAAACAGAAATGTTGCTAGTTCAAAGTTATTTTTGGGGAAAAACATCTCCTTATCGGACAGTGCAGATCCAAGATCAGGCTGCACAGTCTGTGTAGTCTGATCTTGATCTATCCAAAGCAGGTCAGTGAGTCAAGCTTAGCAGCTTAAGACCAAGATAACATTTTTCGAATAGCAAACTTTGTCTTGATCCTACTCTATCCACTAGAGTTAAGAATTTTTCTTGAACCGCAAAGAAGGTAAACTCACAAGGTAGTATTGTAAAGGATTTGGCCAGATATCGTCTTTGATCACTTCCCCTAGTTCATCTGCTCCAGCATCTCCATGATCTGAAAACCAACAGAAGAACGATTCTTGTTCCTCAGCACTCCTCTTTCTACCTCCTTTTGCTGGAGAGTTGGACTTCTTGGTGAGATCCTATAAAATGGGACAAATAAAGGTGAAATGCCCAGTGTCTATTCTAAAAACTGAAATACCTGCTTTTGAGATAATGAGGTTAAAAATTGAGAGAAATATTAACTTTCCTATCTAAACAGGGTTCCCATCCACGCACATATGTGCATGATTCACACACTGAATTGAATAATCACACACAAAAATATGAAGTGAAACATGCATGCACGCACAGATTTCAGGGCTCCCTTGTCGATCACCAGTGGTGCCAGCTGGGACAAGTTAGTAAGTGTGAAAGTCACTGTTTATCACCGCTGATCAAACTTGGTATCGGTCCACTTTTCTAATGTAAAATTAAAGGTTTTGAAGTAACGTGCCATACTTATTGACAAATCTATGTCAAATCATGCAGAAATACTACTCCAAAACTTAACAGGCATGAAAAAAAGATCGTTGCAAGAAACACCAAAACCCATGACACAACAAAAATTGGTTTGACATCGTCCGATCCTAGACATTTCAAACTGTCTATTCAGTTTTATCAATGACTTTGAACAGTAAATTTACATAAATATTTCTATAAAACAAAAAATGAAAGCTAATCAGTGTCTGAAATTGACAGTGGTCCCGTGAGTAAGGAAATAATAACAAGCATCTTCTTTTTTTAAATTACCCATATTGTTTTCAAGAGCAGATGACTGCAGAGTAAGACTCATCAAAACAAATTTTCAATACAACAGACCCTTACTGTCCTCCATAGATGCTCTATAATTGCCAATATTAAGTGCACTCCTAGAATCTCTCTTGCACTCCCAAACTTGTATTCCAGGGAGTGCATGCACTCCAAAAAAGAGATGTGAGTGGGAACACTGCTAAATTTCCCTACGGACTGGGGTTTGATATTGGTACTTGATGAAATTGCGTTAATTCTAATGAGTATCCACAACACAGGATTTTTGAGATTATTGTGGAATGATTCAAATGCTGAAGCCAAAATATTCACCATCATCTACACCACTGTTAAAATGGGGTGGGGGCAGAGAGACACAGGTTTGTCATGTTACCAAGCATCCTCGTTAACCCAGTTCCAATGTATTCAGTAAACTACATTCCTCGCCCCTGGGTTATTTCGCGTATGTTTTCTCGTTTTCATGAATTATTCATGGGGCATTTTGATTGGTCATCTCAGTTTTTCAGTGAGAAAATTTAATCTATTTTCATCAACAACATGCCATCATTTCTATTTTTACCTCATCTACAACCAATCAAATCGATGAATGTAGTTTACGGAGTACATCGGAACTGGGTCAAGGAGGATGATGTCACCCCTGCTACATACCCCTATGGACTGCAGCAGCACGCAGTATTTCTGAATATTTGCCATTATATACAAGGATTTATAATGTCTGCCCTGGATTGTCGTAAGGCAAATGCCACAGAAGGAAGGCCCACCGGCGGCTGCCATATTCGTTGATAATGATGTGGGTTTTACCAGGTGTATTGATATTAATGGAAGAAATGTGATTATTCTCCACTACAAGAGATTATCGTTATGTTATCGACGAATTTGATTGGCTATTGGGTGTAATTTGCAATCTTATGAATATTCATAGAAATGACCGTTTCGCAATTGAATGTCCCAGGGGTGATGAATGGTAGTACTTCACCCCTGTGTTAACGAGGGTGGTTACCAAGACGAATAAAACTTCCTGAATTCTCGTAAAAAAATTCTATAATTTACACATGGAATATCAAATTTTCTAAAGTTAGCCCATAATAAAAGCATGCTGTGCTCTTGCTTTTATCTAATTAAAGTTTCAGTACCAAAGCTGATTGCTATTCCATAATGAAGTCTTCAACTTTTCAATTTAATCTGTTGATATTTGGTCTGTTAAAGTAAAGTTTGGTCTGGTAAAAGATATTTTTAACCAGACCAAATGTCCAGTAAGAACTGGACAACTTTCAGAAAGACTGGTATTTGGAAACTCCTAGATCAACACTTACTTTTTCTGGTAGCCACTTGATTGGTGTTGATTTTGATGAGGGTTCCCCAGTGTCATTGAGGTGGAACTCTTTTGAAATGATATCATTTGAAAAATACTGGTTCTTGTCAAAGAACTGCAACGAAATATAAGAAAATGTAAACTTTGCTCAGCTTTAATCCTTTACTAAATGACAAAATTTTAGACGTGGCCAAATTTAAAGCTTTTGCAGATGACATAATAATAGTGACTCAAAAATAGAAACTCCCCTATGGAAGAGTAGGAAACATTTATGGTTACTAGTATTTTCTCCTTTTCCCACATTGTTTTCAAAAGGCCTCTTCCCAAGGGTCATTAAAACTATGGATTGTGTGATGAAGGGTTAAAGTCCCTTTCACAACTTTGACTCTTTACCAAACGACAAAATTTTAGACTGGCCCAAATTGAAAGCAGTTGCAGAAGACAAAATAAATGCGACTGAAAAAATAAAATTTGTTTCAGGAAGGGTAGAAAACATTGTGGGAAAAGGAGAAAATGCTGGTTACCAGCATTTTCTCTTTTTCCCACAATGTTTTCAAAAGGCTTCTTTCTGAGGGTCGTTAAAAGTCGGGACTGTAAGGTAAAGAATTAATTGCCTTTGCACTCAGTGTAGATCAAGGCAAGACAGCATAAAACATGAAGTCCAATCTTGCATCTACACGGTACACATTGCCGACTTTCTTGAGAAAAGCATACTTGGAATTGCACTTATTTTGACCCAATTTCTAGACTGAAAATGTCTGTTTGGTTTATCAAGCACAACTTAGAATGGTAAACTTTACTGTAGAAAGCATAACTAGTCTGTTAACCTTTTACCAAACAATCCTGTGTTTTAACAACCCTATGGAATCTGAAAACAATGTTGGAAAAGAATGTTTTCTAACCTTCCAAAACCACATTACATCGTTTTAGTCACACTTTGCCATCTGCAACTGCTTTGAATTGTGGGAAGGCTAAAATTTCATCATCTGCTACATAGTCAACATATACATGTAACAGGCATCCACAACTGCAAACGCAGTTCAGACACTGGAAAGTGCATGTGCGAAATGCAGTTTAATGGAAATTAAGACTGACAGAGCCCATTATTTCCAAAATTAGCAATTTCAGAGCATAGTTGAATACAAATCTTTCCTTTTCATACCAATTCACATTGGTATGTAGTTTTGATACAAATAAAATCTACAAGCAAAAAAAAAACAAGAACACCACATGTGGGTGCCAGCACTCAACTTGAATTGATTTCAAAAAAGGGGCACAACTCAGTAAATAATATGACAGTTACCTGCCCTCACTGTATGGTTTCCCCTTCTGATAGTTAATAACTAGTCCAAATTTGAAGTAAAAATCTTCGGATTTGACAAATATTAACTAGTTAAAGTTTGATGACGATAAGGCCATACCAATACCTCAACATTTCCTTAAAAAAAAAAAAGCCACGCTAAAAATGCCTTGAGAGTACTTACAAAGTTGATTTTGTAACCAGACTTGATGTCCTCAAATTCCTGTACCTCTACTTTAGTCAAAAACTGTAAGGCTTCTTCGTCTTCTTCATTTAATAATGCAGACACTTGAGGGTGATTTACAAACTTTTTTAGTGAAGGAAAACACAATTAACCCTTATCCTGCTAAATAACTGATATATAAAATTTCAAAACAATAACCCAAATAATGCTATTTCAGACTTACTTTTTAGGAGATTAATGTCTCCTTATCGGACAGCGCAGATCCAAGATCTTAATCTACACTGTCTGCAAAAGGTCAGTGGATTGCGCTTGGCAGCTTGAGGGTCAAAGGCCTGATGGCCACCAAAAGCAGCGTTTCAGAAAGTCTGCGTTTTTGACGCACAAAATGAAAGACTGACACAACAAAATAAATACATCGCATCTTCCTTGAAGCAACATTAATCAGAACTAAAAAGGAACATAAAGGATTGATTCAATTAATAGATCTTACAAAATTGTCAAGTTTATAGCTGCAGAATCATATTTAACCTGCTTTCTAACACTGAATTATATGTTTCCTGTTTATACCGATTCGGTTTAAAACATTACATTATTCTGTGTGACGTGGCTGTTAAACTGGCAGCCTGTTATCGATTTTCTTATTTGGATCAATGTCTATCGCACGGCTATGGGAGATACAACGGGCACCAGTTTACGTGGCTGTCATCTTGCCTATATTATTGTATGGAATCTGTACTAAACTTTTTGTCCACGTATTAGACCCTGCTCGGTAATGGTCACCAACTTGCTGGAGTAATCAGGATGACAGACGACAGTTTCTACAAGGTTATTGTTTTCGACTTTTACCTTTAATACCACATAGTCATTTAAAACTTCATATAGCATTATGCGACATCTACAACCTGGCAAAGGCAAACAGCACGTGAAAAAAAAAAAAGATTAAAGAACATGAAGCATAAAATTTATGAATGACCCCCAAAATTCCAAACATCAAGTCATTTTATGAGCAAGCAGAACACTGCAAAAGTAAACAAAGTGGGAGCTAAAATTCAACAAGAGATGTTTGTAAAACATGTATGCCCCCCTAATGGCATCCAATTCTAAATATAATATGTGATTATAAACTGTTAAGTTCAAAGTGTAAAAACGAACAAAGGGTAATTACTCAAAAATTATTAATGATAAATTAACAATTCTTGGGCACTGCACTTCCCATTTATGTGAACTATCAACTTATAAGGTTTCATGATTTTACCTCACATACTTTTTGAGTTATGCTCCGGAAAAAAATTAAGTACGAAAATCAACAAAGGGCAATAACTGCAAAAATATAATGGGCAGAGTTATGGTTCTTGTGCAATGCACTTCTCCTGAATAAGATCTATCCACATGTAAAGTTTCAAGATGATATCTGAAAAACCTTTTGAGTTATGCTCCGGACAAAAATTAGGTATGAAAATCAACAAAGGGCAATAACTCCAAAAATATGATGGGCAGAGTTATGGTTCTTGTGTACTGCACTTCTCCTTAATAAGATTAATCCACCTATGAGGTTCCAAGATGATACCTGAAATACTTTTAGAGTTATGCTCCGGACAAAAATTAAGTATGAAAATCAACAAAGGGCAATAACTCCATAAATAGGATGGGCAGAGTTATGATTCTTGTGCACTGCACTTCTCCTTAATGAGATCTATCTACCTATGTAGTTTCAAGATGATACCTGAAATACTTTTTTAGTTATGCTCCAGACAAAAATGTGGTCTACGGACCGAACGACGGACCAACGGACCGACCGACAAGTGCAAAGCAATATACCCCCGCTTCTTCGAAGGGGGGCATAATTAAACCGTATCATTTAAAGGTATGGAAAATACTGTGAAGTTGCCATTCTGTTATTGAATAGTCAGTCCAACTATTAGATGCCGACAGAAAAATGAATTTGTAACCAAGGTGAAGAGTTTTTCTTTACCTTTTTCCCACAATGTGTTTAAAAGCTTTCTTTCTAAGGGTGATTAAAACTCGGAAAGGGTTAACCCTTTACCAATCTATCCTGTGTCTTAATTAGGGCGGTCACAATATACCGATATACCGGTATATTGCAATGTATTTCAAAGTCAATATGTACCCAAGGTTTTCATTTTGAAATGAAGCAACCGATTGATTGACAAAAACAACAGGCCGAAGGTCAAGGGGGCCGCCTAAGCTTTGGCGTCCATGATTACCAAATGGAGATCGGAGAAACGTATCGTCGCCTACGATTGGATAATTGGATGCAAGTATCCAATGAATGACCGTGTAACATTCATAAACCAGTTGCTTCTGGTTTCACGGTAAAATTGAACCGGTGTCGCAGTGCAGTTACCAACGCGTGAAATATTTTTTATATAAACAACACGATCGATTTTTCAAAGATCCAGCAAAAACAACCGATTAAAGGTCAATTTCAACCGATGTTTTTGATCGGCAATCGGCATTAAATGAAAACCCTGTGTACCACAATACAAACTTCACGAATCTGTTTTTTGCAATATTTTCTACTTTCAATGTATTTTCAGTTTATTTTGACCTGGTCGTTTCTAAACCTCGCGGTCATGCAAACGCTTATCACTATTATAATTATAGTGTGTATGAAAGTAGACTGGCAGCCTGCTGTCTATCGGACGGTTATGGGTACCAGTTTATTATGAAAGCAGACTAGGGCATACTTGATTCATGATTGTCAATATTCTATGGTCACAATCAATTCAATCCAAACCACGCAATGCCAAGTCGCCAACGTGATGTTTAAAACATCAAAAGTTACAGATTTTTAAAAACAGGAATACAAGAATAAAATTCATTCATGTGATAATTAAATTAATGGAAAATGAGTGCAAATTATACTGAAGTATTTTCTTTGTAATCCTGATTGATTGCCTCTGCATTTTCTGAATCGATTACGACCATGTCAACAATGGCTGCCAACACAAATGCTATAGACGCGACTGAGGACGGTTACAATAAAATATCGAATAGGAAGGCAAAATCCAATATTTGGAATTACTTTGTTGAGATTGGTTGATTTAATTGATTCACCTTCTCTTGTTTTGAAGAATTAAATGAGTTATGAATAACAAAGGTATTTAAAAAAAAAATTAATTTTTATACAGACGCAATATATTGTGGTACGTATTGCAATACGGTTTCTGTGTATTACAATATACTGTGGTACACTTAAGGCGTATCGTGACAGTCCTAGTTTTAATGACCCTGAGGAGCAAGGTTTCTGAAAACACTGTTGGAAATCATATTAGACCAGTCTAATATGATCAAATGCAAATGCTTTCAATTTCCCTAAGTCTAAAATTATGTTGCATGGTAAGGGTTACAAAAAAATATATACTTAAATATAGCAAAAGGATACAGCAGTGACCCAGAAATTTGGAATCTTGGCGATCAGCTCTGACCTTTTCTGGAAAAATGGCTGTCGTAATTTGTTGTATTTTTGTTCTACTTTGAGAATCTCTTCACTGGCCTGTTCGTTCAACCTGTCGATCTCATTCTGCACCTCATCAATCTGTTCAATAGCCTCTTGTTGCTCTTTGTCTGAAGCAGTAAAATCATTTGCTAATCATTCATACATTATCAATTAACCCTTTACCACACAATCCTGAGTTTTAATGACCCTGAGGAAGAAGCCTTTTGAAAACATTGTGGGAAAAGGATAAAATGCAGGTAACCAACATTTTCTCCTTTTCCCACAATGTTTCTACTCTATGGCAGACAAGTATTATTTTTTGAGTTACATTTGTCATGTGCAAATTGAGGGGTGAATACGAAACTATTCCATCTGCATTTCAAAAAATTTTACAGGAGAGAGAAAAACGCTTCTCATTTGTGTGAAAAGAATAGATCATCTTGTTTAGATATATGTTGTGTTGAAATGATTGCATGAATTCAGCACAACATAATTAAACAAGATGATCTAACAATGCATTTTCCCCTCTCCTGTAATATTTTCCGAAGTGCAGATGGAATAGTTTCGCATTCACCCCTCGAAATGCTTTCAATTTGGACTAGCCCGAAATTTTGTTGTTTGGTAAAGAGTTAACGATTCAAACACTTTCAATTCTTTACCAAACCACAAATGCTAGTTTCCAGCATTTTCTCCTTTTCCCACAATATTTTCAAAGGTTCTCTTTCTCAGGGTTATTAAAATTCAGGTTTGCAGGGTCCAAAGAATCCATTCATCCACTCGTATTTACAGTTATTAATAGATGAAGATGAGTGATTTATCTGTCATGGTCGTCCAGCAGGACGAGTAGTAAAAAGAAGGTAGTCAACAATCAGGTTTTCAGATAAATGTGTTACATTACTGAATAAGCAAATTAAAAATAATCAAGAACATCAAGTCTTAAAACCAGATACACAATGGTCCTGGCTCAAGACTGGCTTCAAGTCAGCCTATTGATATAACTGGGTACCTTTCATTGCAAATAAAAAATTTTTAAATGCTTCGGGTAATTAAATACTTGTGACTTTTCTCATTATTAAACGAATAATATTAACACCAAGGTGTTTTTTTTTACTAAGAAAGTGACGCTGACAGTCGGTGTCTTCCCCTCAGCAAATTTTCCCCCAAAAATGTAGTTCCCCCCCCCCCCCCCAAAGTCAAGTTCCCCCTAAGAAATCACATTTCCCCACTGTAATACAAAGTATAGTATCAAGATTTAGTAAATTACCCACTCCCAGACCAAAATATCTGCTGCAAAAACGACCGAGTCATCCGCCTTTGAGGTTCGTGGAAAACTGTCACTAATCGGCCGATTTCGTATCATGTATTCATTCTTTGCACGGAATTTTCCGAACACGCTCACGTTACAATACAAATATTCAACACTTTCATTCGTACGTTAACCAATACATGGAAACCAATAATGTCTTTCGGCATTATTTTTTAACCTGGCAGCCTGTCTATCAGACGGTTCTGGGAGATACAACGGGTACCAGTTTATTTCAGCGTGTGACTTTTTCTGCAGTGTCGAAAGTAAAGTAAAGCAATGTCCTGTAATGGGCCCATAACCACGATAAAAAGCTGAAACTGTCAGACACAATCAATACTAAACAAATCAATGCTTTTTTGGGGGTCCAAAACTAAGCCAAAATTCAATGACTCATCAAAATTAGAGACTGGTGAACAATCCGAAAGTAGGCAATCAGTCCCCGACGATACCAGGTCAGACAGTATAATTGTTGAAGAAATTGAAGTACACTATCGGCATCGACACCCTTTGACCATACAGCTTTCTCTTGTTCACGAGAATTAATTGTATCAAGATGAATTGTCAGAGAAAGACTTTTGAGAATGTTGAGACCAGTGTTCTCATTTGACCCAGGACCCCAAGTTTTCACGCTTGGAAATCAGAAATGGCCCATTTTTGACACTCAAAAATGTCAGCCTAGGTGTCAACGCATGAGATTATCTGCTAAAGCATTAGGGGTGAAACAATACGGTAAAAAGCGTATTGCAATATATTGCAATACGGCTGACCCGTATTGCAATACGTATTGCAATATACTGTATATGCTGACATTTAGCATATCTGACCACTTGTAGTCACTGTTAGGGTAGCATATGCTCAAAAGGTGATAAAGAAAACTAGTACATGTGCTTGGAACTCTTCCATTCTTTCAAGATAATGAACTAAAAAGCAATTGTTTCGCATGAACAAATAAAAACAAACTGAAATTGACTAGTCTTTAACACTCGCTATCTTGACGATTTTCGTCTGCCATTTTTTTTCTTCAAGAGCGTACTTGTTTATATAAAAACCAGCGCTACTATACCGAACTTCGGGACATGGCTCAACAGAGTAGACAGTGCGATGCACTAACTTACTCAGTTGCTTACTGCACTAACACTAATACTTTGCCGCTTAACTACTGGAAAACGCAAAAATAAGTGTGAGCAAAGTTATAAGAAATGAATAACATACAAACTCCATTGATCCAAAAGCATTAAAGCTCGACGTTTATTTGGAGTTCGTGTCGTGAATTTTATGTGGTCATAGTTTTACCTAAACACCGGTGACACCGCCTGTGGAAAAAAATAAACAACTTTCGCTTTCGGAAATCTTTAGAACTGTAAGTTGAAAAACGATCGATTTCTGACAGAATTTTTGGGAAAACCGGACTTTCTGATGCAATTAAGAGAAGTTGACATATTGCAGAAATATCGATACGGTAAAATTCGAACCGGTTTCAGTTTTTTCTTTGAATAGACCGCGGTTAATCGGTTAATCGGTAAACCGTTTCACCACTATAAAGCATCGTATAATTTATCTAGCATGTATCTGCAAGAAATAGAGATCGTAATAAACACGATCAGTACTAGCAAATGTGAAAGACGCACGCAGCTCTGTTCATCACAACTTATCAAGCTGGCGAGTAGTGATTTTTGAAAATGTGATAAAGGTGTTAATCCAATTGTCTAGTGTAAAATGACAGGTTTTAAAGTTACCTGCTACCCTAATTGACAAATTCATTTCAAATCATACAGTAATATTTCTGGAAAAATCAAATGACATGAAAAGAAGATCGCTGAAGAAAAACGCCAAAAACCCATGACACAACATAAGTCAGTTTGACATTTTCCGATCAGAGGCACTTCAAACGATCTTTGCATCTTTGATAATAAATTTACACAGTGAATTTACACTAATTTCTGTATAAAACAGTATGTGGAAGCTAAAATCTCCGTTTCATAGAGGAAAAACTTAGTTTTTCTTTCTAACTGAAATATACAACAATCTGTAGATTAGACTGGGGAGGTTCGGGTGGGGGTTGGAAAGATGGAGGTTAGGCCATCTTGTCTTACAGTATTAGCACTGGAACAAGTGTGAAAGAAGAATTTATTGGACAAAAAAAGAGACTGAAATTGAAAAAAAAAATAACACTTTAATGGATGTGACCTTTATTTTCTCCCTTTTCCACAATGTTCTAAGCTATGAAAGAAAAATCAAGTTGTTCCAGACACCTTTGCATTGTTGTCTGCAAATGCCTAAAACATGATCGAGTCTAAAATTTTGTCGTTTGGTAAAAAATTAAAAGGTTGTTTGTGTCTGTTTATTCATAAAGATGAATTGCATGCTAGGACTGCAAGTTAATCCTTTCCCAAACAACAAATTTTGGACTGGTCCAAATTGAAAGAGTTTGCAGACAACAATTTTAAATTTGATGAAAATGGCAGAAAGGTCTCAAAAAGGCTAGAAAACACTGTGGGAAAAGGAGAAATTGCTCGTTATGAGCAAGTTCTCTTTTTCCCCCAGTGTTTTCAAAAGACTCGTACTACAGACACGTGAAAACCAGGGCTTGTTTGGGAAAGGGTTAAAACAAGTCTGTACATAAGTTGAGGTATTTTCTAGTCTAATTTCTGTCAGTAAATAAAGAACATAAATGAAAAATTGTCTTTATTTCACCCTTATCTCTCCATAATAACCAAGTAATTGACCCTTGGAAATTTCTCTTTGACTCTTGGAACAATTATTTTAATTTGTTGATCTTCTTAAGTCAAAAAAGGACATAGGCATGCCTCTGTAGACAAACATTTTGTGTTCAGAAAACAGTTAAATTCATTTTCATATGCTTGAGTGTTATTGCAAAGACTAATACCAGTGTTCTATTGACAGTACATAATGTATATCACAAACATGTATAATGACGCACACCAACATATATAGCATAACAGTAAATTTCCCCAAACATGGCTTTATCACGCGTTTTCCCCCCATTTGACCAGCGTCCAGTGTCTTCCCCAAACCCTAAAAAAAGGCCCTGAACATAAATACTTTACCAAACAGTTCGAAAAACTTTTAGTCATTTTGGCTTATTACTTTCTTATAACATTACTAGATAAATGGTAACACTTATTGAAACCCGTTATTTCAGATTTGTTGCTATGGAAGATAATATAATTTACAGTGTTCCCATTGACTCATGTAGAAATTGTTTAAAACACATAAAAGTATGAAACAAATAAAAATCTATGAGTGCAGTGCATGTACAGGAAAACATGCTTGCAACGACACCTTTTTAGCGTTTGATTTCAATGCAGATTCCTCTATGAAACATTTTTCTCTCAGACTTCCATAACAGTGTGTATTAAGGGACCCCAGTTTTTTCTTCAAAAAGATACTGGTACCCTTCTTTTGTGTCAATACTAAGGAGTTAGTATAGGACCGGTTCTCACTCTGGATTACTTATAAACGCACCGATACGAATCTTTGCGGCTGGCTTTTATTGACATGCTTTAGTGTTTTCTGTTGACGACAGTAAAACAAAGTCATCCCAGTCTAAAATTATCAAATGAAAATACAAGTACTTTGAAATCTTCATTAAAAGGTCAGGAGAAAGGTTTCAATCAAGCTGGCTGAACCCTACTTTTAACCATTAAAGCACCTTTCACAACTATAGTTGCTTTTGAGGCCAGTGGAGATCAAGATCAGGCTGCACAAAACGTGCAGCCTGATCTTTGATCAACACTGTCCGCTTTGCTCAATCACTGTAGACAAAAGCAACCATGAAATCGCAGTTATTTTGGTCAAATTTCGAGGATGAAAATGCCCGATAGGTTTATCCAGCGCTCTAAGGGTTAAGATTTTTCCAGTCCCAGGGGGTGCAAAAAACCCCATGCTGAAAAAGGCATGGGAACACTGAATTAAGGGTTTCTGTTTCTGTTCTGGGGGAAAAAAAAATGTCAGAGTCCACTATTAGAAGGTTATTCCTCCATCTAAGCAGGACAAGTGAGGTTCAAAGCAAGTTCAGGGCAAATGCTTTTTTGAAGTCACTTGTTCTTCAGGACAACTCCCATCAGTTGAGCCACATCCAAGCTGTCCTCTGTCAATTCTTTCAAAATGAGAAGTCTAAAATTTTGTCCCCTGTTACCCTTTAGGCCTTTACCGAACGACAAAATTTTAGAATCGTCTAAATTGTAAGCATTTTCTCCTTTTCCCACAATGCTTTCAAAAGTCCATTTTTCTTGGGGTCCTTAGAATTCAGGATTGTGTGGTAATGGGTTAAGAAGTAAAATACGTACCACACAATGCAAAGTCTTACCAACTCTGGAATAGAAGGCTTTTGAAAACCTTGTGGAAAAAGGAGAAAATCCTTTTTGCTAGCATTTTCTCTTTTTTCAACAATGTTTTCTAGTCCTTCACGGACAAATTTCATCACTTGAGACACAAATGTCATCTGCACTGGCTTTCAACTTAGAAAAGTCTCAAAAGTTGGTCCCCTGGTAAAGACTTAACCATTCATGCATAATCAATTGACATTTTAAAAACTTGTAACTCTACCTATACTGAAATTTTGAAAGGCTAGCAAACATTGTTGGAAAAGGAGAAATGGTTGGGTACCTATGTTTTCCAAAGTTTTCTTTCTAAAGCTTGTTAAAAGTCAGGATTGAATGCCAAGAGTCCACATGGTAAAAGAGTTTGATATCAGAAAATGGTGGCTCAACCTAAACCTGTGGCACATATCCCTAATGTCAAGAAACTACAGAGTTTCAGCCTAGTACTAATGACACCCAGGCAGACACAAGTTGGCTTTCACCATAAAACTGCTGAAATATTGAAGAAAGTGACATAAAACCCCATAAAACATTTATGCTGGTATAACTTTAACCTACACTAATCCTTCTGTTGTGTGCATATATCCCACAGACTTCTCTATGTAGCATGGACCAACAAGGGAGGAAACTCTAAATGTATTATCGTTCTTGTGTCAAAAAAATGGTGCAAAATTCTTGCCCTTTGGGTGGGGTTGAATTACGCCGATTTAAAGTATTTTCTCAAATCATTTTTCTTGAGTGAAGCTTGTTTAATTGTAGCCAACACATTGAGGAACATGTGCACTTTACTCTTAAACAGAAGTGAACGCGTTTGCCTGTTAAAAATCACTGTTGAAAAAAGAAAATAAGTTTTTTAAAAGGATAGAGAAGGTGCACGTTTGTAAGACTGGCTTAATTTTGTTCCCCAATCCAATTTTTCATCATTACACTACCAAGATTGCCTTTAAATGGGCGTAATATGTGTGTTTTTTCACTTTTTTCCCACCTCTAGTGAAACTGGAAGTGGTATTTTCAAAATAGCGGCACCGCTGTTTTCTTTCTGTAGAACAAAATTCGCTTTAATTCTGTGCAATAAATCTCACTGCAGTTATTGCAAACTGTCACTGAACAATCAGAAATCATATAAAAGTGAAAAGAAAATTTATTTGATATATCTTTTTTGTGTTAAAAAATGAAATATTGGTTTTACTTATCCCTCTAGTTTCATAGTTTTTTTTTTTATCTGATATTTCTTAAATTGTGATTATGATACTAAGAAATTTTCAAACACCAAATTATCTTTGAGTATCTCCTGTAATCTTTATCTTTTGAAAAACTTTGGGAAATCACAATAGGAAAAGAAAAAAAAACGGGGGGGGGGGGGGGGGGGGAGAATAAGTAAGATTTAAGTATGCAGTTTGCTACATGGGCTAATATAAAGCAGGACAGACATCTGTCAGTCCAGTTGAAGCACTTCTTTCTATTTATAAGCAACTTTTAATGAATATTAAGCAAACAGGCTTTGAAAACATAGTGGAAAAAGTAATTTCTCCCCCTTCTCAGTGATCTTAGTGTATTCCTTCAGATTCTTACTTCTTTGGGCAGTCCTAGATACAGTTGATCACCGAGTCCTTGTAAATACCAATAGATACAATTCATATAAAGGAATGAAATTACCTCAGAGGTAGAAAAATGTAAATGTAGGAATGCACTAATTTAAATCAGATTTTAGACATACTAAAATTCTGTAAATCCTTGATTGGTCACATTTCAGTTGTGATAAGTTTTTAATAAAGTCACATATCTCTGCTTTTGTTTCAACATCAAAATACTATTGTGGCTGTATGGTGTGCAAAGTCTGAAACAAATGGCCACAGACATGGCCTATATTAATATCTGTTCCATGTGTTTTAATCCACCCAATTAAGGAAGAAAACCAAGCTTGTAAATTCTTTGCAGGGGCCCTTTCCCTTCCCTCTCATACCGCAGCGATATGATCATGGATATATAAAACAGCAATAAATGTACATTTACTATTGTTTCATAAACTTTGATAGAGCAAAGGAAGAAGGATAAGAGGCAGGGCACATGTTGAAGTCTGATTTTATATTTTAGTACATGTACTTGTCACTTAATTGATCACATAGATGGTCATCGTGCGAATTCAGTGCTTGGAGTGTATTTTTAAAAAAATTGAGTAAAAATATTGCATTGAGTTGCAGGCATTATTTCTGGGTATTTTTTGTACAGTATAAGTAGCAGGACAGGCTGGTGTAAAAAGAAAAATAATTGAAATTGATTTGTCTAATTTTATGAGGTTTAGATGAAATTTACCACTTTTTCTGTGAAAATACTGAACATTTTTGTCAATGCATGGCAACAGACCACATTAAATAATTCATAAAAAATAAAATTCTGCCTTGATATGGAAAAACTTAAAGTGTTTTGAATTTCTCAAATCCTACTTGTGATATGTTGAAACTTTCAGTTTTCTGTTCCACTATATGAAAAATCATTGTTCCATGCTACTCTATGTATGTCAAAAGAAATCTCAAATTTCTATATAGATCTACCACGTTTGAATCATTGTAGCAAGAGGAGAAATGGGTCTGTAAACTCCACTTTCCCCTTTTTTCCTTACTTTTACATCAATTATTAACCTTAAAATAATTCCAATATTCTTACAGTAAAACCATGATTTCAAAGAAATTGATGCAATTTTTAAAGAGAAACTAAATAAATGTCCTGTTTACTTGTGAGGTACTTGCGGTACTTTGAAACGAGAAAAAGCGTGGTCAACTCAAAACCTATTTTCGGTTTGGAATGGCCATTGTAACTTTGTTAAAATATGTTGAAAAAGGTAGTTTGCCGTTTTGATTGGCAGATTGGTAGACATGGAAGTAAAACGACTGTCAAATATATTATCAACAGTAATCAACAGGCAGTTTCACGATTTTCTCCGAAATAAACAAAGCAGAAATCGCGTGCGGCAATCCCGTTCGAGCATTCGACATTTCAATAATTGAAAAACTTTTTAAATCCAGTCAAAATAAGTCTTCCAAATCAACAGAATTAACGAATATTTTTCTTTGCATGTAAAGAATAAGAAAATCAATATTTACCGGCTTGTTCATCGGCAGTGTCTGCCCCGTTCTTTTCCTCTGTTTTAGCTTGCTTTGCTGTAGTGGCCATCTTTTCGCGAAAGAGACTGTTATACGCATGCGCGAATCAATGACCACAACGGGAAGTTCGCGCGTTAAAGTCGGTGGTTGCCGTGTTTAAATTTAGCTTGGAGGGAAGACAAGCGGGAATCTCTTTCCTTTATCATTCAAAGAGTCACACTGACAACTTTTTGAATTTTTTTCTAAACTTGTGATGTGTTGCTGGGATTAGATTTTTTTTCAATAATAAATACAATAGAGTCATTAAAACCAATAGAAAGGAAACCTGCTGCTCGCCGGCTTCATGTATACCGCATAACAAGGGTACCTACCTATATTATCAAAGAAGAGCACGTGTAATGATTTGGACAGCAAACGAAACCCTCTGTAGCACTAATTACCCTCAGTACACAAATTGTTATGTTTTTGTGCATTTTTCGGCGTAGCCGAATGTGCTGGATTTTGACCTACAGTTTGGTTCTGATAATAAACAAGTTGGCTTCTTTAAAAAAGAAGCCAGGAGAGGTCTGCATCAATGTTTTCAAATAGTTTATTGGCTTTTGATCTCAATATATTTTGGTAGATGTAAACAAACAAGTTTGGCATTAATGAATGAGAGAAAACATTTTTTTCAATTTTGCTGGTGTTAAGGCACAAAACAGTACATGTTCCACATTCTTATAATATTCTAGGAATTGTAGGCCATATGCTATTAACATGCTCAGAAATGCATATTTTTTTTTCAAAATTCAAGGGCACAAAATTGAAGATGATGATCCAATTTTGCTCATTTTCAAAAAGGAACAAACCTCTAATGAATGTTTGTAATGTGTGCTCAGGATAAGCCAAAATATTTCTGGAAAGGAGAAATCGTTCAGTTAAAATTTGATACAATATGCTAATTCCACTGAAGAGGCAAGAATCTTACCTGATGACAATAAATAAAGGTGGCCTACACATAATACTAGTACCAGACATGTTAAAAATAAATGTAACATTTTTTAATCTTTTAACAAACAGCAATTTTTGCACTGGCCCAAACAGAAAAAGCATGCAGACAGCAATTCAAACTTTGATAATTAATGTGGAAGATGGTGATTTGATGTGATGGAAACCATTGTGACAAAAGGAGAAACTGCAGTGACTAGCAGCTTCTCCTCTTCCCACAATATTTTGAAAAGTTGTCTGCTGCAGACATGTAAAATGAAGAGGTTGTTTGTCTAAACGTTGAAAATTTAAGAAAGTAGATAAATGAGCCATGCTCTGAGAAAAGGGTGCTTAATGCATCTGCAAGGAAAGTATCGACCATGTCAGCCTGCGCAATCCGCCCAAAACCAAAGGACCACGGACTCTTTTGAGGTGTGCAGTACGTAGGGCGAGGAGGCACGACTATTTTTCCGCTCATAAGTTGATTTTCGCAGGATTCTCGCAATCCCGCATAATAGAAGCAACTCTGTGTGTTATTTCATCAAATCTATAATAATCATTATAAATCCATAGAAATTTTGTATAAGACTGAGAAAAATGCTAGATTCTACTAGTCTAGTCAGTTTTGAAAAATAAAACTTGAAAACATACTGATCAACCTATTTATATCTATTTGTGGGGTACGAGTTCTCCGGAGAACTCGTGCTCTCGAGATTAAGGTACGAGTTCTCCAGGGTACGAATTCTCCTGATAGTATCAAGTCACGTGATCTTTTCCCGAGGTGTTCTTTCTCTTTTTTTAACGAATTTTTTTTCTCTTTGCTTAGATTTATTTGTTTAATGAAAAATTGCAATTATTGGAGAGATCATTTACAATCAATATAGTATAATAAATCTTTTTGGAAATCCGTCATATTAAAAAAAAAACGTTTATTTCCTATTTCAGTTTTTTGATTTCGGTTTCTTTATAAAACCATGACGAAATAGACTGTGTATCTGAACAATTTCGCAAAAACAAATGGATTTAGACAGCGATTTCTGTGGCAGTCTGCCTTTTAAACTCACCACTGTTGGAGAGGTCTGATGACCTCTCCAATGAATAAATCTATTTTTGTGGCATTTGTCGAAGACAATGCCACTATGAGTTCTATACGGCATTTTGAAAATCATGTATCGTATTTTGTGCAAATCCGAAGGAAGTAAACCCATTCAAAATCAATTTTTCTGGGACAAATAAGTATTTCAATTGCACTCATATATGAGATTGAAAATGGCGTATTACAATAAATTGAATAAGGCCGTCAAAAGTGGAAATACTTCCTTT
Source organism: Tridacna gigas (assembly GCA_945859785.2). Lineage (NCBI taxonomy): Eukaryota > Metazoa > Mollusca > Bivalvia > Cardiida > Cardiidae > Tridacna > Tridacna gigas. The sequence goes on from OX244028.2 coordinate 24,867,676, forward strand.
TTATCGAAAATAACTTGATCTGCTATTTCTATAGTAAACTGGTACCCATTGTATCTCCCGTAACCGTCCGATAGACTATCGGACGGTTACGGGAGATACAACGAGTACCAGTTTACTTCTATAGTGGCGTAATGATACGCACATAACGTGCTTGTTCGTTGCAAAACCAGTTCGTTCCTGGGCTTATTCATCCCAGGATTGTTCGCCCGGACTTGTTTGTCCCACAAGATTGCACCTTTCTCTATCGGATTTTGCATGACTATATAGTAGATTGACTTTTAAGCGAATATTTTGAAAATATTTCTGTTGTTTATTTTTCATATTATTAATTCCACACAATGGCTCCCTTGGCAAAAGCCACACCAGTGTTTTCAACGCCTTGATTAAAAGAGAAATTCATGATTGGTCAAAAGAGTAGGCATCTTTATTTTGGGGGCCCTGCCTGTTTGCTGGAAAATTTACGCCGTCCAGCTTTTTCAAAGGATGTTTTTTGTTGTTAGTTGTGTGAAATCAATGCTACATTGGTTTTTCAAGTGTTTTCTTAGTTATGCGACCTCATTGCCACATTGTTAGTTTTATGACGCATTTTTGTTCAAGGCATAGGCCTAATGCTATATTTCTGACGCATATTTGTCAAGGGTGCGACCTCACTGCTATATTGCTTGTTTTTGTTAGCCATTTTTATAAGCTGTGAAAGCTCAATGGGATAATACCATCATTTCGACACTTTTTAGTTGGATGTGCGACCTCACTGTCAAAAAGTGCTAGTTTTTGTTACGCATTTTTGTTTGCGACCTCATTGCCCTATTGCATTATTTTTTGTTTTATTTCAATGCATTTTTGTTAAATGTGCGACCTCAGTGCCATAAGTTAGTTTTTTTTTAACTCATTTTTGTTTGTTGAGCGACTTCGCTGCCATCAGTAGGTCTAACAGTTACTGAACATTAGGGTTGAAAAGCTCTTTTGTTAGTTTTGCGACCCCACTTTATACAGTCCTACTAGCACTCCCTAACGAAGCCGGAGTTTTGGTCTTTTCCGACTTAGCTGAATCAGGGATCGTATGTGTAATATACGATCTCTGGTTCAATGTGCTCGCTTTTGACCTACTTTTTTGGTAGGCCTACTAATAACAAATTAATGAATGGAAATTTGTGATTGGTGAAAAATGTAGAAATGTTTATTTTAAGAGCCACTGCCTATTTGCCGGCAAATTTACACCGTCTATCTTTTGTGAAGATATTTCTTGTTTATGTTCTCTTGGCCTTTAGAATAAGATATGGAAAATGGCAATACAAGCACTGAAATGTTTTGCTATTTTTCTTGGAAAACTAGTCGGAAAAGAGGCCCTTATTGGTTACAGACTATGTTGCTTACATGTGGCCAATAGCACAAAAACGGTAAGTCTAAGATCAGACTGCACATTCTGTCCAGCGTTATCTTGAATCTATACTGTTCGAGCTAGCGCCTTGAGACACGCTTAGCAACTTAATTAAGGATTAACCGTCTTTACCAAACGGCAAAAATGTGGACTTGTCAAAATTAAAAGCATTTGCAGACGACAATTAAGATGCGACTCAGATGATGAACCTTCTCTTTAACAGGATAGAAAGGAGAAAATGCTGGTAACCAGCATTTTCTACTTTTCCCCAAAATGTTTTCTAAAGGCTTTTTCCTCAGAGTGGTTAAAACTCCGAATTGTGTAGTAAAGGGTTAAGTGGCGAAAGGTCGAACAACAGTACTGACTGATTAGGAGACATTTCTTTACCCTTAGAGCGCCGAATAAACGCAGTATGTATTTGCAGACGACAAATTGAACGTGGCTTAAATGCCGAGATTCGTCTTTGAAAACGCATTATAAAGCATAGTGTGGAGTTGGTTACCAATAGTTTCTCCTTTTTACCACTGTTTCCAAAAGTATTCCGTCTCAGTTATTAAAACTCGATATTGCTTAAGTAAAAGGTAAGTACAAACTGCACAAAATGTACAGTTCCAGAGGGTTTTTTTTTTTTTTTTTTGTTATCAAGGGGCCTTCTTCCTCGAGATCTTTGCAGAAATTCTTGTCGAAAGAGCACTTGAACTTAAAGTCTTGCGCTACTTGGGTCTCTTATACAAAGGTCCTGAAATTGCTCATTTCAGTTTTGTATTACCCGTAAGTGGAAACTTCTGTGGCTTTTATCTTAAAATGTTCATTTTTCAGAGTGTCCAATAAGCATAAAGGGTTTTCAAGTCTATAGAATATAATCCTTTACCACACAATCCTGAGTTTTAACAACCCTGAGAGAGAAGGCTTTTTTTTTTTTTTTGTGCCGTCTGATCTGCTATTCTGTTTTAACTCTTAACCAAACGACAAAATTTCGGACACATCCAAATTGAAAACACCTGCAGACAACAAATAAAATGTGGCTCAAATAATGAAATTTGTCTCTGAAAGGATAGAAAACATTGTGGGAAAAGGAGAAAAATGCTTGTTACCAGCATTTTCTCCATTTCCCACATTGTTTTCATAAGTCTTCTACAAGGTCGTTAACCCTTAAGCTACTAATCGCGACCCTCTGACCTTTTGCGGACAGTGTAGATCAAGATCAGACTGCACGTTCTGTGCAGTCTGATCTTTGATCTACACTGTCCGATACGGTATTTTCTTTCCGGTGAAATTAACTTTGAAACCGCAGTGTTTGGGTTTTTAGTATTGAGTAGAAATTTGCGTTCAATTTATTCAGCAGCTTAAGTGTTAAAACTTGGGACTGTGTGGTAAAGGGTTAAACATCAAACGGCAGGCATTTAAAGTTTAAATTGATTGTCTATGTCGAATTCAATAAGTCTCCTTAAAAAAGAATTGATTTAACCCTCCCCCCAAAAAATTCCGAGTTTTAATGACCCTGAAGACGAAAGTTTTTGAAAACACGAGGAAAGGAAAAAAATGCCGGTAGACAGCGTTTTCTCCCTTTCCCCACAATGTTTTTACACCCTGTCATTGACAAATCCTATCATTTGAGCAACATTTGATTTATTGTCTGCAAAGGCTTTGGTTCTGAACGAGTCTAATTGTTTTTTTAGACCGATAAATTGCAGCCTTGTGCCGGTCCCGGTTTAACTCTTTACCAAACGACAAAATTTTACACTGGTCCAAATTGGAAGCATTAGCAAACGACATACGTGTATTTAGCCCTTTACCACATAATCCCGACTTTTAACGACCCTGAGAAAGAAGCCTTCTGAAAACATTGTGGGAAAAGGAGAAAATGCTGGTAACCAGCATTTTCTCATTTTCCCAAAATGTTTTCTACTCCATCAAAGACAACTTCAACAATTTGGGCCACATTTAAACTGTCGTCTGCAAATGCTTTCAGTTTGGACAAGTCTACATTTTTGTCGTTTGGTAAAGGGTTAAATATAGCTCAACTGATAGTAATTTTCTTAAAAGTAAAGAAAACCTTGTGGAAAAAGGATAAAATGCCTGTAGCCACCGTTTTCTCCTTTTCCCACATGGTTTTCAAAAGGCTATTTCCTCAGGGTCGTTATAACTCGGAATCGTGCGGTGAAGAGTTTAACCCTTAAGCTGCTTATCGCGACTCACTGACCTTTTGCGGACAGTGTAGATCAAGATCAGACTGCACAGAACGTGCAGTCTGGTCTTTGATCTGCACTGTCCGAAACGGTATTTCCTTTCCGGTGAAACCAACTTTGAAACTGCAATGTTTGGGCTTTTAGTATTGGGTAGAATTTGCATTTCATTTATTCAGCAGCTTAAGTGTTAAGAAATCGCAATAATGTTACTCATGTAGATGCTAACTATAAAGAAAGTGTCCAGCCGATTGTTACAACAAGAATATTGGGGCTCAATCTTCTTTTTGTCGTAAATATGTAAGAGTATCGGACAGTGTTTATCAAAGATCAGACTTCAAGCTTTGTGCAGCCTGATCTTGATTTACGTCTGTGTAGACTTTTTCAGGCAAAGGGTGTGCAGCACCTAAAAGGTGGCGAACTGCGGTTCAAGTTTATACCTTATCTACACCAAATTTTCCGAGATGATGTACATAAATTTCTTTGGTGGATGTAATGAAGACATTGAATTACTTTAATCCTTTCCCAAACAAGCCCTGGTTTTCACGTGCCTTCAGTACTTGTAAGTCTTTTGAAAACACTGTGGGAAAAGGAGAAATTGCTCGTAACGAGCAATTTCTCCTTTTCCCACAGTGTTTTCAACCCTTTTTGAGAATTTTCTGCCATTTTCATCAAATTCAAAATTGTCGTCTGCAAACTCTTTCAATTTGGACCAGTCTAAAATTTATCGTTTGGGAAAGGGTTGAACAGAGATTTAATTTAAATGTCGTGAAAAAAATGCAGCAAATAATGGTACATTCGAAAGAGCTTGTAATAAAGACATACACTACATTGTCCCGAGGTAAAATACTTTCGTGATCTGCCGGAAGCTCGAATGTTTTGAACAAACATTTCTCTGACCGTAAAGGGTGTGTAGCACCAATAAGGCTGCGATGAAAGGCTCAAGTTTTCAGCTTATCTTTTCTAAATTTCCTTAAAGAGGGAGAGCGGAATTATTTTGGATTATGCATCGAAAGACACGTGAGAATCTTGGTTTTCTTAATAATTTGTTACATGTATATGAGCCATGCTCTGGCAAAAGGGGGTTTAATACATCTCCATGATCCATAAAAGCAAGTCATGACATAAATTGGGATCCATAAAGTCAAGCATATCAAACGACGTTCTGAATAATGAGGTAGACTTGTCCTTTCACACGCAGAAAAACAAATCTATAGCAAAAAGTTTCGATTAACGTCTGCCTGCGCGGACTGCGTAGGCTGACATGTGTCGATGCTTTTTGTAGCAGTTTCACCAAACCCCGTTTTCGCAGAGCATGGTACATATGTGTGTATATAACCACAACTATATGAAATTTTACTCGGCTGCATTTGACAGCCTTTGGAAGACACTGTGAGCAAAGGAGGAACTGTTTGTCACGAACAGTTACTCCTCTTCCCACAATGTTTTCCACAACTCTGAAACACGGTATGTTTCGATTCTTTATTTGGTTAAACCTTTGTATACTAGTGGTAATTTGTAAGTCCCTTTAGATTGTGTTCGTAGTAGGTCTTTAAGTAGCATGCATTTTAATGAGTTTTTTTTTTCTGTCACATATTTAGCATCGACTTTTTCGTGTGGTTTAAAATATACTTCCTCCACAAATAATGAGGAAAGTTATAAATGTTGTTCAGAATCAAGAAGCGGACAGTTTGAATCAAAGATCAGATTTTACGTTCTGTGCAGTCCTATCCTGATCTACACTCTCTTCTCAGAAATTGCTCATGTCGCCCCAAGGGGCAAAAGGTTTATTCAACAAGGCAGCAAGATAACTGAAAACAGCGTTTCAGTCGATGGGAAACAAGAAATACATGTATCTTTAAAAAAGATAGACGGCGTAGGAGATACTGGAATATGAATATTGAAACTCTTTTGTGGCTCCATAGAAAGTAAAATAATGAAAATTAATCTCGCGAAAAATTGCCTCTTTTTCCTCACCGTTTTTCATTTTCTTGAAAAGGAGTTCTTATTTGGTTACTGGGAAACCTTTATGAACTATTAAATTTCAAAATAGACCAAAAAAAGGACCATTCTCTATTACATTAATTTGCTATAGTATGAATCAAGGCCCCGGGGTATTGATTAGTGGTAGCAAGGCTTGAATATAGTGGTTTCATAAATGTGCGAACAAATATGCCAGCAGGGGCCCACCGAATAAACATCCTCATATTTTTTCCAGTCGCAAATTACCATCTATTCATTCTTCATCAGTACTGAGAATTAGGTCAAAGCAGCGCATTCAGCTACGCCGAACAAAAAGTTTCCAAACTCCCCTTACAACGGAACTGGGGTACACCTCTTAACTGAAGTGCTTAGAAACATGATTTAATTGCCATACAAAAGTTAACTGAACCTCTTTAGATCAGTAATCGACCGAACACAATCAAGTATACCGATTAAGAAAACAGGGTCGCCGATTTCCACGGCCCGTTTTCGTATTATTAATTCGTTTCATAACAGTATTTTAACCCATACCTACATCTTTTCTCTTCCTATTTACCTTTCCTTGGCCAATGTACCCAGAAATGGAATTCGTCTAAACGAGACTTACAAGCCCAATTTGAAGACAGCTTTCAGACAGCACCGCACATGATAAACTAAGACGAGACTAAACGTTAGATGTCCAGTTTGATCTTGATCGGAACAGTCCATAAAGAAAGGAACAGTTCTGCTAGATTGACTATTTTGTGTCATAGTTCCCTTTATTTCTTAAGACGGAGGTCCGGAATCGCTGGTGTTCTGGGAACCAAAAGAAGACAAGGACTAGTCTCGTATATGCTGAAAAATTGACCAACCGTTTCTTCTTTGTATGAAAAGTCCCAGTTCTGTCGTCGGTCTAACCGGAACAAGATATCTCATAGATGAGCACCCATTCTATTCATTAGATACTTTCAGTTTTAGGTGATACTAAATATGAACTAGCTTATTTAATTCTGTTCCAGTAACACTTGCTGCTGTCATCTACCTGGAGTTTGTCTTTAGTGCAGGTATGTTGTCTGAGATCTGAATTAACCGTTTACCAAACAATTCCGAGTTTTGTCGTTTTGTTTACAAAAAAGGTAGACAACATTGGGGAAAAGGGAGAAAATGCTGGTAAACAACATTTTCTCTCTTTTCCACAATGTTTTCTACACTTTCAAGGAACTGATGTTGAAAATTTATCACATGACTCGCACTGAATTTGTCGTCTGCAAATGCTTTCAAATCGGATGAGGCTAGGATTTTGTCGCTTGGTAAAGAGTTGAGTGTGTAGCCGCAAAAGTATGCTCAATGTCAATCGTTGAAGTTTTTTTCTTTTGATTTTTAACGCCGTAATTTGCAGGATTTCGGTTTTATCATAGATGCATGGGATCCTGCAGGGTTCCTATTTACCAACCGTTCTTAATTTCGTTCTTAGTGTTAATCTTGACTTAGAAGGTAACCCAACTTCTGACTGGCTAAATCATTGGGTTACTTTCAAAATTTAGACAATTCTTGAAAATACGACATACTCTGTATTAAGAATAGTTGGTGAATACGGACTCTGGAGTGTCTCTACGGCTCAAAACACACAATCACAGGATTCGAAGATGTGGAGACTATGTTCTAATGGTAAGAGAAGAAAGAAAAAGAGTAGAGTTACTTTCATCAATCCCCGCAAAGACTTTTGGACAAGCTGATGATCTTGCTCATAACTACTGGATAACTAACCTTAAATGTTACCTATTGGACCTCGGCATAAGTAATGCCTCATACAAGTTAGGGCTTTACACATGTTTTGAAGATCAGATGTATCGGTTGTCTGATACCTGGTTTGACCAGAACACCAAGGTTCTCGAAGCATGACTTCCTATATCATAGCACTGAGAGTACTGAATTACTAGCCTTTTTTTTCAAAGCAGCTAAACCACATTGAACTGTCACTGAACTGTAGATAACATTAAGTTCTGTCTGGTTACAAAACTAGACAAAACAATGTCTTTTACCATTCCCGAGACAAATCTCATCAACGGAGTCATACAAAAATTGTCTTCTTTAAATCGCTTTTATTAAGACAAGTCTGAAATTTTGATGTCTGGTAAAGTCTTAGATATTTTCATGCAAATGTTTTCATTATAGACAACAGACCAGTCTAAAATTATGTCGCCTGGTAAAGAGTTAGATATTTTTGCAGTCTTTGGTGCGTACCCCTACGCCCTGAGATGTAGGAAGTGTGTGCACGCGACTGACGTGTCAAGCTGCCATGACTGGGAACAATGTTTGGACAACGAAGTTTGTTACATGGACGAAATAGTAACAGAAGAGCTGCTGATCTATTACAACGCCGGATGTCGACCTAAAACTGTAAGAGCAAATGTTTTCAGTAATAGAGAAGCTTATGTCATTAACTGTCTATTGAGGGGCAGGGGATAGCTATTTCATGTTCATAACACACAGTTTTCACGTTTCAAAAAATGTAAAGAGGAATAAAAGTAAAGAAAAGCTATACAGAGTCATCACTGATTTTGTCAGTTTAAAATACCTACATCAGTTTCTTTATTGAAAAAAAAGTTTCAAAGCACGCGTATTTAATTTTTTAAAACTCCCCTGGACTATTCTTAGATAGATATATGATCGTACATCATATCATTATAATAATTTGAGCCATGCTCTGTGAAAAGGGGCTTAATGCATCTCCATGATGGATTATACCAAGCAAATCATCACATTATTATGGATCCATAAAATCCGTTTTGTACAATAACCTACTGAATCACGAGGTACACTGGTCCTGGGTATGCAAAGAATTCACCAAAAAAAGTTTCGGCCCAGGTCAGCCTGCGCGGACTACGCAGGCTCACCTGGGTCGAATCTTTTTGCAAACAGCATTAAGCCCCTTTTTCACAGAGCATGACTCATATACATTATATTCTTTTGTCAGCTATGTGAAAAGAGTGTTGGTCAGAGAAAACGAGAACGTCTGTTTGTGTCGTGCAGTCGATGTTGTAATGATGAACCTTTTTGTAATGAACAGCTGTGTGGTATACAGAAAGGTGAATCTTTACCTACCCAATCCTGCTCTGAAAAGGTCCGGCCCAGCACACGCCCTTCCAATCTATCTATCTATCTATCTGTCCACCCATTTTAATTTAGTTTTTTCCCCCAAAAAACTATCGACATCTTTATTTGTCACGTGTATTACTCAAGGTAATCTAGACCAAGATCAGTTATGTCAATAAGAGTTTAGAAACAGAAGCAGGCGGTACGGATCAAAGATCAGAGCGTATATGTTCTGAATACTCTGATCTTGATCTACGTTGGCTGCAAAAGCTATATATCTTGCCCAGTGAGGGTAAAAGGATTAATCAAGATTAGCCATACTCTGTGAAAAGGGGCTTAATGCATCTTCGTGTTGCATTGTACCGAGCATGGCATTACATGATTATGGATCCATAAAATCCACTTTGTCTAACAACCGACTGAATCATGAGTTAGATTGGTCCTTGGACAAACAGAAAATTGACCAATAGCGAAAAGTTTCGGCCCAGGTCAGCCTACACGGACTGTGCAGGCTGACCTGGGTCGTTACTTTTCGCAGATGCATTAAGTCCCTTTTTTCACAGAGCATGGCTGAGATGAAAGCTACAAAAGTAATTTTATATAGTCAATAGTTCCACTTCAAGTAGAGAACCATTTTGTAAAAGTTAGGAATCAAGAGACAGGCGGTGCAGATTAATCTGCACCGTCTGCAAAATGACCGTATAAGGATTTACAAGGATAACCAATAACAGTACCATTTTTATACAGTCACAGATACCGTACTTTGTTATCAGTGTGGGTATCACGACGCTGTCAACAAATACCAAAACCCAACGCGATATCCTGGTGACTGCAACTTCATCGGCGCTTGCAACCCAGGGGAGGTAAACACTTTCTTTCTAGTCTTAGAGGGCCAGATATGTCAAATTTCACTTTCTTCGGCCGAATGCATGAAACAATCTAGTGAACACTGTTTTCAAAAGTAATTAAAATATCATGAGGGCTTATGCACATTTCCATTGGCTATGAAGTCTCTTTTAGAGAGCTATTAACATCAGTCTTTCGAGGTTCTGGCTACTTTCACAGATAAACGACGTCGAAGCACTGTGCAGCGGTGAGAAAGGACAATGTCTTATCGAAATAGAATTAGAACAGTAAGAGAACAGTAACCAAGGAGTTAACAATTAATTCAACAGCAGGATCTACTTTTCCTCGCATCGATACATCTTCTTGGGTGTACAAATGTGCCTAGTACTTCCGGTTGAACACCGTAACAACAAGAGATTATGAAGTGGACTAAAACTGGTTTATACTAGTAAACAATCAGGAAAACTTAAAAAAAAATCTTTGTAAAACAAAATAGCTGGGGTTATGAAGCATCTCCAGTGTATCGTACAGTAATTACTAGTATGCATGTATACGATATAGAGGTGATACGCCAATGTGCTATTTTGAGTAACGGTGTCCTATGATCGAGCAATGAAAATTTCGGTGTTCCGTGATAGGTCATGGAGTTTCAGAGGCCTTTGCCTTTACAAGGGAGTTTACTTACCACATGTAACAGTCCTTATATTTTTCATTCAGGTTTGCTATCTGAAGGCTACAACAGATCACGAGAACGATGGCCAACTTTTGCATTATTCGAAATGCATGCCACTGTCAGTAAGTATGCTTTGTTTCAAAGGTATTTAATGTCTTTTTCAACAAAATGATTGGAAATTTCATATTCCTTTCCAACACAAGGCCATAATTCTAAGGACCAGTGGAAAAAGTCTTTTGAAAATATCGTTGGAAAAGAAGAAAATCCTGGTAACCAGAATTTTATCCCTTTCCCACAATGTAGTCGATCCTTTTCCCACAGTCTAGTCGATCTTTTTAATTAAAGACAAATCCCAACTCTTCAACCACATTTCATTTGTCTTCTACAACATGCTTTTATTGCGGTCGAGTCTTAAATTACTATTTTGTGTACCAAATTGTATCAAGAGAATTTGTGTTGTTTCCCGCAGACTTCAACATTATTTCAGTCATAAAACGGAGACAGCTCAACCATACTTGTGTTTTTCTCTGGGCTTCACCAAAACTAGGGTTGGTGTCCAAAGTAGCCTGCCCAAGGACGCTCTCAAGAAAACAACTGCATCTCAACGGTGAGGAACATCCCGTTTATAGCTGATTAGGCCTACTAATCCCACACCTTAACCACAAAGTCACGTGGTAGCCAAAGGAAGCAATCAAATCTAGATTCATTTTCACCAACAGCTTTACTGTTCTTATTCCAAGCTCAAAAATCAAAGCGCTGAAGGCCTGGGCATCAGAACGAGTGAAGAGGTAGGAAAATGAGGCCCAGAAGCTCAAAGTTGTTATCACTTTTGTACAGACTTATAAAAAAATATCTACATGTCCCACAATGACAGTCTGTGGAGTTGACAACAGAATGGAAAAACATCAATTTGTAAAGGCCAATATAATGAGTATTTTTGTATAGCCTTGGTCTCATGGTCTTTATGGATTGAAAGGAGATAATTTTCAAAGGATTTTCTGCTTCCTATTTTTTTCCTTTACCTTGCTTTGGCAACAAATCATGGTAACAAACCAAAATGAGCAGCGTGCAACAGCAAGGAATATTTCTGGAAAGTGCAAAAATCCACAATGGCCAAGCAATGAATCCTATTTTTCTCTCATTTTACCACACCCAGTCTATAGGTTGAAATAGTAAACATGTCCTTTGAGCAATGACAAGGAAAAACACAGTCTTTAAAGGCCAGTATCACAGAGCACGATTTGGTGTCTGAGAAGACAATCTTTTACGTATTTCTTTTTATTTTTGCATTTTGGTTTCTATGGCAACAAATAAAAAGATGTCCGCATTCGGCCGCCAATGCTCGATTGATTTTCAGTGAAAACACAAAGTTGAAAAAGGAGCATAACTTGATAGTTATTTACCCTTATTGTTTATCTTTCCCTTTTGATAGCTAACAACTTGTCCAAGTTTTAAGTAAACATTTTCAGTAATAACAAAGATATTGTAAAATGTCAAATATTTTGCATGAGGACGACACAAACGACGAAGATGATGACACTAGGGCTATGAAAATACCAAGTCTCTAAAAACAGCTGAGCTAAAAGTTCTCAGTCGAAAAAGGGGCATAAGTAATTACTTAGCCAAAAATATTTTGGTGGTTACCTACCTCTTTTTTACTGAATAAAATCCCCTTTCAATAGTTATCGAAAAGTTCAAGTTTGAAGTAAGTATCTTCATTAATGACAAATATGATAAACTGATGATGTAAAAGGTTCTGAAAATTTAAAGCAATAAAAAAAGGGCGTAACTGTGCAAAAAATATTTTGATGGTTACCTGCCCTGTAATATGGGTACCCCTTTTGACAGTAAATAACTTGTACAAGTTTGAAGTAAATACATGTATCTTCAGGAATAACAGAGATATTAAAAAAATGTCGAAGCTTTTGCACGACGACAATAACGCATAGTCTTTGACAGTAGCATGACGCTTTCTTCGTAAACCGATGAGCTAAAGACTACCAGTTGAATAAAATGATATGGATGATAAAAAACTGCTCAAGGTACATTTCTATAAAACTTTTGTCAAAATATCTGCAGTAAATGCCACTTTTCAACTTTCGCATTGAAAGTCTATGGAATCTCTAAGTTGCCATGATCAACCAAGTTGGAAAGCCGACTTTCATGAACAAGAGGGCCGTTGGACCTAAAGCCCTCATCTGAGTAAAGTCATCTAGGACTGACAAATTTGAAGAGCTCCTGGTTGTGATTATGGAAGACACAAATGAGCCATGCTCTGGAAAAAGGGGTTTAATGCATCTCCCTGATCCATCAATCGAAACGAGTCATCATATATTAATGGATCAATAAAATCCATTTTGTGAGCAACCGACTGAATCAATAGGTACACTGGTCCTTTGACATGCAGAAAATTTGCCAAAAGCAAAAAGTTTTGACCTAGGTCAGCCTAAATACCTATGGAGATCAAGATCAGATTGCACTGAAGGTCGTCTGATCTTCGATATAAAACGCCCACCAGTTACTTAACTCTTGACCACATATTCTCAAGTTTTAAGGACTCTAAGGATATAGCCTCATGAAAACCCTTATATGCGCTCTTTTTTCCAAAAAGGTTTTTTGCACTTTCACAGCAAATAACCAACATTTCAGCTAAATCTAATTTGCCGTTCGTAAATGTTTTCAATTTAGACAAGTTTAAAATTTCATCGTTTTTTAAAGATTACTGGTTTTCAATGGCTCATGTTACAAACTTTAATACATATTTGATATTGTATGCGCCGAGTTTGCTATGGGTCGAAAAGGTTACGGGTGGAGATGTCATATCTGGACAATTCCGACAGGATGAAAGAAGGCATATATACCAATGAAATACATACTTATAACTTCAGACACGAGCTGCACAGTAATTTTACGAAAAGTAAAATTTTGCCGAGGTTTTGAGACACCTTTTTCGGAGAAAGAGCACATCGTCTGCGTAAAATACGCTATCATTATTTGTCATTCACATGGTGTGTAGAAAAAGGATAAACGAACGATCCCGATTAGTGCTCGGCAACAGCACCCGTCACAACGCGGTCGATTGCGTACCTACATCAAAACATTTGATCAACGATCACCCGAAGTTTGCCAATTGTTTCTTTCACTGTTAAGCGCACGAATTTGCCTTTATGAATAACCTCACGAGGACCCCAAAATTCTCAGTCAACACTTTCGTATGATTAAAATCTCACATCTATCAAAGTTTGTTGTGAAATTAAACTTCACTGTGATGTTCAGATCGAAGTATTTTATTATTTAAAGGGGTCGTTTCCTTCAGCGTAGTGAGATGGATTGCACGCGGTACTTTTCACTTTTACTCGGGTTTTTCCGTAAATGCTTGGATGGGGTTGAAATTTTGTTATACGATTCCTATGGCCTGCCAAGCCCAGACCAACTAGTCACCTGACGACGTCTCAGCCAATCAGTTACAATTCATGGAATTAAGAAGACGTGCAGAATAATTGGATGAAGATCTAGATTTTTTGCCGAAAAGATTTTACTGGTGCTCTTTAGATTTCAAAGAAATGACAATCTGAGCGCGCCCTGGAAAAAGAGGGTGTAATCCTTTACGAGACGGCAAAATCTTAGACCTGTCCAATTTGAAAGTATTTGCAGACGACAAATCAAACGAGTCCCAAATGAACGGTTTCTTTGATAGGGTAGTCATGGAAAAGGAGAAAATGATGGTTAACATCATTTTCTCCTCATCCCTCCATGTTTTTAAAGGGCTTTATATTCAGGGATACATGGAATTGTGCGGTAAACGGTTAATGAATCTTAGTAATGCATTATACCAATCACGTCGTCGTACCGTATTATATTGAACCACAATTCCAAACATGTTTGACTTTACATTTTTCATTTATTATGTCATCCACTGTAACAAACTTTCCAACAATAGACAGAATAATCATTTTTGAAAAAGACAACGCTACATTTTCCCCTCAAACTCGATAAGGCAATCAGCCTATGCCTAAGCGCACTAGAACGATGTCTTCAAGAGACGAAACATTAGTGTCAGTATCAGTTGTGTACTCCTGCAGCATTATAACAGCCATGGGTCTCCGACACAGGGACCTTACATGATGACAGGCTGTTTTAAACCTGGATCAGAGCCTGTTAAAGCAGCGCCAAGCCCCTCCAGCTCAGTCGGTAGCGTACGGGACTTGAGAACAGGAGGTCGCTGGTTCGATCCCCGGCTTGGCCAATACCGGGTATCTTTCCGAGGATTGATGATAGTCATCGCGACAGGATTCATTCCTCTCTCACCGCTGACCATTGTTTCGACGATGGTTATGTGGGAAAGCAGCCAGTGGCTTGGAAAGAATATTGTGCGGAGTACTGGTTAAAGAAACTCTAGGAAAGCATGGATAGGTGCACTGTGCGCCGTGATATAACTGAAATAATGTTGAAAACGGCGTTAAACACAATACAATCAATCAATCAATCTGTTTAAGCTGCACAAGAGTATTTGGTGGAGTCCAACCTAGGGATGGCAGGCTCTATGCCGCGTTCTGGTAACCTTCCGATCACTGTGTATGAACAATTCTACTATCCAGTGTAACAGCGGCGGTTCAGGCTCGTTGTTGGGTGCTGTCTGCTGTCATGGATTGATATAGTGACTCTGCTTCTACTTCGGCGGGACAAATTAGCAGTATTACCCTGAAATGGACGTCACATCCGGTTCAAGACTTAACCATAGCTAGGGCAAAGGGTGTGTGTGTAAAGAACCGTATCGCGCAATTTTTAACTGCAATACTTATCAAAATCACTCATTTTGAATCATTACCTGTTCGGGTGTACTTTGGCCACAATCTGTGAACGGTGGATACTGCAAAACAAAATAAACGAGACACAGCGGTAAATGACAGCCCAGTCTCGATAATTCCAGAACAGTCTTATGTTTTCAATCTTGGAATTATTAGGAATGAACGTTTGGAAATCTTTAACTCCGCTAAAGTCGGCTATCGTGTGGCAAACTTTGTGTACACTCAAATGTTAAAAATTTTGCCAGTTGTGCATGTGCAACAGACATTATGCAGTGTTAATTGAAGCGTGACAAAATTGTCGATTGGCTAATATGCACAGGGTATGCACGGGGACAGATAAATAGTACTTCAGTTTGTTTTGCATTTTCTGAATTGAAATTATATTCAAAAAACATTTTGTGTTGGAGCATGGATCTATTTGTCTAAAACCTGGTTAAATCTTGAGGTAGCGTGGTAATTCAAATGCAGAAAATTTACCGATTGCACATAGTTTCGATCCGGGTCGGCCTATGCGGACTGCACAGGCTGACATGGATGGAAACTTTTTGCTGTTTGTAAATTTTCTGCATGTCAAAGGACCAGCCTACCTCATGATGGACAAAATGGATTTTATGTATTCACAATTATGTGATGTCTTGCTTGGTATAATGTAATGAATGCATTAAACCCCCTTTTGCCAGTGCATGGCTCATATGTATTTTTCAGGTTTGTCATTATTTGATGTCTCCTCTCTTTATGCAAGATACCGCTGTCGGTAAAAGGGAACCAAGCAACCTAGATTCTACAGCGTGTTCAGCGTGTTGTGGCGACGACAGGTGCAACGGTTATAGCTGCAATACAATTAAACGTAAGTGTTGTACAGAAAATTTACAGAGGCATAGAGCTAGATTTTGTTCCAAGTTGTAAAGAGGTTGATAGAGAAAAAACATCAGGATGTGATTGTCAAGTCTTATTTGTGGAAACAAGATGGCAATTGGCCTTGAAGCACTCACCTGATTAAAGTCATCTAGGATTGATAAAGCTGAAGAGATCCTGGTTGTAACAACGTAAAACACATGAGTGTTTATGACCTACTTTTTGACCTATTTATGAACTTGTCAGAGACAATCATCATAAAAAACATTCTGATAATGGTTCATTCTGTAAATGTGGCCTCTAGACCGCAAACAATATTTTTTAAAGAATGGTACCAGTGACGTACATCCAATTTTGAACTTGTACTAGATTTTATCAAGATAAAAATTCTGACCAAGTATCATGAGTATGGGGATGAAAATGTGGCCTGTACAGTGCATACACGGGTTTTCTAAGATTTGGCCCAGTGACCTACTACCAAAATTGTTCGAATCACCATCAAGACAAATACGTATTCTAACAGTTTCACGACTATTAGGCTGAAAATGTGTTCTCTAGAGTGCAAACTAAGTTTTTCTACGATTTGGCCCAGTGGCCTACTTTTCAACTGGCTTGATCTAATTTCAAACTTGTCCGAGATAGCCTCAAGACAAACATTCTGATAATTTTTCATGCGTATGGGTCTCTATGAAAATTTGGCCTCTAGAGCGAACACAAGGTTTTTCTAACATATGACCGAGTCACCTACTTTTCGAACTTGTCCACAATATCTTTAAGACAAACACTCTGACCAATTTTCAAGAGTATAATCGAAAACGTGGCCTATATAGTGCACACAAGGCAATTGTTGACGCCCAGACGACATGTGACTGACACAGCACAATCCCAAGAGCTTACATTGAGCACTTTGTGCTAAATTATACGGGCAACCGATTCCTTAAGTTCAAAATCTGTGTATACCTTGTTATGCAATAACGGCTATCACGTTACTGATGGGAAACAATGAAAGAAAAAGGAAAACCATCATTTTCTCCTTTTCTCACAATGTTTTCAAAATGTTGGGACAAACCCAACCACTTTAGCAACGTTTGATTGTCAGCAGTAAATTTATTCTTTTAAATGGAAGAGTATAAAATTTTGTCATTTAGTGAAGAGTTAAAATCCTACATAATAAAATCGTCATAATGAATGAGCAGGCCTCTGGCTAAAAAAGGGTGTAATGTATCTCCATAAAACATTATACCAAGCATGGATCCATTAAATTCTTTTTGTCTACCAACAGACTGCATTATGAGGCAAAATGGTCCTTGGACGTTCAGAACATTTACAAATACATGTAGCAAAAGTTTCGATTCATGTCTGCCTTCCCAGACTGGCACAGATTGATACTTTTTGCAGATGCATTAAACCCTTTTTCACAGAGCATGGCTCAAGTCTGTTGTCCAGCTATTGGACCCAAACTCTTTTCTGTGCCTATCATTTCTGGAAGACACCTGTTCTTTTTCATTTCAGAGCGCTTGAAATCGCTGTTCAATGATGGTTTTTTGAATGTCACAACACTAAGGGAGATTTTCTAGGGAGATATTCTAGAACTGCCCACATCCAGTTTGTCTTGCTAGTGAAGAATATTACAACTGAAACTTTACTGATGCATTTTTGTTATTTTTGTACCCAACACAAATTTATGTATAAGGCTTTTTTTAAATCAATCTCTGCACAAGACGCACAGGCGCTTGGTTTTTGACACACTTTTCCCACTATAACCTAATATACAAGACAAGGTGTCCAACTGTATTATTTGCATCATATATTTCTAAACTGGAATGGAAAATGTTACTTTTATCCTGCTCAGTTTTAATTCATCTTTAATCTGGTACACTGGATTACTTTAAAGGGAGTACTAAAGGTTGAAGTAAGTTTTCTCTTCCCACCGTGAGAGGGAAGTTTTAATGCTGCAGTGAATATATTGAAGGAATCTGATAGGTCAATTAACTTTGCATAGTTCAACCAAGCACTGTGACCTTGACCTGTGAGCTGGCGACAGGGTTGTCACACAGGACATGTTGTCTATCCCTGGTGATCATTTGTAGTAAATCATTTAAGAATCGAATCAAGCACATGGAAGTTGATGGCCGGACACAAACATCACTATTTCCCGAAGACATACATACAGACATACACACAGACACACACACACAAACACACATACAGGGGTAACACTGCATGCTCCCCACCCACTGCATGGCGGGGGCATAATAATAAATGGAAATTTCGACACTACAGTAGACAACAAATTGTCATTACAAAACTTTATTTGTCACTTTCTGTGAGCCAAGATCATTTAACAAGAAACAAAATTTGAAAATTCAAAAAAATAACCAATAGTGTAACTCTTTACTAGACAACACAATTCAAGACTAGTCAAAATTGAAACCAGTGGCAAACAACAACTTAAAACAAGAGGGCCATGATGGCCCTGGATCACTCACCTGAGTCAATAGGCGAAATTCACTCAACGTGAATAATCATATTTCTGACCAATTGTCAGGTCAATTGAGCTTAAAATGTGGCCTCTAGAGCGTCCACAAGGAATTTCTGTAAGTTGACCTAGTGACCTAATTTATCATCCCACGTGACCCAATTTAGAACTCATCAAAAAATTTATCAAGACAAATATTCTGAACAGTTTTCAAGTTAATTGAGCAATAAATGTTGCCTCTAGAGTGCTCAAAAAGTGTTTCTTAAATTTGACCCAGTAACCTAGTTTATGACCCCAATTTCAAACTCACCCAATATTTCATCAAGACAAACATTCTGACCAACTTTCAAATCAATTGAGCAAGAAATGTGACCTCTAGAGTGCCCCAAAGGTATTTCTTTAATTAGACCTAGTGACTTAGATTATGAGCCCAGGTGACCCAATTTAGAAGTCATCCTAGATTTCATCAAGACAAACATTTTGACCAATTTTCAAATCAATTGAACAATAAATGTGGCCTCTAGAGTGCACACACGGTATTTCTTTAATTTGACCTAGTGACCCAATTTAAGACCCCACATGACCCAAATTCGGACTCATGTGAGATTTTATCAAGACAAATATTCTGACCAATTTTCAAGTCAATTGAGCCAAAAATGTGTCCTCTAGAGTGCCCACAAGGTATTACTTTAATTTGAACTAGTGACCTAGTTTATGATCCCAGGTGACCCAAATTCAAACTCATCTAAGATTTTATCAAGACAAACATTCTGACCAAATTTCAGGTCATTTGAGCAATGAATGTGGCCTCTAGAGTGCCCACAAGGTATTTCTTTAATTTGACCTAGTGACCTAGTTTATGACCCCAGGTGACCCAATTTCGAACTGACTAAACATGCTCAGGTGGGCTAACAAACTTATAACAGGTTCACTACATACCAAATAACAAAGCTCTATGCCTTCAAGGTTTAGAAAAGAAGAATTTTAAAGTTTTCCTTCTTTGTTCCTATGTTCGAACTTGTGACCCCCGGGGCGGCGCCAGTTTTGACCCCAGGGCCATCATATGAAGAAACTTGGTAGAGGTCCACTAGGAGATGCTACATACCAAATATCAAAGCTCTACGCTTTCTAGAATCAGAGAAGAAGATTTTTAAAGTTTTCCTTCTTTGTTCCTATGTTCGAAACTTGTGACCCCCGGGGCCAGGCCAGTTTTGACCCCAGGGACATCATATGAACAAACTTGGTAGAGGTCCACTAGGAGATGCTAGATGCCAAATATCAAAGCTCCACGCCTTCCAGTTTCAGAGAAGAATTTTAAAGTTTTCCTTCTTTGTTCCTATGTTCGAACTTGTGACCCCCAGGGCGGGGCCAGTTTTGACCCCAGGGGCATCACATGAACAAACTTGGTAGAGGTTCACTAGATGCTACATACATGTACCAAATATCAAAGCTCTACGCCTTCTAGGATCAGAGAAGAAGATTTTCAAAGATTTTCCTATTTTTTTCCTTTCTGTTGCCATGGCAACCAGAGTTTTGGGTGGAATTCAATCTCTTGAACAACTTTGGTAGAGCTTCACCCAAGGAACATCCCTGCCAAGTTTCATCAAGATTGGCTCAGTGGTTTAGGAGGAGAAGATGTTTAAAGGAATTGTGGACAGACAGACAGACGGACAGATGGACGCCGGACAAAGACCCATCACAATACCTCACCTTAGCACTTTGTGCTCAGGTGAGCTAATGAGGCTATCATGATAGGATCTGTCTCTGAAAGGAAAGAATACACAGTGGAAAAAGAAAATGCTTGTTCCAGCATTTTCTTCTTTTCTCACAATATTTTCAATACTTTTTTCCTTGGGTTGGTTAAAATTATGGACTGGTAAAGGTTTAACCCTTTACCAGATGACAAAATTTTAGCCTTGTCCAAATTGAAAGCATTTGCAGACGACAATTTCAATGTGGCTAAAATGGTGCAAGTTTTCTTTAACAGGGTAGAAAACATTGTGGGAAAAGGAGAAAATGCTGGTTACCAGCATTTTCTCCTTTTCCCACAATGTTTTCAAAAGGCCTCTTTCCCAGGGGCGTTAAAAGGCGTCATCAAAAAGGCCCGAAATGCCATAACAAACTCTAAGATTGAAAATCATGGTATTACTTTCAGCCTAGAAAGATGGTAACTATAATATTCCTGACAAGCATTTTCCACAACTCCTTCCGACCTCAAAATGACCTAAATCAGAAAGAAAACAAAGAGCACTTGCTGGTGCAAATGCTCGGCTGCGGTTGCTTGATTTTCAGTAAAAAAAAATCCAAGTAAAAAAAGGGACATAACTGTGTCAAAAAATACTTTCCATTTTTGTATAGGTTCTCCTTTTGATAGTTAACAACCTGTCAAAGTTTGAAATAAGTACCTTCAGTAATGACAGAGATATTCTAAAGTGTCCAAGTTTTTGCATGTGAACGATGACAACTGGGCTACAGCAATAACTCAACATATTCTTTGAAAACAGCTGAGCTAAAAAATTGACAGCAGATATCAAATACCTGATAATACAATCATACATTTATCTTGGGATACCAATCAGGCATTTTGACCTTTTTCCAGCAAGTAATTGCTTAAAACAAAACTGCAAGCATATAACTTGGGAAATTCAGTCTATGTATCCCCTACCATTGTACATGTAACAAAAAATACCAAATGAAAACCGAAATATGTTTGAGACTTCTCAAAAAACGCCAGACAGCTATGTTTAAATTACAACCTGCAGCAACAGGAAAGATTAAAACAAACCACAAAAAAAGAATAAACAAATATAGACGTTCTTACATCTTACTGTAAAACTTAAGACAAACAAATACTAGTGGGGAATGGTGGCCCTGATTTGCTCACCTGAGCCAGTAGTCTTTTGAGAAAACAATACTACAGTCGGTGTTTTCCTTTGATATGTCCTAATGACCCTATTTGTAAATGAGTCGACCAAACATTCCCAAACAACAAAATTCTTGAATTGTCCAAACTGAAAGAATTTGCAGATGGAATTTATTTTGGAGAGAACAGAAAACATTGTGAGAAAAGGAGAAAATGCTGGCTACCAGCTTTTTCTCCTTTTTCCATTATGTCTTCAAAATTCTTATTCTTTAGGGTTGTTGAAACTAGAGGCTATTTGGTAAAGGGTTAAGATATCATCAAAACAAACATTCTGACCAAGTTTTTTGAAAACATTGTGGGAAAACTGCAAATACTCTCAATTTGGCCCAGTCAAAAATTTTGTCATCTTGTATATAGAGTTAAAACAAGTGGGCCATTGGCCCAAAAGCTTACCTTTAGCACTTTGAACCCAGGTGAGCTAAAATTTGGACCATTACTTGCTGTATCCCGAAACAGAAAAGTGATCCAAAAGACCAAATGTTTAACAGTTTACCACATGATCCCTACTTCTGATGACCATGAATGAAGGTTTTTTTTTTAAAACATTGTGGGAAGAGGAGAAAATGCTGGTTATCAGCATTTTCTCCTTTCCCACAATGTTTTCTACCCTATCTAAAACAGAAACGTTAATTTTTGCAACATTTCATTTGTTGTCTGCAAATTCTCTCAATTACATGTAAGTCCAGTCCAAAATTTTGTCGTCTGGTAATGACTTTAACCCTTTAACAGACAACAAAACTTCAGCCTTGTCCAAAGTGAAAGCATTTGCAGACAACAATTTCAATGTGGCTCAAATGGTACAACTTTTCTTTAATAGGGTAGAAAACATTGTGGAAAAAGGAGAAAATGCTGGTTACCAGCATTTTCTCCTTTTCCCACCATGTTTTCGAAAGGCTTCTTTCCCAGGGGCATCAAAAGGCGTCACTGTGCGGTAAAGGGTTTAAAAAAACATGAAAATGTCTGTGATGAGGAAAATAGGCTGTGTATAGCAAACTAATTCAAAAAGAAAAGTAAAATCAATACAAAACTACAAGTAAACATTCAAAGCCAATCAAGTGAATATGTAAATGCTACTGTCACAATCATTACGGTAGATTGTTCTACAAAATATCTCCAAATTTCATTTTTACAACCCAGGGGCTCTATTTCCAAAAAATCCTAGATTGATTTTAAATTTCAAATTTCATAATGAACCATTTGATTGGCTAAGACAGTAACTAGCAAATGCATTAGAATTCCAAATTTGAACAATATTCGTAGTTGTTTGCGACAATGAACCAAGATGTCAGTAACTACCATACATCCGATAATACCTAGAACCCGTAACAAAAAAACTTTAAGTTTATGAGACCCCAAGGAAGGATTTTGAAAATATTGTGGGAATAGGAAAAAGTGCTAGAAACCAACATTTTCTCCTTTTCAAGTAATGTTTTCTACTAATTCAAACATTGAATACCATCATTTGAGTCTCATTTGTTGCCTGCAAGTGGTTTCAACATATTCATGTCTAAAATTTGTTGTCTGGTAAGTAATAAGGTATTAGTATTGGAGTTTAATGCCATTTTTACTGCTCAGGTCATATCATGGTTGTCAGTGACGCAGCCATGTGTTTCCTGGCTTTCTCACACCAGTACTGACACAACTTTCTCTCCAAAGCAACTGACTACTTTTCTCACATGCATCACAGGTGATGGGCAAAAAATCGCTGGAAAGACAGTTTGCCTCAACTGGGTATCGAACTCGCAACCACCAGGTCATGAGTCAGATGCGCTAACTACTGAGCTACCCGGGCAGGCCTGGTAAGGAATAAGCCCTAAACTGTAAATGCGCCATGCTCTGTGAAAATGGGGCTTACCGTATATACTCGACTATAAGACGCATTTTTTTCCCTAGAATTTTGAGCTTGAAGTAGGGGGAGCGTCTTATATGCGCATAATCAAAGGACTTTATAAAATTCCATCTGGGGAACCTACTTACCTGCCGACCAACACGAAGAGATACTACCACCTCCCGATCTAGTCATGCTGATGTAAAGTTTTAAGTGTCTCAGAAATGGTTGTAATTGCCGTCAATGTGAAGAAATAAAAGTTTGGAACAAACTTTTTTGTGTGTTTTACTTGTTAATTTAGCTTTAAATCCATCGGGTATTCCTCTTGTTGTTGTTGTTCCACCCAGTGTATAATACGGCCCTCGAGTTGACTGTGATACATATCAAAGTACCAAGTGTATTAATTGACCCTTTTGGCAAATCTTAAATTTAATGATGAATTCATACTTTTTTCATTATTGGTAACTTTGATCATTGAGATGAATTGAAATGATGTAATAACACAAGTAACCTAACAGAGGCAAATATTCCCAAATATTTCTATCTAAATAGAAATTTGGTAGTGTTTATCAGGTGATCATCGAGGTAAGGAAGTAAAGGGTTGTGATCGCAGTCTGTGTTTTACGACACAGACAACACCTGTTTTTAATGAGATTAACAGCTAGATGTCAAACTTTCACAGCTTGAACTGACCAAGCATCCCATCGATAAATTAGTGCTGATATAACACCAGAGATTAACAATTAGCTTTAATTTACGACCAGGATAGCTGATTATACAATTATTCAGATTAAATCAGAAAGCATCAAGGTCTCCATTTCGATAGCTCAATGAATTAACGACCAAAAATTATCCTGGCCATGTAGATATTTAACTCTTTACCAAAAATCTCGATTATTAACAAATCGAAAGAAAAAGAATTTTGAAGACATTGTGGGAAAAGGTGAAAACGCTAGTAAAACAAATTTCAATTTTTGAGTCACAGTTACCTTTTTCTCCTTCAAATCCTATCAATTTGGACAAGTCTAAAATTTTGTCGTTTGGTAAAGTGTTAAATCACATTGTGCTGGGTGTAAGATACCAGAGTACTTTGATCCTGTAATGTAACTCTTCGCTGTCGAGGTAAACTTTATACACCCACTGATAAATAACAATTTTGAGTAAACCATCGAAGGCCTAATTTCCCTGATAGGATTATTTATACAAAAAATGTGAGTGTTTTGGACAATGCATTACATTCTTTTCAAGTTGCTTTTTCTCAATTTTATAAAGAAATTGGACTTGAATCAAGATACGATCGGCTAAGATACAAGAGATGTATTAGGGAATGATGCAACTCCGATAGACCGTAATGTCTGCGAGGCGTATTTCCGGCTGAATACTCAAAATTTTAGCATTCTTATAATCAGTGTGAAGTCTACCTGCGTCTTATAGGAGGTCATCAATGAAATCCCCGGTTTTGAATCATGAAGTTGGGGGAGCGTCTTATAAGCGAAGGCGTCTTATAGTCGAGCATATACGGTAATGCATCTCTGTGATGCATTACACTAAGCAAGTCATCACATAATCTGGTATCGATTAGATCCATTTTGTTAAACAACCAGCTGAAACTGGAGGCAGAGCGGTCCTTAGACATGAAGAAAATTTACAAATAGCAAAAAGTTTCGACTCATTTCAGCCTGTGAGGACTGAGCAGGCTGACATGGGTTGATACTTTTTGCAGATGCATTAAGCCCCCTTTTCATAAAGCATAGCTTTAATATGTATAAAGACATCATATCTCTTCTGCAAAACAATCTTTTATGCCTTTTGAAAATATTTCTTTTTTTTTTTGTAAAGAGCATTTGGAAGTCAAAAGCAATGTCTCTTTGCCTGCAATATTTTCAATATCATTTAAAAGCCACTTTCCTTCAAATGTTTCTCATTAATTTTTTAGTTCAAATTCAAAATGATACACTATACATGACAATAACAAGAACTGTCATCAGACAGCACAGCTCACCTTGTAAAGTTAACTCTTTACCACACAATTCCAACTTTTAACGACCCTGGAAGGAAAGGATTTTGAAAACATTGTGGGAAAAGGAGAAAATGCTGGTAACCAGCATTTTCTCCTTTTCCCACAATGTTTTCTGCTCTATCAAAAAGAGAAATCATCACAATCTGTCATCTGCAAATGCTTTCAATTCGGTCCAGTCTAAAATTTTGTTGTTTAGTAGAGAGTTAATTGTTTGGGATGGCAGTGCCTCAAAACAGCAACAGGGTCCAAGCCCAAGACAGAAGACTCAACATCACATCCGACACCTGTGTTAGTGCACTAGCTCTTCTTGAACTTTGTCCACAAATTGTCTGTGACCTTACCCTTTTGAGCACAGGTATGGGCAGAGGTATAAAGGAATGAAACTGAACCTTTATCCATCATCATACTAGTCATGAACCAAATCAATCATTTAGTTTTGGAAATTATGAGCTTTCAAACTTAAACAAGGAATGTTTAATTCTACGACCTTGACCTTAAGATCATGGGCGTAGGCGGGCTACAGTATTGCTAAAAGAACCTTTGGACCTATATCTATCACTAAGCCAAATATTAACCAAATCCATTATATAGTTTGGAATATGTGAGCTCTTAAAAAGCTTTAACATAAATGGGGATGCAGACTCCCATTGCTATACCTGATGCTGATGCCAAGGGTAGTGCAATAGCTCTGCCTGGACTCTGCCCAGGCAAACTAAAAATGATGTGATGATTACAAATGAGCCATGCTCTGTGAAAAGGGGACTTAATGCATCTGCAAACAAAGTATCGAAACCATGATTTATTTGGTTCTTAGACAAACTGGACTTTATGGATCCTTTAACGGTGATGACCTGTGATGACCTGATTGGTAGAATGCATGACAGAGATGCATTATGCCCCCTTTTCACAGCACATGGCTCAAATGAATTTCGAAGTCTTCGTTTTTAAAGTCTTTGATTTCTCTAAATTCTTCTAGACCCTTTTCCCGTGGAAACAAGCTATACCTCTTAGCAAAATGATATAATTTAACTCTTCACCAAATGACACAATTTTAGACTCATCCAAATTTGACAGCATTTGCAGACGACAAAATAAAGGTGATTCAAAAATTAAAATTTGATTTGGGAAGGGTACAAAACATTGTGGGAAAAGGAGAAAATGCTTGTTACCAACATTTTCTCCTTTTCCCACAATGCTTTCAAAAGCTTTCTTTCTAAGGGTCGTTAAAAGTCAGGATTGTGTAGTAAAGAGTTAAGACTGACCAAAGTTGAAAGCATTTGCAGGAGACTGATATAAAGAGCCACAAATAATGGTATTAGTGTGACAGAGCGTAGAAAACATTGTGGCCACAGGTGAAAATACCTGGAAAAAAGCAATTTCTCCTTCCTCCACATTTTTTAAATGCCTTCATTTATAGAGTTGTTAACTCTTTACCACACAACAAAAATGCAAAGTTGTCCAAATTGAAAGCATTTGCAACCACACAACAAAAATGAAAACTTGTCCAAATTGAAAGCATTTGCAGACAACAATTCAAATCTGCCTCAAATGATGGAAGTTGTCATTGATACCAAAGAAAACATTGTGGAAAAAGGAGAAAATGCTGGTTACCATCATTTCCTCCTTTTCCCACAATGTTTTCAACAGTCTTTTCTGTAAGGGTTGTTAAAACTCAAGACTGTGTTGAACAGGGTTAATTTGGTCTTGTCTTTGATTATAGCTTCAGCAAACCGCATAAAATGTAATTCTATAAGTGTCTCAAATCAGACCTCCAGATGAAAGGGAGTGATAGTATTCTAAATCTATTACTTCTCTTCCAAACCCTATGTTGTGGGTCTTCATTATAATCATCTCAACGAGACAATTCTAATGAGTACCCATAACATAGGGTTTAGCGAAGAGTGATTAATATTTTCAATTTTGAAATCAAACTCACTCCCTCTGTCTGGAGCTCTGTCAAATGATTGTCTCTTCAAGACGATTCTAATAAGTACCCATAACATAGGGTTTAGTGAAAAGTGATAAACATTTCAAATTTTGAAATCAAAATCATTCCCTCTATCTGGAGTTCTGTCAAATGATTGGATCTGCCTGTCAAAGGTAAGGAAACATTAAGGGAAATGGAGAATATGCTGGTTGCCATCATTTTCCCCTTCTCCACCAATGTTTTTAAAAGCCATTTTCAAGAAGGTTATTAAACACAGATTGTTTGGAAAAAGTGTTAACTCCACCTGGTGATGTTCTGTTGGGTGGTAGCTGGTAAATCCTGGTCTTCCTGTCACACAATGTTTGTAGAACTTTTCTTGCTGAATCTGGAAGTACAAAGCCATTATACACACTGCATCAAGGTCCACATGTGTAAATATACAACTCACAAAATGTCAAGCAACAACATCATTTCTCTTTCTTTTAATCTTGTGAAATAACTTGACTAGTTAACTGTAAGTGCGAAGACAAACACCTTGTTTTCTAAAAGTAACACTGTAAAAAGTAATCACCAGTTGCACATGCAAATAATGCATTTTTCTTCGCATTTAAAGTTAATCCTTTCCCAAAGGACAAATTCACATTCTTTCAAATTCAACACATCTGCAGACGAAAAATTCAATGTTGGTAAAAATGAGCTTCACCTTTCAGATTAGGTGGAAAACACTGTGGGAAAAAGAAAAAATGTTGGTTATCAGCATTTTCTCCTTTTCCCACAATTATTTTCAAAAGCCTTCTTTCCCAGAGTCGTGAAAACCATGGATTGTTTGGTAAAGGGTTAACGCATCAAATAGTTCACAAGACTAAAGATAAAAAAAAGAATGAATGAATGAATGTTGTTTTATGGCGCATCGACAGCTTTGGTCATTTAGCGCGCATATCTGTGGTGAAGGAACGATTAAGGCGGATTTTTTTCTAAAAAGATTTGAGACATGCTGACAGTAAAAGAGTTAAATTAAGAAGGATCATGTGAGATCTAAGTATGTATAAAAGATATAATTGAGCAACAGGGCTTCCCTATTAACTCAAAAAGGTTTTGAATAATGATGTTAAGACTGCGATAAAAAGATTTGAACAGTCTTAAATTGATAATAAAGGAGTCTTTAAATGAAGAATGAATGTCTCCAATGAGATAAGATGCCCTCAAAAGAGGTAATCCTCCCATTAAGGAGATGCAAACTTAAGATTGTGATAAAAAATTTGAACAGTCTTAAAATGATAAGTAAAAGTCTTTAAATGATGAAAGGTTATGTGTAACTGATAATGTGCATAAAATATAATATTGAGTGGCTGGGCAATCCCTGCCTACTCAAAGTAAAGAATGTAAAAAGGTGGATAAGAAACTAAAGAGTAAATATCACAGTTTATTGTAAATGCCAATCTCCTTTATGAAAGCGATAATAGATTCAACGCTGACAGAATCAAAAAGATTTTTTAAACTATCGACGTTGAAATATTTTGTACGAACTGGCTGAAAGTCAATGCAATCTAGTATAATGTGTTTTATAGAGAAGGGTGCATTGCATGGAATACATTCAGGGGCATCATCTCTGGTCAAGAGCCAGGAATGTGTAATGCGTGAATGGCCAATTCGAAGTCGTGCAATTATCACTTCTTCTCGACGAACAGACCTGTAAACGGGGTACCATTCACCGAGGGAAGGTTTAACTGAATGTAGTTTATTGAAAACATCAGCATCCCACTGGGATTGCCAAGAAGATTGGATATGTGTTAAAACAGAGGATTTAAAATCAGTGTGTGGAACTTTAAAATCTGAAATGGGAAGGTTAAGTGCAGATTTGGCAGACCTATCGGCATTTTCATTGCCTTTGATGCCTACATGACTTGGAAGCCAGCAGAACACCAATCTATTCATAGAAGAAATTTGTGAGATCCTTTCAAGTAAAGTACAGATCAAGGGATTCTCAAGTCGTTGATTTGAAAGGGCCTGTAATGTTGACAAAGAGTCCGAAAAGATAATGAAACGGTTGGAATTAGAATGTTCAGCTAGATTAAGGGCAAGATCAATAGCTTTAATTTCTGCAGAGAAGATAGAGGAATTGTTTGGAAGGCGGCACTTTAAGCTCCTTTCTCCATAAATGGCGGCAGCTGCTACAGAATTTCCTTCTTTTGATCCATCTGTGTATATTGGTTTGAAGGAAAAATAATGCTCCTTTATCTCATTGTATCTAGCGTGAAACACAGTTCTATCCGTGACTGACTTTTTGTCGGATGCAAGGTCAAATCTGAATTCTGCACTGTTTAGTGTCCATGGAGGGATTTCAGAGATTTTATAATCGGCAATAGACTCAGTGTCTATGCCAAGGTTATCTACAATGGGCTCCATGCGGATACCAAATGGAGGAATAACATTTGGTTTCCTTTCAAACAGACGTTTATACTGAGGTTTAAAAATAACTTTATGAGTTGGATTAAAACGATTTGACTTCAGTTTTAAAAGATATTGAAGTGAGAGTTTTTCCCTCCTGTAAGAAAGAGAAGGTTCATTAGCCTCAACATAGAGACTATTGACGGGAGAAGTTCTGAAAGCTCCAAGTACAAGACGCAGGCCTTCGTGGTGTATAGGATCGAGAATTTTAAGACAAGATTTACGGGCTGATCCGTATACAATAGATCCATAGTCTAATTTGGAGCGGACTAAAGACCGATAAAGCCGCAAGAGGACTTTACGGTCTGCTCCCCATTCAGAATGGGCCACAACCTTTAAAAGATTAAGAGCTTTCTTGCATTTCTTTTTAAGTGCAGTGATGTGAGGAAGGAAGGAAAGCTTTCTGTCAAAGATGACTCCAAGAAATTTAAACTCAGAAACGACTTCAATTTTAGTTTTGTCCAAATACAGTTCAGGGTCTGGATGAACACCACGTAAATTACAAAGGTGCATGCATTTTGTTTTGGACTTGGAAAATTTGAAGCCATTTTCTTCAGACCACGTTTGGAGTTTGTTGAGACACTGTTGAAGTTGTCTCTCAATAATATTCATATTTCGAGATCTGAAGCATATAACAAAGTCATCAACATAAAGAGAACAGTCTACACCAGGACAGATAGCTTTAACTATACTGTTTATTTTTACACTAAAAAGTGTAACAGAGAGAATACATCCTTGGGGCACACCCATCTCCTGTTGACGGGCTCCCGAGACAGTATTGCCAACTCGGACACGGAAAAGACGTTCATCCAAGAAGGCTGAGATAAAAAGAGGAAGACGGCCTCGAAGACCAAAGTCATGCAAGTCTTTAAGAATTCCGTATTTCCAAGTCGTATCATAAGCGCTTTCAAGGTCGAAAAAGACAGATACTACATGTTGTCTATTAATAAAGGCTTCTCTGACAAAGGTTTCAAAGCGGACAAGATGATCGATGGTACCACGCTGGCGACGAAATCCACTCTGTACATCAACGATAAGGTTGTTTTTCTCTAAAAACCAGACAAGCCTGTCGTTGACCATACGTTCCAGAGTCTTGCAGAGACAACTAGTAAGAGCTATTGGACGATAGTTGGCTGGGTCACTAGCATCCTTGCCAGGTTTTGGGATAGGAATGACTAGTGCCTCTCGCCAGGACGAAGGAAAATCACCGGACTGCCAGATATCATTAAAAATATCAAGTAAAACAGAGAGAGAAGTAAAAGGTAAGTGTTTTAAAAACTGGTAATGAACTTTATCTTGGCCAGGGGAAGAATCGTGAGCTTTATTCAGAGCAGATTTTAATTCTTTAAAAGTGAAGAGTTTATTATAGTGCTCTGAATTAGAAGAATTGAAATTAAGTTTTTTCTTTTCTTCTCTGGCTTTATTCCTCTGAAACTTTTCAGAATAGTTTGCAGAGGAAGACTTTTTACAAAAGGTGTCAGCAAGAGCATCAGCTATATCCTGGGGGGTTTCCAACGAAGTATTGTTAACTTCAAGGTGACTGAGAGGGGGTTGGCCTTTGCCATTGATCTTTCTGATCATGTCCCAGGTTTTTTTAGTAGTAGTTCTACTATTTAATTTAGAAACATATTGCCTCCAAGCCTTGCGCTTACTTTCTCTAATGGTACGACGAGCCTTTGCCCTGGAAATACGGAATAGGTTATGATTTTCTTTGGTAGGTCTGAGGTTAAACTTTCTAAGGGCTTGTTTTCTGTCTCTGACAGCCTGTTTACAATCTTCATTGTACCAAGGCTTGTCAGGACGTTTTGGATTTGTCGAGGTCTGAGGGACAGACTGTTTAGCTGCATCAATTAACAGCGAAGTAAAAAGTTTTGCTGGATCATCGCAATCTCCAAACTTGTCATGTGTAATGGTCTGTTCACAGAGGGTTTCAAATCTGTTCCAATTGGCTTTGGAGAGCTTCCATTTCTGCGGTTTTATGCTGCTGGATGGTTGTGTAGATGAAAAGATAATAGGGAAGTGATCACTTCCACACAAATCCTCTTTCACTTTCCAAGTGAAATTGGGAAGTAAGACTGGGCTGCATAAGGTTAAATCTATAGATGAGTAAGATCCGGTTGCTGGATGTAGGTAGGTTTTGGACTTGTTATCATTCATGAAAGACAAAGAGTTGTTCGAAATGAAGTTCTCCAACTGTAAACCTCTCTGGTTAGTGTCATCACAACCCCACATAACATTGTGACCATTAAAGTCCCCAGCAAGAATATAGGGGGATGGCAATTGGGAAATGAGATCATTCAGATTGGTCTCATTAATAGGTGTGCTCGGGGGAAGATATAAAGAACATAGTGTAACGGCACTGTGTAAAGATAATCTGATGGCAACAGCTTGCAAGTTTGTGTTAAGAGAGATAACTTTATGAGGTATGTTGTTATTAACAATAACAGAAACACCACCTCTAGCTTTCTCGCCTTCGGTAAAGACTTTATTGTAAATTGAATGGTATTTGATTGAGATATCATCCTCCCGTTTAAGGAAGGTTTCTTGAAGACAAACAGCAACTGGTTTGTGATCACTAATTAAAAGGGAAAGTTCGTCAAAGTTTGACTTCAGACCTCGACAATTCCACTGGATTATGGTATCCATTGTGCATGAAGAAAGTATAAAAGCTAAAGTAAAAAAAGAGGCCGTAAACCAATACATTTTAAAATAGATTAAGATTTAATTATAGATGTCTCGGGTTTGGACGTGTGCCAAGTGTCAGTGTCCTTGTTCCAAGTATCTTTAGAAGTGGACCAGATAGAGGCTTCTGAATCTGAAGCCTCACCTTCCAGATTTTCAGTATCTGCATCCATGTCCTCTAACTCCGAAAATCTGTTGGAGGTAGGGACCGGATCATCTACTGTGACTGCTATTTCACAGGATTCATGTTTATCTCTAGACTGTGGTTTAGATTTTGAGGAAGATCTTTTTGGTGATCGGGGTACATGATACGATTTGTTGTCTTTAGGTGGAGCGTTAGATTTATTTGTAGACTGTGAAGGTTGAGGTTGGGGTTTCTTAGGAGGCTGTTTTGAAGGGGCAGATGGTTTTGAAGGTTTTTTTGAAGAAATATTTTGCGAAGAGGTAGACGGCTTTGAAGGTTTTTGTGTAGAAATACTTTGAGAGTCTGTGGGTTTTGAGGTTGCAGGAGGGGTTTTGTTTGTTTTTGACGCAGATGGAGAGTCAGGAATTAGTTTGGACAAGGTGGATGGAGGGAGAAGTTCTTTCAGCTCAGTAGCTACGTCAGGAAATTTTTGAAGAAGAACTTTCGCAAGAATTTTACAAGTGCTGCAGTCGTCCTTTTCAGTTGACGAGCCAACAACACCTGC
This sequence comes from Tridacna gigas, assembly GCA_945859785.2. Lineage (NCBI taxonomy): Eukaryota > Metazoa > Mollusca > Bivalvia > Cardiida > Cardiidae > Tridacna > Tridacna gigas. The sequence continues at coordinate 24,900,476 of OX244028.2, forward strand.
ATAGCTAGGACTAGAAGAGGTTTTTTTGCGCTGTTCAAATATTTTCCTTGCTTCTGGAAAGCTTACATTATTGTTGTATTTAATGGACAGTATTTCTTTTTCTTCTCTCCATACAGGACACTCTCTTGAAAAAGTAGAGTGTGGAGACTTACAATTAATGCAAAGAGGAGGATTTGAACATGTAGTACTGTCATGGTCAGGTCCTTGATGAGCACATTTAGAGCATGTTTCTTGGTTTGGACATTTACTGATGTGATGGCCGTACCGCTGGCATTTAAAACATCGCAAGGGATTTGGCACATACACATCTACTTTTACAATTTGAAAGCCTACCTTGATTGATGTTGGAAGAACAGGTGAAGAAAATGTTAAGATGTATGTATTTGTGAGTCTCTGTTCTCCATCTCTGCGTACAGAAATCCGTTGGACATCGGATACACCTTGTTGTTTCAGATTATCTTTAATTTCTTGCAAAGAGTTGCAGTAAGTAAGCTCTTTGCATCTAATTACTCCTTTGCAAGAATTTAGTGAAGGATGTGGGAAAATTCTAACATCTGTGTCAAAGAATTTTGTGTTTTTTAAAAGATTCACAGCTTGTTGATTTGTAAGACATTCAACTAAAAGGGTCTGGTCTTTGAGTTTTTTAACAGATTTTGGAGTTCCAAGGATGCTGGTAATTTGTTTTTCTATTACGAAAGGAGATAGTTTGGTTATGGGTTTTGAAGGATCTTGGGACTGAATAACGATAAAACGCGGAGAGTGAAAAGAAGAAGTAGAAATTGAAGGTTCAGTTTCGGACTCGCTGTCTGATAAAGGGCGTTTGCTTTCATTGAGCTTGGCCTTTTTTTGTGACGCCATGTTTGTGTATAAAATTTCATCACCGATGCTCCCCACCCACCACGGAGTCCAACAAGGGGTCATGGTCTGGGGAAAGCCCATTCGCAGACCATGACAGGGATACATCAGTGGTATACTCGGTATGAAAGGGCTAGACTGGACAGATATATTCTCGCAGAAAGTCTTACCAAGCTTAGACGATCATTGAGAGGTTACAAATGTCAGCCAAACACCAAAAAACTTTCACCCGATTGACCCATGAGCCACCGCCTTCTAGGGCAAAAACAAGAAATCTGGAAAGAGTGTGGATTAAATATGGAGAAGATAGTAATTTTAATTGAGAGAAGGCTGCGAAAGAAAGAACATATTAGATGCCCTAGGGCAAGGCATGACCAGCCGATTGATCAGGACGGGCCTTCCTGACCTCTCGTTTAGTTCAGTTCAGGGCCAAAGTGGTGTGTTGTGAAAACAGAGCTATCAAAAGGCCGAGCCCCGAATCCACTCAACCACCAGGATCCCGTCATCAAACGACACGAGTTGCAGCCCACGGCAAACGGGCAGGCACAGTGGGGGGGTCTTACCCCTTCTGTAGTGCGACAGCTGGGCAATTTCTATCCCCCCGCCCAGCTGGGGGAAGCCATGTTTGTGTATAAAATTTCATCACCGATGCTCCCCACCCACCACGGAGTCCAACAAGGGGTCATGGTCTGGGGAAAGCCCATTCGCAGACCATGACAGGGATACATCAGTGGTATACTCGGTATGAAAGGGCTAGACTGGACAGATATATTCTCGCAGAAAGTCTTACCAAGCTTAGACGATCATTGAGAGGTTACAAATGTCAGCCAAACACCAAAAAACTTTCACCCGATTGACCCATGAGCCACCGCCTTCTAGGGCAAAAACAAGAAATCTGGAAAGAGTGTGGATTAAATATGGAGAAGATAGTAATTTTAATTGAGAGAAGGCTGCGAAAGAAAGAACATATTAGATGCCCTAGGGCAAGGCATGACCAGCCGATTGATCAGGACGGGCCTTCCTGACCTCTCGTTTAGTTCAGTTCAGGGCCAAAGTGGTGTGTTGTGAAAACAGAGCTATCAAAAGGCCGAGCCCCGAATCCACTCAACCACCAGGATCCCGTCATCAAACGACACGAGTTGCAGCCCACGGCAAACGGGCAGGCACAGTGGGGGGGTCTTACCCCTTCTGTAGTGCGACAGCTGGGCAATTTCTATCCCCCCGCCCAGCTGGGGGAAATAAAAAAAAGAAATGATTTTGTAGTGTCTATTCTTAGACGCGTGATTGCGGGATTCACACTAATTTTGTTCCAGATGCTGCATAAATTCAGATCCAATCATGACAGTCCCGCTGAAAAAATAAACAATGAAAAATGCCCAAACCACAGACTATTGCCTCGCAGAAAATATCACAGAATACAACGACATCATTGCCAAAGATGTTTAGAAACATATTATGCCCATCAAAGTTACCTCCCTTGACAGAAAGTGGGTCAAAATGGCCCACTTCCAGAATAATTCACTTTACATCGTCATAGACCACTGTTATTTTAATGAATTTTATCAGAAAATAATCAGAATGAACCTTACAACTGCCTTATTCTCATCTGTTTTTTAAAAATGGCTTTAATTTCAAGAGCGATATTCCAGAAGCTTCCTTTGACATAAGTTTGGACAGGAATAAATCTGTTATATTTTTTTCTATCTGTTCAAAGTTTGTCCCGCCTATGTTTTGAAAATTCCCCCTATTTTTCAGATGGTGGGGGAAAATTCTCGCCTCATTTTCAGTTTCTAAAATAGACACTGGTTTTGTTGCTTATCTTTTTTTGAGGAGTATACTTCCAAAATAAGACCTGGGGTTCTAGAGATATGAAGCCAAGTGATGTGAAAGCAAGTGACCTTTAACCCTTAATCCCCATTGTATCCTTGGCCTTGGAGACTTTTAGTTGCACTCAAGTGTGTAATATTTTCAATAAGGGCTCAAGAGATACACATGTAGCTCACATGATTTAACTTTTTAGCGCATAATCCTGTGTTTTAACATCCCCATCAAAAAAAAATTTTCAAAACATTGTGGGAAAAGGAGAAAATGCTGGTAACCAGCATTTTCTTATTTTCCCTCGATGTTTTTCTACCCTTTGAGTCACATTTGTCATCTGCAAATGTCTTTAACTTGGGCAAGTCTAAAATTTGGTTGTGTGGTAAAAGAGTTAAGAATAATTTACTGCATATTGCTTCATCGAAGTGGACAGGTTAGTGAAATATTTTTAACCCTTAGGCTCCTAAGTGCGACTCGGTGTCCTTTAGCAGACAGTGTAGATCAAGATCAGACTGCAAAGAACATGCAGTCTGACCTTTGATCTACACTGTCAGATAAGGAGATATTTCTGTACCAAACAGAAGTTTGAAATAGCAAAATTTGGGTTTTTTACCATTGACTTATAAGTTTCATTTAACTTAAGGTATTCAGCAGGATAACGGTTAAAATTGGATAAGGGGCTCTGGAGATATATATTATCTATGAATGAATGAATGAATGTTGTTTTATGGCGCATCGACAGCTTTGGTCATTTAGCGCGCATATCTGTGTTGAAGGAACGGTTAAGACGGTTTTTTTTTCTAAAAAGATTTGAGGCATGCTGACAGTAAAAGAGTTGAATTAAGAAGGATCATGTGTGATCTAAGTATGTATAAAAGATATAATTGAGCAACAGGGCTTCCCTATTAACTCAAAAAGGTTTTGAATAATGATGTTAAGACTGCGATAAAAAGATTTGAACAGTCTTAAATTGATAATAAAGGAGTCTTTACATGAAGAAAGGTTATGTGTAACTGATAATGTGCATAAAATATAATATTGAATGGCTGGGCAATCCCTGCCTACTCAAAGTTTTAGATGAAAAAGTTAAGAATGTGAATAGAGAAAGGGTGGAGCCTCCAATGGGATCAAAATACTCCCATTAAAGAGAGCCCGTCTCCAATGAGATAAGATACTCCCAAGCGAGCCAATCCTCCCATTAAGGAGATGCAAACTGGAGATAAAAAGGTTTAAGCAGTAGAAATATGAGTTTACACAACGGGTTAAAAAGTTAATTAAGAAAATATCACAGCTTGTTGTATAGACCAATCTCTTTGATGAAGGTAATAATTGAATCAATGTTGACTGTTTCAAAGAGGTTGTGCATACTGTTAACATTGTAGTATTTCTCACGAATTGGTTGAAAGTCAATGCAATCTAATAAAATATGTTTTATTGTAAGGTGTTCGTTGCATTGAATACATTCTGGTGCATCTTCTCTGGTTAAAAGCCAGGAGTGTGTAAACCGAGAATGTCCGATTCGGAGCCTTGTGATTATCACCTCTTCTCGACGAACAGACCTGTAAGAGGGATACCATTCGCCAAGGGTTGGTTTAACAGAATGAAGTTTGTTGAAGTGATCAGCATCCCACTGGGATTGCCAAAGAGATTGGATGAAAGGTAAAATGGACGCTTTAAAATCTGTGTAAGGTATTTTAAAATGAGATATGGGTAGAGACAATGCCGACTTGGCAAGTTCATCGGCCTTTTCATTGCCTCGAATACCCATGTGACTAGGAAGCCAGCAAAATACAAACTTGTTTGTATCAGAGAGAGAGGAAATTCTCTCAAGAACAGCACAAATAGATGGGTTATCAATTTTCTGATTATAAAGAGCCTGGAGTGTAGAGAGAGAGTCTGAGAACAGAAGAAAGCGGTTAGACCTACTTTCCTCTGCTAGACTCAAAGCAAGGTCAATTGCCTTCACTTCAGCAGAAAATATTGAAGAATTGTCAGGAAGGCGACATTTTTTACTTTCGTTACCAAATACTGCTGCTGCTGAAACAGCGTGCCCATCCTTAGATCCATCTGTATATATGGGTTTATATGAGCTGTACAGTTCTTTGATTTCCTGATATTGATTTTGGAAAACAACTCTATCTGTGGTTGATTTCTTGTGAGTTAGAAGGTCAAAACGAAAGTCCGCAGCCTTTATCAACCATGGAGGGGTATCAGGAATTTTGCTTTCACAAATGGTATCCATGTCAACATGGAGATTGTCCAGATGAGGTTCCATGCGGATACCAAATGGCGTTATTGCATTTGGCTTCCTAGCAAATAAGTTTTTGCAGCCAGGGTTAAAAACTATTTTGTGTGTAGGGTTGGATGGATTTGCTTTCAACTTTAACATATATTGAAGGGATAACTTGAGCCTTCTGTGAGAGAGAGAAGGCTCATTGGCCTCTACATACAGGCTGTTAATAGGAGAAGTTCGAAAAGCCCCAAGGGCCAAACGTAAACCCTGATTGTGGATTGTGTCAAGGATCTTCAAGTATGATTTGCGGGCTGAACCATACACAATGGAGCCATAGTCTAACTTTGAGCGAATGAGGGAGCGATAGAGACGTAGAAGAACTTTCCTATCAGCTCCCCAGTCCGAATGAGCAACTGTTTTTAGAAGATTAAGTGCCTTATAGCATTTCTTTTTAAGTGCTTTAATGTGGGGCAGGAAGGACAATTTCTTGTCAAAGATGACACCTAAAAATTTAAACTCTGGTACAACTTCAATTCTTGTGTTGTCAAGATGTAGCTCTGGGTCTGGATGATGACCTCGTAATTGACAAAAGTGAACACATTTTGTTTTGGTCTTTGAAAACTTAAAACCGTTTTCATCAGACCATATTTGCAGTTTGTTTAAACACTGCTGAAGTTGTCTTTCAATAATGGCCATATGGCTTGATCTAAAGCATATGACGAAATCGTCCACATATAAACAACAATCCACACCAGGGTTGATAGCCTTTATTATACTGTTGATCTTGATACTAAAAAGTGTCACAGAGAGGATACATCCTTGTGGCACACCCATTTCTTGTTCCCTTGCATCTGACAAGGTTGTGCCAACCCTCACACGAAATAGGCGATTATTTAAAAAGGAAGATATAAAAAGAGGCAGGCGGCCTCTGAGACCGAAGTCATGCAAGTCCTTTAAAATTCCGTATTTCCAGGTAGTGTCATAAGCACTCTCCAGGTCAAAAAATACTGATACAACATGTTGTTTTTTTATGAAGGCTTCTCTAAGAAAAGTTTCAAAGCGTACAAGGTGGTCAACTGTACTGCGTTGACGTCTAAAACCACTTTGAACTTCAACAATGAGATTATGTTTTTCTAAAAACCAAACAAGGCGGGTGTTGACCATTCGCTCTAAAGTTTTACAGAGACAACTTGTGAGAGCTATGGGTCTGTAGCTGTTTGGGTCGGAAGTATCTTTCCCTGGTTTTGGAATTGGAATTACCAGAGCTTCTTTCCAGGAGGAAGGTAAATCACCTTTTTGCCAGATATCATTGAAAATATCAAGTAAGATTGATAGAGTGGTATCTGGTAAATGCTTTAGAAATTGATAATGTATTTTATCTTGACCTGGAGAGGAATCATGGGCTTTATCTAAAGCGGACTTGAGTTCTTTGTATGAAAACAGTTTATTGTAAAACTCAAGATTGTTGGATTTGAAATTCAGCCTTTTCTTTTCTTCTTTAACTTTATTCCTCTGGAACTTTTCAGAGTAGTTCTCAGAGGAGGACTTCTTGGCGAAAGAATCGGCTAAAGTATCTGCAATATCTTTAGGGTTTTCAATATTTGTATTGTTTGTAGAAAGATGTTTAATAGGTGAAGAAGCACTGCCTTTAATCTTTCTGATCATGTCCCAGACTTTTTTTGTAGACGTTCTAGCATTAAGTCTGGAAACAAAATGCCTCCAAGACTTACGCTTACTACTTTTAATGGTTTGTCTGGCTTTTGCCCTGGAAATACGGAAAAGGTTATGGTTTTCCGGAGTGGGTCTCAGGTTGAATTTTCTGAGAGCTTCTTTCCGTTCTTTTATAGCCGACTTACATTCATCAGTGAACCACGGCTTATTTGGGCGTTTTGGCTTTGTCGAGGTCTGTGGAACTGACTGTTTTGCCACCTCAATGAGCAGCCGGGAAAATAATTCTGCAGGGTCAGCACAATCTACAAGTTTATCTCTTGTAATATTTTGTTCACAGAGAACTTGAAAAAGGTCCCAGTTGGCTTTGGAGAGTTTCCATTTCTTGGGACGTTCACATGTAGATGGCTCAGAAGATGTAATAAAAATTGGAAAGTGGTCGCTTCCACAAAGGTCGTCTCCCACTTTCCAATTAAAATCCTGAAGCAAGGCTGGGCTACACAGAGAAAGATCAAGGGAAGAGTAAGATTCAGTTGCTGGATGAAGATATGTTTTTGAATTATTGTCATTCATAATTGACAAAGAATTATTAGAGATAAAGTTCTCCAGTTGTAAGCCTCTTTGATTTGTATCACTGCTACCCCAGATAATATTATGACCATTAAAATCTCCTGCCAATATGAAAGGAGATGGTAGCTGTGAGATGAGGTCATTGAGCTTGTTTTCATTGATAGGAGAACTTGGGGGAATGTAAATAGAGCATAGAGTAATGGTTTTATGAAGGGAAAGACGAACAGCAACAGCTTGTAGAGTGGAGTTTAACGGTATTTGTGTATGGGGGATGTTGTTATTTACAATAACAGACACGCCGCCCTGGGCCTTATCACCCTCTTTGTAATGAATGAATGTTGTTTTATGGCGCATCGACAGCTTTGGTCATTTAGCGCGCATATCTGTTAAAAGATAATAAAGGTGAAATTGTTTAAACTGAAAAAAGTTTGAATATAGTAATTATGATAAAAGAGTTAAATTAAGAAGGACCATGTGTGATCTAAGTATGTATAAAAGATATAATTGAGCAACAGGGCTTCCCTATTAACTCAAAAAGGTTTGGAATAATGATGTTAAGACTGTGATAAAAAGATTTGAACAGTCTTAAATTGATAATAAAGGAGTCTTTAAATGAAGAATGAATGTCTCCAATGAGATAAGATGCCCTCAAAAGAGGTAATCCTCCCATTAAGGAGATACAAACTTAAGATTGTGATAACAAATTTGAACAGTCTTAAAGTGATAAGAAAAAGTCTTTAAATTATGAAAGGTTATGTATAACTGATAATGTGAATAAAATATAATATTGAGTGGCTGGGCAATCCCTGCCTACTCAAAGTAAAGAATGTAAAAAGGTGGATAAGAAACTAAAGAGTAAATATCACAGTTTATTGTAAATGCCAATCTCCTTTATGAAAGCGATAATAGATTCAACGCTGACAGAATCAAAAAGATCCTTTAAACTATCGACGTTGAAATATTTTGAACGAATTGGTTGAAAGTCAATGCAATCTAGTAGGATATGTTTTATAGAAAAGGATGCATTGCATGGAATACATTCAGGGGCATCATCTCTGGTCAAGAGCCAGGAATGTGTAATGCGTGAATGGCCAATTCGAAGTCGTGTAATTATCACTTCTTCTCGACGAACAGACCTGTAAACGGGGTACCATTCACCAAGGGAAGGTTTAACTGAATGCAGTTTATTGAAAACATCAGCATCCCACTGGGATTGCCAAGAAGATTGGATATGTGTTAAAACAGAGGATTTAAAATCAGTGTGTGGAACTTTAAAATCTGAAATGGGAAGGTTAAGTGCAGATTTGGCAGACCTATCGGCATTTTCATTGCCTTTGATGCCTACATGACTTGGAAGCCAGCAGAACACCAATCTATTCATAGAAGAAATTTGTGAGATCCTTTCAAGTAAAGTACAGATCAAGGGATTCTCAAGTCGTTGATTTGAAAGGGCCTGTAATGTTGACAAAGAGTCCGAAAAGATAATGAAACGGTTGGAATTAGAATGTTCAGCTAGATTAAGGGCAAGATCAATAGCTTTAATTTCTGCAGAGAAGATAGAGGAATTGTTTGGAAGGCGGCACTTTAAGCTCCTTTCTCCATAAATGGCGGCAGCTGCTACAGAATTTCCTTCTTTTGATCCATCTGTGTATATTGGTTTGAAGGAAAAATAATGCTCCTTTATCTCATTGTATCTAGCGTGAAACACAGTTCTATCCGTGACTGACTTTTTGTCGGATGCAAGGTCAAATCTGAATTCTGCACCGTTTAGTGTCCATGGAGGGATTTCAGAGATTTTATAATCGGCAATAGACTCAGTGTCTATGCCAAGGTTATCTACAATGGGCTCCATGCGGATACCAAATGGAGGAATAACATTTGGTTTCCTTTCAAACAGACGTTTATACTGAGGTTTAAAAACAACTTTATGAGTTGGATTAAAACGATTTGACTTCAGTTTTAAAAGATATTGAAGTGAGAGTTTTTCCCTCCTGTAAGAAAGAGAAGGTTCATTAGCCTCAACATAGAGACTATTGACGGGAGAAGTTCTGAAAGCTCCAAGTACAAGACGCAGGCCTTCGTGGTGTATAGGATCAAGAATTTTAAGACAAGATTTACGGGCTGATCCGTATACAATAGATCCATAGTCTAATTTGGAGCGGATTAAAGACCGATAAAGCCGCAAGAGGACTTTACGGTCTGCTCCCCATTCAGAATGGGCCACAACCTTTAAAAGATTAAGAGCCTTCTTGCATTTCTTTTTAAGTGCAGTGATGTGAGGAAGGAAGGAAAGCTTTCTGTCAAAGATGACTCCAAGAAATTTAAACTCAGAAACGACTTCAATTTTAGTTTTGTCCAAATACAGTTCAGGGTCTGGATGAACACCACGTAAATTACAAAGGTGCATGCATTTTGTTTTGGACTTGGAAAATTTGAAGCCATTTTCTTCAGACCACGTTTGGAGTTTGTTGAGACACTGTTGAAGTTGTCTCTCAATAATATTCATATTTCGAGATCTGAAGCATATAACAAAGTCATCAACATAAAGAGAACAGTCTACACCAGGACAGATAGCTTTAACTATACTGTTTATTTTTACACTAAAAAGTGTAACAGAGAGAATACATCCTTGGGGCACACCCATCTCCTGTTCACGGGCTCCCGAGACAGTATTACCAACTCGGACGCGGAAAAGACGTTCATCCAAGAAGGCTGAAATAAAAAGAGGAAGACGGCCTCGAAGACCAAAGTCATGTAAGTCTTTAAGAATTCCGTATTTCCAAGTCGTATCATAAGCGCTTTCAAGGTCGAAAAAGACAGATACTACATGTTGTCTATTAATAAAGGCTTCTCTGACAAAGGTTTCAAAGCGGACAAGATGATCGATGGTACCACGCTGGCGACGAAATCCACTCTGTACATCAACGATAAGGTTGTTTTTCTCTAAAAACCAGACAAGCCTGTCGTTGACCATACGTTCCAGAGTCTTGCAGAGACAACTAGTAAGAGCTATTGGACGATAGTTGGCTGGGTCACTAGCATCCTTGCCAGGTTTTGGGATAGGAATGACTAGTGCCTCTCGCCAGGACGAAGGAAAATCACCGGACTGCCAGATATCATTAAAAATATCAAGTAAAACAGAGAGAGAAGTAAAAGGTAAGTGTTTTAAAAACTGGTAATGAACTTTATCTTGGCCAGGAGAAGAATCGTGAGCTTTATTCAGAGCAGATTTTAATTCTTTAAAAGTGAAGAGTTTATTATAGTGCTCTGAATTAGAAGAATTGAAATTAAGTTTTTTCTTTTCTTCTCTGGCTTTATTCCTCTGAAACTTTTCAGAATAGTTTGCAGAGGAAGACTTTTTACAAAAGGTGTCAGCAAGAGCATCAGCTATATCCTGGGGGGTTTCCAACGAAGTATTGTTAACTTCAAGGTGACTGAGAGGGGGTTGGCCTTTGCCATTGATCTTTCTGATCATGTCCCAGGTTTTTTTAGTAGTAGTTCTACTATTTAATTTAGAAACATATTGCCTCCAAGCCTTGCGCTTACTTTCTCTAATGGTACGACGAGCCTTTGCCCTGGAAATACGGAATAGGTTATGATTTTCTTTGGTAGGTCTGAGGTTAAACTTTCTAAGGGCTTGTTTTCTGTCTCTGACAGCCTGTTTACAATCTTCATTGTACCAAGGCTTGTCAGGACGTTTTGGATTTGTCGAGGTCTGAGGGACAGACTGTTTAGCTGCATCAATTAACAGCGAAGTAAAAAGTTTTGCTGGATCATCGCAATCTCCAAACTTGTCATGTGTAATGGTCTGTTCACAGAGGGTTTCAAATCTGTTCCAATTGGCTTTGGAGAGCTTCCATTTCTGCGGTTTTATGCTGCTGGATGGTTGTGTAGATGAAAAGATAATAGGGAAGTGATCACTTCCACACAAATCCTCTTTCACTTTCCAAGTGAAATTGGGAAGTAAGACTGGGCTGCATAAGGTTAAATCTATAGATGAGTAAGATCCGGTTGCTGGATGTAGGTAGGTTTTGGACTTGTTATCATTCATGAAAGACAAAGAGTTGTTCGAAATGAAGTTCTCCAACTGTAAACCTCTCTGATTAGTGTCATCACAACCCCACATAACATTGTGACCATTAAAGTCCCCAGCAAGAATATAGGGGGATGGCAATTGGGAAATGAGATCATTCAGATTGGTCTCATTAATAGGTGTGCTCGGGGGGAGATATAAAGAACATAGTGTAACGGCACTGTGTAAAGATAATCTGATGGCAACAGCTTGCAAGTTTGTGTTAAGAGAGATAACTTTATGAGGTATGTTGTTATTAACAATAACAGAAACACCACCTCTAGCTTTCTCGCCTTCAGTAAAGACTTTATTGTAAGTGGAATGGTATTTGATTGATATATCATCCTCCCGTTTAAGGAAGGTTTCTTGAAGACAAACAGCAACTGGTTTGTGATCACTAATTAAAAGGGAAAGTTCGTCAAAGTTTGACTTCAGACCTCGACAATTCCACTGGATTATGGTATCCATTGTGCATGAAGAAAGTATAAAAGCTAAAGTAAAAAAAGAGGCCGTAAACCAATACATTTTAAAATAGATTAAGATTTAATTATAGATGTCTCGGGTTTGGACGTGTGCCAAGTGTCAGTGTCCTTGTTCCAAGTATCTTTAGAAATGGACCAGATAGAGGCTTCTGAATCTGAAGCCTCACCTTCCAGATTTTCAGTATCTGCATCCATGTCCTCTAACTCCGAAAATCTGTTGGAGGTAGGGACCGGATCATCTACTGTGACTGCTATTTCACAGGATTCATGTTTATCTCTAGACTGTGGTTTAGATTTTGAGGAAGATCTTTTTGGTGATCGGGGTACATGATACGATTTGTTGTCTTTAGGTGGAGCGTTAGATTTATTTGTAGACTGTGAAGGTTGAGGTTGGGGTTTCTTAGGAGGCTGTTTTGAAGGGGCAGATGGTTTTGAAGGTTTTTTTGAAGAAATATTTTGCGAAGAGGTAGACGGCTTTGAAGTTTTTTGTGTAGAAATACTTTGAGAGTCTGTGGGTTTTGAGGTTGCAGGAGGGGTTTTGTTTGTTTTTGACGCAGATGGAGAGTCAGGAATTAGTTTGGACAAGGTGGATGGAGGGAGAAGTTCTTTCAGCTCAGTAGCTACGTCAGGAAATTTTTGAAGAAGAACTTTCGCAAGAATTTTACAAGTGCTGCAGTCGTCCTTTTCAGTTGACGAGCCAACAACACCTGCATAGCTAGGACTAGAAGAGGTTTTTTTGCGCTGTTCAAATATTTTCCTTGCTTCTGGAAAGCTTACATTATTGTTGTATTTAATGGACAGTATTTCTTTTTCTTCTCTCCATACAGGACACTCTCTTGAAAAAGTAGAGTGTGGAGACTTACAATTAATGCAAAGAGGAGGATTTGAACATGTAGTACTGTCATGGTCAGGTCCTTGATGAGCACATTTAGAGCATGTTTCTTGGTTTGGACATTTACTGATGTGATGGCCGTACCGCTGGCATTTAAAACATCGCAAGGGATTTGGCACATACACATCTACTTTTACAATTTGAAAGCCTACCTTGATTGATGTTGGAAGAACAGGTGAAGAAAATGTTAAGATGTATGTATTTGTGAGTCTCTGTTCTCCATCTCTGCGTACAGAAATCCGTTGGACATCGGATACACCTTGTTGTTTCAGATTATCTTTAATTTCTTGCAAAGAGTTGCAGTAAGTAAGCTCTTTGCATCTAATTACTCCTTTGCAAGAATTTAGTGAAGGATGTGGGAAAATTCTAACATCTGTGTCAAAGAATTTTGTGTTTTTTAAAAGATTCACAGCTTGTTGATTTGTAAGACATTCAACTAAAAGGGTCTGGTCTTTGAGTTGTTTAACAGATTTTGGAGTTCCAAGGATGCTGGTAATTTGTTTTTCTATTACGAAAGGAGATAGTTTGGTTATGGGTTTTGAAGGATCTTGGGACTGAATAACGATAAAACGCGGAGAGTGAAAAGAAGAAGTAGAAATTGAAGGTTCAGTTTCGGACTCGCTGTCTGATAAAGGGCGTTTGCTTTCATTGAGCTTGGCCTTTTTTTGTGACGCCATGTTTGTGTATAAAATTTCATCACCGATGCTCCCCACCCACCACGGAGTCCAACAAGGGGTCATGGTCTGGGGAAAGCCCATTCGCAGACCATGACAGGGATACATCAGTGGTATACTCGGTATGAAAGGGCTAGACTGGACAGATATATTCTCGCAGAAAGTCTTACCAAGCTTAGACGATCATTGAGAGGTTACAAATGTCAGCCAAACACCAAAAAACTTTCACCCGATTGACCCATGAGCCACCGCCTTCTAGGGCAAAAACAAGAAATCTGGAAAGAGTGTGGATTAAATATGGAGAAGATAGTAATTTTAATTGAGAGAAGGCTGCGAAAGAAAGAACATATTAGATGCCCTAGGGCAAGGCATGACCAGCCGATTGATCAGGACGGGCCTTCCTGACCTCTCGTTTAGTTCAGTTCAGGGCCAAAGTGGTGTGTTGTGAAAACAGAGCTATCAAAAGGCCGAGCCCCGAATCCACTCAACCACCAGGATCCCGTCATCAAACGACACGAGTTGCAGCCCACGGCAAACGGGCAGGCACAGTGGGGGGGTCTTACCCCTTCTGTAGTGCGACAGCTGGGCAATTTCTATCCCCCCGCCCAGCTGGGGGAAACCCTCTTTGTATATTTTATTATAAATTGAGTGATATCTGAAAGAGACAGTGTCAGATTCCTTCAGGAAAGTTTCCTGTAAACAAAGTGCAACAGGATTGTGGTCATTAATTAAAACTGAAATTTCTTCATGATTTGACTTTAGACCTCGACAGTTCCATTGTATAATATTGTGAGCCATTATGCCCATTAAAAGAATGTAAACATGGGTTATGAAATGTTTCTGTAGGTATTTCATATACCCTATGTATTTATACGGACTATGACTTCAGTCTCAGGTTTTGAGGTTGACCAGGATTCTACATCCTTATCCCAGTCAGTTGGAGAAGGGGCGAGTTCAGAATCGGAGAGCTCTCCCTCCAATTCCTCCTCTTCCATGTTTTCTTCCTGGTCCTTCAGAGGTTCATACCTGTTTGAAACAGGTAATGAATCCTTCTGGACAGGCATCTTGTCTTTAGAGGAGCTGGAAGCTTTTGGCCTCTGTATTTCTGTGGACTTTTTCTTTGGTGATTTTGGTTGAGCTTGTGGTTTAGGAGTTTGTTGTTTTTGCTTCGTAGGGGCTGGTGGTTGTTTGTGTGTTGAAGTAGGTTTTTTAGGCTCGGGGGCAGGTTTATCATTCTTTAGTACAGGTTTTTCTGTACCTTTAACAGAGGAGGCTTGTGTTTTGGGGGTAGAAGAGGAGGTATTGGGTTTTGTTGCAGGCTGTGTATGTATGGGGGATTTAGACAGTTGAAGGTCTGGCACTATGCTTTTTAACTCATCGGCCATTTCTGGAAATTTTTCGAGAAGTTTTTTGGCCAAGAGTTCGCAAGTAGAGCAATGTTCCTGTGCAGACGTTGCAGTTGACACTTTTGCATATGTTGTTGAACTATTCAACAATGTTTGGTCATTTCTGCGTTTTTCAACTATCTTCCGTGCTTCAACAAAACTAACATTTTCTTTAAATTTTATAGACAGGATTTCTTTCTCATCCTTCCAGACTGAACAGTCTTTAGAAAAGGTTGGATGAGAATGCTTGCAATTAAAACAAAGCACAGGGCTGTTACAAGTATTAGGGTCATGGTCTAAGCCCTCAAAAGCACATTTTGGACAGACTGGTGTGCTTTTACAATTACTTTCGTGATGGCCATACCTCTGGCATTTGTAGCAACGCAGAGGGTTTGGCACATACACGTCCACCTTTACTGATTGAAATCCTATTTTGATGGAAGTAGGAAGAATGGGAGTAGAAAATGTTAGGATGTAAGTATTTGTTTCCCTACGTACACCATTTCTGAACACGGAGATCCTTTTGACCTCAGACACAGCCTGAGATTTAAGATTACTTTTAATCTCTTCCAGTGAGTCACAGTAGGAGAGCTCCTTACACCTGATGACTCCTTTGCTAGTGTTGAGAATTTTATGAGGGTACACTTTAACATCCAGATTGAAAAACTTTTTATGAGACAAGAGATTTTTGGCCTGCTGTTGAGAAAGACATTCAACAAGCAGAGTCTCATTTTTTAATTTTTTGACTGATTTTGGTGTGCCCAAAATGGAAGAGATTGTCTTCTCTATTACGAAGGGAGAAAGTTTAGTAATAGGTTTTGAAGAGTCAGCTGCCTCAATAACAATAAAACGAGCAAATGTAGTACTTGTATGATATGAAATTTCAGTTTCTGAGTCAGAATCGGAAAGAACACGCTTGGCTTTCTTTTGTGTTGCCATGTTTGTTTTTTATGGTTCATCACCGATGCTCCCCACCCACCTCGGAGTCCAACAAGGGGACATGATCTGGGGAAACCAATCGCAGATCATGACAAGGATACATCGGTGATATACTCGAAGTGAAAGGGCTAGACCGGACAAATGTAGGCCCGCAGAATGTCACACCAAGCATAGACTGTCTTTGGGCAGTTACAAGTGTCAATCAAATACCAACTTTCACCCGATTAGCCCATGAGCCACCGCCTTCTAGGGCATTTATTTATATCCACAACAGAGAGAGATGGATGATTTTCTTCTGTAAAGATTTTGTATATGACGGAAAGATACAAGGTAAGAGAAATGCCCTAGGGCTAGGCATGACCAGCCGATTGATCAGGACGGGCCCTCCTGACCTCTCGTTTAGTCCAATTCAAGGCCAAAGTGGTGTGTTGTGAAAGCAGAACAATTCAAGGGCCATATCCTGAATCCACTCAACCACCAGGATCCCGTCATCAGACGACACGAGTTGCAGCCCACGGCAAACAGGCAGGCACAGTGGGGGGGTCTTACCCCTGCTGTAGTGCGACAGCTGAGCTATTTCTATCCCCCCGCCCAGCTGGGGGTATATATTATCTATATGGTACTGCTTGTACAGGAACACTTTTATATTCAAAATATATGTAATTTTAAATGTGAGAAAGACTTAACCCTTTACCACACAATCCCGAGTTTTAACAACCCTGAGAAAGAAGGCCTTTTGAAAACATTGTGGGAAAAGGAGAAAATGGTGGTAACCAGCATTTTCTCCTTCTCCCACAGTGTTTTCTAACCTATCAATGACAAATTTCATCATTTGGGCCACCTTTAATTTGTTGTCTGCAAATGATATCAATTTGGACCAGTCTAAAATGTTGTCGTTTGGTAAAGGGTTAAACAGACTTTTGCTCCGGACTCTATATGTCATTGTCCTCACTGCACCTGTCACATGTCATTTATTTATCTACTTAACCCTTTACCGCACAATGCTGCCTTTTAATGACCCTAGGAAAGAAGCCTTGTGCAATCATTGTGGGAAAAGGAGAAAATGCTCATTACGAGCATTTTCTCCTTTTCCCACAATGTTTTCTACCCTATTAAAGAAAAACTGCACCATTTGAGTCACTCTGACATTCTCGTCTGCAAATGCTTTCAATTTTGACATGGCTAAAATTTTGTCTGGTAAAGGGTTAAGTATAGGAGCAATGGTCTGTACAAGCAATTTCTTTTTGGCAAAATAAGCCTAACTGAAAGAGTAATTGATTATTTACTATAGCATTTACTAGAATACAGAAGTTATACCCGAGGTAAGTTACTGTTCAATCTGATTGGCAAAAGAAAAAGTAAGCTATATAAATTTATTCTGCATATGGTTGACCTAAAGAGGACCAGCACATCTAAAGGCATGTCAATATTTAACTGGTTTCTAGTAAACATCATAGTCTATTTAATAGCACCTTATGTTGAATCATGTTTATATATTTAATTTACAAAGGGTTTAAATAAAGAATCTACTCCTTGCTCCGTGTTTTCATAATCTGTTTCAGCTAGGGAGCATAAACAGAACTATTTCTACAGTAGTGTTATTGGTAAAAAATATACATGTATGAGGCATGCTCTGGCAAAAGAGGGTTTATGTATCTCTGTGATGCATTATACCAAGTGAGTCATCACATAATCATGGATCCATATAAAACATTTTGTTTAACAATCGACTGAAAAATGAGGTAGACTGTCCTTTGACATGTAGAAAATTTAACTATGGCAAACATAGCAAAAAGTTTCAACCAAAGTCAGCCTGACCTGGGTTGATACTTTTCTGAAGATGCATTAAACCTCCTTTTCACAGAGAATGGCTAATATGCATATCACTGGCTATGTGGTATAGAGAATTACCTTACATCTTTGGATCACTTTTAAAACATGGCCATTCTTCTCTCCCATGAACTTGTTTCATATGAATATACAAATATGGTCTTTTGAATCTTCTTCCACAAACTCTGCAAGGAAATCCTCCCATTCCTGCATTCATGCAATGTCTCTTCATATGGGTATCATATTTTATTTTTACTCCTTTGATACTAACATTCCTTAGATTCTCTCCTTTTGCTGGTGTAGCTGGTGTCTGAAAATCATCTTTTTCAATATTTCCACTGAAATCATTATGTACTTCTGCAATAACAGTAATTGTTGTTGTGTTCATATTCATGTCAGCATTGGTTAATCCATTCTCTGTCCTCATCATGCTCGTATCTTTCATAGCTGATATGCAATTCCTGTTTATCCTTTCAGCAGCTGGTTCACCATCTTGTATTCTGGTTTTTGTACAATCTTCCTCCAATGTTTCTCTCTCCATATCATCAATCCTAGCTGCCTGTTTATCATGCAAGTCCATTTTAGCTCTCTCTTCATTTATATTAATATCTACAAGAGCATACTGCCCTGAATTACTTCCCATCTCTGTTATTGTCATGTTCTGGTTGGTATCAGCTAACTCATACTTCTGCAACATATGACTTTTGAGCACTTCTTCTGGGTGTGTCACGTTGTCAGTATTCATTTCAGTATCAGCTGAAAAAGTTGTTTCAGTTGCAGTATTATTATTCAAGTCATTGGCTGTCTCTTTGGAAGTTCCCTGCACTTCTATGTAATTTTCCCTGGTGGCAGAATCAATGCTATCTATTTGGGTAATTTCTGACAAGACTTTAGGCACTTCTTTAAAACCTCTAACTACTTGATCCAATGGAACAGGAGCAACAATAGTTTTATCAACCATATTACAATAATTCTGGTCAGGGTTTTTCATTGTTTCAGTTTTCTTGTTATATCTTACAGACATATCCTGATTACCATCTCTCTTTCTACACTTAAACATCTTGTGATCAGACAACATTTGTTTGTTGCCAAATCTCTTACCACAGACACATCTGATCAATTCGTCCTGTTTATTGTCTTCAGATGCTGTGTTACACCTGAATTTTTTCAGATGAGTTGTGAGCATTTTGTTATCTACAAGCAGTGTTCCACAGACACACTTCACCATGTCTTTCTGATGAGCTCTAAGTTTGTGATTTCTAAGTGTCACTGGATTTGAAAACCTCTGAATTTTGGAATTCTCAAAATAACACAGAGTACACAAGTTAGTTAATCTATGAATCTTTGAAAGATGTTTCATGAGATCAGATTTTTGGCAGAAGCTGGCAGAACATACTAGACAAGAAAACATCCCCATATCTCTGCTGTCCATTTTGTCACCTTTTCTTCCATTGTTATTATTATCATCATCCTTGTCACGATCTTCACCAGCACTTTTACATCCACCTTTATCACTTTGGCCAATGTTTAAGTTATCAGATTGGTTTCTGTTCTGGTCATTTCCTTCAGCCTCACCACTGTGACCAGCAGATTTAGTACTGGCTTTCTTTTGATTACTTGTATCTGTACCATCATAACAATTACCTAACAAATTAAGATCGGCACTATCCATTCTTACACAAGTTAGTTTTGGCATACCTCTTCTCTTATAAGCAACATTTTGTCCCACAGGATTTACTAAATCTTCTGAGTTGAAGCAAGATTCTAACAGATCAGGTGGTTTCATTTCTTCTTCATCAGAATAATCTTCCTCTCTCTCAGTTTCCAAATTTTCTACAGTTAAAAGGGTATCTTCTTCTGGCAAGCTTTTAGTTATTGTAAACTCACCAGTTTGGTTTCTTTTGTACACAACTATTCTTTCTTCTGTCCCTTTAACAAATACTGTTGTACCAATATTGACTGGTATCTTATCTAACAACAGGACAGCATCAAGATTGGTTTTCTCATTCCATGTTCTTTTATTTTCATTCAGTGGTCTTTCATTTTTGTTGATAATCCTTTTATTTGAAAAAAAGATTTTGGATAAAAGGTTTTGGTCTTTCAATTTGTCACTTTTGTTGAATCTTTGTGCATCCACAGTGTTTCTATGTTTACCATTTTTGAAGCTAATATTTTCAACTTGAGTCTGGGTTTTCAAGTCTTTTATGTCCTTCTTAAAGCTACAAACTTCAGTATCACCTCCAACAAATGACCTTTCAGGACGATCTGCTGTTCTGATTATTTCAACTGAGCTGTCAGTATCTTCTGATTGCATTTGTGTTCCTATAGGGGCTCCATTTGAATGCTGAACTTTTTGCCTACTGTGCCATTGTTTCATTGACATACTAGATTTGAACGATATCTGGCAAATTTTACACTGAACAGTTTTTGCCATGAGATGCACATCCTCATGTCGTTTTAGACAGAAAGGATTGTGAGTCATATAATTACATGACTGACATTTCAACATCTTTGAATGTGGTTGCGTTTTAACAATGCATTGTTTATTGATCTGTGTTTCACATAAAATCTTTTTTCTTGTTCTGTCAATTGCCTTTGCATCCCGAATAAAGTCTTTCCTAGCTACCAACTGCTCAGACCTTGTTTGAATATCTTCCTGTTCTGGCTTTTGTTTCTCTGTCCCAACTGAAAAGTGGAGGTCACGCTTAACCCTTTACCAAACAATCCAGGGTTTCAACGACCCTAAAGGTAGAAGTATTTTGAAAACATGGTGGCCAAAGGAGAAAATGCTGGTATGCAGCATTTTCTTCTTTTCCACTATGTTTGCCAACCTATCAGAGGCATTGCCCGTTACTAGAGACACAATTTATTTGTTGTCTGCAAATGCTTTCAATTTCGAAAATTGGAAAATTTGTCATTTGATAAAGTTAAACTTTCAAAACTTTCATGTTTTAAAAGTGAACATTTTCTGTAAAGCTTTTACTAAACAACAGTGTTTCAGAAAGTCCGCGTTTCTGCATTTTTGACGTGCAAAATAAAAGCCTGACGCAACAAAATCAATACATCCTGTCTTCCTTGACGCATCATAAATCAGAATAAACTAGAACTTGTCACAGGATGTGACTTAATACCCCCGCAAGAGCTGTAATTGACCAATGGTTTTTTTTCAGGAATGTACTCATTTAATTAAAAATGTTGGTATGTGCAAAGTTTTAAAACAATTGCAGAAAAACTTTTGTGGGAGTTTGTGACACAAAATTACTAGTATTTCATACAGAGATGGATGTTAAGAGGAAAAAAAGTGTCAAGTTCAAGGGGAGATAATTCATGAAGCAGGAGGAGTTGACACTTGAAAATTGCGTCTTGCAAACCTTCAATATATGATGAATGTATGTTCAAAGTTTCAGTACAATTGAAGGAAAACTGGAGGAGGAGTTTGCAACACAGAAGTAGTAGTATTTTGTACACAGATGGTTACATGGACACAGGGACGGACGGACAGACAGGCTGATTCCAGTATACCCCCAAAAACATTCGTTTTGCGGAGGTATAAAAAATATTCGTTTTGCAGGGGTATAACAAGCATTCTGACAGTATTGCATAGCAACAACCAGTCCCCTACCGGCCGTATGTATCGCTGGCATGTCAGTGAAATTTTTTAAGTCCAAGGCCCGTAGATGCGTCAAAAAGCAGTGGAGCGGGACGAAACTCAAACTTGATGTCTAAGTCATGGTGCTTGATGTACACACCAAAAATCAGCTCTATATGTAGCAGCGTTTAGAAAAAAAGTGCGGAAAAATGTTTTATCAGTGAAATTTTGTAAGTCCAAGGCCCGTAAATGCATGAAAAAGCAGTGGAGCGGGACGAAACTCGAACTTGATCTGTAAGTCATGGTGGTTGACTTACACAGCAAAAGTCAGGTGAATATCTACCAGCATTTAGAAAAACAAGAGGGCCATGATGGCCCTGGGTCGCTTTCCTGAGTCAATAGGCGAAATTCAGTCAACATGCATAATTCAATTTCTGACCAATTGTCAGGTCAATTGAGCTTAAAATGTGGCCTCTAGAGCATCCACAAGGAATTTCCATAAGTTGACATAGTGACCTAACTTATCACCCCACATGACCCAATTTAGAACTCATCAAAAAATTTATCAAGACAAATATTCTGAACAGTTAATTGAGCAATAAAGGTGGCCTCTAGCGTGCCCACGAAGTGTTTCTTAAATTTGACCCAGTAACCTAGTTTATGACCCCAGCTGACCCAATTTCAAACTCACCCAATATTTCATCAAGACAAACATTCTGACCAACTTTCAAGTCAATCGAGCAAGAAATGTGACCTCTAGAGTGCCCTAAAGGTATTTCTTTAATTAGACCTAGTGACCTAGATTATGAGCCCAGGTGACCCAATTTTCAAGTCTTTCTAGATTTCATCAAGACAAACATTTTGACCAATTTTCAGATCAATTGAACAATAAATGTGGCCTCTAGAGTGCACACAAGGTATTTCTTTAATTTGACCTAGTGACCTAATTTAGGACCCCACATGACCCAAATTCGGACTCATGTGAGATTTTATCAAGACAAACATTCTGACCAATTTTCAAGTCAAATGAGCCAAAAATGTGGCCTCTAGAGTGCCCACAAGGTATTACTTTAATTTGAACTAGTGACCTAGTTTATGATCCCAGGTAACCCAAATCCATACTCATCTGAGATTTTATCAAGACAAACATTCTGACCAGATTTCAGGTCATTTGAGAAATAAATGTGGCCTGTAGAGTGCCCACAAGGTATTTCTTTAATTTGACCTAGTGACCTAGTTTATGACTCCAGATGACCCAATTTCGAACTGACTGAACATGTTGTGCTCAGGTGGGCTAACAAACTTAGAACAGGTTCACTACATACCAAATAACAAAGTTCTATGCCTTCAAGGTTTAGAAACGAAGAATTTCAAAGTTTTCCTTCTTTGTTCCTATGTTAGAACTTGTGACCCCCGGGGCATCATATGAACAAACTTGGTACAGGTCCATTAGGAGATGCTACATACCAAGTATCAAAGCTCTATGCCTTCTAGAATCAGAGAAGAAGATTTTTAAAGTTTTCCTTCTTTGTTCCTATGTTCGAAACCTGTGACCCCCAGGGCGGGGCCAGTTTTGACCCCAGGGGCATCATATGAACAAACTTAGTAGAGGTCCACTAGGAGATGCTAGATGCCAAATGTCAAAGCTCTACGCCTTCCAGTTTCAGAGAAGAAGAATTTTAAAGTTTTCCTTCTTTGTTTCTATGTTCAAATCTTGTGAGGCCCCAGGGGGGGGCCAGTTTTGACCCCAGGGGCATCATATAATCAAACTTGGTTGAGGTCCACTAGGAGATGCTACATACCAAATATCAAAGCTCTACGCCTTCTAGAATCAGAGAAGAAGATTTTTAAAATTTTCCTTTTTTGTTCCTATGTTCGAAACCTGTGACCCCCAGGGCGGGGCCAGTTTTGACCCCAGGGGCATCATATGAACAAACTTGGTAGAGATCCACTAGGAGATGCTAGATACCAAATATCAAAGCTCCACGCCTTCCAGTTTCAGAGAAGAAGAATTTTAAAGTTTTCCTTCTTTGTTCCTATGTTTGAATTTGTGACCCCGGGGGCGGGGCCAGTTTTGACCCCAGGGGCATCATATGAACAAACTTGGTAGTGGTCCACTAGGAGATGCTACATACCAAATATCAAAGCTCTACGCGTTCCAGTTTCAGAGAAGAAGAATTTTAAAGTTTTCCTTCTTTGTTCCTATGTTTGAAACCTGTGACTCCCAAGGCGGGGCATGAACAAACTTGGTAGAGGTCCACTAGGAGATGCTTGATGCCAAATATCAAAGCTCCACGCCTTCCAGTTTCAGAGAAGAAGAATTTTAAAGTTTTCCTTCTTTGTTCCTATGGTCAAACTTGTGACCCCCGGGACGGGGCCAGTTTTGACCCCAGGGGCATCATATGAACAAACTTGGAAGAGGTCCACTAGGAGATGCTACACACCAAATATCAAAGCTCTACGCCTTTAAGAATCAGAGAAGATTTTCAAAGATTTTCCTATTTTTTTTCCTTTCTGTTGCCATGGCAACCAGAGTTTTGGGTGGAATTCAATCTCTTGAACAAGTTTTGTAGAGCTTCACCTAAGGAACATCCCTGCCAAGTTTCATCAAGATTGGCCCTGCGGTTTAGGAGGAGAAGATGTTTAAAGGAATTGTGGACAGACGGACGCCGGACAATGACCGATCACAATACCTCACCTTAGCACTTTGTGCTCAGGTGAGCTAAAAAGTCCAGAAAACTGATTTATCAGTGAAATTTTGTAAGTCCAAGGCCTGTAAATCCGTGAAAAACCAGTGGACCGGAACGAAAGTCGATCTTGATCTGTAAGTCATGGTGTTTGAGTTACACAGCAAATCTAAGATCAATACCTACCAGCGTTTAGGAAAAAAGTCCGGAAAACTGATTTATCTGTGAAATTTTGTAACTCCAAGGCCAGTAAATCCGTGAAAAACAAGTGGACCGGAATGAAACTCGAACATGATCTGTAAGCGATGGTGGGTGACTTAGACACCAAAATTCAGCTCAATATGTACATGCGTTTAGAAAAAAGTCCAGAAAACTGAATTGCCGAACTGACAGACAGACGGACGGACGGAGTGCAAACCTAAAGTCCCCTTCGGCTTCGCCGGTAGGGGACTAAAAAGGAACATAAAGGATTAATTCAATGAATATATTGTACAAAATCGTCAAGTTTGTAACTGCAAAATCATATCGAACCCGCTTTCTATTACTGAATTATTTGTTTCCCGTTTACACTGAATCGGTCTAACACACGACATTATTCCGTGTGACATCGCTGTCGTCTCGTCTATATTACTGTATCGAATCCCTACTTTAACTTTTTGTCCGCGTTTTAGACCCTGCCAGGTATTGGTCACCGACTTGCTGGAGTTTAAATCGTGATGACAGACGACAGTTTCTACGAGGTCACTGTTTTCTAATTTTACCTGTAATACCACACTATCATTTAAAACTTGTAGCATTATGCAACATCTACAAACTGTCAAAGGCAAACAACACATGAACAAAAAAAAAAAAAAAAAAAGGTTATAGATCATGACGTGTGAAATTTCTGAATGACCCCCGAAATTCCAAATAGCCAGTCACAGATGACCCCCAAAATTTATGAGCTAGAAGAAACACTGAAACAATCCCATGTGAAACAGGCCTGAGAAATAAAAGTTTGAAAAGCAAAGTGGAAAATGGAGAAAATGCTAGTAACCAGCATTTTCTCCTTCTTTAAGAATGCTGTCACAGTCCTCTCACTATGCGCCGATTTCAGGAATTTTATAATTCCAGGTCAGAATTTCGGGAATTTTTGGTGAAAATTCGGGAAGTTTTGTTGTCGCGGTAACGCAACAAAATCAACATCAGTATTACATGTGCGATTGCATACTACATATATCAAAGGTCAACTCATTACCTGACAACAAATATTTGGACTCGTCCCAATGGAAAGTTCATAAAGACAACAAAATATATATATTATCATGTATGACTCAAAGGATGTAATTTTTATTTCAAAGTGTTGTAAACATTCTAAGTAAAAAGGAAAATAATCGCCATGAGCATTTTCTCTTTTTCCCTCACTGTTTCCAATGGCCTTTTTCTTCCGGTCATAAAGCAAGGGCTTGTCTGGGAAAGGGTTAATACCTGTCATCAATACTTTGGTATTACTCAATCTTACATAGAAGGGAAAAACTGGTTCTAATTTTAATGTTCTAGGTCCCAGTTTGTACGATTCCATATTAAAATCTAGCTGAATTGATTATTTTAAGGCTTTCTTAATATTTTTTTAAAAATCCTGCTAATGACAACTTGAGTTCACGGTTCACATGACGACCTAAGGAGCAACTATATGCCAACTTTAAGAGTCATTCAACCTAATGTCGTCAGGCCTCACCTCCCTCTGTTTTTATGCTGTAATTTATAATTTAATGCGATTTCTGCTTGTAGGGAAAGGGTAGCTTTAAATACTTAACGCATGCCGGGAACCCACAAGCGCAACCTTAGCTCCACATTATTAACCAACGTGTGAATAAATGACGACTTTAAGTTATCGTACATTATTACTCATCAAAATATTTTCCCTTATCATGAAGAAAATCGTTAATCTTAATTTTTCTAATTTGTAAAAATTAGTTAGGAAAGCTTTAATTAGATAAATCACCGACCTTTTCGGCATTCAAATTTAGGATAATTAATTTACTGACTGTTGCCTTTGTAGGACAAACTTCGAAACAATTAGCGTAATCCGTTTATATCGCCGTCCTTAATTAACAATAGCTGGAGTCGGTTGTCAAGGTAACACCCGGTTTTAAATCAATTCAGAACACATGTATACAATGATGAAATTACCTACGCGAGTAAAGTTTTTGGTGTGTACGTAACGGGTGCTCGATTAGATTTATATTTCCACACGTCCTGCCAGATGTTTGTTTTAACCCTTAGTTTTATTTATACAGGTAAACGCCGAAGTCTAAATTTGCGGACGTTTTTAGAAATTTCTTGACGTACGAAAAACGTTCTGTTCCATTTTTTCGGACGTTTTGGGGAATTTACAGGACCTATATTACGTCTACGTCCACTTAATGAAAGCACTGCTGTCTACCTTATCAAAGACAACTTCCATCATTTAAGCAAGATTTGATTTGTTATCGGCAAATGCTTTCATCACTGACAATCTAAAATTTTGTTGTCTGGAAAATTCATGAAGAAAAGCCAAAATTCTGTCCATTCAAGACTGTTTACACACAATATCTGGTAAAAAAGTACATGTCTAGTATTGCTTTAGCACTTTACCAAACAATCTTGAGTTTTAATGACTTGAATTCTGGCAACCCTGTGAAAGGCTTTTGAAACCATTGAAGGAATAGAAGAAAAATGCTGGTAACCAGCTTTTTCTCCTGTTCCCACAAAATTTTCTACATGACCAAAGACAAAACCATCCTTTCACCCTTTAACACACAATCATGAATTTAAATGACCCTGAAGAAGAAGGCTTTTGAAAGTATTATGAGAAAAGGAGAAAATGCAGCTAACCAGCATTTTCTACTTTTCCCATGATCTTTTCTACCCTATCAAAGATAGAAATCATTTAAGTTGTTGTCTGCAAATGCTTTCAATTTCACCTTGTCCAAAATCTTGTCATTTGGTCAAGAATTGAGCTATATCTGATTTGTTGTCTGCAAATGCGTTCAATTTGGACCAGTCTACAATTTTGTTGTTTGGTAAAAGATTTACTGTAACTATTTACCACATGACAAAATTTAAGACTTTCCACTCTTTGCCACATTAGAAAAAAGCATCAGCAAAAACCAAATAATTGTGTTAAAAAAATGAAATTTAGTCTTTTGAAGATAGAAAACTTTGTGGGAACAGGAGAAAATGTTGGTTACCTCTAGTTTGCTTGATGGACTGAACGGTGTTTTACATCGCTTTCAACATTATTATAGTCATATCACAGCCACACCTCATATATTCACGTAATATGTCCTGGGTTTCACCAGCACTAGGCTAAGGCTCTGAAGTGTGTTGCCCAAGGTCACTTCCACTACAGACCCAGTTTTTCTGATGAGGCTCAAGCCGGAGGCCTCTAGATTACAAGTCCTACACTTTACCAATGAGCCACGTATTGTTTTGATGGAAAATATTTTATTTGATTTGATGCACTAAAATTATGTACAGAAATAGAGCAATAAGATTTGTGCTTATTTTCAAGCAAAGACTATCCGTGTATTTTAATCTTTCTGCATTATTCTGTGTTCTTGTAACATTAGGTAAGTGCTATATTTGTAATGAAAAATACAGTACTGAAAGCATTCAAAATCCACAAATTAAATGCATCTTAGAAGGGAAGAAAACATATAGGAAAAAGGGAAAATAATTATCAACATTAATTTTGTTCCTTTTTCTGCAATGATTTCAACAGCCTTTTTCCTCAGTGTCAAAGAAACATGGCTTAGTCTTTTAAAAAGTTAGGCACCCATAACACTTGGGCTTTTGAGCACAATGGTGTGGGCTTTTGCGGACAGTGCAGATCAAGATCGGCCAGCAGTTTGATCTTGGATCTACACCTCTCGATAAGGCGAGATCTCTCAGAAGGGCAAAATTTTAAACTGTAAACCATGTTTTTTCACTATTGGCTGGAAATCTTTAATAAATTAAGCATCTTAAGGTTTAACCCTTTACCACATAATCCCATATTTTAATGACCCTGGGTAATTGCACATTTGAAAAAATTGTGAGAAATGTGTAAAATGCTGGTAACAGCATTTTCTCCTTTCCCCACAATGTTGTCTGACCTTTCAAAAACAAATCCAATCATCTGAGTCACATTCAATTTGTCGTCTTCAAATACTTTCAATTTGGCCCTGTCTAAAATATTGTCATGTGGTAAAGATTGAAGTCAAAATACCAGAAGAGGGTAAAACACTACACGGGGGGTGGGGCGGGGCTACAATTTGATGAATTGTAGAAGAGATTCATTTAGCTACACTTCCCATACGCACATATATAGCTATAGGCTTATTTTGGGCACAGGTTATTTCTAATTATTCCATCTACTCTCCCAGGGCAAGCCAAAATGTGAACCACAAGGGTGTAAATGAACAAGCTTGCAGAGGTCTTAAATGACACTTTGTCTAAAATATAAAAGCTTAAATCTTTGTGATTTTAGATAAGATCTTTCATTCTATTTTCAACAAAATCCCATGTTAAGTGTGAACCCTACAACCCTTGGAAAGGGCCATCATTGACCTCAGAGGCATAATATGGACAAGTTCAAAGAAAAGACACCAGTTTTTTATTTTTTCTTGAAATTCCTGCTACAAGTGAGAACAATTAACACGAGAAGAGTAATGTTGTTTTGGTCACAGGCCAAGTTTTAGAAAAGCTAGTAACTCCTACAGATCCAAACCTTATCTTGTGCACTTTGGGGAATATCTGGTTATTTTCTGTACCAGGACAAAAGCGAAGCTGAGAAAAATGTGTGCATACTAATAACTGTTGTTTGACAATACACATGCAATTATTTTTAAACTGAAATGAGGATTACTTTTCAGAAAGTCTATTGGGCTATGAGGTTCACAATTTTCTTGTTAAAGCATTAAGTCTGTCGTAAAACCTGAATGAATATTCTGAGAGTATGATATGACTGACTTTTGGACAGGAGGAATTTACACAGAATATATATACATGCAATTGCTTAAAGTTTCAGTGTAATTGTACACAATTATTATTATAAAAATACTTTAAAATTGTGTACAGAAGTATAGACCATTAAAGATCCCTTTTCCGAATCAATAACAATAATCTGAAAAAAATTTCATAAATACACATGATTTGGGAAGAAAGAGAGCCAAAAAGATTACTTTACCTGAAAAATGGGTCAGCTGCCTCACTTTGCTACAACACTTGATGGATTTACTGGTAGTTTTTTTTAAATAGGTGTAGGGACTGTGGTTATTTTTTTCACAGAGTGGGCCCCTCATACTTTTCTGTTTTCTACACTTCATGTTGTTTCTGATGCTTTTATTTCTTGCTGATCTCCTCAATTTTTGACAACTAGCACCATTCTGAACCGTATCTTCAAAACCATGGACACTTGTTTTTTGCATAACCTTTCCACCACTTCTTTCTATGCATTCTTTAGAGATGTTCTTAAAAGAGGATTGCTCCACTAGCCCATTATTTTTATGATTCTGTAAAACAGAAATGTTTTTTGGAGTAGAAGGCTTTCTTACTTCTATACCAACAATGAGGTCAGCAGATGCTTCACACTGTTGTAGTTTTTCTTTAGCTCTTTGATTGGCATGGTTTTCAGGGTTAAACTTTAAATTCTTCTCTCCATATCTATGAAGAATCATTTTGCTCCTAAATTTTCTTAAATCTTTCTTAAACAATTTTCCATCCTTTTTTCTTTTCAGTGCAACATGATATGTTTCAACATTTCCATTGACTGTCTCTTTGATATCTTCATTACATTCAGGAATAGAATTTCGGAAATGATATGACTTACATCCAACTGACTTCAAAGATGAATTCACATTGTTGTATCTAACTTTAGGTAAGTTTTTGACACTCCTAGATAATTTTACTCCTCGTTTCTTAACTTTGTTTCTCCCTTGATGACTTGCTGACCAGCCTTTACCCACAGTGTCTTCCAAATATTTAATTCTCTGACTTTTCCTTAAAGGCTCTTTGTATCTAAATGGAAATTCAGTAAAATATCCTTTACAGCAAAATTGATATTTTGAAACTTTTTCAATCCTTCTCCTACTTCTCCTAGAGCACTGCCTCAGTTCTGACATGTTTTTCCTACTTTTTTGATTATGACTAGTCTGCCTGTGCTTCTTGCAAGTGGTGTCTTCCCTTCCATGTTTACCATGGATACTGTCAGCATTAATGTTGCGATTTCCTGTACTGAAATGGCCAACAATTCTGTCGCTCCTTTGTTTTACATTCACTGATTTTCTTTCAATACACTGTCTCTTTCTTTTGATGGAAGTGAATTTCTTCTTTCTCTTCCTTTTTCTTTTGACACCAAGAATTTCTGTTGTGGTATTTTTTCCAATAAAGGAACCATTGCTGTCCATATCAACAATATTACTATCATTTTCTCTCATGTCACTGGAACTGGGTTCATCAGCTGATTCTGTTTCAGCCGTTTCTGTTGACCAGTCAAACAGATCTTGTTCAGAATTGATTAGTGCTGCAGTTCCCATATCATGGCCTTCCCATGTTACATCTGTCATCTCCAGCACTTTAAGACTGTTTCTAATCCTGTCTTCAAACTGGTCAATTTTTTGGGGTAAAATATCTTTGTTTACCACAGAAGAATTTACAATAGATACAGCTTTGTTTTCAGGTGTTATCTCAATACTTGAAGCTAAGTCTTCCATGTCAGGAAGAATTACATATGTGTAGTCATCTGCTTGGTTGTTTGTGTCATCAGTATCTCCATCACTGAAAGAATTATGAATGTTTATACTTTCCCTCAGGCTTTCACACTGAGCTTTTGAGTGATTCCATTTCTCAAAACTTTCAGCTGTACTAGCAATGTGATCGATTTCAGAAGACAGCTCTGTTTCCCTTTTTCTGTTTTTTGTTCCATTATTTACGGTAATGTTTCCTGCTCTGTGACTTGTTCTACCTAGCAGATTATAGATGCCTTTATTTCGAACTTTAAAAAATCTGCTACTGCCGTCTTCTGTCTGACTTGCACGATCAACCTTGAGTGTTGGTATTTTTTCAACCACTTTAAGTGTATTTTGAAAGTTTATAGGAGCATTTTTAAAGATATCTCGAGCTATGTAATTACTATTCCTTTCATTTACCTCCTCACCACTACTTTCACCTTGAATCCTTGAAACCAAAAATTTAAAGAGATCAAAGTTTTCAATCAATCTGTCTGTTGGAACATTCAGCACAATTTTAGAAAGTGAATCAGTATATTTGCATGTTGAATTGGATGCTGGAGATTCCACAAGTGTACATGATGACCTCATTAAATTGTCAACAGGTCCAGCATACTTGATTTCAGCATCTGAATCATTTAAGAAAACTTGAAATCCTTGACTATGAGATACAGGTAATTTTTCTTGGCTTTCATCAGAAACAGACTTAAGGCTACATGGCTTACTTTTTGCATTTCTTGTAATTTCACAATGTCTCCGATTTGTATTTCTTGCATAGTCAGAAAATTGGTAAGTTCTCTTTTGGCTTTTCCTACAGAATGAATTGTCAAATAATGGGACAGGAACTGATACAGGTTCAGAGACATGGGTAATGGGCATCTGGTCCAGATGCAGAAAGGTAGTACTTTTCATATCTGCAATGTGTTTTTATTGGTTCCCTATGGATCAAGTTTCAGTCTTTTACTCTTTATCCACAATTTGTTGACTGTCTCACAGAATAATTCTTACAGCTAATTGTCTGTTATCTGGAATGACAGATTTTACACAAGTGCATTTTTGTATGGCATCTTAAAGAGATCTTGACACCAGTTTGGTATTCATTCCTCCTGCAATGTGAATATAATAGAGAACTCTTACAGCATAATTTTACACATTGATATATTTATCTACCATATCTATCCCTCATCAACACAGTACATCTGTAACAAGACTTGCTCTTAAATAAACAGTAGTGTTTCTCCTTGATTAAACCGCCTTCTTCTATATTATTTTGCTATCAGGTCTTCCATAATGGGGGAACAACAAAGCTATTAGCAATTCCTTCATGTCAGTTACTTAATCAATAGAGAAAAAAAATCACAAGGTATCACAAAAAGGTTTGTATCAACCGTACAAGATATAACAACCATCACTAGTTCATCTGTTGTTCCTCTTAATTGGAAAAAGGTCAGTTAGTGTATAAAAACCAGCGGGCCATTGGCCCTAATGCGCTCACCCAAGTAAAGTTATCTACAGTTGATAAAGCTGGAGAGATCCTGGTTTTAATGATGTAAAACACATGAGAGTAAGTTACCTACTTTTTGAACCATTGTGACTAAATTCCAAACTTGTCCAAGATATCATTAAAACAAACATTCTGACCAAGTTTCATGAGTATCAGACTGAAAACGCGGCCTCTAAGGTGCACACAAGGTTTTTCTAAAATTAGGTACAGTGACCTGCTTTTTGACCAGATGTGACCCACTTTGAAAATTGTCCAAGATATCATCAAGGCAAACTTTCTGACCAAGTTTTATGAGAATCAGGCTGAAAATGTGAACTATACAGTGCACACAAGGTTTACCTAAGGTTACACCATGTGACCTACTTTTTGCCCCCACATGACCCACTTTCTAACTTGTCTGAGATATCAATATGATAAACATTCTGACCAATCTTTATCAGTATAAGGCTGAAAATGTGGCCTCTATGGAGCACCCAAAGTTTTGCTAAGATTTGGCCCAGTGACCTACTTTTTCAGACAACATGACCCAATTTCAAACTTGTCTGAGATATCATCAAGACAGACAATCTAACGTAGTTTCATGAGTATCTGACCACAAATGTGGCCTCTAGAGTGCACACAAGGTTTTTCTAAGATTTTGCCCAGTGACCTACTTTTTGACCCAACATGACCCAATTTCAAACTTGTCCAAGATATCATCAAGACAAACATTCTGACCAAGTTTCATGTGTTTAAGGCTGAAAATGTGGCCCTTAGAGAGCACACAAATTTTTTCTAAGATATTGTCCAGTGACCTACTTTCTGACCCCACATGACCCAATTTGGAACTTGTCCAAGATATTATCAAGACAAACATTCGGACCAAGTTTATAGAGTATCAAGCTGAAAATATGGCCGCTAGAGTGCACACAAGCTTTTTCTTAGATTTAGCCCAGTGACCTACTTTTTGACCCGACATGACCCAATTTCAATCTTGTACGATATATTATCAAGACAAACATTCTGACCAAGGTTCACGAGTATATGATTGAAAATGTAGCCTCTAGGGTGCACACACGGTAATTGTTGACGCCTGGCCGATGCATGACGGACACATTATGATCACAAAAGCTCACCTTGCGCATTTCTTGCTCAGGTGAGCTAACAAGGGGGCCATGAGTCCTAAAGCGCTCACTTGAGTAAAGTCATTGAGGACTGATAAAGTTGTAGACATCCTTGTTGTGATGGTGTAAAACACACAAGTGTTAGTGACCCACTTTTTGATTCAGAGAGACCCAGTTCAAACATGCTCAAGATATCAGGACAAACATTCTGATGAAATTTCATTAGTCCCAGATTAAGAATGTGGCCACTGGAGTGCACACAAGGTTTTTCTAAGATTTGTCTCAGTAACCTATGTTTTGACCTGACATGACTCAATTTTGAATTAGTACTAGGTATCATTAAGACAAACATTTCGATTAAGTTTAGAGAGCATCAGACTGAAAATGTGGTCTATAGAATGTTTTTCTAAGATTTGTCCCAGTGTCATCTTTTTTTAAACTGGCATAACCCAATTTTGAATTTGTCCAAGACATCATCAAGACAAACATTCTGACAAAGTTTCATGAATATCAGACTAATCAGCAGGCCTCCGCCAATTGGGCGACTTGAGCGAAACATTCATCTTATTTAAAAAAAACTTCGCCCATTTCGCCAGGCAAAGCGAAATCAAAGTCGTCTGAAAAAATCGGGAAGTCGCCTCGCGTATATTGACCACGCGTCGGGTACTCGATATACAATCAGTGTGTGTAGATCTATTACCTAACAATGCGTTATAACCCGATTCACAGCTGATGTCCAATCAGCGAAATAGATTGTTTTCAATTGTCAGAATTGACAAGCAACTGTTAATTAGTTTCTCGGGTACCAAACCCCCCTTCTTAATTGGTAGGTAACATCTTAAGCGACAATATTCACCCCCTTGCCCTGTCAGGTTGCTGAAATTTTTGCAAAGTTAACTAATACTTTTCGCCAACATCGGCGCTGTCTCGCGGCTTGTCTGGCCTGTTTTTTCTTTTTTTCAGTGTAAAACCCCGACTCAGATATCAACTTTTATTTAATGACCCGGAATTTAATTGAAATCGGCACCTTGCTTTTAAAACACCATTTACCCAATCCTTTATTACTCGCACTTTTACTAACGAACCAATTGATTGATTGATTGTATGGTGTTTAACGCCGTTTTCAACCTTATTACTAACGAACAGACATGATGACGTATTTCGATGATCTACTAAAATCACGTGGCAATATTTTTAAATCATGTGACTACAAATTGGCGCCAAGTATGTCACTTTACAACTGATTTTTGGACAAATTCCAGAAAGTCACATGATTCAGTTTCAAAATGGCTGCTGGGTATTGTGACGTTCACACAGCTCAAGGGCGGTTTTCTTTCAAAAGTTTGGATGAAATTGTATATTTTTCTTTGACGCGAACAAAAAGATGAAATTAAAAAAATATACATGTACATAGATCTACATGTACATTGTTATTAAGCAGATAGTCTTGTCAAAATTTTGACATTTTTTGTGATCGGACCCTATCTAACGCAAACAAATGATCGACGAGGTTAAAACAGGTATTTAAGTTGGAAATGTATTAATGTCCTTAGCGATGTTTTCATTAACAATTTATATGTCATCAGCAAAAGACAAACAGTATTCAGACAAACTTATCTTCGATTTCTCTTGCTATCTGAAACAGGGCTTTAATTACCATGAGGAAGTTGAAAACATTGTACCAACAGGAGAAATTGCTGGTAGCAAGCTTTCCTTCCTGACACAATATTCACCTTACTTTTTAACATTACTTAACATCTCTTGAGTAATTATCTATTTGCCTGCTGTAAATGCTTTTGATTTGAGATTTAGAATTTTTTCTTACCTGGTCAGGGACAGGGATTGTAATATACATGATCCCTGGTAAAGATAATGATTTTCAGCATAATTTTTTGCCCAGGATTTTGGGGAAAAAAATAGTGCTTCAAAGATTTTGGGAAACAAAATGTGCTGGGAGAAACCATTGCTCACAGCAAGTATTTGTTTTCTCTTTCCATAATGTTTTTATCCAAAAAGTGTATGAATTAAGCATGGTAAACAATGAATAAATATGTTTTATGTAGTTTCTAATAGGAATAAGCATATTAATCATAAAAAAGATATGTAGTATAAAATATTTTCATTTAATTTACATGGTTTTCTCTCCAATCAAACTGTTAAATTGTTAAAATATTGTTATTTCTTTCTAAAAGTCTGACCACGTCCACATTTTAATGTCCATCTAAACTTCTCCCCAAAGTCTGACCACTTCTCCCCATTTTGAAAAACTTCTCCCAATTCTCAGACTAGGGAAAAGTCACTTCTCCCAAAAGTCTGAGAGTTGGCAGAGGCCTGTAATCAGGCCTCTAGAGTGCAAACAAGAGTTTTTTTTGGGTAAGATTTGTCCCAATGACCTATTTTTTAACCTGATGTGACCTAATTTCAAACTTGTCCAAAATATTATCTAGAAAAATATTCTTACCAAGTTTCAAGAGTATATATAATCAGACTGAAAATACAGCCTCTCGAGTACACAGAAAGTTTTTAAGTTTTGTCCCTGTGACCTTTTTGGACCAATGTAATCCACTTTTGAATTTTTACTGTATAATCATCACAGCAAACATTATAATCAGTTTTTATGTGTGCTGGATGGAAAATTTGGCCTCTAGTTCTGTATGTATACAAAGTTTTTCTAAGATATGTGCCAGTGACTACTCTTTTGACCCGATGAAACCAAGTTTCAAATTTGTCAAAGATATTTTCAATACAAACCTTCTGACCTAGTTTCATCAGTACTAGACAGAAAATATTGCATTTAGAGTGTCCACAGTGTTAAGTTTTCTGAAAACTTGTCCCAGTGACCTATTTTTTGACCTTACGAGACTCAATTTTGAACTTGTCAAAAATATCCTCACGGCAAATATTCTGCCCTAGTTTCATGAGTATTGAACTGAAAATGTAGCCTGTTGGGCGCACACAAGATTTTTCTCAGATGTGTCAATGCAACCTACTTTTTGACCTGATGTTGTCAAGAAAATCATTCTCAGTTTCTGTATGTATTAATGTCATGTTAACAGCTATGGTTCTCCAAGTTTCACGGGCAATGGACAGATAATGTGACCTTGAGTGTATACAAAGTTTTATTAGGATTTGAGCAGATGTGACCCAATTCCAAACCTGTCTGAGATATTATGAAAACAAACATTCTGACCTAGTTTCATGAGTGCTGGACTTAAAATGTGGCATGTAGAGTACATGCAAGGCTTTTGTAAGATTTGTCCCAGTACCTACTTTTTGACCCAATGTTACTGAATTTCAAACTTGTCAGATATTATCAAGGGAAATACTCTGACCAAGTTTCATGAATATTGAACTGAAAATGTGGCCTCTAAACTACATCTAAGGTAATTGTTAAAGCCTGGACAAAGCACGATGCACAAATGAATGGTGTTTTATGCCACTTTCAACATTACTTCAGTCATTATCACAGCGACAGCTCACATATTCATGTATGTCCTGGGTTTCACCACACTACACTAGGGATCTGAAGTGTCTTACCTAAGGACACTCCTAAGAAAACCCAAGTGGATCAGGTGAGGCTTGAGCTTGGGGCCTCCAGTTTACAAGTCCTACACTTTACCACTGAGCCACCCAGGACCTCTTACATGATGCATGATTGACACAGCATGATCACAAATGCTCACCTTGAGCACTCTGTGCTCAGGTGAGCTAATTAGAGAACCATACTTGTCCTGCATCACTACATAGCAAAAGGAAAACAAACATTACACCATTATTTGTACGTATTATATGTAGACAGTGATCATGGTACAATTTTTCCTTCCCCTCTTTCACCTCCTTGAAAAAAACCTATGGCTTAAAAAAAAAAAAAATTGAAAATATTGCCACTTTTTATAATCATGGGTAGAAAATAAAACAACTTCAGTCTGCAGCTGACGTAACATACACAAGTTCTAGCTAATCAGTCACTCAACTAGGATTCAACATTAGTGTAAGACAAGATTTTTTTTTTTTTTCAGTTTTCCAAAAAAACTCCATAAAACTGAATTTACTCGAGGATAGTGATAGTAATGTATAACTTACTTTGAGTAAAAACAAAAACAACAACAAGAGGGCCATGATGGCCCTGGGTCGCTCACCTTAGTAGAGTGCCTTTAAGGTTTTTCTTTAATTTGACCATGTGACCTAGTTTTTGACCGCAGGTGACCCAATTTCAAACTCATATTTCATGAAGACAAACATTCTGACCAATTTTCAAGTCAATTGAGCAAAAAATGTGGCCTCGAGTGCCCTAAAGATATTTCTTTAATTTGACCTAGTGACCTAGATTATGACCCCAGGTGACCCAAATTTGAACTGGTCTTTGACTATATCAAAAAAAACATTTTAACCAATTTTCAAATCATATGAATAATAAATGTGGCCTCTTAGAGTGCCCACTAGCTATTTCTTTAATTTGACCAAGTGACCTAGTTTATGACCCCAGTTGACCCAAATTCAGACTCATGTGAGATTTTACAAAGACAATGAATGAATGAATGAATGAATGTTGTTTTATGGCGCATCGACAGCTTTGGTCATTTAGCGCGCATACCTGTGTTAAAAGATAATAAAAGTGAAATTGTTTAAACTGAAAAAAGTTTGAATACATTAATAATGATAAAAAAGTTGGGTTAAGAAGTGTTATGTGTGACGTTCATATGTATAATGGAAATAATTGAGTGACAGGGCAATCCCTATCTACTCAAAAAGTTTTAAATCACAGTTAGGAATAAGAATGTGAATAGTAGCTTAAAGGTAATGAGAACTTAACATTGAGAAAAGTGTGTAAAGAATGTAAAAACATGGGTAAGAAACTCAAAAAACAAATATCACAGTTTATTGTAAATACCAATCTCCTTTATGAAAGCGATAATAGATTCAACGCTGACAGAATCAAAAAGATTTTTTAAACTATCGACGTTGAAATATTTTGAACGAATTGGTTGAAAGTCAATGCAATCTAGTAGAATGTGTTTTATAGAGAAGGGTGCATTGCATGGAATACATTCAGGGGCATCATCTCTGGTCAAGAGCCAGGAATGTGTAATGCGTGAATGGCCAATTCGAAGTCGTGCAATTATCACTTCTTCTCGACGAACAGACCTGTAAACGGGGTACCATTCACCGAGGGAAGGTTTAACTGAATGTAGTTTATTGAAAACATCAGCATCCCACTGGGATTGCCAAGAAGATTGGATATGTGTTAAAACAGAGGATTTAAAATCAGTGTGTGGAACTTTAAAATCTGAAACGGGAAGGTTAAGTGCAGA
This sequence comes from Tridacna gigas, assembly GCA_945859785.2. Taxonomy (NCBI): domain Eukaryota; kingdom Metazoa; phylum Mollusca; class Bivalvia; order Cardiida; family Cardiidae; genus Tridacna; species Tridacna gigas. Next base: position 24,938,820 of record OX244028.2, read on the forward strand.
TTTGGCAGACCTATCGGCATTTTCATTGCCTTTGATGCCTACATGACTTGGAAGCCAGCAGAACACCAATCTATTCATAGAAGAAATTTGTGAGATCCTTTCAAGTAAACTACAGATTAAGGGGTTTTCAAGTCGTTGATTTGAAAGGGCCTGTAATGTTGACAAAGAGTCAGAAAAGATAATGAAACGGTTGGAATTAGAATGTTCAGCTAGATTAAGGGCAAGATCAATAGCTTTAATTTCTGCAGAGAAGATAGAGGAATTGTTTGGAAGGCGGCACTTTAAGCTCCTTTCTCCATAAATAGCGGCAGCTGCTACAGAATTTCCCTCTTTAGATCCATCTGTATAGATCGGTTTGAAAGAAAAATAATGCTCCTTTATCTCATTGTATCTAGCATGAAACACAGTTCTATCCGTGACAGACTTTTTGTCAGATGCAAGGTCAAATCTGAATTCTGCACTGTTTAGAGTCCATGGAGGGATTTTAGAGATTTTATAGTCGGCAATAGATTCAGTGTCTATGCCAAGGTTATCTACTATGGGCTCCATGCGGATACCAAATGGAGGAATAATATTTGGTTTCCTTTCAAAAAGACGTTTATATTGAGGTTTAAAAACAACTTTATGAGTTGGGTTAAAACGATTCGACTTCAGTTTTAAAAGATATTGAAGCGATAGTTTTTCCCTCCTGTAAGAAAGAGAAGGTTCATTAGCCTCAACATAGAGACTATTGACGGGAGAAGTTCTGAAAGCGCCGAGTACAAGACGCAGGCCTTCGTGGTGTATAGGATCAAGAATTTTAAGGCAAGATTTACGGGCTGATCCGTATACGATAGATCCATAGTCTAATTTGGAGCGAACTAAAGACCGATAAAGCCGCAAGAGGACTTTACGGTCTGCTCCCCATTCAGAATGGGCCACAACCTTTAGAAGATTAAGAGCCTTCTTGCATTTCTTTTTAAGTGCAGTGATGTGAGGAAGGAAGGAAAGCTTTCTGTCAAAGATGACTCCGAGAAATTTAAATTCAGAAACGACTTCAATTTTAGTTTTGTCCAAATACAGTTCAGGGTCTGGATGAACACCATGTAAATTACAAAGGTGCATGCATTTTGTTTTGGACTTGGAAAATTTGAAGCCATTTTCTTCAGACCACGTTTGGAGTTTGTTGAGACACTGTTGAAGTTGTCTCTCAATAATATTCATATTTCGAGATCTGAAGCATATAACAAAGTCATCAACATAAAGAGAACAGTCTACACCAGGACAGATAGCTTTAACTATACTGTTTATTTTTACACTAAAAAGTGTAACAGAGAGAATACATCCTTGGGGCACACCCATCTCCTGTTCACGGGCTCCCGAGACAGTATTGCCAACTCGGACACGGAAAAGACGTTCATCCAAGAAGGCTGAGATAAAAAGAGGAAGACGGCCTCGAAGACCAAAGTCATGTAAGTCTTTAAGAATTCCGTATTTCCAAGTCGTATCATAAGCGCTTTCAAGGTCGAAAAAGACAGATACTACATGTTGTCTATTAATAAAGGCTTCTCTGACAAAGGTTTCAAAGCGGACAAGATGATCAATGGTGCCACGCTGGCGACGAAATCCACTCTGTACATCAACGATAAGGTTGTTTTTCTCTAAAAACCAGACAAGCCTGTCATTGACCATACGTTCTAGGGTCTTGCAGAGACAACTAGTAAGAGCTATTGGACGATAGTTATCTGGGTCACTAGCATCCTTGCCAGGTTTTGGGATAGGAATGACTAGTGCCTCTCGCCAGGACGAAGGAAAATCACCGGATTGCCAGATATCATTAAAAATATCAAGTAAAACAGAGAGGGAAGTAAAAGGTAAGTGTTTTAAAAACTGGTAATGAACTTTATCTTGGCCGGGAGAAGAATCGTGAGCTTTATTCAGAGCTGATTTTAATTCTTTAAAGGTGAAGAGTTTATTATAGTGCTCTGAATTAGAAGAATTGAAATCAAGTTTTTTCTTTTCTTCTCTGGCTTTATTCCTCTGAAACTTTTCAGAATAGTTTGCAGAGGAGGACTTTTTGCAAAAGGTGTCAGCAAGAGCATCAGCTATATCCTGGGGTGATTCCAACGAAGTATTGTTAACATTCAGGTGACTGAGAGGGGGTTGGCCTTTGCCATTGATTTTTCTAATCATGTCCCAGGTTTTTTTTGTAGTAGTTCTACTATTTAATTTAGATACATATTGTCTCCAAGCCTTGCGCTTACTTTCTCTAATGGTACGACGGGCCTTTGCCCTGGAAATACGGAATAGGTTATGATTTTCTTTGGTAGGTCTGAGGTTAAACTTTCTAAGGGCTTGTTTTCTGTCTCTGACAGCCTGTTTACAATCATCATTGTACCAAGGTTTGTCAGGACGTTTTGGATTTGTCGCGGTCTGGGGGACGGACTGTTTAGCTGCATCAATTAATAGGGAAGTGAAAAGTTTTGCGGGATCATCGCAATCTCCAAATTTGTCATGTGTAATGGTCTGTTCACAGACGGTTTCAAATCTGTTCCAATTGGCTTTGGAGAGCTTCCATTTCTGTGGTTTTATGCTGCTGGATGGTTGTGTAGATGAAAAGATAATAGGGAAGTGATCACTTCCACACAAATCCTCAGTCACTTTCCAGGTGAAATCGGGAAGTAAGACTGGGCTGCATAAGGTTAAATCAATAGAAGAGTAAGATCCAGTTGCTGGATGCAAGTAGGTTTTGGATTTGTTATCATTCATGAAAGATAAAGAGTTGTTTGAAATGAAGTTCTCCAACTGTAAACCTCTCTGGTTAGTGTCATCGCAACCCCACATAACATTGTGACCATTAAAGTCCCCAGCAAGAATATAGGGGGATGGCAATTGGGAAATGAGATCATTCAGATTGGTCTCATTAATAGGTGTGCTCGGGGGGAGATATAAAGAACATAGTGTAACGGCACTGTGTAAAGATAATCTGATGGCAACAACTTGTAAGTTTGTGTTAAGAGGGATAACTTTATGAGGTATGTTGTTATTAACAATAACAGAAACACCACCTCTAGCTTTCTCGCCTTCGGTAAAGACTTTATTGTAAATGGAATGGTATTTGATTGAGATATCATCCTCCTGTTTAAGGAAGGTTTCTTGAAGACAAACAGCAACTGGTTTGTGATCACTAATTAAAAGGGAAAGTTCGTCAAAGTTTGACTTCAGACCTCGACAATTCCACTGGATTATGGTATCCATTGTGCATGAAGAAAGTATAAAAGCCAAAGTAAAAAAAGAGGTTGTAAACCAATGCATTTTAAAATAGGTTGATTAAGACTTCATTACAGTTGTCTCGGGTTTGGACGTGTGCCAAGTGTCAGTGTCCTTGTTCCAAGTATCCTTAGAAATGGACCAGATAGAGGCTTCTGAATCTGAAGCCTCACCTTCCAGATTTTCAGCATCTGCATCCATGTCCTCTAGCTCCGAAAATCTGTTGGAGGTAGGGACAGGATCATTTACTCTGACTGTGATTTCACAAGATTCATGGGAATCTCTAGATTGTGGTTTAGATTTGGAAGAAGACCTTTTAGGAGATCGAGGTGTATGATTAGGTTTGTTATCTTTAGATGAAACATTAGATTTTATTGTAGACTGTGAAGATGGAGGTTGGGGTTTCTTTGGAGGCTGTTGTGAAGGGGGAGATGGTTTTGAAGGTTTTTTTGAAGAGATATTTTGCGAAGAGGTAGACGGCTTTGAAGTTTTTTGTGAAGAAATACTTTGAGAGTTTGTGGGTTTTGAGGTTGCAGAAGGGGTTTTGTTTGTTGTAGACGCAGATGGAGAGTCAGGAATTAGTTTGGACAAGGTGGATGGAGGGAGAAGTTCTTTCAGCTCAGTAGCTACATCAGGAAATTTCTGAAGGAGAACTTTCGCTAGAATCTTACAAGTGCTGCAGTCATCCTTTTCAGTTGACGAGCCAACAACACCTGCATAGCTAGGACTAGAAGAGGTTTTCTTTTTTTGTTCAAATATTTTCCTTGCTTCTGGAAAGCTAACATTATTGTTGTATTTAATGGACAGCACTTCTTTTTCTTCTCTCCATACAGGACACTCTCTAGAAAAGGTAGAGTGTGGAGACTTGCAATTAATGCAGAGAGGGGGATTGGAACATGTAGTACTGTCATGGTCAGGTCCTTGATGAGCACATTTAGAGCATGTTTCTTGATTTTGACATTTACTGATGTGATGGCCGTATCGCTGGCATTTAAAACATCGCAAGGGATTTGGCACATACACATCTACTTTTACAATTTGGAAACCTATCTTGATAGATGTTGGGAGAACAGGTGAAGAAAATGTTAGAATGTATGTGTTTGTAAGTCTCTGTTCTCCATCTCTGCGTACAGAAATTCGCTGAACATCGGATACACCTTGTTGTTTTAGGTTGTCTTTTATTTCTTGTAAGGAGTTGCAGTAGGAAAGCTCCTTGCATCTAATTACTCCTTTACAAGAATTGAGTGAGGGATGTGCGAAAATTTTAACGTCTGTGTCAAAGAATTTTTTGTGTTTTAAGAGATTCAGTGCCTGTTGATTTGTAATACATTCAACTAAAAGGGTCTGATCTTTGAGTTTTTTGACAGATTTTGGAGTTCCAAGGATGCTGGTAATCTGTTTTTCTATTATGAAAGGAGATAGTTTTGTTATGGGTTTTGAAGGATCTTGGGACTGTATAACGATAAAACGCGGAGAGTGAAAAGAAGTAGGAATTGAAGCTTCTGTTTCAGATTCACTATCTGAAAGAGGGCGTTTACTTTCAGTAAGCTTGGCCTTTTTTTGCGACGCCATGTTTGTGTATAAAATTTCACCACCGATGCTCCCCACCCACCACGGAGCCCAACAAGGGGTCATGGTCTGGGGAAAGCCCATTCGCAGACCATGACAGGGATACATCAGTGGTATACTCGGTATGAAAGGGCTAGACTGGACAGATGTATTCTCGCAGAAAGTCTTACCAAGCTTAGACGATCATTGAGAGGTCACAAATGTCAGCCAAACACCAAAAACTTTCACCCGATTGACCCATGAGCCACCGCCTTCTAGGGCAGGACAAGAAATATGAAAAGAGTGTGATAAATATGAAGAAGATAGTAATTTTGATTGAGAGAGGGCTACAAAAGAAAGAACATATTAGATGCCCTAGGGCAAGGCATGACCAGCCGATTGATCAGGACGGGCCTTCCTGACCTCCCGTTTAGTTCAATTCAAGGCCAAAGTGGTGTGTTGCGAAAACAGAGCTATCAAACGGCCGAGCCCTGAATCCACTCAACCACCAGGATCCCGTCATCGAACGACACGAGTTGCAGCCCACGGCAAACGGGCAGGCACAGTGGGGGGGTCTTACCCCTGCTGTAGTGCGACAGCTGAGCTATTTCTATCCCCCCGCCCAGCTGGAGGCAAGGATATGTTTTATAGAAAAGGATGCATTGCATGGAATACATTCAGGGGCATCATCTCTGGTCAAAAGCCAGGAATGTGTAATGCGTGAATGGCCAATTCGAAGTCGCGCAATTATCACTTCTTCTCGACGAATAGACCTGTAAACGGGGTACCATTCACCAAGGGAAGGTTTAACTGAATGTAGTTTATTGAAAACATCAGCATCCCACTGGGATTGCCAAGAAGATTGGATATGTGTTAAAACAGAGGATTTAAAATCAGTGTGTGGAACTTTAAAATCTGAAATGGGAAGGTTAAGTGCAGATTTGGCAGACCTATCGGCATTTTCATTGCCTTTGATGCCTACATGACTTGGAAGCCAGCAGAACACCAATCTATTCATAGAAGAAATTTGTGAGATCCTTTCAAGTAAAGTACAGATCAAAGGATTCTCAAGTCGTTGATTTGAAAGGGCCTGTAATGTAGACAAAGAGTCCGAAAAGATAATGAAACGGTTGGAATTAGAATGTTCAGCTAGATTAAGGGCAAGATCAATAGCTTTAATTTCTGCTGAGAAGATAGAGGAATTGTTTGGAAGGCGGCATTTTAAGCTCCTTTCTCCATAAATAGCGGCAGCTGCTACAGAATTTCCCTCTTTAGATCCATCTGTATAGATTGGTTTGAAGGAAAAATAATGCTCCTTTATCTCGTTGTATCTAGCATGAAACACAGTTCTATCCGTGACTGACTTTTTGTCGGATGCAAGGTCAAATCTGAATTCTGCACTGTTTAATGTCCATGGAGGGATTTCAGAGATTTTATAGTCGGCAATAGACTCAATGTCTATGCCAAGGTCATCTACAATGGGCTCCATGCGGATACCAAATGGAGGAATAACATTTGGTTTCCTTTCAAAAAGACGTTTATACTGAGGTTTAAAAACAACTTTATGAGTTGGATTAAAACGATTTGATTTCAGTTTTAAAAGATATTGAAGCGATAGTTTTTCCCTCCTGTAAGAAAGAGAAGGTTCATTAGCCTCAACATAGAGACTATTGACGGGAGAAGTTCTGAAAGCGCCAAGTACAAGACGCAGGCCTTCGTGGTGTATAGGATCAAGAATTTTAAGACAAGATTTACGGGCTGATCCGTATACGATAGATCCATAGTCTAATTTGGAGCGAACTAAAGACCGATAAAGCCGCAAGAGGACTTTACGGTCTGCTCCCCATTCAGAATGGGCCACAACCTTTAGAAGATTAAGAGCCTTCTTGCATTTCTTTTTAAGTGCTGTGATGTGAGGAAGGAAGGAAAGCTTTCTGTCAAAGATGACTCCGAGAAATTTAAACTCAGAAACGACTTCAATTTTAGTTTTGTCCAAATACAGTTCAGGGTCTGGATGAACACCACGTAAATTACAAAGGTGCATGCATTTTGTTTTGGACTTAGAAAATTTGAAGCCATTTTCTTCAGACCACGTTTGGAGTTTGTTGAGACACTGTTGAAGTTGTCTCTCAATAATATTCATATTTCGAGATCTGAAGCATATAACAAAGTCATCAACATAAAGAGAACAGTCTACACCAGGACAGATAGCTTTAACTATACTGTTTATTTTTACACTAAAAAGTGTAACAGAGAGAATACATCCTTGGGGCACACCCATCTCCTGTTCACGGGCTCCCGAGACAGTATTGCCAACTCGGACGCGGAAAAGACGTTCATCCAAGAATGCTGAGATAAAAAGAGGAAGACGGCCTCGAAGACCAAAGTCATGTAAGTCTTTAAGAATTCCGTATTTCCAAGTCGTATCATAAGCGCTTTCAAGGTCGAAAAAGACAGATACTACATGTTGTCTATTAATAAAGGCTTCCCTGACAAAGGTTTCAAAGCGGACAAGATGATCGATGGTGCCACGTTGACGACGAAATCCACTCTGTACATCAACGATGAGGTTGTTTTTTTCTAAAAACCAGACAAGCCTGTCGTTGACCATACGTTCTAGAGTCTTGCAGAGACAACTAGTAAGAGCTATTGGACGATAGTTGGCTGGGTCACTAGCATCTTTTCCAGGTTTTGGGATAGGAATGACTAGTGCCTCTCGCCAGGACGAAGGAAAATCACCGGACTGCCAGATATCATTAAAAATATCAAGTAAAACAGAGAGAGAAGTAAAAGGTAAGTGTTTTAAAAACTGGTAATGAAGTTTATCTTGGCCAGGAGAAGAATCGTGAGCTTTATTCAGAGCAGATTTTAATTCTTTAAAGGTGAAGAGTTTATTATAGTGCTCTGAATTAGAAGAATTGAAATTAAGTTTTTTCTTTTCTTCTCTGGCTTTATTCCTCTGAAACTTTTCAGAATAGTTTGCAGAGGAGGACTTTTTGCAAAAGGTGTCGGCAAGAGCATCAGCTATATCCTGGGGGGTTTCCAACGAAGTATTGTTAACTTCAAGGTGACTGAGAGGGGGTTGGCCTTTGCCATTGATCTTTCTGATCATGTCCCAGGTTTTTTTAGTAGTAGTTCTACTATTTAATTTAGAGACATATTGTCTCCAAGCCTTGCGCTTACTTTCTCTAATGGTACGACGAGCCTTTGCCCTGGAAATACGGAATAAGTTATGATTTTCTTTGGTAGGTCTGAGGTTAAACTTTCTAAGGGCTTGTTTTCTGTCTCTGACAGCCTGTTTACAATCATCATTGTACCAAGGCTTGTCAGGACGTTTTGGATTTGTCGAGGTCTGAGGGACGGACTGTTTAGCTGCATCAATTAATAGCGAAGTGAAAAGTTTTGCGGGATCATCGCAATCTCCAAATTTGTCATGTGTAATGGTCTGTTCACAGACGGTTTCAAATCTATTCCAATTGGCTTTGGAGAGCTTCCATTTCTGTGGTTTTATGCTGCTGGATGGTTGTGTAGATGAAAAGATAATAGGGAAGTGATCACTTCCACACAAATCCTCTTTCACTTTCCAAGTGAAATTAGGAAGTAAGACTGGGCTGCATAAAGTTAAATCAATAGATGAGTAAGATCCAGTTGCTGGATGTAGGTAGGTTTTGGATTTGTTGTCATTCATGAAAGACAAAGAGTTGTTCGAAATGAATCTCTCCAACTGTAAACCTCTCTGATTAGTGTCATCGCAACCCCACATAACATTGTGACCATTAAAATCCCCAGCAAGAATATAGGGGGATGGCAATTGGGAAATGAGATCATTCAGATTGGTCTCATTAATAGGTGTGTTTGGGGGGAGATATAAAGAACATAGTGTAACGGCACTGTGTAAAGATAATCTGATGGCAACAGCTTGCAAGTTTGTGTTAAGAGAGATAACTTTATGAGGTATGTTGTTATTAACAATAACAGAAACACCACCTCTAGCTTTCTCGCCTTCGGTAAAGACTTTATTGTAAATGGAATGATATTTGACAGAAATATCATCCTCCCGCTTAAGGAAGGTTTCTTGCAGACAAACAGCAACTGGTTTGTGATCATTGATTAAAAGGGAAAGTTCGTCAAAGTTTGACTTTAGACCTCGACAATTCCACTGGATTATGGTATCCATAGTGCATGAAGAGAGTATAAAAGCTAAAGTAAAAAAAGAGGCCGTAGACCAATACATTTTAAAATAGATTAAGATTTAATTACAGTTGTCTCGGGTTTGGATGATTGCCAAGTGTCAGTGTCCTTGTTCCAAGTATCTTTAGAAATGGACCAGATAGAGGCTTCTGAATCTGAAGCCTCACCTTCCAGATTTTCAGTATCTGCATCCATGTCCTCTAACTCCGAAAATCTGTTGGAGGTAGGGACCGGATCATCTACTGTGACTGCAATTTCACAGGATCCATGGTTATCTCTGGACTGTGATTTAGATTTCGAGGAAGATCTTTTTGGTGATCGGGGTACATGAGAAGATTTATCTTTAGGTGGAACGTTTGATTTATTTGTAGACTGTGAAGATAGAGGTTGGAGTTTCTTAGGAGGCTGTTTTGAAGGGGCAGATGGCTTTGAAGCTTTTTTTGATGAAATATTTTGTGAAGAGGAAGAGGGCTTTGGGGTTTTTTGTGAAGGAATACTTTGAGAGTCTGTGGGTTTTGGGGGTGCAGAAGAGGGTTTGTTTGTTTTAGATGCAGGCTGAGTCTGAGAGGAAGGTGTTGTAACCTCGATATTGGGAAGGAGAGCTTTCAGTTCACTAGTCATTTCAGGAAACTTTTGGAGAAGTTTTTTAGCCAACAGTTCGCAGGTTGGACAATGTCCATTTGCAGGCAAAGGAGATGCAACATTTGCATATGTTGTGCTTTTGCTCAACAATGCCTGATCAGACCTGCGTTTTTCAACTGTTTTCCTGGCTTCCAAAAAGCTAACATTCTCCTTAAACTTGATTGATAGGATTTCTTTCTCATCTTTCCAAACTGAACATTCTTTGGAATAGGTAGGATGAGAAGACTTGCAATTGACACAGAGAAGAGGATTATTGCAAGTCTTTTGGTCATGGTTTTCTCCTTCAAAAGCACATTTCGGACATACAGGGGTACTTTTGCAATTGCTTTCATGGTGGCCATACCGCTGGCATTTATAGCAACGCAGCGGGTTTGGTACATATACATCGACATTGACCAATTGAAATCCTACCTTAATAGAAGCAGGTAAAGAGGGTGTAGAGAACGTTAAAATGTAGGTGTGGGTATCTCTACGTACCCCATCTCTAAAAACAGAGATTCTCTTGACGTCAGACACTGCCTGGGATTGTAGATTAGTCTTAATCTCGTCTATAGAATCACAGTATGAAAGTTCCTTACATCTGATGACTCCTTTGCTGGTATTTAAGGTCTTATGTGGGTATATTTTAGCATCCAAATTGTAGAACTTTTTATGGCCTAAAAGGTTTTTTGCCTGCTGTTGGGTAAAGCATTCAACAAGCAGGGTTTCATTTTTCAATTTCTTAACTGATTTTGGAGTACCTAAGATAGACGAGATTGTCTTTTCTATAATAAAAGGTGAGAGCTTTGTAATTTCTTTTGATTTGTCAGCTGAATCTATCACAATAAACCTAGCAAAAGTAGAGTGAGTAAAAGAAGTATCTGATTCAGAATCTGAATCTGAAAGAACGCGCTTGGGTTTTTTTGGGGTTGCCATGATAGTTGTATTAATTCATTGCCGATGCTCCCCACCCGCCTCGGAGCCCAACAAGGGGACATGATCTGGGGAAACCAAACACAGATCATGACAAGGATACATCGGCAATATACTCGAAGTGAAAGGGCTAGACCGGACAAATGTAGGCCCTCAGAATGTCACACCAAGCATAGACTGTCTTTGGGCGGTTACAAGTGTCAATCAAATACCAACTTTCACCCGATTAGCCCATGAGCCACCGCCTTCTAGGGCATTTATTTATATCTTTGACAGAGAGGAAAAATATTTGATATTCTTCTGTGAATTTTTGTGTACGATAAAACGATACACAGTTAAGAGAAATGCCCTAGGGCTAGGCATGACCAGCCGATTGATCAGGACGGGCCCTCCTGACCTCTCGTTTAGTCCAATTCAAGGCCAAAGTGGTGTGTTGTGAAAGCAGAACAATTCAAGGGCCATATCCTGAATCCACTCAACCACCAGGATCCCGTCATCAGACGACACGAGTTGCAGCCCACGGCAAACAGGCAGGCACAGTGGGGGGGTCTTACCCCTGCTGTAGTGCGACAGCTGAGCTATTTCTATCCCCCCGCCCAGCTGGGGGCGTTATAAAGACAAACTTTCTAACTAATTTTCAAAGCAATTGAGCAAATAATGTGGCCTCGGGAGTGCCAACAAGGTATTTCTTTACTTTGACCTAGTGACCTAGTTTATGACCCAATGAACTTGTTGCGCTTAGATGGGCAAACAAACTCAGAAGAGAATCACTACATAGTACATACCAAGTATCAAAGCTCTACGCCTTCCAGTTTTAAAGAAGAATTTTAAAGTTTTCCTTCTTTGTTCCTATGTTCGAACTTGTGACCCCCGGGGCTGGGCCAGTTTTGACCCAGGGGCATCATATGAACAAACTTGGTAGAGGTCCACTAGGAAATGCTACATACCAAATATCAAAGCGCCACACCTTTCGGTTTCAGAAAAGAAGAATTTTAAAGTTTTCCTTCTTTGTTCCTATGTTCGAACTTGTGACCCCAGGGGCTGGGCCAGTTTTGACCCAAGCAGCATCCTTGGAACAAACTTGGTAGAAGTCCACTAGGAGATGCTGCATACCAAATATGAAAGCTCTATGCCTTCCCATTTAAGAGAAAAAAAAAATTAAAGTTTTCCTTCTTTGTTCCTATGTTTGAACTTGTGACCCTCGGGGCAGGGCCAATTTTGACCCCAAGGGCATCATATGAACAAACTTAGTAGAGGTCTACTAGGCGATGCTACATACCAAATATCAAAGCTCTATGCCTTCTAGTTTTACAGAAGAAGATTTTTAAAGTTTTCCTTCTTTGTTCCTATGTTGGAAATTGTGACCCCCGGGGCGGGGCCAGTTTTGACCCCAGGGACATCATATGAACAAACTTGGTAGAGGTCCACTAGGAGATGCTACATGCCATATATCAAAGCTCTACGCCTTCAAGTTTCAGAGAAGAAGATTTTTAAAGTTTTCCTTCTTTGTTACTATGCTCAAACTTGTGACCCCCGGGGTGGGGCCAGTTTTGACCCCAGGGGCATCATATGAACAAACTTGGTAGAGGTCCACTAAAATGCTACATACCAAATATCAAAGCTCTACGCTTTCCAGTTTCAGAGAAGATGATTTTTAAAGTTTCCCTTCTTTGTTCCTATGTTCGAACTTGTGACCCCCGGGGCAGGGCCAGTTTTGACCCCAAGGGTATCATATGAACAAACTTGGTAGAGGTCCACTAGGAGATGCTTCATGCCAAATATCAAAGCTCTATGCCTTCTACTTTTACAGAAGAAGATTTTTAAAGTTTTCCTTCTTTGTTCCTATGTTGGAAATTGTGACCCCCAGGGCGGGGCCAGTTTTGACCCCAGGGGCATCATATGAACAAACTTGGTAGAGGTCCACTAGGAGATGCTACATGCCATATATCAAAGCTCTACGCCTTCAAGTTTCAGAGAAGAAGATTTTTAAAGTTTTCCTTCTTTGTTACTATGCTCAAACTTGTGACCCCCGGGGTGGAGCCAGTTTTGACCCCAGGGGCATCATATGAACAAACTTGGTAGAGGTCCACTATGCAATGCTACATACCAAATATCAAAGCTCTACGCCTTCCAGTTTCAGAGAAGATGATTTTCAAAGTTTCCCCTCTTTGTTCCTATGTTTGAACTTGTGACCCCCGGGGCAGGGCCAGTTTTGACCCCAAGGGCATCATATGAACAAACTTGGTAGAGGTCCACTAGGAGATGCTTCATGCCAAATATCAAAGCTCTATGCCTTCTAGTTTTACAGAAGAAGATTTTTAAATTTTTCCTTCTTTGTTCCTATGTTGGAAATTGTGACCCCCGGGGCGGGGCCAGTTTTGACCCCAGGGGCATCATATGAACAAACTTGGTAGAGGTCCACTAGGAGATGCTACATGCCAAACATCAAAGCTCTATGCCTTCAAGTTTCAGAGAAGAAGATTTTTAAAGTTTTCCTTCTTTGTTCCTATGCTCAAACTTGTGACCCCTGGGGCGGGGCCAGTTTTGACCCCAGGGGCATCAAATGAACAAACTTGGTAGAGGTCCACTAGGAGATGCTACATACCAAATATCAAAGCTCTGTGCCTTCTAGTTTCAGAGAAGAAGATTTTCAAAGATTTTGGTTTTTTTTCCTTTTTGTTGCCATGGCAACCAGAGTTGTGGGTGGAATTTAATTCTTTGAACAATTTTGGTAGAGCTTCACCCAAGGAACATCCCTGCCAAGTTTCATCAAGATTGGCCCAGTGGTTTAGGAGAAGAAGATGTTTAAAGAAATTGTTGACGGACGACGGACATAGGACGATCACAATAGCTCACCTTTAGCACGTTGTGCTAAGGTGAGCTAAAAAACCACACGAGTGCCCACCTGAGTAAAGTCATCTAGGATTGATAAAGCAGAAGAGATTCTGGTTGTGATGGTGTCAAACACATGATCTACTTCTTGACCAAAAGTTTGTCTCAACCGGGTATTTATCTAACCCACAACCATGTGTCATCAGAACAAACATTCTGACCAACTTTCATAGGTATCAGATTGAAAATGTTCCCTCTGAAGTGCACATAATGTTTTTCTAAGCTTTCACACTCCGAGATATCAGCAAGACAGACAGTGTACCGGTATATTAGAGTGAATATGAGGCCTCTAGGGTGTAAACATTTTTTTTGTCCCAAAGACTTACTTCTTGACATGTGACCCAATTTCTGACTTCAGTGGAATGTTATCAAGACAAAAGCTGGTGACCAAGTTTCATGAGCATCACAATGAAAATGTGGTCTCTAGAGTGCACACATGTTTTTTCTAAGATTGGTCCCTGTGACCTACTTTCTTGACCAATTTCGAACTCTAAGATATCAACAAGACGAACATTGTGTATCTGCCTCAGAATGAAAATGTGGCCTCTAAGAAAGTTTTTCTGTGACCTGACTCAGTGAGGCTTGTGTCACCTACTTTTTTGACCCCATGTGGACCAATTTTAAAAATGTCAAAAGACATCAATAAGACAAACATTCTGACCCACTCTCGTGAGTATCAGACTGAAAATGTGGTCTCTACAGTACACACAGGGTTTTTCTAGGATTTGTCCCAGCCACCCACTTTTTGACCAGAAGTGATCCAATTTTAAACTTGTCCGAGAAATTATCACGATAAACATTCTGACCAAGTTTCATGAGTATTGAATTGAAAATGTGGCTTCTATAGGGCACAAAAGATAATTGTTGACACCTTGAAAAAGCAATGATGGATACACAAAAGCTCACTTTGAGCACTTTGAGCTCATACATGCGAGCTAGAAATGGTGTTGGCTGTGAGGGGCATATGCCACTTCCACCGACCCTCTTTAAAACCAGGGACATTTAACACAGCACAACTTTGTTCAAGGATCAACTGATGATGCTGCATGTCCACACATGGCATACAGGTACACAATACAGTAAAACCTCGATATTTCCAGTCTCGAATATTCGAGAACCCCGCATTATTCGAGGAATTTCCATAGTCTCGGCTAAAACTCCACTATATTGCACCAAGAGCAGATTGATAATTTCGAGTCTCGATAATCTGAAAATTCGAACACGTATGTTGGTCATCATTTTGCTTCTTTAAATTGATTGTTAATTCGAACATAATACTTTCTCACCTCTCGAGTAATTGTTTTCACACCTTTTCTGTGCAAAGGATTTGGTGAGTCGGCCCGTATGCGGTGTGGTATAAGTTTAACAATTCATGACAATTACTACAGGGGATTCACACTATACAATAATTTGGGAAGAAACTGACACTGATTTGATAATGAGAGGTTAATGATGAGAAGTTGTGACAACCGCCCCATCTCATTTATGTTGTCTGATATTTCATCTTATAAAATTCACAAAAGTATTTTATTCCTGATTAAACAAGTGATTTTATCTCCTGGCTACAATTTTATGTTGTATGTTCGTACATTAACTGTTCAAAGTCAAAGTTGTGGCTAAAAAGACAGTTTGAAGCGTTTGTGATCAGACAATTTCTACTTTCTTATTCATTTTCATGTCTATATATTTATAGCATCAGGGTTTTCCCAAGTCGCTTCGTCCCAAAATAAAACAAGAGGACCATGATGGTCCTATATCGCTCACCTGAGTACCAAGCAGTAAAGGTCTACAATGAAGATAAATACCAAATATCGAAGTGCAAGGCCAAAGCTCTAGGTCTTCTTGGTTTAGACAAGAAGATAATCTTTCTTAACTAAACCCTGTTATATAAATATTTGTGAGAGGTTTGAATGATATTTGTCCAATAGTTGTTGAAAAATAGGGAGAACAAGAAATTTCATCAAAGGAAAATAACTTTGTAAAAATTCAATGAACCGTCACCAAAATATAATATGCACATTCTTGCTTGGCACCAAGTCTCTCTAAAGTTTGAATGAAATCTGTCCTGTAGTTGTTGAGAACTAGCTCTGACAAGAAAATGCTACAGAAAGACTGATGGATGGATGGATGGATGGACCGACAAGCTGACTCCTATATACCTCCAGAACAGAGTAAAATTTGAAGGAATAATAACAAAGCCCTAGGCCTTTTGGTGTGTGGCAAAAAGTTGCCTGATTTGAACAAACTTAGTAGAGAATGTTTGCCGATTCAAGACTTTCTATACAAGTTGGTATTATAATGTTGTTGAATACACCAACAACTACAGTGGTTGTCCAGGGACATGTTCATGGGTAATTGCTATTGTAAACACATAAACAATGTATTTTACACTTGCAATAGTCTTGCACCAACCATTCAATGCGTCCAGCTTACAAAAATTTGACCTTCAAGTGTGACATTGACCATGGCCCTACCTGAACAGATCTTTCAAATGGTACTTCAATTCATGGTGGAGAATATGCCCAAAATCTATTGGGGGGGGGGGGTCATAAACTTATTTATAAATTAAGACAAACACCACAAACTGAACAACAAAAATTATAATGACTTCTAAGATTTACAAGATAAAATCTGTACTACAGAGTTACATGAATCAACAAAAATGAATTCAAAATACAATGAACACAATGTTCAAAGATACATCCTAACAGCCAGAGAGAAAAATGCTGTCAAAGCCTTTAACCCTTTACCACATGGCAAAATTTTAGATCTGTCCAAATTGAAAGCATTTGCAGACAACATTTTCATAGTGGCTCAAGTGACACAATATTTCTTTGATAGGGTAGAAAGCTTTGTGAGAAAAAGGAGAAAATGCTGGTTACCAGCATTTTTTCCTTTTCCCACAATGTTTTCAAAAGTTTTCACAGAATGTTTCTCATCATGTGACCTAGTGTATATTGTCAAGGTTCTGCAATTTATAGCTGCATCATGGAAAAAGGGGTCTTCATGTTATATTTCATTTTTCACCAATATCTCTTTAATTACTGGACATATCTCAACAGATTTGGATGAAATTTTCACACATCAAGTGACCTAGCACATATTGTCAGGGTTTTGGAATTTATTGCTGTGTCATGGAAAAAGCGGGCTTCATGTCAAATTTAAACTGCATCCGTCCGTCCTGAATAGATAAGAGGAAAATATTATCAGGTGGGAACCAAGGCTAGGGGTACGCAAGACAGGATGTTTTATCAGACAGTGTAGATAAATATCAGACTGCAGTTGGATCTTGGATATATATGCCTTATATTCTGCAAGATAGTATTGCCTACAACACAGTCTTGAAATGCATATTACTTGGTCTATCTTTATCTCTTTACCAAACAAAAATTTTAGACTGGTCTATAATTCAAAGCATTTGCAGACAACAAAATAAATTTGTCTCAAAAAATGAACTTAGATTTGGGATGGGTAGAGAACATTGTGGAAAAAGTTAAAAAAAATCCTGGTTACCTGAGTGCTTGGCCCAACTGAGATTTAAAGTTGACATCCCTGCATTGCTAGCCCTATAGGTAATGAGCTAACAGGCTTGGCTCAAATCATTGACAAACAACAAAATTTAATCCTTAAACCCAAAGGCCATTTTCATTCCAGAATGAGTCCAAGATGATAACAACTGCGTGGGTGCCTTTTGTCCGCAGTGTTTCAACAAAGCAGACAGTATAGATCAATGATCAGACTGCACATTTCGTGCAATCTGATCTTGATCTACACTAGACACAAAGGCAACTATGGTAGTGAAAGGCGCTTAAAGGGTTAAGACTTGTCCAAATTCAAACCATTTGCTGACAACAAAATAAATGTGACTCAAAAATTTAAATTTGATTTTGGTTGGGTGGAAAACATTGTGGAAAAAGGAAAACATGCTGGTTACAAGCATTTCCTCTTTTTCCCACAATATTTTCAAGAGCCTTATTTCTCACAGGCGTTAAAACTTGGGATTGTGTGGTAAAGGGTTAAATAGAACAAGACTTTTAAAGTTCATTCTGTATACCTTTATGTCCTGTTTTGACCCAGGGGCATCATTTGAACAAAATTGGTAGAAGTCCACAAGGAAATGCCACATACCAAATATCAAAGCTCTAGGCCTTCTAGTTTCAGACAAAAACATTTTTAAAGTTTGCTCTACATATAATTTTTCCCAAAATTGTGACCCCTGGAGTTAAAGGGTTAATTCAATTCTTTTAACAACTTTGGTAGAACTTCACCCAAGGAATATGCCTGTCAAGTTTCAACATGATTGGTTTAGGAGGAGAAGATGTTTAAAGGAATTGTGGAAAGACAGACGCTGGACAACGACAAATCACAATACCTCATCCAGCACTTCGTGCTCAGGTGAGCTAACAAATAGGCCTAACCATTGTCTGTGGCTTGTGATAAACAACATAAAGGTGAAGTTTCAAAACATTTTGTCCTGTAGTTAAAGAGATATTAATCCATAATGAAAATATATGTGAAGCCCCCTTTTTCCATGACACGACATTTAATCAAAAAAGCTAAACTAATGATATTGGCCGACTATCATAAGGAACACATGTATGTTTCACAAATTTTTGTCCTGGATTTTGAGTTGAAGATACATGTATATTGATCCTTAAAAGACATATACATGAAGCCCCTTTTTCCTATGAGACAGTATTTGATATCAAAAAGGAAAAAAAAAACTAATAAATATCAGCGGACCTCATTAGGAACACCTGTATGAATTTCTATTAGTTTTTGTGTAGGATTTTAGAAGATATCTGTCCTGAAAGATGGACAAACAGATGGTCATTGGTCCATGACGAAATTAAACATTTAGCCCCCTTTTTTCATGACATGGTGTTTCATGAAATAAAAACAAATATCTATTGTCTGTGGCTTGCAATAAACAATAAAAAGATGAAGTTTCTTTGTCTTGTAGTTAAAGAGATATTGGTCCACAATGAAAATATACATCAAGCCCCCTTTTTCCATGACACAGCAATAACTAGTCTTATTAGACCTACAATCAAACTCATTCGAGATCTTACGGTCATATATATTTTGACCAATTTTGTTGCTGATTGATTTAAATTTGTAGATGCTAGAGTGTAAACAAAGTCAAATGTAGCAATTTTTTTAATTCAAGGGCAAATAACTCCAGTCGTTCTGGTCCGATTAGACATATAATTGAACTCATCCGAGATCTTATGGTCATATATATTTAGACCAAGTTTAGTGCTGATTGGTTAATATTTTTACATGCTAGAGTGTAAACAAAGTCAAATATAGCAATTTTTCTAATTCAAGGGCAAATAACTCTAGTTGTTCTGGTCCGATTATACCCATAATCAAACTCATCCGAGATCTTATGGTCATATACATTTTGACCAAGTTTGGTGCTGATTGGTTATTATTTGTAGATGCTAGAGTGTAAACAAAGTCAAATATAGCAATTTTTCTAATTCAAGGGCAAATAACTCCAGTCATACTGGTCCGATTACACCCATAATCAAACTCATCCGAGATCTTATAGTCATATACATTTTGACCAAGTTTGGTGCTGATTGGTTAATATTTGTAGATGCTAGAGTGTAAACAAAAAATGTGGACGGACGGATGACGGACAGACGGATGACAGATGCCGACGGACTGTGAGTGATCACAATAGCTCATCCTGAGCACTTCGTGCTCAGGTGAGCTAAAAAAAAAAAACAAGAGGGCCATGATGGCCCTGTATCGCTCCACTGGCTTATAAATATAAACCATAAAGAGAAGTCTTCACTATATAAGCCCTTATAAAACTTTGACCCCAGGGCTACAGTTGGACTAAATGGGGAATATGTGTATTAGAAGAATAACATGCCAAATTTGGGAGTTCTTGTCCTTATGGCTAGTAACAAGACGGTTTCTGAACTTTTCACTCCATAAACCCATGTAAAACTTGTGACCCCTGGTGCAGGGCCAAACTTGATCCTAGGGCTGTAACTTGGGCCCTCTTTGTAGTTGTCCACTAGATAATGCTATAATTATGCAAAATTTGGTAGCCTAAGCCTTATGGCTATGGACACCAAGATTTAAAAGTTTTCCCTATGTAAGCCTATGTAAATCTTGTGAACCCCCCCCCCCCCAGCATGAGGCCAAATTGACCCCAGGACTATAATTTGGGCACTTTTGGTAGACCCCAACTATATCAAGCTAAATGCAAAATTTGGTAGCTCTAGGCCTTATGGCTAGGTACAGGAAGATTTTTAAAGTTTTCTCTATATAAGCCTATGTAAAACTTGTGACCCCTGGGGCAGAGCCAATTTTGACCCCAGGGCTATAATTTCAAGAAACATGATAGAGGTTTACTACATAAAGCTACATGCCAAATTTGGTAGCCCTATGCCTTATGGTTTCAGACAAGAAGATTTTTAAAGTTTTCTCTATATAAGCCTATGTAAAACTTGTGACCCCTGGGGCAGAGCCAATTTTGATCCCAGGGCTATAATTTCAAGAAACAAGATAGAGGTCTACTACATAAAGCTACATGCCAAATTTGGTAGCCCTATGCCTTATGGTTTCAAACAAGAAGATTTTTAAAGATTTCCAATATTTTTCAGTTTTGTTGCCATGGCAACCAGAGTTTTTGAAGGAATCAAATTCTTTCAAGGAATTCTGAAGAGGACCATGGCAGGATCATTTCTGTGAAGTTTCATGAAAATTGGATGGGTAGTTTCAGAGAAGAAGATGTTTGAAATAAAAGTTAACGCACCGACGGAAGGACGGACGCACGGACGGACTGACAGAAGGACGCACGACGGACACCGGGCCATGACATAAGCCCGCTGGCCTTCGGCCAGTGGAGCTAAATAAAAAAGGGTCTGATCACATGTTCTTCCCCGTCTTGTTACAGTGATGTTGTGTTTCAAGTTTGCTTGAATACCAATGGTTTATTTACATGTCACAGAAATTTTCCTGACTTTGACACTGACAGGTTGATCTTATTTTTCATGGGTGTGTAGATATCATGGTGCTTTCTTCTTTCATAGACACTGAAAAGCACTGTGGAACACAGAACCACTTACAAGTGAACGTTTACATGTATCGACACCAAAATAACTTTTCTGTGCGTTCCTGAGTTTAAGCGAGAGGTCAATCACACATTCTTTTTTTTTCAAAACTTTTGACACCTTGCCCGCTTACATTCTTCAATCATTTTCAACTCATTTCTGGTTGCATGTCGCCATATTCAAGTATATTTCATGAAAACACCACTGTCGGAGGAAGTTATAAGTAAATTTTCGAATTTTTATTTTTTTCTGGAATAGTGCAAGCACCATACTAATATGAGCTTCTGCCGTTTTCTCAGTAAACAAGTAAATCAGTTCGCATACTTTCCAGTGGGGTGACAGTTATTGGGGGCGAATACAAAAGGCTAGATTTTATGATTTCGTAAAGACTACAATACCGACCTTCCTGGAAAAAAGGAGGCTTAGAGTGATTAATTTCCAAAACTCATATAATCAAACATGTGAATTTACAAAAAATAACCCACTCAATGTAATATTCTTTGAATGTTATGAAAAAAGGAACACAAATTTGGTTCTATTGCTCGGGGAAGTATAATACTTTGATTGTCAATTGTAAATGGAATGCAACTTTGTTCTCACTGATATTTTGGATAATTCGAGAACTGTGACAGTTCAAGCATTTTGCTTGTTCCCTTGGGACTTCGAATTATCGAGGTTTTACTGTAGGAATAGAAATTGTGGTTCTAGACAGCCAGATCTTTGAAATTTTGCAGATTAAGAGACCCTTGTGGTAGGGTCATTTTTTTAAGTAAAGAAGATATGATTCGAACAAAACAGACCACCAAAAGATGCTTCAAACAAGTACATATGTAAGCCTTCTTGGCCAAGAGGTTTTAGACAAGGAGACATTTTACTTTAGTGTATTTCTCAAACAAACCGACATGAAATATATGACCTCTGTTACCATATACAGTAAAACCCCTCTATTCAGACCATCCGTAGTACTTTTGAAAATTGGTCTTACTGGCGGGTTGGTCTGATATCCGTGTTTCACCCAACTAGACTTTGAATCAAACCCAGATTCTGTGTAGAATTATGTAGATTTAAATCATGTGCGAAATAATGTAATTGTATTTTTTAGCCAGGGTAGCCCATGCCCACACATAAAGATGACAACAAGAAAATGTTCATGTTTATCGAGAAGTTAATATGTTTCTTGAATTTTATGAACAGATCAACATGTCAGGGCATGTCCATTTATATCTGCCTATTTAAACTCTTACAGTCAGATATGTACATAAATTTAGACACTGAACTTAAATACTATATAATTTAATGTTACTGACAGAATGTGTCGTATTCCAGTTTTAATCTGCTTTTTTTTATTTTGTGTATATAGTCTCTAGAACTCATGCTCCACATACCGATTTTCATTTTTAAACAAGAATTTCAAAAAAGTGAAAATTACTAAACAGCCTGACGTTTAGGTTTTTATCTCTTTTTTTTGCCTTTTTGTTTTTTCAATTTTGATTTGAGTTGACTACTCAAACAGTCCTACTAATCGTTGATCGCACAGTTGTAGTGTTCACAAATCAAATATTCCCTACAATACAAGTATGGCTTTAATGTGTAATAAATACAAAATAATTATCCCATACAGATCATGGATATCAACCAAAGTTGATTGATTGATGGTATGGTGTTTAACGCCGTTTTCAACATTATTTCAGTTATATAATGGTGGCCAGCCCACCTATCCATGCTTTCCTGGAGTTTCTTTTTACCAGTACTCTGCACAATATTCTTTCCAAGTCACTGGCTGCTTTCCCACATAACCTTCGTCGAAACGATGGTCAGCGGTGAGAGAGGAATGAATCTATCATCAGTCCTCAGAAAGAAATTGGCCAAGCCGGGGATCAAACCAGCGACCTCCTGTTCTCAAGTCCTGTACACTACCGACTGAGCTATGGGGGCTTGGCATCAACCCAAGCATCTCAAATTGCAACAACTGGATGCAGAAGAAAAATTGTAATTAACTGATTGCCAACATTTTTTTCGCCCATGTCAGCAATGTGTGATAAACACATGATTAAGACAAAAGCCAAATAATTCTTATTTAAATTCATTGGCCATTTGATTATGTAAGGTAACATTCTGATCACTAAACACAATTGTGGTACAACAGTCGATAGATAAACAAAAGACCCATAATTGATTGTAAATTCCATACAACCAAAGAATATTTGTACATGAACCGTGGCCCACAGTTCCCAATTATGAATGCGTAGAAATTAGCCAGTTGCAAAGAAGTTGTTAAAATTAGTGCTTGTTTCATGGATTTAAAATCTATAGGTAATTTCCTATTGCTACTGAAAATGGTGGTAGTAATTTCAGAATAGCAGAGTGCCCGTATTTCCAGGTTTGTGGTCACTGATTATGAAGAAAGAAAAAATCCTTTCAGACAAAAAACGTTTGTAATAGCAGGCTGCTCGTATTGCCTGGGTGGTCGTGAAGAGAGGTTTTGCTGTATTACATGGTTGAATTACTGTCCAAACTTAGCTTTGGCTATTGTCGTCTGAATGCAGAACTTAATGAATGATTTTCAACTCTATATGTGGCTAATAGATTTATCATGTCTTAAGAGAATACTTAAAATGCTCTAAATAAAAATGACTTTGTTTTTTTTTTTAATTGGTAACACATGGCAAATAACATTGATCTAAGATGCACTCTCTGAGCACAGGCTTTCAAGTGCCCTTCTGCAAAAAAGTGGGGAAAAAGTAGGGATAAACTTTTTGAAAAAAGTAGTTATTATAAGGAAGAAAAAGTAGGGATAGTAGGGCATACTTATAGAGAACTTATCATATTTTTCATCAATGATAATTAAGATTTTACGATCTAGTTACATATTTGACTACTTCATGTAAATATACTTTCTCTCTATGCATCTGGCAACATCTGTGTTCAGACAGAATTCATAGCCAGCGGCCCCCAGAAGCTCCAGAAACATTGCCTGTTTATTCATGTTACAACCCTTTTCTGACATCCTCATTCTAAAAAGGTTTCAAGCACTTTTCCTCTCAATTCTTATTTTTTCCAGACATCCTCATTTCAAAAAGGATTCAAGTATTTTCCCCCTCAATTTTTATTTTTAAGTCAACATACAACTTAAGTTTTAGTCAATATGCCATACCTAGGCAAGCTAACAGAGGGATTGATACTTTCAAGGACATGATTTTTTAATAATCAATCCTTTGAACTTACATTCATTTATACATAAAAATCTTCTACATGTAGAAGCATGCAGGCCTAAAGGCTTTCTTTCCATTTGATCTTTAGTTGATCGTTTTCATGTACACTTCAAAAATGCAACTCCAGTTACATGGGGCATTATTAACCAGATGCATATCCTTTGCAGGCTAAATCTCTTTCATTTCGCCATTCCTACCCCCATTTATTTTGCATGTCCTTTTCATTTTCTTTTGAATTAAAACCAGGAGGTTTTAACAGTGACAATCTTCATTTTAACTCGGCAGCTATATTCTGATGCAGGATGAAATTTCTCCATTCAAAAATTATCTATTGGTTGACAAATATGTTTTGGTCCAATCATAATGAATGAATGAATGTTGTTTTATGGCGCATCGACAGCTTTGGTCATTTAGCGCGCATATCTGTGTTGAAGGAACGATTAAGGCGGATTTTTTTCTAAAAAGATTTGAGACATGCTGACAGTAAAAGAGTTAAATTAAGAAGGATCATGTGTGATCTAAGTATGTATAAAAGATATAATTGAGCAACAGGGCTTCCCTATTAACTCAAAAAGGTTTGGAATAATGATGTTAAGACCGTGATAAAAAGATTTGAACAGTCTTAAATTAATAATAAAGGAGTCTTTAAATGAAGAATGAATGTCTCCAATGAGATAAGATGCCCTCAAAAGAGGTAATCCTCCCATTAAGGAGATGCAAACTTAAGATTGTGATAAAAAATTTGAACAGTCTTAAAATGATAAGAAAAAGTCTTTAAATGATGAAAGGTTATGTGTAACTGATAATGTGCATAAAATATAATATTGAGTGGCTGGGCAATCCCTGCCTACTCAAAGTAAAGAATGTAAAAAGGTGGATAAGAAACTAAAGAGTAAATATCACAGTTTATTGTAAATGCCAATCTCCTTTATGAAAGTGATAATAGATTCAACGCTGACAGAATCAAAAAGATTTTTTAAACTATCGACGTTGAAATATTTTGTACGAACTGGCTGAAAGTCAATGCAATCTAGTAGAATGTGTTTTATAGAGAAGGGTGCATTGCATGGAATACATTCAGGGGCATCATCTCTGGTCAAGAGCCAGGAATGTGTCATGCGTGAATGGCCAATTCGAAGTCGTGCAATTATCACTTCTTCTCGACGAACAGACCTGTAAACGGGGTACCATTCACCAAGGGAAGGTTTAACTGAATGCAGTTTATTGAAAACATCAGCATCCCATTGGGATTGCCAAGAAGATTGGATATGTGTTAAAACTGAGGATTTAAAATCAGTGTGTGGAACTTTAAAATCTGAAATGGGAAGGTTAAGTGCAGATTTGGCAGACCTATCGGCATTTTCATTGCCTTTGATGCCTACATGACTTGGAAGCCAGCAGAACACCAATCTATTCATAGAAGAAATTTGTGAGATCCTTTCAAGTAAAGTACAGATCAAGGGATTCTCAAGTCGTTGATTTGAAAGGGCCTGTAATGTTGACAAAGAGTCCGAAAAGATAATGAAACGGTTGGAATTAGAATGTTCAGCTAGATTAAGGGCAAGATCAATAGCTTTAATTTCTGCTGAGAAGATAGAGGAATTGTTTGGAAGGCGGCACTTTAAGCTCCTTTCTCCATAAATAGCGGCAGCTGCTACAGAATTTCCCTCTTTTGATCCATCTGTATATATTGGTTTGAAGGAAAAATAATGCTCCTTTATCTCATTGTATCTAGCATGAAACACAGTTCTATCCGTGACTGACTTTTTGTCGGATGCAAGGTCAAATCTGAATTCTGCACTGTTTAGTGTCCATGGAGGGATTTCAGAGATTTTATAATCGGCAATAGACTCAGTGTCTATGCCAAGGTTATCTACAATGGGCTCCATGCGGATACCAAATGGAGGAATAACATTTGGTTTCCTTGCAAAAAGACGTTTATATTGAGGTTTAAAAACAACTTTATGAGTTGGGTTAAAACGATTCGACTTCAGTTTTAAAAGATATTGAAGCGATAGTTTTTCCCTCCTGTAAGAAAGAGAAGGTTCATTAGCCTCAACATAGAGACTATTGACGGGAGAAGTTCTGAAAGCGCCGAGTACAAGACGCAGGCCTTCGTGGTGTATAGGATCAAGAATTTTAAGGCAAGATTTACGGGCTGATCCGTATACGATAGATCCATAGTCTAATTTGGAGCGAACTAAAGACCGATAAAGCCGCAAGAGGACTTTACGGTCTGCTCCCCATTCAGAATGGGCCACAACCTTTAGAAGATTAAGAGCCTTCTTGCATTTCTTTTTAAGTGCAGTGATGTGAGGAAGGAAGGAAAGCTTTCTGTCAAAGATGACTCCGAGAAATTTAAATTCAGAAACGACTTCAATTTTAGTTTTGTCCAAATACAGTTCAGGGTCTGGATGAACACCACGTAGATTACATAGGTGCATGCACTTAGTTTTGGACTTTGAAAATTTGAAGCCATTTTCTTCAGACCACGTTTGGAGTTTGTTGAGACACTGTTGAAGTTGTCTCTCAATAATATTCATATTTCGAGATCTGAAGCATATAACAAAGTCATCAACATAAAGAGAACAGTCTACACCAGGACAGATAGCTTTAACTATACTGTTTATTTTTACACTAAAAAGTGTAACAGAGAGAATACATCCTTGGGGCACACCCATCTCCTGTTCACGGGCTCCCGAGACAGTATTGCCAACTCGGACGCGGAAAAGACGTTCATCCAAGAATGCTGAGATAAAAAGAGGAAGACGGCCTCGAAGACCAAAGTCATGTAAGTCTTTAAGAATTCCGTATTTCCAAGTCGTATCATAAGCGCTTTCAAGGTCGAAAAAGACAGATACTACATGTTGTCTATTAATAAAGGCTTCTCTAACAAAGGTTTCAAAGCGGACAAGATGATCGATGGTGCCACGTTGACGACGAAATCCACTCTGTACATCAACGATGAGGTTGTTTTTTTCTAAAAACCAGACAAGCCTGTCGTTGACCATACGTTCTAGAGTCTTGCAGAGACAACTAGTAAGAGCTATTGGACGATAGTTGGCTGGGTCACTAGCATCTTTGCCAGGTTTTGGGATAGGAATGACTAGTGCCTCTCGCCAGGACGAAGGAAAATCACCGGACTGCCAGATATCATTAAAAATATCAAGTAAAACAGAGAGAGAAGTAAAAGGTAAGTGTTTTAAAAACTGGTAATGAACTTTATCTTGGCCGGGAGAAGAATCGTGAGCTTTATTCAGAGCAGATTTTAATTCTTTAAAGGTGAAGAGTTTATTATAGTGCTCTGAATTAGAAGAATTGAAATTAAGTTTTTTCTTTTCTTCTCTGGTTTTATTCCTCTGAAACTTTTCAGAATAGTTTGCAGAGGAAGACTTTTTGCAAAAGGTGTCGGCAAGAGCATCAGCTATATCCTGGGGTGTTTCTAACGAAGTATTGTTAACTTCAAGGTGACTGAGAGGGGGTTGGCCTTTGCCATTGATCTTTCTAATCATGTCCCAGGTTTTTTTAGTAGTAGTTCTACTATTTAATTTAGAAACATATTGTCTCCAAGCCTTGCGCTTACTTTCTCTAATGGTACGACGAGCCTTTGCTCTGGAAATACGGAATAGGTTATGATTTTCTTTGGTAGGTCTGAGGTTAAACTTTCCAAGGGCTTGTTTTCTGTCTCTGACAGCCTGTTTACAATCTTCATTGTACCAAGGCTTGTCAGGACGTTTTGGATTTGTCGAGGTCTGAGGGACGGACTGTTTAGCTGCATCAATTAATAGGGAGGTGAAAAGTTTTGCGGGATCATCGCAATCTCTAAATTTGTCATGTGTAATGGTCTGTTCACAGATAGTTTCAAATCTATTCCAATTGGCTTTGGAGAGCTTCCATTTCTGTGGTTTTATGCTGCTGGATGGTTGTGTAGATGAAAAGATAATAGGGAAGTGATCACTTCCACACAAATCCTCTTTCACTTTCCAAGTGAAATTGGGAAGTAAGACTGGGCTGCATATGGTTAAATCTATAGAAGAGTAAGATCCCGTTGCTGGATACAAGTAGGTTTTGGATTTGTTATCATTCATGAAAGATAAAGAGTTATTCGAAATGAAGTTCTCCAACTGTAAACCTCTCTGGTTAGTGTCATTGCAACCCCACATAACATTGTGACCATTAAAGTCCCCAGCAAGAATATAGGGGGATGGCAATTGGGAAATGAGATCATTCAGATTGGTCTCATTAATAGGTGTGTTTGGGGGGAGATATAAAGAACATAGTGTAACGGCACTGTGTAAAGATAATCTGATGGCAACAGCTTGCAAGTTTGTGTTAAGAGAGATAACTTTATGAGGAATGCTGTTATTGACAATAATAGAAACACCACCTCTAGCTTTCTCGCCTTCGGTAAAGACTTTATTGTAAATGGAATGATATTTGACAGAAATATCATCCTCTCGCTTAAGGAAGGTTTCTTGCAGACAAACAGCAACTGGTTTGTGATCATTGATTAAAAGGGAAAGTTCGTCAAAGTTTGACTTTAGACCTCGACAATTCCACTGGATTATGCTATCCATAGTGCATGAAGAGAGTATAAAAGCTAAAGTAAAAAAAGAGGCCGTAAACCAATACATTTTAAAATAGATTAAGATTTAATTACAGTTGTCTCGGGTTTGGACGTGTGCCAAGTGTCAGTGTCCTTGTTCCAAGTATCTTTAGAAATGGACCAGATAGAGGCTTCTGAATCTGAAGCCTCACCTTCCAGATTTTCAGTATCTGCATCCATGTCCTCTAACTCCGAAAATCTGTTGGAGGTAGGGACCGGATCATCTACTGTGACTGCTATTTCACAGGATTCATGGTTATCTCTAGACTGTGGTTTAGATTTTGAGGAAGATCTTTTTGGTGATCTGGGTACATGATACGATTTGTTATCTTTAGGTGGAGCGTTAGATTTGTTTGTAGACTGTGAAGGTGGAGGTTGGGGTTTCTTAGGAGGCTGTTTTGAAGGGGCAGATGGCTTTGAAGCTGTTTTTGAAGAAGTATTTTGTGAAGAGGAAGAGGGCTTTGGGGGTGTTGATTTAAGGGAGTCAGATGACGAGTTTGTTTCTTGTGAAATGATTTTCTTTTTGTTTTGGGAGGAAGTAGATGGTGCTTTTTGAGAAGAGGATGCAGTAGTGGGTTTGGGTGTAGGTTGTGTCTGTTTGAGGGGTTTGGATGGTTGAATGTCAGGGACAAGGCTTTTCAACTCGTTGGCCATTTCTGGAAACTTTTCTAGAAGTTTTGTTGCCAAGAGTTCACAGGTTGAGCAATGTCCTTTTGGAGATATGGGAGATGTGACTTTGGCATAAGATGTTGCACTAGTCAATAAGGTCACATCATTTTTGCGTTTTTCTCCTATTTTCCTAGCTTCCAAGAAACTGATGTTTTCTTTAAATTTGATGGATAGGATTTCCTTCTCATCCTTCCATACTGAGCAGTTTTTGGAGAAGGTTGGATGAGAAGACTTGCAATTATAACACAGAACTGGGTTGTCGCAAGTTTTTGGATCATGGTCGGGGCCCTCAAAGGCACATTTTGGGCAAACAGGGGTGTTTGTGCAATTGCTTTCGTGATGTCCATACCGCTGGCATTTATAGCAACGCAGCGGGTTTGGCACATACACATCGACATTCACCGACTGAAATCCTATCTTAATGGAAGCAGGTAAGGAGGGAGTTGAGAACGTTAAAATGTATGTATGGGTATCTCTGCGTACTCCATCTCTAAAAACAGAGATTCTTTTTACGTCAGACACAGCCTGAGGTTGTAGGTTTGTTTTAATCTCTTCTATGGAGTCACAGTAGGAAAGTTCTTTGCATCTGATGACTCCCTTTGAGGTATTAAGTGTCTTGTGAGGAAAAATCTTCACTTCACAATTGAACAGTTTTTTGTGCCCAAGCAGGTTTCTAGCCTGTTGTTGCGAGAAGCATTCAACAAGCAAGGTTTCATTCTTAAGCTTTTTTACAGATTTAGGAGTGCCTAAAATTGAAGAGATAGATTTTTCAATTACGAAAGGAGACAGTTTTGTAATAGGTTTAGAAGAGTTAACTGATTCAATAACTAAAAAGCGAGCAAATGTTGTTGGTCTTGAAATATCCGATTCTGAATCGGAGTCGGACAGTAAACGCTTGGCCTTTTTTTGAGAAGCCATAGTTGTTTTTGAATATTCATCACCGATGCTCCCCACCCGCCTCGGAGTCCAACATGGGGACATGATCTGGGGAAACCTAACACAGATCATGACAGGGATACATCGGTGATATACTCGAAGTGAAAGGGCTAGACCGGACAAATGTAGGCCCGCAGAATGTCCTACCAAGCATAGACTAACTTTGGGCGGTTACAAATGTCAATCAAACACCATCCTTCACTCGATTAGCCCATGAGCCACCGCCTTCTAGGGTATTGACATACAGCAACTGATGACAAAGAAATGATGTATCTGTGTATGATTAAAGAGAACAAAGTCAGAGAAACACCCTAGGGCTCGGCGTGACCAGCCGATTGATCAGAACGGGCCTTCCTGACCCCTCGTTTAATTCAATTCAAGGCCAAAGTGGTGTGTTGCGAAAACAGAGCCATCAAAGGGCCGAGCTCTGAATCCACTCAACCACCAGGATCCCGTCATCGAACGACACGAGTTGCAGCCCACGGCAAACAGGCAGGCACAGTGGGGGGGTCTTACCCCTGCTGTAGTGCGACAGCTGAGCTATTTCTATCCCCCCGCCCAGCTGGGGGCCGGTCCAATCATAAGATATTTTTCAAGTAGGAACATGAACTTATTAGCTCCTACAAATATTCCAAGTATACTCAGCCATTAAACTCATCTGATTCCATAGTGGAATCTCTGTTACCAGATGTTCGATGAGAGCCATAAATGAGCAGGAATAGTCTCGAAGGAAATGCAGATAGGAAATACACTTTATTGATACAATACCTGGAGATCAGTTGACTTGCAATTTTAACAATTTGGAAAAATGACCTAGGTGGATCGTGAAAATACAGCTCCCATCATAATACAATAACTTAAATTTCTCCCATGTCTTTTCAGCTTTTTTACCCTTTCTATAGAGATTCCATTTTCCTATAAAAAATGTAGGGATAGTAGGGCATTTTCAGAAACAAGAGGGCCATGATGGCCCTGGATCGCTTACCTGTTGACCCAATGGTGCACACAAGGTTTTTGGCCAGGTGACCTACATGACCCAATTTGGATCCTGTCCAATATATCATCTAGATAAGTATTCTGACCAAGTTTCACAAGTATCAGGCTGAAAGTATGGCCTCTAAAGTGCAAACGAGATTTTATAAGATTAGCCCTGTGACCTACTTTTTCACCTGACATGACCTAAATTCAAACCTGTCTGAGATATCAACAAAACATTTTGACCATGTTATGAGTATAAGGCTGAAATTTGGCCTCTATGGTGCAAACAAGGTTTTCCCAAGATTTAACTCTGTGACCTACTTTTTGACCCGACATGACCCAATTATTAATATGTCTGAGATACTATCAAGACAGACAATCTGACCTAGTTTCATGATTATTAGGCTAAAAATGTGGCCTCTAGTGTGCAGCCGATGTTTTTTCAAAGACTTAGCCCCATGACCTACTTATTGACCCAATATGACCCAATTTCAAACTTGTCTAGCATTTTATCAAGACCAACATTCTGACCGAGTTTCAAGAGTATCAGGCTGAAAGTGTGGCCTCTAAGAGAGCACACTAGGATTTTATAAGATTTAACCCTGTGACCTACTTTTTGACCCACTATGACCCAATTTCAAACCTGTCCGAGATTTTATCATGACAAACATTCTGACAAAGTTTCATGAGTATCTGACTGAAAATGTGGCCTCTAGAGTGCACACAAGGTAAATGTTGATGACCTCACGACAGACACCTGATGCCGGACACGGCAAGATTACAAAAACTTACTTTGAGCACTTTGTGCTCAGGTGAGTTAAAAAGCCTCAAATTTAACCCTGTGTAAAACGTATGTCTCTTAGCAATTTAATCCATGACCCCAGGGCCACAATTTACACAACTCTAATCCTTTTCCAAACAATGCCAAATTTTCCATCCATATGTATGGCTTATAACAAGAGGACCATTGGCCCTAAAGGGCTTACCTGAGTAAAGCCACCTATGGTTGATAAAGCTGAAGATATCCTGGTTTTAATGATATAAAACAAATGGGTGTAATTGACCTTGTTTTTGACCCCACATGACCCAATTTCACACTGGTCCAAGATATTATCAAGATAAACATTCTAAGTTTCATGAGTATCTGGCTGAAAATGAGGCCTCTATGGTGCACAGAAGGCTTTTCAAAGAACAGCCTCAGTGACCTAGTTTTTGACTCAACATGACCCAATTTCATTCTCATCCAAGATATGATCAAAACAAATATTCTGACCAATTTCATAAATATCAGGCTGAAAATGTGGCCTCTGGAGCACACACACAGTTTTTCTAGGATTTGAACCTGTGACCTAGTTTTTGACCTGACATGACCCAATTTCAGACATGTCTGAGATGTCATCAAGATAAACATTCTGACCAAGTTTTATGAGTATCATGCTGAAAACATGGCCTCTACAGAGATCACAAGGTTCTGAGGTTTGGCCCTGTAACCCACTTTTTGACTGGACATGACCCTATTTAAAACTTATCAGAGACATCATGAAGACACACATTCTGACCAAGTTTCATGTGTATCAGGCTGAAAATGTGACCCCCTAGAGTGTACACAATGTTTTTCTAAGATTTGGCCATTTACCTAGTTTTTGATTGGACATAACCCAATTTCAAACCAAAGACATCATAAAGACAAACTTCTGACCAAATTTCATGAGTATCAGGCTGACAATGTAGCCTCTAGTTTGCACATAAGTTTTTTCTAAGATTTGGCCCAGTGACCTACTTTTTGAGCCAAAATGATCCAATTTCAGTCTTGTCCAAGCTTTTATCAAGACAAACATTCTGACCAAGTTTCATCAGTATCTGACTAAAAATGTGGCCACTTGAGAGCACACAAGGTTAATGTTGATGACCACACGATGGAGAATGCATGACGGATAACACACATTGGACACAGCACTATCACAATAGCTCATCTTTGTGCTCAGATGAGCTTAAGATACTGTTTGAAAATAGGAAAATGCTGCTGACCAGCATTTCCTTCTTTTCTGAAATTGTTTTCTACCCTTTCAAGGACAACTTTCATCATCTGAGCAACATCTAATATGCCACCTGCAATTGCTTTCAGTATAGATTGGTCTAAAATTTTGTTGTGTAAAGGGTTAATAGATGACCAATGGTGTATGTATATGCAACTTATGGCCCATGTGGTTCTATAAAAAAAATCTGTTGTGTTCAATAGAACAAATAAAACAAGAGGGCCATGATGGCCCTGGATCACTCACCTGAGTAAAGTGCCTTAAAGTTATTTCTTTAATTTGACCATGTGACCTACTTTATGACCCCAGGTGAACCAATTTCCAACTCATATTTCACGAAGACAAACATTCTGACTAATTTTCAAGTCAATTGAGCAAAAAATGTGGCCTCTAGAGTGCCCTAAAGGTATTTCTTTAATTTGACCTAGTGACCTAGATTATGACCCCAGGTGAACCAAATTTGACCTGGTCTTGGACTTTATCAACAGGAACATTTTTACAAATTTTCAATTCAACTGAATAATAAATGTGGCCTCTAGAGTGCCCACTAGGTATTTCTTTAATTTGACCAAGTGACCTAGTTTATGACTCCAGTTGACCAAAATTCAGACTCATGCGAGATTTTATGTTGACCAAAATTCAGCCTCATGTGAGATTTTATAAAAACAAACATTCTGACCAATTTTCAAGGCAATTTAAAGCAAATAATGTGGCCTCTAGAGTGCCCACAAGGTATTTCTTTAATTTGACCCAGTGACCTAGTTTATGGTTCCAGGTGTCCCAAATCCAAACTCATCTCATATTTCATCAAGACATACATTCTGGCCAAATTTCAGGTCATTTGAGCAATAAATGCGGCCTCCAGAGTGCAAACAAGGTATTTCTTTAATTTGACCCAGTGACGTAGTTTATCACCCCAGTTGTCCCAAATTCAGACTTATGTACATTAGTTTTATAAAGACAAACTTTCTGACCAATTTTCAAGGCAATTGAGCAAATAATGTGGCCTCCAGAGTGCCAGCAAGGTATTTCTTTAAAGAATGAATGAATGTTGTTTTATGGCGCATGGACAGCCTTGGTCATTTAGTGCGCATATCTGTGTTGAAGGAACGGTTAAGACAGATTTTTTTTTTTTAAAAAGATTTGAGACATGCTGACAGTAAAAGAGTTGAATTAAGAAGGATCATGTGTGATCTAAGTATGTATAAAAGATATAATTGAGCAACAGGGCTTCCCTATTAACTCAAAAAGGTTTTGAATAATGATGTTAAGATTGCGATAAAAAGATTGGAATAGTCTTAAATTGATAATAAAGGAGTCTTTAAATGAAGAAAGGTTATGTGTAACTGATAATGTGTATAAAATATAATATTGAGTGGCTGGGCAATCCCTGCCTACTCAAAGTTTTAGATGAAAAAGTTAACAATGTGAATAGTAGTTTAAAAGAAATGAAAGTTTAAAATTGAAAAAGGGTGGAGCCTCCAATGGGATCAAAATACTCCCATTAAAGAGGTCCCGTCTCCAATGAGATAAGATACTCCCAAGAGAGCCAATCCTCCCATTAAGGAGATGCAAACTGGAGATAAAAAGGATTCAGTGTTAGAAATATGGGTTTACAGAACAGGTTAAAAGGTAATTAAGGAAATATCACAGCTTGTTGTATAGACCAATCTCTTTGATGAAGGTGATAATTGAAT
The DNA here is from genome assembly GCA_945859785.2 of Tridacna gigas. NCBI lineage: Eukaryota > Metazoa > Mollusca > Bivalvia > Cardiida > Cardiidae > Tridacna > Tridacna gigas. The sequence continues at coordinate 24,973,464 of OX244028.2, forward strand.
CAATGTTGACTGTTTCAAAGAGATTGTGCATACTGTCAACATTGTAGTATTTCTCACGAACTGGTTGAAAGTCAATGCAATCTAATAAAATATGTTTTATTGTAAGGTGTTCGTTGCATTGAATACATTCTGGTGCATCTTCTCTGGTTACAAGCCAGGAGTGTGTAAACCGAGAATGTCCGATTCGGAGCCTTGTGATTATCACCTCTTCTCGACGAACAGACCTGTAAGAGGGGTACCATTCGCCAAGGGTTGGTTTAACGGAATGAAGTTTGTTGAAGTGATCAGCATCCCACTGGGATTGCCAAAGAGATTGGATGAAAGGTAAAATGGACGCTTTAATTCTGTGTAAGGTATTTTAAAATGAGATATGGGTAGAGACAATGCCGACTTGGCAAGTTCATCGGCCTTTTCATTGCCTCGAATACCCATGTGACTAGGAAGCCAGCAAAATACAAACTTGTTTGTATCGGAGAGAGAGGAAATTCTCTCAAGAACAGCACAAATAGATGGGTTCTCAATTTTCTGATTATAAACAGCCTGGGGTGTAGAGAGAGAGTCTGAGAACAGAAGAAAGCGGTTAGACCTACTTTCCTCTGCTAGACTCAAAGCAAGGTCGATTGCCTTCACTTCAGCAGAAAATATTGAAGAATTGTCAGGAAGGTGACATTTTTTACTTTTATTTCCAAATACTGCTGCTGCTAAACAGCGTGCCCATCCTTAGATCCATCTGTATATATGGGTTTATATGAGTTGTACAATTCTTTGATTTCCTGATACTGATTTTGGAAAACAACTCTATCTGTGGTTGATTTCTTGTGAGCTAGAAGGTCAAAACGAAATTCAGCAGTCTTTATCAACCATGGAGGGGTATCAGGAATTTTGCTTTCACAAATGGCATCCATGTCAACATGGAGATTGTCCAGATGAGGTTCCATGCCGATACCAAATGGCGTTATTGCATTTGGCTTCCTAGCAAATAAGTTTTTGCAGCCAGGGTTAAAAACTATTTTGTGTGTAGGGTTGGATGGGTTTGCTTTCAACTTTAACATATATTGAAGGGATAACTTGAGCCTTCTGTGAGAGAGAGAAGGCTCATTGGCCTCTACATACAGGCTGTTAATAGGAGAAGTTCGAAAAGCCCCAAGGGCCAAACGTAAACCCTGATTGTGGATTGTGTCAAGGATCTTCAAGTATGATTTGCGGGCTGAACCATACACAATGGAGCCATAGTCTAACTTTGAGCGAATGAGGGAGCGATAGAGACGTAGAAGAACTTTCCTATCAGCTCCCCAGTCCGAATGAGCAACTGTTTTTAGAAGATTAAGTGCCTTATAGCATTTCTTTTTAAGTGCTTTAATGTGGGGCAGGAAGGACAATTTCTTGTCAAAGATGACACCTAAAAATTTAAACTCTGGTACAACTTCAATTCTTGTGTTGTCAAGATGTAGCTCTGGGTCTGGATGATGATCTCGTAATTGACAAAAGTGAACACATTTTGTTTTGGTCTTTGAAAACTTAAAACTGTTTTCATCAGACCATATTTGCAGTTTGTTTAAACACTGTTGAAGTTGTCTTTCAATAATGGCCATATGGCTTGATCTAAAGCATATGACGAAATCGTCCACATATAAACAACAATCCACACCAGGGTTGATAGCCTTTATTATCCTGTTGATCTTGATACTAAAAAGTGTCACAGAGAGGATACATCCTTGTGGCACACCCATTTCTTGTTCCCTTGCATCTGACAAGGTTGTGCCAACCCTCACACGAAATAGGCGATTATTTAAAAAGGAAGATATAAAAAGAGGCAGGCGGCCTCTGAGACCGAAGTCATGCAAGTCCTTTAAAATTCCGTATTTCCAGGTAGTGTCATAAGCACTCTCCAGGTCAAAAAATACTGATACAACATGTTGTTTTTTTATGAAGGCTTCTCTAAGAAAAGTTTCAAAGCGTACAAGGTGGTCAACTGTACTGCGTTGACGTCTAAATCCACTTTGAACATCAACAATGAGGTTATGTTTTTCTAAAAACCAAACAAGGCGGGTGTTGACCATTCGCTCTGAAGTTTTACAGAGACAACTTGTGAGAGCTATGGGTCTGTAGCTGTTTGGGTCGGAAGTATCTTTCCCTGGTTTTGGAATTGGGATTACCAAAGCTTCTTTCCAGGAGGAAGGTAAATCACCTTTTTGCCAGATATCATTGAAAATATCAAGTAAGATTGATAGAGTGGTATCTGGTAAATGCTTTAGAAATTGATAATGTATTTTATCTTGACCTGGAGAGGAATCATGGGCTTTGTCTAAAGCAGCCTTGAGTTCTTTGAATGAGAAAAGTTTATTGTAAAACTCAAGATTGTTGGATTTGAAATTCAGCCTTTTCTTTTCTTCTTTAACTTTATTCCTTTGGAACTTTTCAGAGTAGTTCTCAGAGGAGGACTTCTTGGCAAAAGAATCGGCTAAAGTATATGCAATATCTTTAGGGTTTTCAATATTTGTATTGTTTGTAGAAAGATGTTTAATAGGCGAAGAAGCACTGCCTTTAATCTTTCTGATCATGTCCCAGACTTTTTTTGTAGATGTTCTAGCATTAAGTCTGGAAACAAAATGCCTCCAAGACTTACGCTTACTACTTTTTATGGTTTGTCTGGCTTTTGCCCTGGAAATACGGAATAGGTTATGGTTTTCCGGAGTGGGTCTCAGGTTGAATTTTCTGAGAGCTTCTTTCCGTTCTTTCATAGCCGACTTACATTCATCAGTGAACCACGGCTTATTTGGGCGTTTTGGCTTTGTCGAGGTCTGTGGAACTGACTGTTTTGCCACATCAATGAGCAGCCGGGAAAATAATTCTGCAGGGTCAGCACAATCTACAAGTTTATCTCTTGTAATATTTTGCTCACAGAGAACTTGAAAAAGGTCCCAGTTGGCTTTGGAGAGTTTCCATTTCTTTGGACGTTCACATGTAGATGGCTCAGAAGATGTAATAAAAATTGGAAAGTGGTCGCTTCCACAAAGGTCGTCTCCCACTTTCCAATTAAAATCCTGAAGCAAGGCTGGGCTACACAGAGATAGGTCAAGGGAAGAGTAAGACCCAGTTGCTGGATGAAGATATGTTTTTGAATTATTGTCATTCATAATTGACAAAGAATTATTAGAGATAAAGTTCTCTAGTTGTAACCTCTTTGATTTGTATCACTGCTACCCCAGATAATATTATGACCATTAAAATCTCCTGCCAATATGAAAGGAGATGGTAGCTGTGAGATGAGGTCATTGAGCTTGTTTTCACTGATAGGAGAACTTGGGGGAAGGTAAATAGAGCATAGAGTAATGGTTTTATGAAGGGAAAGACGAACAGCAACAGCTTGTAGAGTGGAGTTTAACGGTATTTGTGTATGGGGGATGTTGTTATTTACAATAACAGACACGCCACCCTGGGCCTTATCACCCTCTTTGTATATTTTATTATAAATTGAGTGATATCTGAAAGAGACAGTGTCAGATTCCTTCAGGAAAGTTTCCTGTAAACAAAGTGCAACAGGATTGTGGTCATTAATTAAAAGTGAAATCTCTTCATGATTTGACTTAAGACCTCGACAGTTCCATTGTATAATATTTTGAGCCATTATGCCCATTAAAAGAATGTAAACATGGGTTATGAAATGTTTCTGTAGGTATTTCATATACCCTATGTATTTATACGCACTATGACTTCAGTCTCGGGTTTTGATGTTGACCAGGATTCTACATCCTTATCCCAGTCAGTTGGAGAAGGGGCGAGTTCAGAATCGGAGAGCTCTCCCTCCAATTCCTCCTCTTCCATGTTTTCTTCCTGGTCCTGCAGAGGTTCATACCTGTTTGAAACAGGTAATGAATCCTTCTGGACAGGCATCTCGTCTTTAGAGGAGGTGGAAGCTTTTGGCCTCTGTATTTCTGTTGACTTTTTCTTTGGTGATTTTGGTTGAGTTTGTGGTTTAGGAGTTTGTTTTTTTTGCTTCGTAGGGGCTGATGGTTGTTTGTGTGTTGAAGTAGGTTTTTTAGGCTCGGGGGTAGGTTTATCATTCTTTAGTACAGGTTTTTCTGTACCTTTAACAGAGGAGGCTTGTGTTTTGGTGGTAGAAGAGGAGGTATTGGGTTTTGTTGCAGGCTGTGTATGTATGGGGGATTTAGACAATTGAAGGTCTGGCACTATGCTTTTTAACTCGTCGGCCATTTCTGGAAATTTTTCAAGAAGTTTTTTGGCCAAGAGTTCGCAAGTAGAGCAATGTTCCTGTGCAGACGTTGCAGTTGACACTTTTGCATATGTTGTTGAACTATTCAACAATGTTTGGTCATTTCTGCGTTTTTCAACTATCTTCCGTGCTTCAACAAAACTAACATTTTCTTTAAATTTTATAGACAGGATTTCTTTCTCATCCTTCCAGACTGAACAGTCTTTAGAAAAGGTTGGATGAGAACGCTTGCAATTGAAACAAAGCACAGGGCTGTTACAAGTATTAGGGTCATGGTCTAAGCCCTCAAAAGCACATTTTGGACAGACTGGTGTGCTTTTACAATTACTTTCGTGATGGCCATACCTCTGGCATTTGTAGCAACGCAGAGGGTTTGGCACATACACGTCAACCTTTACTGATTGAAATCCTATTTTAATGGAAGTAGGAAGAATCGGAGTAGAAAATGTTAGGATGTAAGTATTTGTTTCCCTATGTACACCATTCCTGAACACGGAGATCCTTTTGACCTCAGACACAGCCTGGGATTTAAGATTACTTTTAATCTCTTCCAGTGAGTCACAGTAGGAGAGCTCCTTACACCTGATGACTCCTTTGCTAGTGTTGAGAGTTTTATGAGGGTACACTTTAACATCCAGATTGAAAAACTTTTTATGAGACAAGAGATTTTTGGCCTGCTGTTGAGAAAGAGACATTCAACAAGCAGAGTCTCATTTTTTAATTTTTTGACTGATTTTGGAGTACCCAAAATGGAAGAGATTGTCTTCTCTATTACGAAGGGAGAAAGTTTAGTAATAGGTTTTGAAGAGTCAGCTGCCTCAATAACAATAAAACGAGCAAATGTAGAACTTGTATGATAAGAAATTTCAGTTTCTGAGTCAGAATCAGAAAGAACACGCTTGGCTTTCTTTTGTGTTGCCATGTTTGTTTTTTATGGTTCATCACCGATGCTCCCCACCCGCCTCGGAGTCCAACAAGGGGACATGATCTGGGGAAACCAATCGCAGATCATGACAAGGATACATCGGTGATATACTCGAAGTGAAAGGGCTAGACCGGACAAATGTAGGCCCGCAGAATGTCACACCAAGCATAGACTGTCTTTGGGCGGTTACAAGTGTCAATCAAATACCAACTTTCACCCGATTAGCCCATGAGCCACCGCCTTCTAGGGCATTTATTTATATCTATAACAGAGAGAGATGGATGATTTTTCTTCTGTAAAGATTTTGTACATGACGGAATGATACAAGATAAGAGAAATGCCCTAGGGCTAGGCATGACCAGCCGATTGATCAGGACGGGCCCTCCTGACCTCTCGTTTAGTCCAATTCAAGGCCAAAGTGGTGTGTTGTGAAAGCAGAACAATTCAAGGGCCATATCCTGAATCCACTCAACCACCAGGATCCCGTCATCAGACGACACGAGTTGCAGCCCACGGCAAACGGGCAGGCACAGGGGGGGGTCTTACCCCTTCTGTAGTGCGACAGCTGGGCAATTTCTATCCCCCCGCCCAGCTGGGGGAGGTATTTCTTTAATTTGACCTAGTGACCTAGTTTATGACCCAAGATGACCCAATTTTAAACTCAGTGAATTCGTTTTGCTTAGATGGGCAAACAAACTTTTCATTTCATTTCATATCTTTATTTCCTCCAGTTAAGATTTACATTATATAAGTTTAGAATGTATACATCAACATCATAATACAAAGGAGACAAACACAAGAAAAAAGAAAAAATCAGTAAGAGAAAAAAGAAAGAAAAATATAGATATTACAATATAGAGTCATGAAAGAATGTGAAGATGAGGATGACTGAACAGTAATGAAAGTGGATGAAGAAAAAAAAATTGTATAATTGTCATTGATCTTATACGACTGATAATGTCCCCGTGAACTTGTGACCCCCGGGGCAGGGCCAGTTTTGACCCAAGCAGCATCCTTGGAACAAACTTGGTAGAGGTCCACTAGATGCTACATACCAAATATCAAAATTTTACACCTTCCCGTTTAAGAGAAAAAGAAATTCAAAGTTTTCCTTCTTTGTTCCTATGTTCAAATTTGTGACCCCTGGGGCGGGGCCAGTTTTGACCCCAGGGGCATCATATGAACAAACTTGGTAGAGGTCCACTAGGAGATACCAAATATCAAAAACTGTATAATTGTCATTGATCTTATACGACTGATAATGTCCCCGTGAACTTGTGACCCCCGGGGCAGGGCCAGTTTTGACCCAAGCAGCATCCTTGGAACAAACTTGGTAGAGGTCCACTAGATGCTACATACCAAATATCAAAATGTTACACCTTCCCGTTTAAGAGAAAAAGAAATTCAAAGTTTTCCTTCTTTGTTCCTATGTTCAAATTTGTGACCCCTGGGGCGGGGCCAGTTTTGACCCCAGGGGCATCATATGAACAAACTTGGTAGAGGTCCACTAGGAGATACCAAATATCAAAGCTCCACCACCCCTTTCGGTTTCAGAAAAGAAGAATTTAAAAGTTTTCCTTCTTTGTTCCCATGTTCGAACTTGTGACCCCCGGGGCTGGACCAGTTTTGACCCCAGGGGCATCATATGAACTAGGAGATGCTACATACCAAATATCAAAGCTCTACGCCTTCCAGTTTCAGAGAAGATTAAAATATTTTTTAAAGTTTTCCCTCTTTGTTCCTATGTTCGAACTTGTGACCCCCGGGCAGGGCCAATTTTGACCCCAGGGGCATCATATGAACAAACTTGGTAGAGATCTACTACAAGAGGGCCAATGGCTCTAAAGCGCTCACCCGAGTAAAGTCATCTACAGTTGATAAAGCTGCAGAAATCCTGGTTTTAACAAGAGGACCATGATGGTCCTAAATCGCTCACCTGAAATGCAACTCAGCTCAACACCATAATGCTACATGCCAAATATGAAAGCTCTAGCCCTTATGGTTTGGGACAAGAAGATTTTTTAAAGATTTCCTTCTTTATCTCTATGTGAAATCCGAGAACCCACAACATAGGGTCAACTTTTAACACCAGGGCCATAATTTAAAGTATTTTGGTAGAGGGTCACTAGATGATGCTACATGCCCTATATGAAAGCTCTAGCCCTTACGGTTTGGGACAAGAAGATTTTTACAGATTTCCTTCTTTATCTCTATGTGAAATCCGAGAACCCACAACATAGGGCCAATTTCCACACTAGGGCCATTATTTGAAGTATTTTGGTAGAGGGCCACTAGATGATGCTACATGCCATATATGAGAGCTCTAGCCCTTATGGTTTGGGACAAGAAGATTTTTAAAGATTTCCTTCTTTATCTCTATGTGAAATCCGAGAACCCACAACATAGGGCCATTTTCAACACTAGGGCCATAATTTGAAGTATTTTGGTAGAGGGTCACTAGATGATGCTACATGCCAAATATGAAAGCTCTAGCCCTTACGGTTTGGGACAAGAAGATTTTTACAGATTTCCTTCTTTATCTCTATGTGAAATCCGAGAACCCACAACATAGGGCCATTTTCAACACTACGGCCATAATTTGAAGTATTTTGGTAGAGGGCCACTAGATGATACTACATGCCATATATGAGAGCTCTAGCCCATATGGTTTGGGACAAGAAGATTTTTAAAGATTTCCTTCTTTATCTCTATGTGAAATCCGAGAACCCACAACATAGGGCCATTTTCAACACTACGGCCACAATTTGAAGTATTTTGGTAGAGGGCCACTAGATGATGCTACATGCCAAATATGAAAGCTCTGGCCCTTACGGTTTGGGACAAGAAGATTTTTACAGATTTCCTTCTTTATCGCTATGTGAAATCCGAGAACCCACAACATAGGGCCAATTTCCACACTAGGGCCATTATTTGAAGTATTTTGGTAGAGGGCCACTAGATGATACTACATGCCATATATGAGAGCTCTAGCCCTTATGGTTTGGGACAAGAAGATTTTTAAAGATTTCCTTCTTTATCTCTATGTGAAATCCGAGAACCCACAACATAGGGCCATTTTCAACACTACGGCCATAATTTGAAGTATTTTGGTAGAGGGCCACTAGATGATGCTACATGCCAAATATGAGAGCTCTAGCCCTTACGGTTTGGGACAAGAAGATTTTTAAAGTTTTTTCTCTCGGTTGCCATGGCAACCAGAGTTCTTCATGGAATTCAAATCTTTGAAGTATTTTGAAAGTGCATCACCTAAGGATCATTTCTGTGAAGTTTCACTGAAATCTGTTGGGCGGTTTCAGAGGAGAAGATTTTTTAAGTGATTGTTCACGGACGGACGGACGGACGGATGGACGGACGCCGGACAACGATCGATCACAATAGCTCACCCTGAGCACTATGTGCTCAGGTGAGCTAATGATGTAAAACACATGAGTTTAAGTGACCTTCTTTTTTAACCAATGTGACTAAATTCTAAACATGTCCAAGATATCATTAAAACAAACATTCTGACCAAGTTTCATCAGTATCAGATTGAAAATGTGGCTTCTACAGTTCACACAAAGTTTTTCTAAGATTTGGTCCAGTGACCTACTTTTTGACCAGATGTGACCCACTTTGAAACTTGTTCAAGATATCATCCCCCCCCCCCCAGCAAAAAAAGGGCATTCAAAACTACTTGAATAGTCTATCAGCACTAATTGGGTACTCTGTGTGGTACTATTAAGGCTGTATATTCAAGTCAAGTTTCAAAGCTAGATCTTATATGCCTTTTTGCTCTGAAGAGTATGTTTTGAGTGTTTCTGTATTTGTAGTACCAGCAGCCATGACTTCAATACTTTGAAAATCTTTCTTTTTTCTCCAAATATGCAAATGAAATTTTATTTAACAAGTGTATTTTTCTATGAATACTAAGTGCTAATAAAACTGCAACATTGCGGAAATTATAATCACTGTTAATTGGATGCAACCTTTTTTCCACAATTAATTCAAACCTCAAAAATGACAAAATATATCTGTGAATGGTAGACTTTCGAAATTCTGACATTCCATCATGAAGGGATTTAACTCTCATCGATCACTCAAACCGCAGTTTATTTTCTCGTCTTCAACAAACCATCTTTGATCCAATCATCTGGGAGCCATTTTGGTTGAAACTTGCTTTACCATGGTTTTTTTTTTTTTTTTTTTGTTGCATGAACCAAGGGTAGGGACTGGCCCCACTGTGCTTTCCGAAGTAGTACTTTCAACAGGTTTTGCCTTTTTCACCCCATTGATACTTCCAAAATACTCAAAAAATTGTTTCAACGTGGTCTTGGATGATCAGCGGAAGTTCAAGAAAGTATAACTTCTGGTACCTATTGTATCTCCTGTATCCATCCGATACAAAGATCAATAACAAGCTACCAGTTTAATGTTAACAATGGGAGGTTTTTTGTGCAACCTAGTGCGCATGGAAACAAGCTCTTTTGTCTAAGGGCTTGTGCGCCCGAGCTTGTTTGTCCAGACTAATGTTTGCCTGGGCGTGTTAATCCTTTTTAATGACCTCATTTCTTTTCAAATCAAATCTGGCGCTATGAAGGCATATCGGTATATTTAGGATGATATTTGACTCTTCAAGAAGGAAACAGTACATGTAGTACTAAGGTAGTTTCACTGTACGGCACAAAATCATAAAGTGTACACATGTTGCCCTTTAAAGGACATTTTGTGAGGAAATCTAAGTTAGACCGTATTTCAAGGGTTCAGTCTGTATTTCCGAATAATGATACTACAAAAAATTATAACCTACTGTATACAACTAGAGTGGCAGAAAAACAAAGATAACTGTCAATTCCTAACCACATCTTCTAATGTGAAGTGTACAGAAACATATTCTCCCGATGAGCAATCAACAGTCGAACGAGCCAGGGAAAAGCGGACATCAAATTATTAGCCTATGTCAAATTATTAGCCAATTATCAACCAATTTTCAGGCGTTTCAGGCCAAAAATGTGGCCTCTAGACTGTGGACAAGGCTTTTCTAAGATTTGGCCCAGTGATCTACTTTTTGACCTGGCATGACCTAATTTCAAACTTACCCGAGATATTATCACAGGGTTTAAAATTAGCAGTAGCAAGTAGCAAATTTACTACCTGAAATATAAACTTTGCTTGCTGGGCACAAGAGCAGTAGCAAAAGGTTGCTACCTGGTAATCCTGTCTGTTTTAAGTGTTTTGCCTATTTTCAATGAAATAATCTTCCACTTGTTAATTTAGAAATCTGTTGAAATGATCTTCGCAATCATCTGCATAGATACTGTATTTTCCGGGCAATAAGCCGCTACACTGTATAGGCTGCACCCTTTCATTTTAATCATTTCAGAAATAAAAAAATATCGAATAAGCAACTCCAGCACATAGGCCGCTGCTGATATGCTTGTTTAATGTACTTTATCATCCATCTATAGATATATTTACTGGTATATGTACTATAATAAACACCTGAAAAAAATTCATCCGTTGCTTTTTAACTGATTCCATTGGAGTGATTTTCCCTTCTAGAGATCGAATTATTCAGAGGATGTGAGACCGTTATCATTCGTTTATCCTTTGTAGAATGTTTTGAGGAATTTCTAAATTGTCACATTGTCACTTCGATTGGTTGATTGACGGTACACACCAAACAACACCTTTAATTACCTTCGCAGTTAACCACTGATTGGTACTAATCAATCAACAGGTGTGAAAAACCAAGGTTGGTCACAAGTTTTAACAGATTTGTAAGTGGATTAATTTATCTAGCAACTACAGTTAGGTAATAGTGGCACCTACATGGGGAATCGTAAACTGGTTTTCATTTATTTTCAGTTTTACAGGTAGCACCAAAAGATCATTTAGAAAAATAAAATTAATGTGTAAGTCGCTTCATCTGATAGGCCACACCCTTGGAAATTTCCACATTTTTAATGGATAGGCCACAGACTATTGTCCGGAAAATACAGTACAAAAACATGCAAGTATCACTGTGTCACACCACTGAACACTTCTGTGCTTAATGATGACTTTATATTTAGCCTCTATATTCATAGCTACCTTCATAAATCTTTGCTAATGTCCACTTGAAAGCGGTCTGCATTATAACAAATGGGCAAAAACATACAAGTATAAACGAGCCATATGAAACGGCAAACAGCACAGACTCTATGCCAATGTCTTTGAAGATATGCTTTTTTTTTTTACTTCTGCCAAGCAATTCCTGGGCAAAGGTAGTACCAGTAATCCAAATGGGAGGGAGGGCCATTATTTGTCTGCCCTATTTGCTACCACAACCATTTCTTTGCTACCTTATTTTAAGCCAAGTAGCAAGAACTTGCTACCTGCAAAATATCTGAATTTCTAACACTGTTATCAAGACAAACATCCTGACCAAGTTTCAATAATATCAGGCTGAAAATGTGGCCTCTAGAGTGCACACAAGGTTATTCTAAAATATAGTCCAGTGACCTATTTTTTCACCTGACATAAACCAATTTTGAACTTGTCCCAGATTTTATCAAGACAAACATTCTGACCAAATTTCACAAGTATCAGGCTGAAAATGTGGCCTACGATTTAACCTAGTGACCTACTTTTTGACCCGACATGATCTTATTTCAAACTAGTCCCAAGATTTTATCAAGACAAACATTCTGACCAAGTTTCGTACAGGGCTTTCTTTTAGGGTTTGGGGAAGACACTGGACGCTGGTCAAAAGGGGAAAAAACACGCAACAAAGCCATATTTGGGGAAATTTACTGCCTTGCTATATAGGTTGATGTACATCATTATACATGTTTACGATATATATTATACATTATGTACTATCAATAGAACACTGGTGTTAATCTTTGCAATAACACTCAAACATATGAAAGTGAATTTAACTGTTTTGTGAACACAAAATGTTTGTCTAAAGAGGCATGTCTATGTCCTTTTTGGACATGAGAAGATCAACAAATTAAAATAATTTTTCCAAGAGTCAAAGAGAAATTTTATGTCCAAGAATCAATTACTGGGTTATTATGGAGAGATAAGGGTGAAATAAAGACAATTTTTCATTTATGTTCTTTATTTATTGAAAGAAATTAGACAAGAAAATACCTCATCTTATGTACCTGTAGACTTGTTGGAATGAAGTGGATAGATGAATTTTAACTTGCAGTCCTAGCATGCAATTCATCTTTATCAATAAACGGACACAAACACGCTTTTAACTGTTTACCAAACAACAAAATTTTTGACTCCATCATATTTTAGGCATTTGCAGACGACAATTCAAATGTGACTGGAATGACTTGATTTTTCTTTCATAGCTTAAAGCATTGTGGAAAAGGGAGAAAATAAAGGTCACATCCATTAAAGTGTTCTTTAAATTTTAGGTTTTTTTCTTTGGTCCAATAACTTCTTCTTTCACACTTGTTCCAGTGCTAATACTGTATGATAAGAAGGCCAAACCTCCATCTCCTCCCCCCCCCCCCATCAACAGGTTGTTGTATATTTTCAGTTAAAAAACAATCAAGGTTTTTCCTCAATATGAAACAGAGATTTCAGCTACCACTTATTGTTTTATACAGAAATTTGTGTAAATTCACTGTTTAAATTTATTACCAAAGATGAAAAGATAGTTTGAAAAGCCTCTGATCAGACAATGTCAAAACTGACTTGTTGTGTCATAGGTTTTTGCGTCTTTCTTCTGCAATCTTTTTTTAACGTCGGTTGATTTTTCCAGAAATATTACTGCATGATTTGACATGAATTTGTCAATTAGGGTAGCTGGTATCTTTATAACTTGTCATTTTACGCTAGATAATTGGATTAACACCCCTATCACATTTTCAACAAGAGGGCCATGGTGGCCCTGTATCGCTCCACTGGCTTATAAATATAAACCATAAATACTAAACATTTCAATTCTGAGCCAAATGGTTTCAAAATGAAGACTTACAAAGTTTTCTCTGTAAAAGCCCATGTGAAAGTTGAGACCCGCAGGGCAAAGCCATTTTTGATCCCAGAGCTATAATTACTTGAACTCTGGTAGAGGTCCACAAGATAAAGCCACATGCCAAAATAATACAAGTCTATGCTGTATGGTTATAAATAAGGTGATTTTCAAGTTTTGTCCATATGAAGCCTCTGTAAAACATAAGACCCCTGATGCAAGGCTAATTTCAAAAAAAAAAAAATCAAAACAGGAAGATTTCTTAAGTTGTCACTATGTAAGCCCATGTAAAACTTGTAACCCCTGTGGCAGGGCCAATTTTGACCCCAGGGCTAAAATTTTGGCCCGCTTGGTAGAGGCCCAATAGATATAGCTACATGCAAAATTTGGTAGCTCTAGGCCTTATGGCTAGGTACAGGAAGATTTTTAAAGTTTTCTCTATATAAGCCTATGTAAAACTTGTGACCCCTGGGGCAGAGCCAATTTTGACCCAGGGCTATAATTTGAAGAAACTTGATAGAGGTTTACTACATAAAGCTACATGCCAAATTTGGTAGCCCTATACCTTATGGTTTCAGACAAGAAGATTTTTAAAGATTTCCAATATTTTTCAGTTTTGTTGTCATGGCAACCAGAGTTTTTGAAGGAATCAAATTCTTTCAAGAAATTCTGAAGAGGACCATGGCAGGATCATTTCTGTGAAGTTTCCTGAAAATTGGATGGGTAGTTTCTGAGAAGAAGATGTTTGAAGTAAAAGTTAATGCACGGACGGACAGACACACAGACGGACGCACGGATGCACGACAGACACCGGGCCATGACATAAGACCGCTGGCCTTTGGCCAGTGGAGCTAAAAATGAATTGCCACTCGCCAGCTTGATTAGTTGTGATAAACAGAGCTGCGTGCGTCTTTCACATATGCTAGTACTGGTCATGTTTATTATGATATCTATTTCTGCGGGATACATGCTAGCTAATTTATATGACATTTTAGCAGATAATCTCATGCGTCAGACTGACGCTTTGGCAGATTTTTTTTAGCGTCAAAAATGGGCCATTTCGGGTTTCCAAGCATCAAAACTTAGGGTCCCGGGTCAAAAGAGAACCCTGGACTCTCAATATTCTCAAAGGCCTTCTCTCACAATTCATCTTAATACAAATAAATTCTCATGAAAGCTGACTAGGGTCGAAGGATGTCGATGCCGACTGTGCATACTTTCGATTTCTTCAACAATTTACACTGTCTGACCCGGGATGGTCAGGGACCGATTGCCTCCTTTCTGATTGCCTACTTTCGGATCAGTCTCTAATTTTGATGATTTATCGGATTTTGGCTTAGTTTTTGACCAAAAGAAAGCTTCGATTCATTTAGTATTCTTTGCGGGTGACAGTTTCAGCTTTTTATTGGAGTTATGGACCAATTTTAGGACATCTTTTAACTTTATATTCGACATTGCAGAAAAAGTCATGTGCCGAAAGACATTATTGGTTTCCATGTATTAATTAACATACCAATGAAAGCGTTGAATACCAAATGCTAGGATACAGTAATGTGCGTATTATACCACGACAGTGTTCAGTAATTTATTCCGTACAAAGAATGAATATAAAATAAAGAAATCAGCCGATTAGAGACAGTCTTCCATGAACCTCAAATGCGGATGACTCATTAACAACGAAAACATTACTCTCCTTGGTCGTTTTTGAAGCCGATCTTTCGGTCTGGGAGTGGGTTTATTTACTAAATCTTAATACAATACTTTGCAGTGCTCCAGATAATTTTCAATGACATCAGTACAGTACTGATGAAAATCAAGATTAATCAGTACCAGCATATGGGGATCAGTACCAACATGTGGTTAACGAGACTGATTAAAGTCAAAATTGGTTTTCTTGCATTTGCTTTTATATAAGCATTACTGTAAAACTAAATAACATTTTACCTAGTAACAGTATGATGTTTCCTGTACAAGTGTAAAGCAGGTTTGTAGAAACAAATATGCAACTCATAATCTTTTTTCGAAGCGATCTTTTTTTCATGCTATTTATTTTTTGGAAAAATATTTGTGCAGGATTTGACATAAATTTGTCAAATAGGGTCGCAAATAACTTCAAAACCTGTATTTTTACGCTAGAAAAGCAGATATCATAAATACATTTGAATTCAGCAGTGCTTCAGTTTTGGAGACATTTTTTTCTAACTTGGCCCAAACTGGCGCTACTGGCGATCAAGAGAGAGCCCATCTGGGTGCATGTGCTTTTTGCTTCATATTCTTTGTGCGTGATTATTCAATTTAGAGCGTGAATTATTGCACATTTATATGTAAGTGCTTAAATCTTGGCCAGTCTGATTTTATCTTTCAACGATTCTCAGTTTTGTTAGGATTATTTGGTTCTGGAGATGGATGAAACACCCTAGCCAGACGTTTCTGTGTATTCCCCGACTTTTTCGAAGCGCAAACAATTCATTCGGAACATACATGTACATAGTACAATTATCCGCTGGTCCCACGCCGTCATCGATAAAAACTTGACTAAAGCCGAGATGCAGGGTCTAATTCCGGTCCAAGCCGATTTTCCCTTTGTTTTTATTTAACAGGAAAAATTGGAAAATCGCTCAGCTATCCCGAAGATATCTGAATGTTTGTCTGAGAAAGAGTAAGCTCCCTTTCATTGTGTACGGATTCGTACCCTATATTTTACGTACCTGAAAAAACCTTCCGTATCGAGTACGGAATTTTGTAAAAAAAGATACGTAACAATCAGATCATCATCCGTAAATTACGTGAATACAGACCTTATCTGGAGCACTGACTTTGTATTACAGTGGGGGAAATGTGTTTCCTTACGGTAAAATTGACTTCTCTGGGGGGAAAACCACATTTTTTGGGGGAAATTTTGCTGAGGGGAAGACGCCGACTATCGGCCTCACTTTCTCAGTAAAAAAAAGCCCTGCATGAGTATCTGACGTAAAATGTAGCCTCTAGAGTGCACACAAAGTAAATGTTGACGACCACACGATGAAATGGCGTTACAATAATTTTCAACCATAGATTTATTTTTCCATCAATTGTCAGCTTCATAAATTTATCAAGGCTTCCCCTGCAAATTCTAATTTGTGTGCCATCCGATTCTGGGATTGTGTTGGTAATGTATAATTTGATTTTATTTGGAAAAATGAACCTTCCATACCTTCTTCTTTAACACTTGTCCCAGTGCTATCACTGTAAGACAAGATGGCCTAATCCCCACCTTACCCTGTCTGATTTGTAGGTTGTTCAACTTTTTCATTTCATAAAATCATCAAGTTTTTTTTTTCTCATTATTAGACAGATATTTTAGCACCCACTTCTTGTATTATACTGATATTTATGCAAATTTACTGGTAAAAGTCATTAATAGAGCTGAAAAGACAGTCAGAAGTGCCTCTGATTGCACAATGTCCAACTAACATTTAGTTGTGTCATGGGTTTTTGCGCTTTTTTTTTTTGCAGTGATATATTTTCCATGTCAGTTTAATTATTGATAGGAATTTCCACATGATTTGATATAAATTTGTCAATAAAGGTAGCAAGAGGATTGATTGTTTTCCTGGGAGGGCCTTTTGAAACAGCTGAAAGAAGACAAAGTCTGTTATTGCTTTGCCATTATGCAGTCAATATTTTGCTACGTAGATCTAATGATAAACTGGCCTAAATACGTCTAGACTGGGCACCAGTCTCAATCTGATAAATGAACAGCCATACCGATATCTCAACAGTGGACCAGTTTAAAAATCGTTAGGATTCTGGTCTATATTTGCCAAAATGGTTATGGAAAATCCATGCCATTAAATTAGCAACCCAATTGACATACCTGGTATCTTTTTGTATAGATCTTCTCTGATAGAATTCATGATTTTGGCATCCATTTTGCATACGTTCTGGGACGTATATGGCTGTAAAGTTGTATGTAATTATTTCGAAATTTATGTGATTCACGTACATTTATACGTGATGGCACACACTGATGAGTTGCAGTTAAAGATTGTGATCCCAAGTAAATAAAACCAATCATAAGGCACATTGCAATAGCAAACCAAACAATGCATCAGTTTGTTTATTATCTCTTGTCAAAGTAGCACAAATAAACAAAGGCACAATTTTATCTGCTACTGCATTTACAGCACAGTCATTCAATGATCTGGTGTACCACAATCCAAGTACCATGGATTGCCGTGGGTAACCTATGATGTGATTTTTAAATGAAGGGGCTTGTCCAGAAAATGCAGGCGATAAATTACAATTGTTCTGGACATACAATCCCAAGCCCTAGATGAAAAACTGTGATAACCACTGCTCAAGATCCAGTCCTCCTTCTTAATCTCTTGACATTTTGGTGTTCCATACCACAATTTTCATCAAAATTTTAGTTACCGGTATATCACACTGACCACTGACCAGTGAACCCATCCATGCTTCACTGGATTTTTCTTTTTTTTTTTAAACCAGTGCTTCATAGTTCTTTCCAAGCCATGCTCTTTTTTCATACAATGATTGATTGATTGATTGTATGGTGTTTAACGCCGTTTTCAACATTATTTCAGTTATATCGCGGCAGCCAGTGCACCTGGAGTTTCTTTTACCAGTACTTCGCACAGTATTCTTTCCAAGCCACTGGCTGCTTTCCCACATAACCATCGTCGAAACAATGGTCAGCAGTGAGAGAGGAATGAATCCTGCTGCAATGACTATCATCAATCCTCGGAAAGAAATTGGCCAAGCCGGGGATCGAACCAGCGACCTCCTGTTCTCAAGTCCTGTGCGCTACCCACTGAGCTACGGGGCTTGGCGTTTTTTCATACAAACATTGTTAAAAGTTAAAACAATACAAAAAGTGAGAGAGATGAATGAATCTTGTTGCAATGACAATCATTTATCCTTGAAATGAAGTTTATAGGGCATGGGATTGCAATAAATTAATTCTTTACCAATTGAACAACAAAATTTTAGTTCAAATTTAAAGTAGTTGCTGATGACAAAATAAATGTGACTCAAAACAAAAAAGCAATTTATTTTTTTTTGCAGGGACTGTGTGTAATTTACGATCCCTGGTTTTGGGGAGCATAGAAAACATTGTTGGAAAAATAAAACAAAGTAATAAAACTGACATCAATGCCAATTGCCTCTGTACACCTCTGGTTCTTCTTGTTTCTGAATTTTTGCTCAATTGAAAAGATTTATTTGTCCATTTTACCCAATATCAAGGGCCCCCGCCGCCAGTGAAATACTGAGTACAGAGCTCCAGATAGAGGGAGTGATTTTGATTTCAAAATTGAAAATATTAATAACTCTCCATTAAACCCTATGTTATGGGTACTCATTAGAATCGTCTCGTCGAGACGATTCTAATGAATACCCACAACATAGGGTTTGGAAGAGAAATAATGGTATTAGAATGCCATCACTCCCTCTTATCTGAAACTCTGCTGAGAATGGCAGACATATAGACCCCTGACCATTTAGACCCCTTAAAATTTGGGTGACAATTAGACCCTAAGATACTTAGCCCCCTTTTTCCTAAAGATGATATAGATGTGTAAATGGCTATGTTTATTGATGGTATTGGTTGTAACTTATGTCTTGCAACATAAAATGTATATTTTGACTTTTGCAGCCGTAGTATAAACAGAAATAGCTGGTTGAATGACTATGAATTACCAAGGGAACAAGACAGTTCCCCAACACAAGTTTTCGAGACAGTTCCCTGACACTTTTGAAGACAGTTCCCCGACACTTTTCTTCTATGCAAAGTGGCAATGTCAGTTAACCCTTTACCACACAATCCTGACTTTTAACGACCCTGAGAATGAAGCCTTTTGAAAATATTGTGGGAAAAGGAGAAAATGCTGGTAACCAGCATTTTCTCCTTTTCCCACAATGTTTTCTGCCCTTCCCAAAACAAACTTCAATTTTTCAGAAACAATTATTTCGTCGTCTGCAAATGCTTTCAAATTGGACCAGTCTAGAATTTTGTCGTCTGGTAAAGGGTTGAAATCGTTGATAAAGAATTGTATGGACAATGATGTTTTGTGATTGTTTGTACCTGTGATTGACGAGTACATTTGGTCACCGTTTTCTATGACTGTAAATGTGAAATGACTATAATTTTCTATATTTCAGCTTTGTTTCACGGGAAGGTTTGACTACCATTCATTGCCAATACCAAACAACTATCAAAATACACTACGTTTCCTCCTTCGCTAGATACAGCATGCATATAATTATATTAAAAAAATTACAGACAGAGTTTACAAGGTAAACGGAAAAAATACTTCACTCAGGTGCTCCCCTTCTCTCCCTCACTCGCTCTTTCTAGGGATCGTAAATTATACAATCCCTACTCCTAACGTAATTCCAAAACACAAGAAGAAATACGCACAAAAGAACATACAATTATCAAAAGAATTCAAAGGATTCTGAACAGTCTTCTTAAAAATCTCTTATTTTTCATAACAATAATTATTGTTAATAATCGTGAATTCACCCACAAGAGAATAAGTACCCGTCACTGTATAATAGAATTCTTCATTAAAACATACAAATTAAAACACACAATATACATCAACTGACCATAAATATTTCTAATTTCTCATGATTATCAATCATAAATATCAGTAACAGGTTATTTGACATGGATCAAAAGTGCCTTCAAATCTGACGGGGAACCGTCTCGAAAACTTGTGTCGGGGAACTGTCTTGTCAGGGAACTGTCCTGATACCAATTACCAACGGTCAACAGAAAGGCCAAACAAACATACACATATACCTAAATGACTGTTTTCAGATTACTTTTTTGAATAAGTTGGTTCTCTATTCCAAAGTATGCCCTTTTTTTTCTTAAATTACAGATATGTGCAGTTATTTCATTAAAATAACATAAAAACCATCTTTTAAGCCAAGTGCCAACATGTCCTAGCTTCCTTCCCTCCAAACTTCCTTTTATACCTCTGTCCAAACTGCCTTCCTCCTTTTAACCCTTTCCCAAACAAGCCCTGGGTCCGTATTCACCAACCATTCTTAAGAATATTCTTGGTCTTGTTCTCCAAAATTTTCCAAATTTGAAAGTAACACACTTTCTGATTGGCTAAACCATTTGGTTTAGCCAAGAATGGTTTAGCCAATCAGAAGTTGTGTTACTTTCAAACTTGGAAAATCTTGAAGAATAAGTCTAAGAACGTTCTTAAGAATGCTTGGTGAATACGGACCCTGGTTTTCACGTGTCTGCAGTACAAGTCTTTTGAAAACACTGGGAAAAGGAACAAGAGGGCCATGATGGCCCTGTATCGCTCCACTGGCTTATAAATATAAACCATAAATACTAAACATTTCAATTCTGAGCCAAATGGTTTCAAAATGAAGACTTACAAAGTTTTCTCTGTAAAAGCCCATGTGAAAGTTAAGACCCGCAGGGCAAAGCCATTTTTGATCCCAGAGCTATAATAACTTGAACCCTGGTAGAGGTCCACAAGATAAAGCCACATGCCAAAATAATACAAGTCTATGCTGTATGGTTATAAATAAGGTGATTTTCAAGTTTGTCCATATGAAGCCTCTGTAAAACATAAGACCCCTGATGCAAGGCTAATTTCAAAAAAAAAAAAAATCAAAACAGGAAGATTTCTTAAGTTGTCACCATGTAAGCCCATGTAAAACTTGTGACCCCTGCAGTGGGGCCAATTTTGACCCCAGGGCTAAAATTTTGGCCCACTTGGTAGAGGCCCACTAGATATAGCTACATGCAAAATTTGGTAGCTCTAGGCCTTATGGCTAGGTACAGGAAGATTTTTAAAGTTTTCTCTATATAAGCCTATGTAAAACTTGTGACCCCTGGGGCAGAGCCAATTTTGACCCCAGGGCTGTAATTTGAAGAAACTTGATAGAGGTCTACTACATAAAGCTACATGCCAAATTTGGTAGCCCTATGCCTTATGGTTTCAGACAAGAAGATTTTTAAAGATTTCCAATATTTTTCAGTTTTGTTGCCATGGAAACCAGAGTTTTTGAAGGAATCAAATTCTTTCAAGAAATTCTGAAGAGGACCATGGCAGGATCATTTCTGTGAAGTTTCATGAAAATTGGATGAGTAGTTTCAGAGAAGAAGATGTTTGAAATAAAAGTTAACGCACGGACGGAACGGACGGACGCACAACGGACACCGGGCCATGACATAAGACCACTGGCCTTCGGCCAGTGGAGCTAAAAATTGCTCGTAACGAGCAATTTCTCCTTTTCCCACAGTGTTTTCTATCCTTTTTAAGACCTTTCTTCCATTTTCATCAAATTTAAAATTGTCGTCTGCAAACTCTTTCAATTTGGACCAGTCCAAATTTTGTTGTTTGGGAAAGAGTTAAACCTGCTAATTTATAATAGATTCTGGGAAAATTCAAAGATAATCACATAAATGAGCTAGATGCAGGCAGACATTTGTCAACAATTGATATAAAAACTTTTGAAAATGGTGTTAATAACAGGTTACAGAAGGGAATGAGAGATTTCATAAAGCCTTACAGTGTAAAATTAACAGACCAAAAATGTTCCACACTGACCACCATAAATAAATTTGCTGTAACCAGCATTTTTTTTCCTTTTCCTGAAATGAGTTCAATCTTTCCAAAAATGGATCTCACCATTTGAGGAATATTTCATTTGCTGTGTCCAAATGCTTTTGATTTAAACAGGTCCAAGTTTTTTTGTCTGGTAAAGGGTTAACCCGTAACCACACAATCCGGACTTAACATCCCTGAGAAAAACACGCTATGTAAACATTGTGAGAAAAGAAGAAAAGGCTGATACCTTGCATTTTCTGCTTTTTTTTTCTCACACTGTTTTCTACCCTACAAAATTTAAATTTTTGAGTAACATTTAATTTGTTGTGTGGCATCTGCAATTGCTTTCAATTCAGACAAATCAAAATATTTTTCATTTGGTATAGAGTTAAGGGGGTTTCTTAAAGGATTAACACCTTTAATTCCCACTTGTGATAGGCAAAATAAGGACCATAAATTAATGTACAGGGATTATCCCTTTTTCACCAACTAAATTTATGGTTTTAGCATAATACTGTATCTATTTTCCTCCTTTCCATCAACCTAACCGTCCTTCTGTATTTCCATCTGTCCTTCCATCTGTCCTTCTTTTCATTCCTGTAGCCATAAGTAATATGAATTATCTATACATCTATATTAAGACACTGTTTTTCAGTCTTGAAAGAACTAGAATTGATGTGGACTGAAAAACAGTATTCAAATTTCTAGCGTGTAAGTTGACAAACAAAAAAAAAAAAAAAATGTGAAAAGGAGAAAATGCTGGTTACCAGAATTCTTCTACTCCCAGCACTTTCAAAAGCTTTCTTGCTCAGGGTCAATAAACTCTTGTGTGGTAATGGGTTAAATACAATCCATCAATATCAAAACATGACTTAAATAAAATATTAAATGGTAAATGATTTAATAAAACACAATTCTAAAACATGGAAGATAATTTAGCCATCCTTTCATTCAACTAATATTTATTCAGTCAAGAAATAAGAAAAGGTATGAATTGAACAATAGTAAAATTTTAATTGTGTGTCAACTGAACAACATGTTTCAAAATAAAACCTGATTAGTTTGCTAAATGAAATCTAAAATATGAAAAACTATACTAAAATGGTAAAACAGTCCAATATTGCATTGTTGATTAGCAAGAAAGTAGGACATTTAAAATTGGGGTCTAAGCTCTCCTGGGTAGAGGGGTCCAAGTTTCCCAAAGGGGTCTATATGTCACCAAAAATCCAAAATTTTAAAGGGTCTTAATTATCTGGGGTCTATGTGTCTCACTCCCAAATACTGAAGAAGGTAAATCCCGACAAAATGCTGTGCAAGAGAGAAATACATTGATAAACTAAATGAAAAGCATGCAAGGCAATAAAAGTGACTAGTCAAAAGTCTTACGTTTCCTTCTAGCACTTTGTAAGTTGATAATTGTGCAAGTTTCAAACGTTCTCAGCATGATTCTGTACGAAATTGGCTATTAGAGTAAGAGCGGAAGCGAGTTGTATTACCGTCGGATGCTCGATTTCATGCTGAGGTAACAAAGTTTGCCAGCGGCTTGCACCGCAAATGTATTTCCGAACTTTTTCTATATGTCTAAACAATGGATAGGTTATCACAACTTACCATAAGCTTTACAGAAATGATGTTTTGAGGGTCCTGTCGCAGCTTTCATTAGCGCCATCTGTCACGTGCTAAAGCGATACATGACGTCATTTCCTCTGGTACACTCGATTGACAAGTTTGTGGGCCCCATTTGAACAATTGGCTTGAAAGGCATTTTACATGGATTTTAACTGCAATTTTCATTTATGGTACGGGATAGCTCACTTATTTATATGTTTTGTGGTTTTGAACAGAGCAAGGCTTGGTGGTGCACTGTTTCCTTGAACGCGCTCCCGTCGTAGAATCCATAATAAACTCAGTACCAGTTAATAGTTGGAGTCCTCCAAATTGAATACATTTGCAGACGAATTAACTGTGGCTCAAACCCTAGGACTCTTTTCAAAAAGGGTATAAAACATTGTATGAAAAGAGGACAAGGTTGCTTATCAGCGTATTCTCCTTTTTCTGCAATGTTTTCCTTGGCCTTCTTTTCAGGCGCGTCGCGTGGTTTTGTACATTGGGGCAGCGAAGGACGGGGTGGGTGTGGGAGGGATGTCCCCTCCCACTGCCTAAGAAAATTTTAAAATCTGTCAGGGAAATGCCGCCATTTCCTGGACTTCAAAACTTGCTGGGAGCTTTTTTAAAAGTTGATTTTGTCTTAGATTTTTGGCATTTAGTTCATCTATACATGATTGATCTGCAATATTATTAGATTATTCTGTGAATGGAAAACATGCTTGTCACAAGCCCATTCTCCTTTTCCAAGAAAGTTTTTAAGATCCGGAAAACAGGGGTTTGTAGTTTGCTTTTGTACATACCTTATTGTAATGGAGCCTCGAGAACGGTTTAAACCTTTGTGCATTGAATGATTGCAGTTCTGGAGATTTCTTTCCAAGGGAACGTTTAGGGAACTTAAAGTCACGGGGCTAATTAGGTTCAGTCATGTTTACATATAGAAGATACATAGAGGAATGAAAAAGAAATATTGTTTAAGGAATCTGCACGTTTTTGAGTACAAGTAATTATTTCTCATGAAACCTGCCGCCTTTTTTCATTGCTGTAAAACACACATTTTGATTTCGATTAAGCCTTTGATGGCTAATTAATTATTCAATCAAAGGTTCTCAGTTTGCGGCTGTTGTATATAGTGTATATTCTTTAATCCACACACGTAAACTCTTAAATAAGTTTTTGATGGCTGATTAATTGGTCAAAGTTTCTCTGTTTGAAGGTGTTCTATACTGTGTATTGCCTAGGTCGCATTGTCACACTTTCACACTTAATCGACACAAAGGGAGAATAGGTATACATGTCACGGTGGCCTTAGAAACCGATTACAGATATCCGCCGATTTCGCCGCTCCATTCAAATTGCAAGTTCTTAAACGGAATGTCAGAATTCTTACATTTTCATTGTACGAACTACACCTTTTTTGTGGAAATATTGGGGGCGGCGATCGCCGCCCTTGCCGCCCCCCGACGCGACGCCACTGTCTTTAGGATCATGAAAATATGAGATTTAGTTGGTACATGGGATTAGGCTACTGCAAGGCTACAGACCAACACCCTCACCCCATTAACTGTCATAGACCATATAGCAATTAAAAATGCCTCAAGGGGTGTACCATACTAAGAGCAAAGAAAGAGTAAGAGAGAACAAAACGTAGAATCTATTGACAAAAAAGATAAAAATTGGTATAGATCTAGATCTATGTACTTGTCAGACCAGGCATTTTCTATCTATGAAAAAGCAAAATAATGTAAATGTATTTTTCATTGAGTAGGTTTCACACAGTCAAACCCCCTCGTCTAATAAAGTTAAACCCGCCACTAACTTTAGGTAGTGTTTGTTTAACTCTTTACTACACAATGCCAAGTTTTAACGGTCATGAGAGACGCCTTTTGAAAATATTTTGGGAAAGGGAGAAAAAGCTAATAAACAGCATTTCTCCTTTTCCCACAATATTTTCTACCCTGTCAAAGACAAATTTCATCATTTCAGCCACACTTAAATTGTCATCTGCAAAAGCTTTCAATCTGGATAAGTCTATATTTTTGTCGCATGGTAAAGAGTTAAATATTTCAACTTTCAACAGTAGTTGAGTGTTTCACAGCTAACAACTCAATTATGAATGTAGGTGAAAATGCCAGAGGTAAAAATGTCATAGGTAAAAATGTCCACATATACTAGTATGATATATGCAATACATCTGGCATTTTTACCTTTAACATTTTTACCGCGGGCATATTTACCACTTTGACTCTGACATTTTTACCTATAACATTTTTACCTCTGGCATTTTTACCTGTGACGTTTTTACCTCTAACATTTTTACCGCACACCCTCAGTTATATGTAATCATGTTTAAAAAATTCTAGGTTTTGATCACATACTGATTCTTAACCCTTTACCATACAATTCCAACTTTTAATGACCCTGAGAAGGAAAGCCTTTAAAAAAACACCAAGAAAAGTAGAAAAAGCTGGTAACCAGCTTTTTCTCCTTTTACCACCATATTTTCTACTTTTCCTAAAACAAAGTTCAATTTTCTATTCATTCTTACTTTGTCGTCTGCAAATGCCTTTAATTTGGAAAAGTACAAATTTTGTGGTCTGATAAAGAGTTACTACTCTTTGACCCAACATGACCCAATTTCAAACTTGTCTGAGATATCAACAAGATAAAGATTCTGACCAATCTTCATCAGTTTAACCCTTTACCACACAATCCCGACTTTTAACAACCCTGAAAAAGAAGCCTTTTGAAAACATTGTGGGAAAAGGAGACAAGAGGGCTATGATGGCCCTGGATCACTCACCTGAGTCAATAGGCCAAATTTCACTCCGGGGTCATAATGACCCAATTTAAAACTCACCTGAGATATTATTAAGACAAACATTCTGACCAATTGTCAGGTCCAGTGAGCTGAAAATGTGGCCTCCGGAGTGTCCAAAATGTCTTTCTTCAATTTGACCTAGTGACCTAGTTTATGACCCTATGTGACCATATTTCAAACTCATCCGAGACATCAAAACAAACTTGTTGACCAAGGTTCAGGTGAATTGGGTAAGAATTGCTGCCTCTAGAGTGCCCACAAGGGGTTTCTGTAATGTGACCTAGTGACCTAGATTATGACCTATGTGGTCCAATTTCAAATCCATTTAAGATATCATCAAGTCAAACATGCTGACAAATTTTCAGGTCAGTTGAGCAAAAACTGTGGCCACTACAGTGCCCACAACACATTTCTTGAATTTGACCCAGTGAACTAGTTTATGACCTTATGAGATCCAATTTCTAATTGATCCAAGATATCATCAAGTCAAATATGTAGACCAATTTTCAGGTCAATCTAGCTAGAATTGTGGCCTCTAGAGTGCCCAAAAGGTATTTCTGCAATGTGACCCAATGACATTGTTTATGACCCTATGTGACGCAATTTTGAACTCGTCCAAGATATCATCAAGACAAAAAATTTCGAACTCGTCCGAGATTTTATCAACACAAACATTCTGACCATGTTTCATAAGTACCTGACTGAAAATGTG
The DNA here is from genome assembly GCA_945859785.2 of Tridacna gigas. Classification (NCBI taxonomy): domain Eukaryota; kingdom Metazoa; phylum Mollusca; class Bivalvia; order Cardiida; family Cardiidae; genus Tridacna; species Tridacna gigas. The sequence goes on from OX244028.2 coordinate 25,000,324, forward strand.
GCCTCTAGAGCGCACACAAGGTTTTTCAAAGATTTGACCTAGTGACCTAGCTTTTGACCCCACATGACCCAATTTCGAACTTGTCCAAGATTTTATCAAGACGAACATTCTGACCTAATTTCACAAGTATCTGACTGAAAATGTGGCCTCTAGAGCGCACACAAGGTTTTTCTAAGATTTGACCTAGTGACCTAGTTTTTGACCTGACATGACCCAATTTCAAACTCGTCCCAGACTTTATCAAGATAAACATTCTGACCAAATTTCACAAGTATCTGACTGAAAATGTGGCCTCTAGAGCATGCACAAGGTTTTTCTAATATTTGACCTAGTGACCTAGTTTTTGACCCAACCATACCAAATTTCGAACTCATCCCAGATTTTATTAAGACAAACATTCTGACCATGTTTCATAAGTATCTGACTAAAAATGTGGCCTCTAGAGTGCACACAAGGCTTTTCTAAGATTTGACCTAGTGACCTAGTTTTGACCCCACATGACCAAATTTCGAACTCGTCCCAGATTTTATCAAGACAAACATTCTGACCAAGTTTCATGAGGATCAGACTGAAAATGTGGCCTCTAGAGCGTACACAAGCCTTTTCTAAGATTTGACCTAGTGACCTAGTTTTTGACCCCACATGACCCGATTTCAAACTCGTCCGAGATTTTATCAAGATGAACATTCTGACCTAATTTCACAAGTATCTGACTGAAAATGCGGCCTCTAGAGCATACACAAGGTTTTTCTAAGATTTGACCTAGTGACCTAGTTTTTGACCCCACATGACCCAATTTCAAACTCGTCTGAGATTTTATCAAGACAAACATTCTGACCAAGTTTCATGAGGACTGGACAGAAAATGTGGCCTCTAGAGCATACACAAGGTTTTTCTAAGATTTGACCTAGTGACCTAGTTTTTGACCCCATATGACCCAATTTCAAACTCGTCCGAGATTTTATCAAGACAAACGTTCTGACCAAGTTTCATGAGGATTGGACTGAAAATGTGGCCTCTAGAGCATACACAAGGTTTTTCTAAGATTTGACCTAGTGACCTAGTTTTTGACCCCACATGACCCAATTTCAAACTCGTCCGAGATTTTATCAAGACAAACGTTCTGACCAAATTTCACAAGTATCTGACTGAAAATGTGGCCTCTGGAGCATACACAAGGTTTTTCTAAGATTTGACCTAGTGACCTAGTTTTTGACCTGACAGGACCCAATTTCAAACTCGTCTCAGATTTTATCAAGACAAACATTCTGACCAAGTTTCATAAGTATCTGACTGAAAATGTGGCCTCTAGAGCGCACACAAGGTTTTTCTAAGATTTGACCTAGTGAACCAGTTTTTGACCCCACCTGACCCAATTTTGAACTTGTTTCAGATTTTATCAAGACAAACATTCTGACCAAGTTTCATGAGGATCAGACTGAAAATGTGGCCTCTAGAGCATACACAAGCCTTTTCTAAGATTTGACCTAGTGACCTAGTTTTTGACCCCACATGACCCGATTTCAAACTCGTCCGAGATTTTATCAAGACAAACATTCTGACCTAATTTCACAAGTATCTGACTGAAAATGCGGCCTCTAGAGCATACACAAGGTTTTTCTAAGATTTGACCTAGTGACCTAGTTTTTGACCCCACATGACCCAATTTCAAATTCATCCAAGATTTTATCAAGACAAACATTCTGACCAAGTTTCATGAGGATTGGACTGAAAATGTGGCCTCTAGAGCGTACACAAGGTTTTTCTAAGATTTGACCTAGTGACCTAGTTTTTGACCCCACATGACCCAATTTCAAACTCGTTCGAGATTTTATCAAGACAAACATTCTGACCAAGTTTCATGAGGATCGGACGGAAAATGTGGCCTCTAGAGCGTACATAAGGTAAAAAGTTGACAACGGACGACGGACACAGCATGATCACAATAGCTCACCATGAGCACTTCGTGCTCAGGTGAGCTAAAAATGCTGGTAACCAGTTTTTGAGCCACATTTATTTTGTCGTCTGTAAATGCTTTTAATTTGGACTGGTCTAGAATATTGTCGTTTGGTAAAGGGTTAAGGCTGAAAATGTGACCTCTATGTTGTACACAAGGTTTTTCTAAGATCAAGCCCAGTTACCTACTTTGACCCGGCATGACCCAATTTCGAATTTGTCAGAGATATCATCAAGACATGCAATCTGACCTAGTTTCATGAGTATCTGGCCAAAAAATGTAGCCTCTAGAGTGCACACAAGGTTTTACTAAGATTAAGCCCAGTGACCTATTTTTTAACGACATGACCAAATTTCAAACGTGACCTAGATAATCAAAACAAATATTCTGACCAACTTTTATGAGTTTTAGGCTAAAAATGAGGCCTATAGGATGCACACAAGCTTTTTCTAAGATTTGGTCCTGTGACCGACTTTTTGACCAAGCATGACCCAATTTTGAGCTCGTCCAAAATATTATCCCAACAAACATTCTGACCAAGTTTCAAGAGTATCAGGTTGAAACTGTTGCCTCTAGAGTGCACACAAGGTTTTTCTAAGATTTCGCCCGGTGACCTACTTTTTGACCCAACATGACCCAATTTCAAACTTGTCTGAGATTTTATCAAGACAAACATCCACACAAAGTTTCATGAGTATCTGACTGAAAATTTGGCCCCTAGAGTGCACACAATGCAAATGTGGATTACCGCACGACGGATGCCGGACACAGCACGATCACAATAACTCACCATGAGCACTTTGTGCTCAGGTGGGCAAAAAAAAAGACTATGAAAATGCCTTCAAAGATTAGATCTGGAGACTGAAACTTTGTATATTTGTTGGAGGTGAATACATGTACTTTGAGGGGACAAAATAAAATTTCAGTGAAACCTATGAAGAATAAAATTTTAGGTGCTTGGATGCATTCATATTTGAACACTCCTCGTATACCCTTTTAAGGACAATTTCATCATTTCAGCCACATTTAATTTTTTATCTGCAAATGCTTTCAATTTGGACAGGTCTAAGATTTTGTTTTCTGGTAAAGAATTAAAGTACTTCTGAAACAAAAAATATTGTAGGTAACCTGTCCCCAGTAATGATGCTTGTTCTTGAGTTTTGTCTTGGCCATGCCCCTGCTAGTAGTAGAGGGTATATTCTCTATATAAATTTGTTTGTTTGTTTGCTTGTCTCTATGGTGTTTAATGCCATTTCAAACATTATGTTGGTTATATTACAGCTGCCAGTGTACCTATCCATGCTTTCCTGGAGTTTTCTTTACCAGTACTTTGCACAATGTTCTTCCAAAGCCATTCACTACTATCCCACATAACCATCATTGAAACAATATCAGCAGGGAGAGAGGAAGGAATCCTGTCGCAATGACTTTCATCAATCCTTGGACATAAATTGCCCAAGCTTGGGATTCCAACCAGTGACCCCCTGTTCACATATCTTGTTTGCTACTGAATGTGCTACCGCCTCGGGGCTTAGCACATAATTTTTTTATTTCAAAAACTACCGGTAACAAAATAATATTGACAAACCTTTTTTGGTGATGAAATGACTTTATTTTTAAGTGATCATTTATTGTACAATGAAAAAAACAACTAAATTGCCATGAACACATTACTTGTTTTAACCGATATTACCAAACAAAAAAAAATTAAGCTCGTCTGTAATGAAAGCAGTTGTAGACAACAACCCAAATGAGGCTCAAATGGGGTATATTGTCTGTGATATGGCTGAAAACATTGTGGGAAAAGGAGAAAAATGCTGATCATCATCATATCCTTCTTTTCTAACAATGTTTTTAGTAGAATTCTTCCTCAGCATTGCTAAGAATTTATTGTTTGGTACATAGTTTACAAGAAAATGTTGTTTAACCCTTTACCAAACGACACAATTTTAGACTCGACCAAACTGAAAGCATGTACAGACGACATATGTAGCATAAATGATGATTTCAATCTTTGATAGGGTAGAAAACATTGTAGAAAAAGGAGAAAATGCTGGTTGCCAGCATTTTCTCCTTTTTCCTCAATGTTTTCAAAAGCCTTCTCTTTCCAGGTCGTTAAAACTACGGATTGTGTGGTAAAGGGTTAACAGTCTTAATTCCACGTCACACACTGTCAATCTGAGTATTCACACGAAGGGACATACTTACCAAAGATCCTTATTAAAGATCTAATTCTAAAATCTTAGTCAACCAATCAGGGTCTGTATTCACCAACCATTTTTAAGACTTATTCTGAAGAATTTACTGAATTTGAAAGTAACACAATGTCTGATTGGCTAAACCAAATGATTTAGCCAATCAGAAGTTGTGTTACCGTACTTTCTAAATCAATATTTAGACCAAGAATATTCTTACGAATGGATGGTGAATACAGCCCCAGGTTACACACTGTTAATCCGAGCATTCACACAAAGGGACATATTTACCAAAGATCCTTACTGTTGATCTAATTCTAAAGTCGTAGTCAAGCAATCTGATTGATTACGACATTCTGTATCAGCCAATCAAATAGCTAGTCTTTGAATTTGGGAATAGCATAGAATGTAGAATATTTAGCAAGTGCCCCGAGTATCTGCACATGATGCATTGTAGACTGCCTATTATTTGTGGTAGTTTAATTTAGTTTTTCTTCGACATGAAGGAAAGGAGTGTAAATTGAGCAGACGACCATTTGGGCCAATGATACATCTAATTGTGTTTGCCAATTCTTACAACTGTACCAAACGACATAAATTTGGACTCATTCAGCATTCATTAAACCCTTTACCAGATGAAAAAGTTTCACTGTTTGGACTTGACCAAATTAAAAATGCACGCAGACAACAAACTCAATGAGGCTTTGTGATCGATGTTTGAAACAGTAGAAAACATTATGGGAAAAGGAGAAAATGCTGCTTACCAGTATTTGCTCCTTTTCCTAAAATGTTTTCAGAAGCCCTTCTTCCTCAGGGTTGTTAGGATTCTGTATTTAGGGTTGTGTGGTAAAGGTGGACATAAAAAAGCCTAAATAAGATATGGAAATATTTGACTCAGAACGGCTACTTTTCCCTAACTTTTAGTCGAATTATGTCAAAATTCAATACAGGTCAAGCTGTTGATGATATAAACAAACTGCAAGTTTAAAAAAAAAGATCCGACCACAAATTCAGACTTTACCCATAAAGATGAATAGACAGGCCAACCCTTTATAACACAATCCTGAGTTTCAACAGCTCTGTGAAGTGTGGAAGAGGGCTTTTGAAAACATCGAGGGAAACAAAAAAAAGTCTTGGTAGCCATCATTTTCTCCTTTTTCCACAATGTTTTCTACCCTATCAGAGAACTACAGCTCATATGTATCAATTTTGAATTTGTCATATGCAGTTACTTTCAATTAGGCAGAGTCTAATAATATCCATTGTTTGGAAAAGGGTAACCAGCGTTTTCTCCTTTCCCAACAATGTTTTCTTCCATTTCAAAGACAATTTCCACCATTTGAGCTGTGTTGGAATGGTCTGATAAAGAATTAACTCTTGCCCCCTTGTCAGTGACTTTTTTTTTTATCTTGCAGAAAGTTAACTCCTAACCAAACCACAAAATTTTGGACATCACCAAATTTGAAACATTTGCAGACAACAAAATAAAAGTAGGTCAAATTATGATTCCTGTCTTTGAAAGGGCGGAAAACATTGTAGGAAAAGAAGAAAATGCTGGTTACCATCATTTCCTCCTTTTCCCACAATGTTTTCAAAAGCCTTCTTTCCCAGGGTCATGAAAACCTGTGATTGTTTGGTAAAGGGTTAAAAGCAGTGACATTTCCCCTTTCACAATGTTTCAAAAGTATACTTTTGTTTACTTTTCCCTTTACCTCAATGTTTTCAAATTGTTCTTGTACACAATATAAATGAGCCATGCTCTCGGAAAACGGGAGTTTAATGCATCTACATGTATGTGGTCAATACATTATACCAAGCAAATCATCACATTATTATGGATCCATAAAATCCATTCTGTCAAACAACCAGCTCTAGATTTGTTTGTATTGGTGTATAACACTGTTTTAACAGGTTAGGTCATATCACGGCAGCCAGCGCACCTACTCATGTGTTTCCTGGCTTTCTCACACCAGTACTGACAAAACTTTCTTTCCAAGTCACTCACTGCCTCCTCGCATGCATCAGAGGTCAGAGACGAAAAATCAGCGTAAAGAAAGTTTGCAACAACCAGGCTAAATCCCGAGGTGGAAAGGTCCTCAGACATTAAAAAAAAAAAAAATGAGCAAATGACCTGGAATGATACTTTTTGTAGATGCATTAAACCCCTTTTCACAGAGCATGGCTCAAATGTATAACTAAACCATAACTGATTCAGCAAGTCATGTGGTTACATGACGAAATGTTGATGGGAATTTATCACATACAAAGACTACTGGGCTGACAAACTAGCCAAAAGACCTAATCAGATGGGCACCAAACTGTATATACAACTTGTACTAGCTGTTTTTTAATTCAAGCTGTTTGAGATTTAGTTCAGACTTTTAATGCGAACAAAACTAACTTCATGGCAGTTGACACGAAGAATCTGTTTACATTTGGATTTAAAGACAAGGGATCCAGCTGTGTTACGGTGGGTCCAGAATATTCTAAAACCATAGTCATACAGTCCCTTTAAAACAAGTAGCCCCTTATAATACATTTCTCTGTTGGCTTCTGTAGGGGGCCAGTTTGTGTCTAAATGAAATTCCACCATAAGGTTGTCAACATTTTCCAGCACATGTGAATGAAGCATGTCTTCTAGGACCTCCCACTCCATCTTCTCTATGTCGATCTTTACGATAGATATCTTTTTCTGAAAAAAGTATAGAAGTACATGAGGCTTAACCCTTTCCCAAAGGATGAATTTTAGACTGGTCCAAAGTGAAAGAGTTTGCAGACGACAATTTTAAATTTGATGAAAATGGCAGAAAGTTCTCCAAACGGGTAGAAAACACTGTGGGAAAAGGAGAAATTGCTCGTTATGAGCAATTTCTCCTTTTCCCACAGTGTTTTCAAAAGACTTGTACTGCAGACACGTGAAAACCAGGGCTTGTTTGGGAAAGGGTTAAACCAAAAATAGAAGACAATTATAGACTTGCCAAAATAGAAAATATCTACAGACCACAAATCTAATGTAACTCAAATGACGACATCTGTTTTTGAAAGAGTAGAAAACATTGTAGGAAAAAGAGAAAATGCAAATTTCCAGCATTTTCTCCTTTTCCCATAACGTTTTCAAACTCCTCTTCTTAAGGGTTGTTAAAACTCAGGATAGTTTGGTAAGGGTTAACAGATGACAAAAGTTTAGACTTGTGCAAATTAAAAGCATATGCGGATCACAAATTTTAATTCTAATTAATCAACTCTAATGATGGCATTTGTTTTTTGAAAGGGTAGAAAAATTACGGGAAAGGAGAAAAAGCTCCTTGCCAACATTTTCTCCTTTTTCCACAATGTTTTTTAAAGAATGTCACATCAGTACCATTAAAACAATTGTCAAAGAGTAATTGTTTATTGAATGGTGTTTTGTACTGTTTTCAATCACACCACCATATGTTCTGGGTTTCACCAGTTCTAGGCTAGAGCTCTGATTTAGTGTCCTAGGGCCCGTATTCACCAACCATTCTTAAGAACATTCTTTGTCTTACTCTCCAGATTTTCTATATTTGAAAGTAACACAACTTCTGATTGGCTAAACCATTCGGTTTAGCCAATCAGAAGTTGTGTTACTTTCAAATATAGAAAATCTTGGAGCATAAGACTAAGAATATTCTCAAGAATGGTTGGTGAATACAGATCCTAACCAAGGATGCTCCTAAGAAAAGTCCAGCGCTCTGAGTGAGGACTATACCAGGGGCACTTTGGTTAACCCTTTATCACACAATGCTGTCTTTTAAAAGCATTTTCTCCATTTCCCACAATGTTTTCTGCCTTATCAAAGAAAAATTGCACCATTTCAGCCACATTGAAATTGTTGTCTGCAAATTCTTCCAATTTGGACAAGGCTAAAATTTTGTCATCTGGTATAAAGGGTTAAGAATCTTACACCTTTACCAATGGGCCAAATAGGTCCCCACTTGTTGCCAAGAAAAAAAAGCTGTATTCATGCTAATGCTGTGAAGTAAATAAGAGCTGGTGGGGGATGTTTTTTTTGTCACTACTTCACATTTCTTAGACAAAATACAGGATGTGTTGGAATGAGCAAAATGCTGTATACGAAGAATTGGGTATTGCAATCTCTTTTTCAGATTCAATCATAGAATATTCTGAGAAACAGACAACAACTGACAGAGAAAGTAGAGTACAGCTTTTCTATTAACATCTGATTGAAACAAATTCTCTTTTCTGCATTTTCTTTTCCTTTTTAAATCCAATGTTTGTAACCCTTTCAGTGCCATAGGAAAAAACAGTGATCAAGTATAGATCAAGATCAGGCTGCATAGAGCATGAAGTCTGATCTTTGATCTGTACTGTTTGTTTCTTTGGTGAAGCCTATTATGAGGACAAAAATCTTTGTGAGATATAGGGGATAGGATTGATGTTCATTGGAGGAAGTCAAAAGTTTATACATTTGGTGCTGAAAGAGATAATGAATTTTCCATTATGTTCTACCAATTCTAAATTTCTACCCTTACTCATGCTCTTCAGTAGTTTATTGGGAAATAATGGTGGATTATGGTTTGATAATTCCAGTTTCAATTTACTAATTGATAAAATAACTGGTACTGAAATACTGTGGGCTCCCCTGTACTTTGCATATCCAACATAAAAGGGATTAGAATATAGGAGCATGAAATAAACAGAATATTTGTTTTTTTCGTTGAAAGATCAAAACTTATTTCATCTCGAGAACATCACACTATAATATTTTCAGTCGTGACTGTACCACACAAGAAGTATTACAGAATGATGATGCTCACTCAATTAAATAAATTTTTATCTTTCACGGGAAAAAATAAGACAACAAATATCCTCTGTACATTATACCCCTTTGATTTTCTAATACACAAAATGATGCCTCAGTTAGTAGAAGAAAGACCTAATGCTTCCAAATACCGTATATCGCGTTTTTATCGCGGGAAGGAAATTTTCGCTATTTTCGTGAGTAGTTTATTCTCGCAAAAATTATATTGGCTAAATATTCCTTACAATCCAAAAATCCTTCCTTTCATATGAAACATCAAGAGAAAAATTTTCTTTGCTTAGACACACTTGTTTATTGTCAATGGAATAGACGAGTAATAATATTCCTCTTGGTGCAATGTGGCTAACAGATCTTTACAATCATTTGAAGGAAAAGCCCAACATTGTAAGAAATGGCTTTGAAAATGCTGGTATCTTGAAACAATGAAAAACTTTGACTTAACACAATGATCCATATATGATATATATGGAGAGTTGTCATTAGATACCGGTAATCATTATAATTTGAGCAAAGTTGTTTCCCTTAGTTTCCTAGTGTCCATTTGTAGTCAAGTGAAAGAACTATGAATTGTGAATAAATAAACTGACTAGGAAATTCCTTAGTCTAAGATTTGAATAAATCTTTTTTTTTCTTATTTATGTATATAATATACCATGGGCATCACTGGGAAAAGGGGTAATTTTGAGATTTTGAAATACACAACTATCAAAGTAAATCTTGTGATTCTAGCTTTAATTTCCCCCCCAATTTGCAGTGCCCGGTATGTAATACCAGACATACCAATGAGTATTTTTGTCGGGTTTGGTGCTATCATATATTTACGATTTCGCGAAAAATGGAAATATACAAATGAATTCGTGAATATAAGAAACATGAAAAATTTATTTTGACCAAAATCGCAAAAATTTTGGGACGTGAAAAAAACCCGATATACAGTAAAATTTTTGTTTTTCAAAATAAAAATATCTTAACAAAATGGACAACGTACATCAAACATCTGACTGCAACCTGGGTCCATATTCACCAACCATTCTTGAGAACATTCTCAGTGTAATTCCCCAAAATTTCTACATTTGAAAGTAACACAACTTCTGATTGGCTAAACCATTTGGTTTAGCCAATCAGAAGTTGTGTTACTTTCAAATGTAGAAAATCTTGGAGAATAAGACTGAGAATGTTGTTAAGAATAGTTTGTGAATACAAACCCTGATCTACATAGACTGCAAATGTAACAACAGTTTGACAGACACTGTACCCGATAAATATCAATCAAGCTTCACTCAAACCTTAAGGCCTAGCTGACTTTCAGCTGTTTTGGAGACACTGTAGATCAAGATCAGACCACACACAGCATGCAGTCTGATCTTGGATATATAAAGGTTAATGCTTTTGGTCAAATAATCCTTGCTAAAATAGCCTTAAACTTAGTTTTTTTCCCTTTTTGACTCAAAAATTCATTTCATTCTTTACAAAACAAGCACTGCAGAAAGGAGAGAAAGCAATATGGGAAAAAATAGAAAATACAGTACCAGCATTTTTTCCTTTTCAAACAATATTTTAAAATCTTTTTTGCAGTGTCATAAATACACTGTACTGTTTGGCAAAGGATTATACAATTATGGTTGAAAGAATAAAATGATTGTGAAAAAAGGAGAAAATTTAGGCAGCCAGCATTTTCTCTTTCTTTTTAAACAATACTTTTTAAAAGTGTTTTCTTCATTGTTATAAAAATATGGAATTGTTCGGTAAGGGGTTCTGTTTTCCAGATTTACCATGTAACTGTACCTTTTGATGGCCAAGCATATCCTTGATTGTACTAAATCGTTTTACGACCCAGCCCATATCGTTGGTGGTGTCATTCGATGCTATCCCAAGGTTGTAGTAGTAGTTTAGTTCACGTCTATGAAAGTCTTTCATTCCCATACTGCAAAGGAAATTAATTCTTTACATGATCACAAAATTTCCTACTTTTCAATATTGAAAGCATTTGCAGTTGCCAAAATAACTCTTTACAAAATGACAAAGGTTAGACTTGTCCAAATTTAAAGCATTTGCAGACGACAAACAAAATGTGGTTCAAATGGCAAAATTTATCAACAGAAGGGTAAAAAATATTGTGAGAAGTGGGGAAAATGCTAAACCAGCTTTTTATCTTTTTCTTCCAATGGTATCAACAGCCTTTTAGTAAGGGTGGTTAGATCTTGGGATTGCGTGGTAAAGGATTAAATGTGTTTAACCTCTAAGGGGCCAGAACCGATTTAAGGTTTTTTTGCAGACAGTGTAGACCAAGATCAGACTGCACAGAATGTGCAGTCTGATCTTGGATTTACACTGTCTGCTACTTCATTATCATAGTCTGGCCAAAAGAACCTTGAAATGGCAGTATTTTTGGATGTTGTTCCAAATTGAAAAGGTCTCTAATAAATTCAGAGCTCTATGGGTAAAACTCTGGAGATCAAGTTTGCTTTTGTTGTGAGCAAAATTCTGATTTTATGATAATTTTGTACCGGGGTGACCTAAACTCTACAGATCAACTTGTTATTTCATGTGCAGTTTTCAGATTTAATTTAGTTAAACTGAAGACATCAGAAACACAATAGACCAACTAATTAAAATAATAACTATACGAAAGCCATGGCTACAATAACATGCCTTTTCAGATTGTATAATCAACTATTCAGACAACACAAGATGTGCTATCTGATCATTTGACCTAAACCTTCCAGTATTTCAACAAATATTCTGGTCAAAACAGCATTGACACTTTACCATAAAACAATATCTTAGACTTGTCCAAACCCAGAGCATCTGCAGACAAAAAAAAATCAAATATGGCAGAAGTTGTGGAAGTTGTCTTTGATAGGGTAGAAAATATTGTGGAAAAAGGAGAAAATATTGGTTACCAGCACTTTCTCTTTTTCCCACAAAATTTTCAGAAGTCTCCTTTCTCAAGGTAGTTAAAGGTTGGAATTGTGTGTTAACTCTTTTCCACACAATCCTGAGTTTTAACAACCCTGAAAGAGAAAGCTTTTTGAAACATTACAGGAAAAAAAGAAAATGCTGGTCACTAGCATTTTTTCCTTTTACCAAAATGTATTCAACCCTATCAAGGCCAGAAATTACCATTTTGGCTACATTTAATTTGTTGTCTGCAAATGCTTTCAATTTGGTCCAGTTCAAAATTTTGGCGTATGATAAAAAGTTAACTCTTTACCAATAAACAAAATTTTAGGCTAGTTCAAATTGAAAGCATTTCCATACGACAAAATAAATGAGACTAAAAATATGAAATTTCTTTTGGCAAGGGTAGAAATCATTGTGGGAAAAGGAGAAAAAGCTGGCTACCAGCAATTTCTCCTTTTCCCACAATGTTTTGAAACGGTTTCTTTCTCAGGGTCATTAAAAGTCTGCATGGTAAAGAGTTAAAGGGTTACCAAGACGTGTTTTTGCCAAAGTGCCTGAAAATATACATTTATCAGTGGTCTAAAAGTCAAGGCATATATTACATTATTTGTATAGTTTAATACTTTCTGGTTTGAATTTCAATGTTCTTTCACAGTTAAACCCCCTTTTAACCCTTAGGCTACTAAGCGTGACTCAAGGACCTAATGCAGACAGTGTAGATCAAGATCAGACTGCACATTCTGTGCAGTCTGATCTTGGATCTACACTGTCCAATATGGAGATATTTTTCTCCAAAAAATAAGTTTGATATAACACTGTTAGGGTATTTACTACCAGCTTGAAAGTTTTGTTTAACTTATATAGCAGGATAAAAGTTAACACTAAGAACACCAAATAGACACATCTGACATTTCAAAACTAAAAGTAAGACCCTAATAGTTGCAATTTTAAGGTTGCTTTTATCTTGAATGTTTCAGCATTCTGTGCAGTCTGATCTTGATCTACACTGGCTGCAATGGCAACAACAGTCATGATTGGCATTAAATATCTTGGGAAAAGAAGAAAATGCTGGTTACCCAGCATTTCCTTTATTTTTCACCATTTTTTTTAACCCCCTCATTTGTGTCACAGTTTGTGGTCTGCAAATACAGGAAAGTCTACAATTTTAAGTTATGGTAAATATTTGAAATGACAAAACTTATCTTTAGCAGACAGCTTTCAGTTTGGACGAGTCAAAAATTTGTCCTCTGGCACAAAAGCCCAGTGAACCTTTTCAAGAATTTGAACTCCACCAAACTGAAGACATTTACAGAAGACAAATTGAATGTATTCAATTAATGGGATTTGGTGCTGAAAGGATAGAAAACAACATGGGAAAAGGAGAAAATGCTGGCTTTGCTGGTTACCAGCATTTTCTCCTTTTCCCACACTGCTGGTTGTAAAATCACAGGATTTGTTTGATTTTTAACCCTTTTCCTGCTAAATAACTAAAATTAAACTTTAAAGTCAATGGTAAAAACCAAATCATCGCTACTTCAGTTGGTCAGTTTTCTGCAGCTAAAAGAACCACTTTACTTCTTGATTGAGTCTGTTATTAGACTAATACATGTTATGGATTCATTATTATGTGATCATGACTTGCCTCTTTTAACCCTTTACCAGACGACAAAATTTTAGCCTTGACCCAATTGAAAGCATTTGAAGATGACAATTTCAATGTGGCGCAAAGGGTACAATTTTTCTTTGATAGGATAGAAAACATTGTGGGAAAAGGAGAAAATGCTGGTTACCAGCATTTTCTCCTTTTCCCACACTGTTTTCAAAAGGCTTCTTTCTCAGGGGCGTCAAAAGGCGGCATTGTATGGTAAAGGGTTAACATATCATGAACATGCATTAAGTCCCCTTTTACAACAGCATAGCTCATTTCAAATAGACAGTGTAGATCAAAGATCAGACTGGACTTTTAGTGCACAAAACAGTTAGGAAACTAACAACCTGTTCAGTTTAGAGGTTTCTTTTTTATATAAGGGCAAGGGGCTATAAAATATGAGAGATAATCTATTTTGAATTGAAATGTGATCTAAGGTAACTCTCTGATCTATAATTTCATGAACTCTTGCCGACTATTTCAGTTTAACTCTTTACCAAATGACAACATTCTAGACTGGCCGAAATTGAAAGCATTTGCAGACGACTAATTGAATATTGCTGAAAACATGGAATTTGTCTTTCATAGCATAAAAAACATTGTGGGAAAAGGAGGAAATGTTTTAAAAAGTCTGTTTCCTTAGCAGTCCAACTTGGGAATGTGTGGTAAAGGGCTAAGTGTTAAAGAAATACATTCAAACTACTACAGGTGACAGAAAAAAAAGAGAAATTTATAGATAAAAAATATATAAATGACTCCTTTAATGCTGATGAAAACATTGTGGTTGAAGGGGCAATTACTGTATTACCAAACCATTGCTGACCTTCCAACTTTAACCCGGGACCTGCGTGGCCCAGTGGTAAAGAGTGGGGCCCGTAACCTGGAGGTCCCGTGGGATTCCAGACCCACCTGATCTGCTGGGTTTTTTCGAGGGAGTGTCCTTGAGCAAGACACTTCAGAGCCCTAGCTTAGTACTGGTGAAACCCAGGGATACATGAATATGTGAGCTGTCGCTATGATATGACTGAAATAATGTTGGAAGTGGCGTAAAACGCCATTCAATCAATCAATCATCCAACTTTAACCCTTTCCCAAATGACAAATTTTAAGCCCCTTCCAAATTGAAAGCATCTGCAGACAACAAATTTGAAAGTGGTACAAATGAACTTAAGGTTCTTTGACTGGGTAGAAAACATTGTGGGAAAAGGAGAGAATGCTGGTTTCCAGCATTTTCTCCTTTTCTCACAATGTTTTCAAAAGGCCTCTTCCTCAGGGACGTGAAAACACTGGATTATTTGTTAAAGGGTTAACATGCTTTAACCCTTAATCAAACAACAATATATTTGACTTGTTCAAATTGAAAGCACTGGCAGATGACAAATTCAGTGTGGCTCAATATGATGGAATTTGTCTTTTTAGGGGTAGAAACATTGTGGGAAGAGGAGAAAATGCTGGTTACCAGCATTTTCTCCTTTTCTCACAATGTTTTCAGAATCCTTCTTCCACAAGGTTGTTAAAAACTGTTTATGGTGGGAATGGGTCAAAACAGACTATGTTGACTTTTGAAAAGAATTGACTGGCTGTAATGGATGCAAAAATGTTTTTGATTGAAATCAATGAATTTTTCACAGGTTGAATGATACATTACACATATACAACTAATTGTATGTCACTTAACTGAAGTTTCTTGATTTTTTTTTTTAGTTAGCTTGGGCTGCTTTAACGCTTTACATATAATCCTGTGTTCTAACGACCCTGAGAAAGATGTTCTTTGACAACAACGTGGAAGAACAAGAAAATGCTGGTAGCCAGCATTTTCACTTTATCCTATGTTTTCTACCCGCTTTCAAGGACAAATCATAATTATGAGATACATTCAGTTTGTCATCTGTAAATGCTTTCAATTTTTCAGCGTAGCAGAATGTGCTGGCTTTTGACCTACTTTTTGGTACTGAAAAAAAAAAATGAATAAGTAGAAATTTGTGATTGGTAAAAAATGTACACATGTTCATTTTAAGGGCCCCTGCCTATTTTCGGGCAAATTAACACCATCTATCTTTGTAAAAGATATTTCTCGTTTTTTATGAGTCCAAAGTTATGTCATCATTATAATTTAAACAGAATCTCAGTCAAGTCAGAACTCCAGCTTGTCATATGAAATCTTTCCTGGCTTTCTGTTGTATCTTGCCAAGGACATTCCCATGTGACTCTAACACTGCTGGCAGGGATCAAACAAAGAACTAACAGTATAATGTCTTCACTCTGCAAATTGTACCTATGCATGCCTGATAGATGTATCTTAATTTTGAGTACAAATAAAACTCTTTAATCTTTCCTTACAGTAGACAACACAAGGAGCTTTTGAGGACAGTGTAGATCAAGATCAGACTGCACAGAACATGCACTCTGATATCTGATCTATCCTGTATCTACCCTAGTAGTCTATCGGATGATGTTAAACTTAGGTCCCGCTTGACAGTGCTATACATCTTGCACGTTAAAGAATCAGGCATAATGTAGAATGAGTTTTGTTCTGAATCTTGCACTGTCCTCCGAAACAGCCTTCAGGGGAGGCATTGCCTGTATGGGCAACCAGTAGGCAATGATAAAAAAAAAGAACAAACAAATCCCACATAGATGTAGCTAGTTTGTTTACTTGGTGTTAGTTGTCCTGATATTTTCAGTCATATTAGTAGCCAGTGCACTGAGCCATCCTTTCTTGGAGCTTCTTTTACCAGTAGTTAGCACAACAGGCATAACACTGGCTGCTTTCCTACATGAATGCTTGAGATACCTTGGGAAGAGCAAGGACTGAAATCGTGGTTGCAAGCCCTGTATGGTATGAAGCTTGACCTCCCATAAACCCCATAAAACCAATTGTTTTAAAACAAAAGATCTCACTAAAAGGTTTTGTCAATTTGTCAATCAGAAATTATGTTCCTTTCCAGCTCTAGAATTATGTATGAGCTATGCCCTGTGAACCGGGCTTAGTGCATCTACAAAAGTATCGACAAAGGTCAGCCTGCTCAGGCTGACCCGGGTCGATACTTTTTGTTATTGGTCAATTTTTTGTATGTCAAAGGACCAGTCTATACCTCATGCTACAGTTGATTGTTATACAAAATGGATGTTACATATCCATAATTATGCCATGACTTGCTTTGTATCATGCATCATGGAGATAATTAAAAACCCCTTTTCCTAGAACATGGCTCATATTGATTTAGAATGCACTTAGGTTGGTAAGGATCATGGTCCTGTGCTGGATGTTAGATTTTCAAGGCTTTTATGGTCAGAATACCTGAAAAACCATATGACAGAAAGGATAGAAGATCAGACTGCAGTTAGTGCTTTTGCAGTCTGTTCTGATCTACTAAGAAAATTAGCCATGCCTGTACCTGGGAAAAGTATCGACCCAAGTCAGCCTGCTCAGTGCGTGCAGGCTGACCTGGCCTGAAACTTTTCCCTATTGGTCAAACTTCTGTATGTCCAAGAACCAGTCTATCTCATGATGGAGTCAGTTGTTAAAAAAAATTGGCTATTATGGATCCATAATTATATGACTGCTTGCCTGGTATGCATCACGGAGATGCATTAAGCCCCCCTTTGCCAGAAATGGTGCAAATAAAAGTGCCCTGGGCATCTTGAGTCTTTACCAGACCAGGAAAATGTTAAGACTTGTCCAAATTGTTACCAATGATTTTGCAGGTAACAAATTACATGTGGCTCAACTTGTCCTCAGACAAGGGAGAAAAAATTGTGAGAAAAGGTGAAAATGCTAGTTACCATCGTTGTTTACGTTTTCCCCACATTGTTTTCAAAAGCTTTCTTTCTCTGCGTTGCCAAAACTTTGTGGATCGTTTTGTTTTGTTTGTTTGTTTGTCTGGTGTTTGCCACTGTTTTCAACACTATTTCAGGCATATATCTGCAGCCTGTGACCTATCCATGCTTCCCTTGATTTTGATTTACTAGCGCTTCATGGCTACTTTCACACATAAGCATTGTCGAAACAATGATCAGCCTTGAGAGAAATATGAATCCTGTCACAATGACTATCATCAATCTAAAAGAAATTGGCCAAGCTGGGAATTTGAACCAGCGACCCCCTGGTCTCAATTCCTGTACACTACTGACTGCACTACTGTGCTCCAGAGGCCAGGATTGTTTGGTAAAAGACTTGTAAACTCACCTAGGGTCAAATGAGTGCACCTCACACCCATACTCATCCACTGCAGAATCATCAAAGGTAAAGTCATGGTTGATTCTGAAAGATTAGAATAAAAACAATTGGAATAAACCATATGTATCTTGCTGTTCTGATATTATAGGCATTATTTTATCTCCTACATAATATATACCCATACGTTTGAGTCATGCTCTGTGAAAAGGTGGTTAACCCTTTACCGCACAATGACGCCTTTTGATGCCCCTGGGAAAGAAGCCTTTTGAAAACATTGTGGGAAAAGGAGAAAATGCTGGTAACCAGCAATTTCTTCTTTTCCCACAATGTTTTCTACCCTATCAAAGAACAAGAGGGCCATGATGGCCCTGTATCGCTCCACTGGCTTATAAATATAAACCATAAATACTAAACATTTAAATTCTGAGCCAAATGGTTTCAAAATGAAGACTTACAAAGTTTTCTCTGTAAAAGCCCATGTGAAAGTTGGGACCCGCAGGGCAAAGCCATTTTTGATCCCAGAGCTATAATTACTTGAACCCTGGTAGAGGTCCACAAGATAAAGCCACATGCCAAAATAATACAAGTCTATGCTGTATGGTTATAAATAAGGTGATTTTCAAGTTTTGTCCATATGAAGCCTCTGTAAAACGTAAGACCCCTGATGCAAGGCTAATTTAAAAAAGAAAATCAAAACAGGAAGATTTCTTAAGTTGTCACTATGTAAGCCCATGTAAAACTTGTGACCCCTGCAGCGGGGCCAATTTTGACCCCAGGGCTAAAATTTTGGCCCACTTGGTAGAGGCCCACTAGATATAGCTACATGCAAAATTTGGTAGCTCTAGGCCTTATGGCTAGGTACAGGAAGATTTCTAAAATTTTCTCTATATAAGCCTATGTAAAACTTGTGACCCCTGGGGCAGAGCCAATTTTGACCCCAGGGCTATAATTTGAAGAAACTTGATAGAGGTCTACTACATAAAGCTACATGCCAAATTTGGTAGCCCTATGCCTTATGGTTTCAGACAAGAAGATTTTTAAAGATTTCCAATATTTTTCAGTTTTGTTGCCATGGCAACCAGAGTTTTTGAAGGAATCAAATTCCTTCAAGAAATTCTGAAGAGGACCATGGCAGGATCATTTCTGTGAAGTTTCATGAAAATTGGATGGGTAGTTTCAGAGAAGAAGATGTTTGAAATAAAAGTTAACGCATGGACGCACGGATGGACGCACGGACGGACGCACGGACACCGGGCCATGACATAAGCCCGCTGGCCTTCGGCCAGTGGAGCTAAAAATTGCACCATTTTAGCCAAACTGAAATTGTCGTCTGCAAATGCTTTCAATTTGGAGAAGGCTAAAATTTTGTCGTCTGGTAAAGGGTTAATGTGTCCGCAAAACGTATCCACCAAGGTCAGTGTGCGCAGTCTGTACAGGCTGACCTCAGTCAATATATTTTACTATTGGTCAATTTTCAGCATGTCCAAGGACCATTCTAACTTAGGATTCAGTCAGTTGTGTTAGAAATTTGGATTTCACAGATCCATAATAATATGAGGACATGCTTGGTATAATGTATCAGAGAGATACATTAAACCCCCTTTTGGCAGGGCATGGCTTTTCTTTACAAATACACATATACCCATATAATATTACAATGTTTTCTATCATTTGACTCTTTACCAGGCGACAAAGTTTGACACTTGTCCAATTAGGAAACATTCTAAGATGAAAGATTTAATGTGGCTGAAAATGAAGCTGCCAAGCCAGCCAGATAAAAACAAGAACCAGTTTGACAAAAGTGTAATTCTCTGCTAGAAAGACAAAGATTTCAATTTAAACAGTCATTTTTAACCATCATGTTCTCCCTTTCCAACAATGTATTCAAAAGAATTCTTTCTGAGGGTTGTAAAAATTGAGGATCGTATGGAAAAGGATAAAACAGGAAGCTAAACGCCAAAAGCCATGCTCTATTCAGTATAATAATTACTATTTTATCTTGATCTGCACAAGGTGAAATGGCCCAAACCCAAATGTCAAGAACAGTAGCTTATCTATCCTTTACAACACAAAATCTGTTTTAGACTTTTCCGGATTGAAGGATACTGCAGATGACAAACTAGATGTTTTTGAAATAACTTGCTTTGTAAGGATAGAAAACACTGTGGGAAGGGGAGAAAATGCTTGTTACCAGATAACACAGATAAAACTGTTCAATGTTTTCAAAAGCCCTCTTCCTCAGGGTCATTAACACACCAGACTGTTATGTAAAGGGTTAATGCCAACTTGACAAAAAGAAGGAGTTAAATCAAGGATTTTTTTCTGTTTTAATCTTTACCAAACGACAAAAATGTGAACTAGTCCAAATTGAAAGCATCTGCAGACGACAATCGAAATGTGAATCAAATGTAAATTGTCTTGGATAGGGTAGAAAACATTGTGGGAAATCCCAAAATGTTTTCAAAAGGCATCTTCCTCAGGGTCGTTAAAACTCGGAACTGTGTGGTAAAGGGTTAAACATGTTCTGCCATGTAACTGCGATATTATCTTTCAAAAAAACTCCTAAAATGTCCCTTAATAACAGGCACTAACAGGATATTCGCTGCATGTTGAAAATTGTAGGCAAGAATACATCAAAATTCCTGATAAGGTACTTAGGAATATTAACTCTTTACCACACAATCCCACCTTAACGACTCGGAGGAAGAAGCCTTTTGAAAACACTGTGGAAAAAAGAGAAAATGCTGGTTACCAGCATTTTCTCCTTTTCCCACAATGTTTTCTATTCTTCCAAAAAAAATTTCAATTTTTGAGTCACATTTATTTTGTCATCTGCAAAAGCTTTCAATTTGGACTGGTCTAAAATTTTGTCCTTTGGTAAAGATATCAAATGTGCTATGTCTGATAAGATCCTCTAGATACTATGTAGTATAGACACCCTATACACTCTATACGATACCCCTAAAATTTTCAGCAAGTGCCAATTGAGAGCATTCCAAGACAACTAACTATGTGAGGCTCAAGTGTGGGGAATTGTCCTTGAAAGGATAAAAAACATTGCTGGAAAAGGAGAAATGCCGGTTAATAGCTTTTTCTCCTTTTCCCACATTTTTTTTTGAAAGGGCTTCTTTCTCAGGGTTGTTAAAATGGAATTATTCAGTACAAAATTTAAAAAAAAAATGCTTCCAACAAAATGTCATGGCCAAAAAAAGAAAATGGCATTGAAAGCCAGATCTAATTGTCGTCTGTTTTGAATGCTTCTCTGACTCGTCACCAAACGCCAACATTTTAGACTGATCCAAATTGAAAGCATTTGTGGACAACAAATGAAATGCTGTACAAATCATGAAATCTGTCTTCAAAAAGGTAGAAAGCATTGTGGGAAAAGGAGAGATTGCTGGTTACCAGCATGCTGGTTTTATCTTGGGGTCATTAAACCTTAGGATTGTGTGGTAAAGGATTAAACAATAGAATCAGTGTTCAAATGTATTCATTATAGGCTTAAATGACATAATGCATATTATTTCCTGTTTTTTATCTCTCGAATTACACAATGGTGTAAAGGGAGATATTCCCATTATTCTTTTAGGTCTAACGATTCTTTTCAGAAGAGAACATGTCAAACAAAATACAAATTATAGAATCAAACTATGCAGCTGACTGCATTAGTGCTTCCTTTTTTTCTTTAACCCTTCACCACATGATCCCATGTTTTAACGACCTTGACAAAGAAAGCCTTTGAAAACAATGTGGGAAAAGAAAACAAGAGGGCCATGATGGCCCTGTATCGCTCCACTGGCTTATAAATATAAACCACGAAGAAAAGTCTTCACTATATAAGCCCTTATAAAACTTTGACCTCATGGCTACAGTCTGACTAAATGGGGAATATTGTATTAGAAGAATAACATGCCAAATGTGGGAGTTCTTGGCCTTATGGCTGGTAACAAGATGGTTTCTGAACTTTTCACTCCATAAACCCATGTAAAACTTGTGATCCCTGGTGCAGGGCCAAACTTGATCCTAGAGCTGTAACTTGGGCCCTCTTTGTAACTGTCCACTAAATAATGCTATAATTATATGCAAAATTTGGTAGCCTAAGCCTTATGGCTATGTACACCAAGATTTAAAAGTTTTCCCTATGTAAGCCTATGTAAATCTTGTGAACCCCCCCCTCCAAGTATGAGGCCAAATTGACCCCAGGACTATACTTTGGACACTTTTGGTAGACTCCAACTAGATCAAGCTAAATGCCAAATTTGGTAGCTCTAGGCCTTATGGTTTCAGACAAGAAGATATTTAAAGTTTTCTCTATATAAGCCTATGTATAAAACTTGTGACCCCTGGGGAAGAGCCAATTTTGACCCCAGGGCTATAATTTCAAGAAACATGATAGAGGTCTACTACATAAAGCTACATGCCAAATTTGGTAGCCCTATGCCTTATGGTTTCAGACAAGAAGATTTTTAAAGTTTTCTCTATATAAGCCTATGTAAAACTTGTGACCCCTGGGGAAGAGCCAATTTTGACCCCAGGGCTATAATTTCAAGAAACATGATAGAGGTCTACTACATAAAGCTACATGCCAAATTTGGTAGCCCTATGCCTTATGGTTTCAGACAAGAAGATTTTTAAAGTTTTCTCTATATAAGCCTATGTAAAACTTGTGACCCCTGGGGCAGAGCCAATTTTGACCCCAGGGCTATAATTTCAAGAAACTTGATAGAGGTCTACTACATAAAGCTACATGCCAAATTTGGTAGCCCTATGCCTTATGGTTTCAGACAAGAAGATTTTTAAAGATTTCCAATATTTTTCAGTTTTGTTGCCATGGCAACCAGAGTTTTTGAAGGAATCAAATTCTTTCAAGAAATTCTGAAGAGGACCATGTCAGGATCATTTCTGTGAAGTTTCGTGAAAATCGGATGGGTAGTTTCAGAGAAGAAGATGTTTGAAATAAATGTTAACGCACGGACGGACGGACGGACGGACGACCGGACGGACGGACGGACGACCGGACGGACGGACGGACGCACGACGGACACCGGGCCATGACATAAGCCCGCTGGCCTTCAGCCAGTGGAGCTAAAAATGCTTGTAACCAGCATTTCCTCCTTTTTCCACAATGTTTCCTACCTTTTTACAGAAAGTGTCATCATTTGA
The DNA here is from genome assembly GCA_945859785.2 of Tridacna gigas. Taxonomy (NCBI): domain Eukaryota; kingdom Metazoa; phylum Mollusca; class Bivalvia; order Cardiida; family Cardiidae; genus Tridacna; species Tridacna gigas. Next base: position 25,023,175 of record OX244028.2, read on the forward strand.
GCCACATTTAACATGTCATCTGAAAATGCTTTCAATTTGGGCAAGTCTACAATTTTGTCGTGTGGGAATGGATTGAGAACATTAAAACTGTTCGAGTATATTTTCCAAGTTTGAAACACATCATGTCTAAACTATTTCAGAAATGTACCCAAAGTTTTCGGGTTTATGGCAGGAATTCAATGGATCCCATCTCTACATAACTCCTGGCAGAGAGCTGCCACATTACAAGGAGCAATTGTATATTTCATAAACACTGGATTATCCACCCTCGTTAACCAAGGTGTGAAGTATTACCATTCATCACCCCTGGGACATTCAATTGTGAAACCGTCCTTTCTATGAATATCCATAAGATTGCCAATTACACCCGATAGCCAATCGAATTTGTCGATAACATAACGATACTCTCTTGTAGTGGAGAATAATCACATTTCTTCCATTAATATCAATAAACAGGGTAAAACCCACATCATTATCAACGAATATGGCACCCGCCGGTGGGCCTTCCTTCTGTGGCATTTGCCTTATAACAATCCAGGGCAGACATTATAAATCCTTGTATATAAAGGCAAATATTCAGAAATACAGCCTGCTGCTGCAGTCCATAGGGGTATGTAGCAGGGGTGACGTCATCCTCGTTGACCCAGTTCCGATGTACTCCGTAAACTACATTCATTGCTTTGATTGGTTGTAGACGAGGTAAAAATAGAAATGATGACATGTTGTTGATAAAAACAGATTAAATTTTCTCACTGAAAAACTGAGATTACCAATCAAAATGCCTCATGAATAATTCATGAAAACGAGAAAACATATGCTCGATAACCCAGGGGCAATGGATGTAGTTTACGGAATACATCGGAACTAGGTTAACGAGGATGTGGATTATCTAGCTTGACAAAAACAAAATGCCAAGAAAGAAGCTTTTGTCCATTACCAATAGCTCTTGTGCAAAGCAATTCATTATTTCATAAATGGTGACTTACCAGCTTGACAAAAATAAAAGGAGCCACGAAAAGGAGCATTTGTTTCTTTTCACTAATACTTAAATCCATATGGAGCCATTCTATGTATCAAAAGCATTGCTTGTCAGCTTGACAAACAAGAGGGCCATGTTTGTCTGCTGTCTGTACATGTCGTATCATTCGAAGATTAACCTGTCTGCTATGACGCATCACTATCCTGTACAGGATAAATATTAATGTGTGGTGCGTAAAATAAAATTCTGCCACTCCAAAGTAGCCTATCACACAGATAGACATGGAAAAAACCAGTATTTGTGCAGGGTTTTCACAGACTTTTGAGCTTCTGAGGAGAACATTTTTAAACCTTGTGGTGCTACATAAATGAACCATTCTTTGGAAAAAGGGAGTTAATGTATTATACCAAGCAAGTCATTACAAAATTACCGGTATGGATCCGCCGAATCCATTTTGTCTAACGACCGACTGAATTATGAGAATGTCCTTGGACATGCAGAAAATTTTCAAATGGCAAGAAGCCTGCCTGTTTTTCACAGATGAATTAACCCTTTACCACACAATCACAGGTTTTAATGACCCTGAACAAAACGCCTTTTGAAAACATCATGGGAAAAGGAGAAAATGCTGGTAACCAGCATTTTCTCCATTTCCCACAATGTTTTCTACCCTTCCCAACACAAATTTCAATTTTTGAGTCACATTCATTTTGTCATCTGCAAATGCTTTCAATTTGGACGTCTAAAATTTTGTTATGTGGTAAAAAGTTAACCCTTCTTCACAGCGCTCATTAATTAAATGGGCATTCTCAGTCAGTGATAAAGATGCAGACACTACAATTTCAAAGCCGCTTTTGTGAGAATATCTAGCAAAAAGTGTAGATCTAAGATCAGACTGCATGTTTTGCGTAGAAGAAACTAAAACCTCCTAATCGAGTGCAGATTCAAGGGCTCCAAGTTTTAGATCCTAAACCTTACAACTGAGCCATGCAGGACCTAACCTGTCTTTGTATAGAAACATTTTTTTTCTAAAATAAACATTGAGAGTCAATATACTTTTTGGGTAACATATTTAGACAGTTGAAATTTGAGAGGTTTGTACACTGTCAAATTTCATTCATTGCATATCTGTCTAAATCATTTTTTTTTTTCGACCTTACTCACTCTGATACACTTAGCTTACTTAAACATACAGGTTTTCTACATATTCTCGTGTATCTGACTGGTTCAAGCTTTACAACAGAATTTTAGACAAGTCCAAATTGAAAGCATAGGCAGATGACAAGATAAATGTTACTCAAAAATTATTGTCGGAAAAGGAGAAAATTAATGTTGGTTACCAGCATTTTCCCCTTTTCCCAAAATGTTTTCAAATGCATTTTTTCTCAGGGTCGTTAAAAGCAGGGATTTTTTGGAAAAGGGCTAGGGTACATGTATATCCAAATCAGTAAACAAGAGAAGAGGCTTTATGTCTGTATTTACTTCCTGGCAAAAGTCCCATCCCCTGTCACCTATCTCTTAATCCTGGCAGTATAATAGCTCTTTACCACAAGACAAAAATGTAGATTTTTCCATACTGATAGCAATTCCAGACAACAATTTCAATTTTGCTCAAATGACAGAATTTGTCTTTGGTATGGCAGAAAACATTGTGGGAAAAGGAGAAAATGCTGGTAACCAGCATTTTGTCCTTTTCCCACAATGTTTTCAAAAGGCTTCTTTCTTGGTCGATAAAACTTGGGACCGTGTGGTAAAGAGATAGCAGAAATGTTTAGGATTTCCTATATACAGTCGAGCCTCATTTATCTGGACACTTCTGTTTCCTATGAATGTTTCCGGATCAGCCGTATTTCCGGATCAACAAACTGGGATTGCTGTCATGGCATCCAAGTTAAGCTAGGTTAGTTCCCTTCATGTTGATAAAGGACACCGTGCATCATAAGAATTACAACAGCGTATGTTTTACACAAGCACTTGTATACATGTCATTATTGCTCCTACGATTGTTCAGATTTATAAAATAAAGGGTGTCATAAATTTGCATTTTGCCTTTTTGTTATTTGTGTGTTTTTGTACATAACTTTTTTCCTTGTACCTAATTATATGCTCATGCATACCTATTGTGCAAACAGGTGCGCTTGTAAAGCTCGGCACATTTATGACTTTTGAAAACACCATGAAAAGAGCGAAACAAAAAGAAAACACGACATTCACAGTATTTTTCGAAGTGTTGTTGAATTCCCGCGATAGTGGTTTTTTGGATGGTCTTCATTGTACTGACAAATGTCTTTTTTCACGGAAGTCGAAACTTCAACTCGTTGTCTTTTGCTGGTGGTGTAGATATTCTGCTGACTTCTGATAAGCATGCTTTCAAAGTGGTAAAATGACAAAGAGTAATGAAAACAATGATTGCCAATTGATTCGATATGAAAGACAGGCATATATTCAAACATCTTTATAGTCTGTTAGGAGTAAAATTTTTTCGAAAAACCTAGCGAAATTTATCGTGTTTGGCGGCCATTTTGTGTGTACTTTGGGGAACATAAACATCGCGAGTAACTCATAAATCGAACTTTTTTTTCTCATTGTTTACCATTCAAATTGAAAATATTTGTTTTTGAAACGAAGGATTATTGAATATGTAAGCAACCGGTATGTTCCTATTTTAGTGTTGCCTTTAACTTTGAAAGATGAGTTTAAACATGCCCACAAAATCTTTGCGAACATTTCAGCTATTTTTTTAGCGATCGTTACTGTAATCAAGTTGATCCAGTAATAATTAAACAACAAAAGCGTGGAATTGTCACTTCAGTACTATGAATATGGATAATCTGTTAAATTGACAACTATCGATGGCACGAGAACGTCATTTAACAGTTTTTGAAAACACTACTAATTAACACGTGTGTTTTCAATACGTGTGAAAATCGTCTGCAACAAATGATACTAGTTAGACTGATACCCGTGTTATTCACGGCCCACCAGTCCGAAATCGCTCAAAGTAGACTGTATTTATGATATATATGATAACCAGTCTATATTGTGTGTAAACTGGTAGCCTGTTATCGATCTTTGTATCTATCGGATGGTTATGGGAGATACAACTGGTACCAGTTTAAATTGTGTGGTACACAGTCAGGCCACGACCGGTTTATCAGATAAGGTTTGTACTAATTTTTAACCCTTCGTTCCCAATTTTTTCATTCCGGTTCCGGAACGCGGATTTCCAGAAAAAAAAGTAAAAATTGTATAGAAAATATCCGTTCCCTGATGTTTTTGTCAGGATCCTGAGATTTCCGCAATTATGGAGCCCGGATAAACGCGGCTCGACTGTACCTGTGAAATTCAACATTTATTTAACTCTTTCAGTGCTAAATATTTGAGCCATGCTCTGGCAAAAGGGGGCTTAATACATCTCCATGATGTGTGATACCAACCAAGTCATCACATGATTATGGATCCATGAAAGCCTATTTTTTTTTAAACAACTGACTTAATCATGAGGTAGACTGGTCCATTTGAAGTTTTACATGCAGAAAATTGACCAATGGCAAAGAGTTTCATCCCAGGTCAGCATGCGTGGACTGCGCATACTGACCTGGGTTGATACATTTCACAGATGCATTAAGCCCCCTTTTCACAGAGCATGGCTCATTTTAATTCAATATCTTTTCTATGGTAGAAATACAATTAGCCGAAACTACTGAAACCTCTTTATCTTATATGCTTGACTAAACAAACAGGTGGTAAAGATCCAAGATCAAACTGTATGTTCTGTGCAGTTTGATCTTGATCTCTGTTGTCAGCAAAAGCAATGTTTTCGCCCTAGTATAATGGCACTGAAAGCTACGTCTACACCCGTTTTCAGTCAGTCTTAACCCTTAAAGTGCTGGAACCAACTTAATTTGTTTTTGCTGACAGTGTAGATCTAGATCAGACTGCACAGAACGTGCAGTCTGATCTGTGATCTAAACTGTCAGCCACTTCATTACATTTTCTGGCTAAAACAACCATGAAAGGACAATATTTTGGATGTTTTTCTTCAATGAAAAGGTCCATTTCATAAATTCAGCACTGTAAGGGTTAAACATATTTCATCTTTATTTTATCAAAATACAATCATTCTTGTATCTTCATGTCAAATGTTGCCCCTGAAAGTTTCATGGTTGCATAGCGTACAACTGATGGAAAGTGCAATTTATTTGCCTGGGGCTATCAAAGAAATCACTTTTGTGTTGTTTTCGGTTTTAAATCTAAGATTTCTGATCTATGCATTTGTCCCTAACAAGTATATATATCAGTAATCTATGTTTACGTAGCTGACTAAGTTTTGAACCATTCTACAGTCCATCAAATTTTTACAGCGTTTTCCTCTCTGGGTTTAAAAAAGTATCATGAAAGGGTTAAAACCAACTATCGATATCTATGTACATACATACCCAAATGAGTAAACAAGACATGGGGCTTTAGGTCTGTAGCTGTTTTCCTCACAAACATCCCATCCCCCATCACGTATCTCCCCAATCCTTGCAATCTTGTAGCAGAAATACTGAAGATTTTCTATATACCTATGTGAAAGAAAACAAAATTAATATTTTTGGTTTGTATCATAGAAGAACAACAAGTAAATTTTAAATGGTAAAAATGAGCTATGCTCTGTAAAAAGGGGACTTTAATGCATCTGCAAAAAAAAAAAAAAAAGCATCAACCCATGTCAGCCTGCACAGTCTGCACAGGTTGACATGGGTCCAAACTTTTTGTTTTCATTCATAAATTTTCTGCATGTCCAAGGACTGGTATACCTCAGACTTCAATCGGTTGTTAGACAAAATGGATTTTATGGATAAATAATTTTGTAAAGAACTGTCTGTTACATTTAATTTGTCATCTGCAAAGCTTTCAATTTGGTCAAGTTAAAATTGAGCCATGCTCTATGAATAGGGCATTTAATGCATCTGCAAACAGTATCAACTCATGTCAGCCAGCACGGTCCATGCAGGCTAACATGGGTTGAAACTTTTTGCTTTTTGTACATTTTCTGCATGTCCAAGGACCAGTCTACACCATAATTGAGTTGGTTGTTATACAAAACAGATTTTACAGATCTATAATTATGTGATAAGTCAGAATCATGGATCATGGAGCTGCATTAAACCCTCTTTTGCCAGAGCATGGCTCAATTACTTTGCTATCAGCCAATTATCAGCTATTTCCAGACGGATAAAAAACATCACAGTTTACACAAAGGACAAACATCTGCAGGAAATGAATCTACAAGTTTTCTATCATACAGAAAACATTGTAGAACAATGAGCAATTGCTTACTACATACAGTTTCTCCTTTTTTCACCATGTTTTCAACAGCTGGTAAGTTGTTCAGTAATTGGCTAACAAACGAATGACTGTAAAATGGTATCATTATTCAAACTTCTGCATTCCATCTTGTGTAGTGTGGCTTAACCTAGAACTCTGGTATGTTTTCAAGCAAACAATCAATGATACTATGGTGAACACTAGAAGTTTGACAAATGGCATTTTTTTGCTTCAACATAATTATGCTAATATTGCTTCTGGTCATACACATACAAGTAAATCAATGATTTATGAAAAATTTGTCAACTTAAATAGATAAAATTTAACCAATTTTTGACCTGATTGAAAACAATATTGTTTCAATACATTCAATATGACTTGTAACCATTATGGCAGAATATAACCACTTTACAGCATTTAGCTGAAAGATATTGCGTAAATATTTACCAGTTAAAATCAATTTATTTACCAGTTGAAATCAATTCCATTGATTGATGATATTAATGCAGAAATAACTAATGTTACAGAACTGATAAGTAAAAGATCAGTACATTTAAAATTGCAGCCAGGAAAGCCCTTGAGGGAATTTTCAAATTACACTTTAAAGCTAGGGTTTCCTTGGGGGCTTTGTCCCCTGGTCCTCCAACAAGGGAAAGTTGCCCCTTGACCCCATTGGGATTTTCCTATCCTTAGCTGTTCAGCCAATCACAACCCTGGAGAGCCCAATTATTGGAGGCATGACAGAAAGCAAAGATTGTGGATAGCATGGTGCTAGCCAATTTGGCAATCTCACACATGCCAACACTCTAGCACATGCTGAGGACTGCAAACACAATGTTGCACTTTGGAACTGTGAAGATGAACAGCATACCTAACCATTGGCTTTTGAGAGGTTACAGGTGCTGGCATGGGTGATTTGGAGCAACAACAGCAGCATGGCAGTAAAGAGACAGGGACGTTTCTTGAGCAGGACTCAAACAGAACGGCCAGGCTGGTGCCAAGGTAGTAGCTTAACATTATGGTACAATACTGATGTAGTGAGCAATATCAGAGCTCCAGACAGAAGAAGTGATAATGATTTCAAAATTGAAAGTATTACTTATTCTCCACCAAACCCTATGTTATTGGTACTCATTAGAATTGTCTCATCAATGCAATTCTAATGAGTACCCACAACATAGGGTTTGGAAGAGAAATGATGAATTTAGAAAACCATCATGCCCTCTTATCTGGAGCTCCACAATATGCTTGCATATCCAAATGGTGAGGTTACCTTTTGATAAACTTTTTCAATCACAATAATGAGTCACCATTTCATAAGGTATTTGACCTTTATCAAATTTACACTTTCATTGTCCATTGGACAAAGTTTAATAATTATGGAAACAAATCAATAGAGTTTATTAATATCTCTTAGTGTTCGATGTTTCATTCTTGATCAAACTGATAGAGGGAGTTGATATAAATAAATGTCCAATAAAAGGTCAAAGAAGGTTAGGTGTGAGAAACAAATGTGCACATGCTCTGTGAAAAGGGGGTTTAATACATCTGCAAAAAGTATCAACCAATGCCAGCCTGTGCAGTGTGCACAGGCTAACATGGGTTGAAAGTTTTTACTATTTGTAAATTTTCTGAATGTCCAAGGACCATTCTGTCTTCAGCTTCAGTGGGTTGTTAAACAAATTAGACTTAATGAATCAATAATTATAAGATCAATTGTTTGGTATAATACATCACAGAGATGCATTAAATTCCCTTTTGCCACAGCCATGCTTGAATCTATTTTCCTTGGTCCTTTACTGCTCTGGATCTTTATTTATTAATTTCGCCTTCAAGTTTCTGTGACCCATTACCAAAGAATCCTGAGTTTTTCCTACCCTGAGAAAAGAGGCTATCAAACACAATGGAGGAAATTTAAGAAAATTCAGCATTTTCTCCATATTGAAAATTGTTTCCTTTTCTATCAGATACAAATTCCAACATTTGAGCCACATTTTATTTCATGTCTTCTAAGGCTTTGGATAAGTCAAAAACAATGTCATCTGGTAGAGAGTAAAGAAGGAAGAAATACAGCAAAAAGTAAAAAGAGAACAGTTTGGTATCTATTGTTTGTGTTTAATTCTTTACCAAACGGCAAAGTTTTGGATTTGACCAAATTAAAAGCATTTGCAGACGACAAATTAAATGATACTCAAATGTTCATATTTGTCTTTGATATGGTAGAAAACATTGTAGGAAAAGGAGAAAATGCTGGTTACCAGCATTTTCTCCTTTTCCCACAATGTTTTCAAAAGGCCTCTTTCTCTGGGTTGTTAAAACTTGAGATTGTGTGGGAAAGGGTTAACTCTTTACCAGACAACAAAATTTTAGACTGGCCCAAATTCAAAGCATTTGCAGACAACAAATTAAATGTTGCTCAAACGATAGGATTTGTTCCTGAAAGGTTAGAAAACATTGTGGGAAAAGGAGAAAATGCTAGTAACCAGCATTTTCTCCTTTTCCCACAATTTTGTTTAAAAGTCTATAATTTCTCAGAGGCATTAAAACTCATCATTGTGTAGTAAAGAGTTTACGATGCTTCCAACAATTTTTTGGCCAAATCCCTGGAGTGTCTTAACCCTTCACCAAACAATTCTAAATCTTAATGACCCTGGGAAAGAAACCTTTTGAAAACTTGTGGGGAAAAATAGAAAATGCTTGTAACCTACAGCATTTTATCCTTTTCCCACAATGTTTTCTAGAGACAAATCTTATCATTTGAGCCACTTTTAATTTGTCGTCTGCAATTAATACTTTCAATTTGGACAAGTAGAAAATTTTATCATTTAGTAAGAGTGAAAGCTAACATTCAACTCTTTACCAAACAACAAAAATTTTAGGCTAGTCAAAATTGAAAGCATTTGCAGATATGAAAATAAATGTGACTGAAAAACTGAAGCCTGTTTCGGGAAGGGAATAAAACATTGTGGGAAAAGGAGAAAATGCTGGTTACCAGCATTTTCTCCTTGTTCCCACAAGGTTTTCAAAGGCTTTTTTATTAGGTCTTAAACAGTCAGGGTTGTCTGGTAAAGGGTTAAAGTGGGTGATTCAGATCAATAATTATTATATCATGAAACTTCAAAAATGATCCAATACTGACGAAAGCTAGCAAACAATCAGTACAGAAGAAAACCAAATGCAAGAAAAAATATTTTTCAGTGGTATAATTTCCTAACTGGGCAATGCAGCTTCTTAACATATCTTCAGATTTCATGCCAAGACTTTGCAAAGGTTTGTGGGAATGTCACATGGTCATTAACACACAGCCTTCTCCATCACTTTGCATTACCATTTTTCATGGGAGTGTCCTTGGACAAGACATTTCAGAGCCCAAGCCTAATACTGCTGAAACCTAGGTCAAACATATCATGGTAACAAGTGAGATGTTACCATATGACTGAAATACTTTTGAAAGTGGCTTAAAACACCATTCAAATTTTTGTCTTACCTGTGATAAAGGAAAGATAACTCTTCTCTGCTCAGTTTTTGAAGACTTGCCAGGTCTGGTATCAACACCGTAACATTGGTCTTTACTTGTTTTATAAAGTCAGTGTCATGATAATCCTGCGGATCACAAACTATTCTGTCCATCGCTTCCTTGTGTCGGAGAATCTGCATCTCTCTTTCTAAACTCTGTTCCTGAAAGCAGAATAAATTTACATTGTGAAACCCTGATGATTATGATTCAGTATAAGAAACTTAAAATATAAACCTTTACAACCATCATCTGGCTGCATTATGATAAAGTCAATGGAATCAAACCCATAACAAAAAATCTAACTTGTTTTAACAACACTAATTGAGAAACAAGGCATTTGAAAACATAATAGTAATACAGGAAAATGCTGATAACCAGCAATTTCTCCTTTTCCAACAGTGTCTCCTTCCATTTCAAAGACTCTTCCATCATTAGAGCGACACTATGTTGTTTGTAAGTTTAGTTGTGAAAGGCACTCTGAAGGGGCCTATTTAGATTGTGTTGCTGTGCATCAAAAATTCTTGTAAAACACAGTGATGAAAACTATTTAACATAATTTATTTTGCAAGCAAGGAAACTGGACAGTTTCATTCAGCAAACAGGTGTAGTTTTGGCATTTGAATAACATGATGGTATTTTAGCAATTGGAAACTCAGTCTATTATTTTCCATAAAGCCTTCAACATCTCATGTATACACTAGCATATCGTTCCGATTATGTTCTACTGCCCACATTTGAAAGTAAATACAAATGCACCCCTTACGTCACTACCATTTTTGGTAGATTGATCTTAATCTACATCATCAAAGAAAGCACCAAAAAAATTCAACACTAAGCACTCTACTTCATGCCTTTCTGTAGTGAACGCCATAAGCCAAAAACAAGGGCTTTTTGGGGTCGGCATAGATTAGGATGAGACTGCACAGAATGTGCAGTTTGATCTTGGACCTATACCATCTGCTTGCTAAAGTGGGATCAGACTGCACAGAATGTGCAGTTTGATCTTGGACCTATACCATCTGCTTGCTTAATCATGCATATAACAAGGGAGCCATTATGGCCTTGTATTAATGCATTGCATGATAGATAAATGTCAAGAGAGCATTAAAACTGTAAGAAGCCTGTATTGCAAGGAAAATTTCATAGAGAAATAAGCCAAGCCTAAAAGAAGTCATGGATATCTTATATGCCAAGCCAAGATGATTTCAGTAAGAGATCTATTCAAGAACTATTAAACCTTTACCACACAATCCTGAGTTTTAACAACCCCGAGGACGAAGCCTTTTGAAAACATTATGGGAAAAGGAGAAAATGCTGGTAACCAGCATTTTCTCCTTTTCCCACAAATGTTTTCTACCCTATCACAGACAATTTACATCATTTGATTCCCATTTCCATTGTTGTCTGCAAATGCTTTCTATTTGGACCAGTCTACATTTTTGTCATTTGGGACTAAGTACCAAATACCAATGAACTCTGATAAACAGCTTTTTGACAAGAAGATTTCAAAAACTTTCGTAGCAATTGAACTCTTTATCTTTGACATGAATGGAACTAAAAAGTAGAATGATATACAAACCTTGCTTCATGTTTAATATTCAACACATCTGAACATAACCTTAAATTAAATGTCAAAATAAATTGGATGTTAGTTTTAGTGGAAAACTGGTGCCTTCCCCCTCCTCACCCCATCTCCAGCTTTGTGGCTTTCCTGTCAATGTGATAATAAAAGATAAAGTGGATAAGACCCTAAACCTCTCACCGGAACCTTGACCTTGAAATTGGTATTTGAAGTCTGGTGACTCTGCATATCTTCTCATCACGATGGACAAAAAAGTGAAATATGTTCAAAATCAGATTAGACAAGGGATTTTAGGAGAGTATACTGCTGACATGGTTCTAGTGCACATGGCCATTGAACCCGCGTGACTCTGACTATGGAGACTGAAATCTCTACGCTGATTTTTGTTGCATCAAGATGAACATGTCTGTGACATATTTTCAAAATCTAACAGGGGGTTAAAGAGATGTGGAGCTGACATTGTAATATGTATGATTATTGAATACCTGCTGATCAAATCTGCAAGTTCCTACACTGGCAGATTGATGAAATGGTGTTTTACGCCACTGTCAATGCCACTTCCCACATGACACTTCACATGAAAAGCCCAGTGCTTCCAGTGAGGCGCCAGTCCAGGGCCTCCTGCTTATGAGTCCCATACTTTACCACTGAACCACAAAGGTCCCCTTCCAACACCAGAAAAACAGAACACTGTTGACTTGCTCCAATAACCCATGACCAACAGAAATTAGCCCCATCCCAAAGAAATAAGCTCCACCTACACAAAATTAATCTCCATCCTGCTAATAATCTTCAGCGAGCTTTTTCAAAGGTGCACCTAGCAGAATAGCTCCACCCAACTATACAGCTCTACCAGAAACAAACACCAGGACCATTGGCCCTAAAGTGCTCACCCGAGTAAAGTGATGTAGGATTCATTGAGTTGAAAAGATCCTAGTGGTAATGATGTAAACATTAAGCACTCACCTGGGTAAGGTCATCTAGGATTGATAAGGCTGAAAAGATCCTGGTCATGATGAAGTAAAAGGCATGAGTATATGTGATCTACATTTTGACCAATTTGACCTACTTTTGAGTTTTGAATCTGGCTCAAATGTTGTCTCTGCAATGCACACAAGGTTTCTTTAAGATTTGGCCCAGTGACCTACTTTTTGAAACAATGTGACCCAATTTTTTACTTTTCAAAGAATTAATCAAGACATACGTTCTGACCAAGGTTCATAAGTATCAGGCTGAAAATGTGGCTTCTACAGCACACACAACATTTTTCTAAGATTTGGTCTATGACCTACTTTTTGACCCAATGTGACCCAATTTCAAACGTGTCAAACATTCTGACAAGATTTCATAAGTATCAAGCTGAAAATGTGGCCTCTACAGTGCACACAAAGTTTTTCTAAGATTTGGCCCAGTGAACTACTTTTTGACCCAATGTGACCCAATGTCACATTTGTCTGGGATTTCATCCAGACAAACATTCTGACCAAGTTTCATGAGTATCAGGCTGAAAATGTGACCTCTAGACTGCACACAAGATTTTTCTAAGATTTGGCCACTGACATTTTTTAATTTGATGTGACCCAATTTTCTAGGTGTCCAAGATTTTATAAAGACAAACATTCTGACCAAGGTTCATGAGTATCAGGCTGAAAATGTGGCTTCTAGAGGGCACATAATGTTTTTCCAAGATTTGGCCCCATGACCTACTTTCTGACCCTACATGCCCCAATTTCAAACCTGTCCAAGATATTATCCAGACAAAAATCCTGACAAAGTTTTATGAGTATCAGGCAGAAAATGTGGCCACTACACTGCACACAAGCTTTTTCTAAGATTTGTGCCAGTGACCGACTTTTTAACCCAGTGTGACCCAATTTCAAACATGGCCAAGATTTCATCTATACAAACATTCTGACCAAGTTTCATTGGGTATCAGGCTGAAAATGTGGCCTCTTGAATGCAAACAAGTTTTTACTAGGATTTGGCCCTGTGACCTACTTTTCTAACCAACGTGACCAAATTCAATACTTTTTCAAGATTTCAAGACAAAAATTTTGACTAAGTTTCATGAGTTTCTGGCTGAAAATGTGGCCTCTAGAGTGCACACAAGGTTTTTCTAAGATTTGTCCCCATGACCTGCTCTTTCAACCGACAAGACCCAGTTTTAAACCTGTCAGACATTATCAAAACAAGTATTTTGACATAGTTTCATAAGTATTAGACTAAAAATGTGGCCTCTAGAGTGCACATATTGTTTTTCTAAAATTTGATCTAGTGACCTACTTTTTCACCTGGCATGACCCAATTTCAAATTTGAGATTTCATCAAGACAGACATTCTGATTAAGTTTCATGAGTATTGGACTAAAATGTTGCCTCTAGAGTGCACACAAGGTTTTGCTGTATTTTGGCATGGAGACCTTCTATTTTACCCATCATGACCCAATTTTGAACTAGTCCAAGACATTATCAAGACAAACATTCTGACCAAGTTTCATAAGTATTTGACTGAAAATGTGGCCTCTAGAGTGCACACAATGCAATTGTTGATGCCTGGACGACAGATGCCACGCGCCGCACAATGGACAACGGACACAGCACAATCTCAAAGTTCACCTTGAGCACTTCTTGCTCAGGTGAGCTAAAAATGAACAAAACAAAATGTATTCAGTGTGCATAATGGGACTAAATTTGATAAGAATTACTCTTTCATGTGAATTTGATGGAAAAGGAAGACTATAGCATGCATATAAAAAAAAAGTCTCTGGAGTGCACATAAGGTTTTTCTATGATTTGTCCAAGTGACCAACTTTCTGACCCTATGTGCAGCACCCATCTTTCATGAAGATGTTATAAAAAATAAAAGCAGTACAATGCTTTTAGTTTTTCTATGATTTGCCCTATTGACATACTTAAAATTTGACCCTATGTGACCCATCCTCAAACTTTTCTGAGATATTATCTGAACAAACACACTGACCTACTTTTTCCCAAGATTTGTACCAGTGACCTAATTTCAGACCCAATTTGACCAATCTTCAAACCCATGCATATATCATCAAGACAAATAAATTATTCTTCTTGACTTTCATTAGTATCAGACAAAACTTCTGGCCTCTAGAGTGCATATGTGATCTTTTTGAGATTTGTCCGAGTAACCAGGTACTCTTTGATCCATAATGACCCAATTTAAACTAGACCTAAGATTTCTTCAAGACAAAGATTCTGACCACCTTTCATGAGTACTGGACTTACAATGACGCCTCCAGAGTGCACACAAAGTTTTTCTAAGGTTTGACATAGTGACCTACTTTTTGATCCAATGTGACCCAATTTCATAGTTATCCAAGACAATATTAAGTCAAACATTTTCACCATATTTCATGAGTATGGACTACACGTGTGGCCTCTAAGAGTGCAGATACAGTTTTTCTTAAGCTTTGACCCAGTGACCTACTTTTTGACCTGACATGACCCAATTCCAGACTTGTCCAAGATATCATCAAGACACATTCTGACCATTTTTATGAATATTTGACTTAAAATGTGGTCTCTATAATGCACACAAGGTTTTTCTAAGATTTGCTCCAGTGACCTACTTTTTGACTTGTCCGACAGTCAATTTCAAGTGAGATATTATCAAGACAAACATTCTAATTGCCTTTCAAGAGTATTGGACTGAAAATGTGGCCTCTAAGAGTGCACACAAGGTTTTTCAAAGATTTGAACAGTGACCTACTTTTTATCCAACATGACCCAATTTCGAATTTGCGCAAAATGTTATCAAGAGAAACATTTTCATCAATTTTCATGAGTATTGGACTGAAAAAAATGCCTCTAGAATGCACACAAGGTCATTCTTGACAATCCAACCACAAATGACAGACACAGCACAATAACAAAAGCTGAATAACCTTGAGCACCTTGTGCTCAGGTGAGCCAAACACAATGGCCATCATATACCTTAAATGTGAAATGCAGCAAGTAGATACATATATGATACATGTACTAAAGCACAATAAGATAAAAAGTATGGTGCCATGGTGCAGTTTATGCATAGATACAAGTGTCATTCGATATATAATGCAATCTATAATCAATTATTTCTTGAACGAGTCAAGTCGAACTGACATCACTGCAAAGTTATTCCCTACAATTTGACTATTTGAACAGAAGTGAGTGAAAGAGTCACTTAAAAAACTCCAACAAGCTTGTTTTTTAATTCATAAAGTGGGAATGTTCTATCTAAAATCAAAGAGATAAAAAAAAAGGGGGGGGATAAAGTTGTAATTCCGTGGCATAAGAATATAATCAGCCTTGCCGGCAAAGTACATGTATGGCGGTACAGGAACAAATTACACTTTAAAGCGCCGTTCTAGTCCAAAAATAAGAACAAACTAACTGCAATTTTGTCTGAAGATTTAGCAAAGCCGACAGTGTAGAATAAAGATTAGGTTGCATGTTTTGTGCAGTCTGATCTTCATCTACACTGGCCGTAATGGTAACTTAAGTCAAGATAGGTGCTTTAAAGGTTAAGAAATAACACTTTACCACACAATCCTGAGCATTAACAACCCTGCGAGAGAATTTTTCAAAATAGTGTGGAAAAAGGATACAATATTGGTTCTCCCTTTTCCACCACATTATCTACCCTTTTGAAGAGAATATCATTTCGGCCACAGCCACGCTTGATTTGTCGCATGCAAATGCTTTCAATTTGGACAAGTGTAAAATTTTGTTGTTTGGTAAAGATTCAATGACCCTGAAGAAGAAGGCTTTTAAAAATACCATGAGAAGAGAAGAAAATGATGGTAACAAGTGTTTTCTTCTTTTTCTGCAAAGTTTTCTATCCTCTCACAGACAACTTTTACAATCTATACAACATTTTGTTTGTTGTCTGCAAATGCTGTTAATTTTGACAGCTATAAATTCCTGTATTTTTTTAAACTTTTAATGACATTCACATCCTCTATCCCTTTACCACACAATTCCAACTTTTAACAACCCTGGGAAAGAAGCCTTTCGAAAACATTGTTGGATAAGGAGAAATTGCTGGTAACCAGTATTTTCTCCTTTTCCCACAATGTTTTCTACTCTTCCGAAAACAAATTTCAAGTTCTAAGTTCTTTGACAGCATAGAAAACATTGCGGGAAAAGTAGAAAATGCTGGTTACCAGCATTTTCTACTTTCCACACAATGTTTTCAAGAGGCCTCTACCTCAGGGTCGTTAAAACTCAGGATTGTGCAGCAAAGGGTTCACTTACAATGACTTGATTCCAAGACTTACATTAAACATGGAGGGGTAGATTTGGATGGGACTGGAACTGCAGTGGTCAAGCAAGGTGGACTGTATGTGCCAAGTAGCCAATCAATAAGTATATAAAAATCTGTCCAAACCATGAAAGTCAGTCACTGACCAAAAGAGATATTACTTTGAAGTATAATAATAGCATAATAACAATTTCTTCTGTGGTACTTTGCATTATATATTGAATGACCCACATCAACTTGCCCTTATGTTGAAAAAATCACTGGCACTAAAATGCTATGATTACTATGCATAAGTATACAAAAGCAGATTGTGGATCAAATCATGATCAGCTGCAAAATCAGTCAAAATAAGGACTGTAACGATACCAAATTGTCCATCTGTGTAGAAAAGAGCGAACACTGACGATTACACATACTCATAACTTTACCGTTTGTCTCAGCTTCGAATAAAAACCTATTCGACATTTTCATCCTAGAAATACAACCACAATAATTGCAACTTTATGGTTGCTTTTGTTTACAGAGTTTCAGCAAAGCAGACAGTGTAGATCAAAGATCAGCCTACATGTTTAGCACAGCCTGATCTTGATCTAGACTGTCTGCAAAGGCAACCATTGTTGTGAAAGGCACTTTAGGGGTTAAAATCCTTTTGTGCCAATAGGTTAAAACAGGGACTTTTGGGGACTGCAGTTAGATCAAAATTACATTCCATCTGGGTCCGTATTCCCCAAACATTCTTAAGAATGTTCTTAGTCTTATGCTGAAGAATTTTCTAAATTTGAAAGCAACACAACTTCTGATTGGCTAAACCATTTGGTTTAGCCAATCAGAAGTTGTGTTACTTTCAAATTTAGAAAATTCTGGAGAATAGGACAAAGAACATTCTTAGGAATATTTGGTGAATACGGACCCTGATCTTTGATCTAAACCTTCTGCTTGCCTATTAGATAACAAACTTTCTGAATCTCAGTGGATTGTATTTTCAGCCATAGAAAGAGGTCAAAATTAAATCACTTGGTGGTGAACTCCTTAATGCAAGACAAAACTTTGTTTATACATGTTTAAATGTGGCATGCAATGAGCTAATACACAGCCAAAATGATGCCTGTGTCCCTCTTTCTGTGTGGCCTGTACAGCACAGCCCTGTGATTCTTTACAAAATCACAGGCTCTATAGCCTCTACAGCTTCCTTTAATTTTGCACAATGACAGAGGTGGCACGATACAGACGTCACACAATGATCATGCTGACAACACAAAATTTTGGATGTTCATTTGGGCCCCAAAAGTTATGAGATAATCATACAGCCTCTGCACGGCTATCTGAAGTTTGTTGCACAGTGGCCATGTACAGAGACTGCATAATGACAGTACAATTTCTGTGCAATCTCTGTATCACTTTTCCCCTATCCATCACCCAAAAATAGCAAAAGAAATCTAGTTATGGTCGTATACAGTGTTTTCATAGGCTTACTTTCTTCAAAACTCAGAATTGCATGGTAAAGACTTAATCAATTAATGAAAGAGACAATGAATGGTTAAATGAAGAATTAACAGTATTAACCCTACAAGCACCTTTCACAACTATGCTTGCTCTTGCAGCCAATGTAGATCAGATTGCACAAAAGTGCAGTCTGATCTCTGATCTACACTGTTTGCTTTCCTGGAACATTACAGACATAAAGAACCTTGAAATTGCTATCATTTTGGTTTTATTTCCAGACTGAAAATGTCTGTCTGGTCTGTTTGATGCTCTAAGGGTTAAAGCTAGTTTAAGCTAAGCAATATGCTGAAACAAAGACAAATATTTTAATAAGCAGTATTATTAGAACCTGAATACCACAAAAACATTCTTTGAACCTGAATACCACAAAAAAGATTCTTTCAACAACCAAGAATACAAAGCATCATTCAGTCCAAGTACCTACACTGCCGTTTTTAAGCACTTTTCTTTGAATGATTGTTAACTGAACCACCTTATATTTAGTAAAAAAAAAGTGAAGCAACGATAGAAATTGCTCATAAACCAGCTTCTTCCATTGCTACAATTTCTCTACCATATTTTCATGTAAAATACTATAATTTATGCCAGTTGGCCTTTTTTAACCCTTTACCACACAATCCTGACTTAACGACTCTGGCGAAGAAGCATTTTGAAAACAATGTGGGAAAAGGAGAAAATGCTGGTAACCAGCATTTTCTACTTTTCCCACAATGTTTTCTACCCTTCCCAAAATGAATTTCAGTTTTTGAGTCACATTTATCTTGTTGTCTGCAAATGCTTTCAATTTGGAAATGTCCAAAATGTTGTTGTTTGGTAAAGAGTTAAAAGAATGTTTTCAAAGTCGTCTTCTGTAGATATGGTTCAAGAGGTTCTGAGTTAACAGTCGAGTACAAAATGAAAATTAGTAGCATGCTACATAAATTAACCAACATTCAGTGACCATGTACATGTGCTTAAAATCAAAGTCAAGAGGGCCAAAACAGCCTTGTATCGCTCATCTGACTTACACTTATGTTACTTTAACCGATTACCACATGGCAAATTTTAGACTCGCTTGCATCAAAGGCAATTTACAGATGACAATTCAAATGGTTTTTAAATATTATTTCTCCTTCAATAGGCAGAAAACATTAAGGGAAACAGGAAAATGGTGGTAGGCAGCATTTTCTCCTTTCTCCACAATGTTCTCAGGGTTGTATGGTAAAGGGTTTATCAAATTTTGAATAACAGCTATGTCTCACACTCCTGAGGATATTTCTTTTATCGAAAGAAATAACTGATAATTCAGATTGGGAATATCATATTTATTTTTTCTCTTCTTAATCCGGTCAGAATACGTACAATGAGTATTTCTGGATTAATCTTAAAACATGTTTATCACTATTATGTTATATGCCGTGCAACACAAGAAAAGGGGCCTTTGGACATATGTGTAAAAGTGCGCCATTCAAGATCAGCCTTTGCAGTCTGTAACTAATCCAAGACGACACTTCCAGTTTTTGTGCGATTTTCTGTTTCACGAAAGTCTACTGAATGAAAAAATCTTATGTAGTCATACAGTGGTGTCTGGGATTAACCTGCTTGGACTGTGCAGGCTAATCCGAGATCACATTTTACCCGAAGGTCTCATTTCACATGTTGCGGGCCATATTATGATATGCATGTATATGTCATATTTGTCATATTATGATGTTGAACATGTGAGATTCCACAAGGATTTTAATAACATTTCTGGTGAATTTAGAAATTATTACTTTCACTTACAGTCCAACCTTGGACATAAATCGGTCATTAACAAGTAGTATATAGGTCAAGGCTGCTTTGAAAAATGCATCATTTGGCTCTGTTTTCCCACAGCAGAAATTGTCAGTTTCTTTTATATACTAGTAACAAGATAAGGGGTGAAGTACATGTCAGACAGAACACTGTAAAACAAAAAAGGATTACAAGAAAAAAAAGTCTATGACAAACAAAGGACACTTTGTGATCACAAAAGCTCTCTGTTGGCAACTGTTGCTACAGAGAAGTACTTTTAACAGTAAATAAAAGAGGTCTAGACAAGTGTGGGCTAATCAAATACTAATAAAATTGAGTCATGCTCTGTGCAAAGGAGGCTTAATGCATCTGCAAAAAGTATCAACTAGGTCAGCCTGCAGAGTCTGCACAAACTGACATGGCCAAAAACTTTTTGCAACTGGTCAATTTTCTGCATGTCAATGGACCAGTCTATCTCATAATTCATTTGTTTGTGAGACAAAGTGGTTGATTAATTGATTGAATGGTTTTTTACGCTGCTTTCAACATTATGTCAGTCATACAACAGCAACAGCTCACATATTCATGTATGTCTTGGGTTTCACCAGTACAAAGCTAGGGCCCTGAAGTGTCTTATCCAAGGACACTCTCACAAAAGACCCAGTGGATCCAGTGAGACTGGAACCCGGAGCCTCCAGGTCATGAGTCCTACACTTTAGCACTGAGCCACGCAGGACCCCATTAGACAAACTGAACTTTATGGATCCATAATTATACTGACTGATAGATTGTATGGTGTATAACGCCATTTTCAACATTATTTCTGTAATATCCTGGAGGCCAGTGCACCTACCCAGGCTTTCCTGGAGTTTCTTTTACCAGTACCATGCACAGTATTCTTTCCAAGCCAATGGCTGCTTTCTGACATAACCATCATCAAAACAATGGTCAGTGGTTAGAGAGGAAAGAATCCTGTCGCAATGACTATCATCAATCCTCCAAAAACCATTGGCCAAGCCAGGGATCGAATCAGCGACCATAATTATATAAAAGTCTTGCTTGTTACAATGCATTACGGAGATGAATTAAATTCCCTTTTGTTAGAGCATTCTTAAATCATTCCTACACTGAAAATTATGTTCTGGCCACTCCCTAGAATTGTCTTAAACTCTGTACCACACAATAACAACTTTTAACAACCCTACTAAAGAAGGCTTTTGAAAACATTGTGGGAAAAAGAAAACAAGAGGGCCATGATGGCCCTGGAGTCGCTCACCTGAGCCTTTTGACCAAGCACAACCAATTTCCAACGTCTTGTGAGATATATGTATTACCAAACAATAAAATTTTAAATTCATCAGTCTGAACCTTCCGCATAAAACAAATAATATGTGGATCAAGCTGTGGAATTGGTCTCTCAAAGGGGTAGAAAACATTGTGAAAAAGGGAAAAAATGCTGGATACCAGCATTTTCTCATTTTCAAACAGTGTTTTCAAAAGGCTTCTTTCTGAGAGTCATTCGTACACTAGGTTTTTCTAAGATTTGACCTAGTGACCTAGTTTTTCAGCCAACATGACACATTTTCAAACTGGTCCAAGATATCATCAGGACAAACATTCTTACCAAATTTCAAGAGTATTGCACTGAAAATGTGGCCTCTACAGCATACACAAGGTTTTTCTAAGATCTGACCTAGTGACCTAGATTTTGACCCAACATGACCCATTTTCAAACTCATCCAAGATATTACCAAGGCAAACATTCTGAGCAACTTTAAAAGAGTATTGAACAAAAAATGTGGCCACAACAGTGTACACATGGTTTTTCTAAGATTTGACCAGGTGACCTAGTTTTTGACCCAACATGACCCATTTTCAAATTCGACTGAAATATCATTGAGACAAACATTCTGACCAACTTTCAAGAGTATCAGACAGGAAATGTGGCTTCTGGAGCTTACACAAGATTTTTCTAAGATTTGACCTAGTGACCTAGTTTTTCACCCGACATGTCCTATTTTCAAACTAGTCAGAGATATTATCAAGGCAAACATTCTGACCAACTTTCAAGAGTACTGGACAGAAAATATGGCCTTTAGAGCATACACAACGTTTTTCTTAGATCTGACCTGGTGACCTAGTTTTTGACCCAACATGGCACATTTTTGTACTATTTCAAGATATAATCAAGACAAACATTCTGGTCATTTTTCAAGAGTATTGGACTGAAAATGTGGCCTCTATAGTGTACAACAGGTTTTTCTAAGATTTGACCTAGTGACCTAGTTTTTGACCCCACACAACCCAATTTCAAACTTGTCTGAGATTTTATCCAGACAAACATTCTGACCAAGTTTCATGAGGATTGGACTGAAAATGTGGCCTCTAGAGCGTACACAAGGTTTTTCTAAGATTTGACCTAGTGACCTAGTTTTTGACCCCACATGACCCAATTTGGAACTCGTCTGAGATTTTATCAAGACAAACATTCTGACCAAGTTTCACAAGTATCTGACTGAAACTGTGGCCTCTAGAGCGTACACAAGGTTTTTTGAAGATTTGACTAGTGACCTAGTTTTTGACCCCACATGACCCAATTTGGAACTCATCTGAGATTTTATCAAGACAAACATTCTGAACAAGTTTCACAAGTATCTGACTGAAAATGTGGCCTCTAGAGCATACACAAGGTTTTACTAAGATTTGACCTAGTGACCTAGTTTTTGACCCCACATGACCCAATTTCAAACCCATTCGAAATTTTATCAAGATAAACATTCTGACCAAGTTTCATGAGAACAGGATTGAAAATGTGGCCTCTAGAGCGTACACAAGGTTTTTCTAAGATTTGACCTAGTGACCTAGTTTTTGACCCCACATGACCAAATTTCAAACTCGTCCGAGATTTTATCAAGACAAACATTCTGACCAAATTTCATGAGGATCGGACTGAAAATGTGGCCTCTAGAGCGTACACAAGGTTTTTCTAAGATTTGACCTTGTGACCTAGTTTTTGACCCCACATGACCCAATTTCAAACTCGTCCGAGATTTTATCAAGACAAACATTCTGACCAAATTTCATGAGGATCAGACTGAAAATGTGGCCTCTAGAGCGTACACAAAGTTTTTCGAAGATTTGACCTAGTGACCTAGTTTTTGACCCCACATGACCCAATTTCAAACTCGTCCGAGATTTTATCAAGACAAACATTCTGACCAAATTTCACAAGTATCTGATTGAAAATATGGCCTCTAGAGCGTACACAAGGTTTTTCTAAGATTTGACCTAGTGACCTAGTTTTTGACCTCACATGACCCAATTTCGAACTCGTACGAGATTTTATCAAGACAAACATTCTGACTAAGTTTCATGAGGATTGGACTGAAAATGTGGCCTCTAGAGCGTACACAAGGTAAAAAGTTGACGACGCACGACGCACGACGCACACCGCACGACGGACGACGGACACAGCACGATCACAATAGCTCACCATGAGCACTTCATGCTCAGGTGAGCTAAAAATGCTGGTAACCAGCATTTTCTTCTTTTCCCACAATGTTTTCTACCATATCAAAGAGAGAAATCCTCATTTTAACAGCATTTAACCAGCATTTTCTTCTTTTCCCACGATGTTTTCTACCATATCAAAGAGAGAAATCCTCATTTTAACAGCATTTAATTTGTTATCTGCAAATGCTTTCAATTTGGTCTGGTCCAGAATTTTGTCGTTTGGTAAAGGGTTAATGCCTTAACTCTTTACCAAACGACAAAATTTTTGACTTGTCCAAATTGAAAGCATTTGCAGATGACAAAATAAATGTGACTGAACAATCGATATTTGTTTCAGGAAGGGTATAAAACATTGTGGGAAAAGGAGAAAATGCTGGTTACAAGCGTTTTCTCCTTTTCTCACAATGTTTTTAAAAGCCTTCTTCCTCAGAGTCGTTAAAAGTCGGGATTGTGTGGTAAAGAGTTAATGTCTTAATTGAGTATCCAGAACATAGGTTCTAATGAAGAACTGGGGTAGCTTTAGTCTTTGAAGCCCAGAGAAAAGCTTGTCTTTACCTCTTGCATTAGACTAAACAAACTACTTCACTACACTCTCCTCACCATAAGTAACATATCATTATGCTCCTGAATTTCCTGAAATCATGGAATATTTATATATAGAACAGAATATTAATTAAAATAAAATTAATTCTAAAACACAATAAACGCTCATGAGAAATTGCATTATAAGTGAGCAATGCTCTGTGAAAAAGGAGTTTAACCCTTTACCAGACAACAAAATTTTAGCCTTTTCCAGATTGAAAGCATTTGCAGACGACAATTTCAGTGTGGCTCAAGTGGTGCAAGTTTTCTTTGATAGCGTAGGAAACATTGTGGCAAAAGGAGAAAATGCTGTTTACCAGCATTTTCTCCTTTTCCCATAATGTTTTCAAAAGGGTCCTTTCCCAGGATTGTTTTTACGCTGTATTGTGCTGTAAGGGGTAAAGGCATCTTCAAAAAGTACTGACCCAGGTCAGCCTGCGCAGTTGATCTTTGTGGATACTTTTTGTTATTTTCTGCATTTTCCAAGACAAAATGGATTTTTTGGATCCATAATTATGTGATGACTTGCTTGGTATTATGCATCTTTGAGAGGCATTAAAAACTCTCTTTTACTAGAGTAGTGGCTCAAGTTTGTATGGTCCAGCAAGGTAGCTCAGTGGTTAGCATATCTCATGACCTGGTGGTTGTAAATTCCATACCCTGTTGAGGCGAACACTCTGTCCGGTGATTTTTCTCCAATCACCTCTGATAATGTGAGAAAAGTAGTCAGTGGCTTGGAAAGAAAGTCGTGTTTGCACTGGTGTGAGAAAGCCAGGAAAGACATGCATAGCTGCAATGACCGCCAAGATATGACCTAAGCTGTTAGAACTGCGTTAAACTCTAATACAGGTCTAAGATCAGATTGTACATTCTATGCAGTCTGATTTTGATCTATAATGTCCGGATACGCAAATCAATCTGGGTGCAGCACTTAAAGGTTTAAAAGCCTTCTTCCTCAGGGTTGTTTAATTCTTTACCACATAATGACGAGTTTACGCCTCTGGGCAATTAGACTTTTGAAAACATCAAGGGAAAAGGAGAAAATGCTGGTAACCAGCACAATGTTTTCTAACCTCTCAGAAACAAATCCTATCATTTTAGACACATTTAGTTTGTCGTCTGCAAATGCTTTGAATTTGGGCCAGTCTAAAATTTTGTTGTTTGGTAAAGAATTAAAGATGGGATTGTGTGGTAGAGGTTTAACATTACTTCAATCATAATAATGAAGTGAATTTATAAAAGTATTCCATGAGTTTTTGCCCTCAAAAAGCCTGGCTGTTTTCCCACAGAAACATTGCTGGAATGATGTTCAATGGTGAGAGGGAGATGGATATTTCCCACAGTAATTAGCCTGCATACAAGGAGAAGAACAGAGGGGGCCTATGAGAGCAGTAAGGAGAGTACAATATAAGCTAGGAAGGTAGTAAAGATGATATCAAGTTTGTTTTAAATTTTCTTCTCCTTTTGTTCTTTCTTTTGCCATTTTTCCTCTAGCAAAATTAAAGTTGGCACCTTAAAAATCCAAGCACATTTTTCTCAATTTTGTAGACAATAATGATGAAGATAAGGCTGCAATTTGCAGACAAAGTAGATCAAGATTCTGTGCAGACTGATCTATGATCCACACTGTCCGCTACTTAGATTGATTGAATGGTCTTTTACGCCGCTTTCAACAATATTTCAGTCATATCAAGGCAACAGCTCACATATTCATGTATTTCCTAGGTTTCACCAGTACTAGACTAGGGCTCTGAAGTGTCTTGCCCAAGGACACTCCCACGAAAAACCCAGTGGATCCAGTGAGGCTCGAACCCAGGGCCTCCAGGTTATGAGTCCTACACTTTACCACTGAGCCACACAGGACCCTGTCCGCTATTTAGTGAACAATTCTGGTAAATTAAATATATTTGATTTTTTGTTTGAATTAGAAAGGGTATTTCATGTCTGGTGCTTTGCCAGACAACAAAACTTTAGAGATGATCAATTAGACAGCTTTTGCATTTCACAAAGCTAATGTAGATAACAGGATAATTTCGGTCTTTGAAATGCTAGAAAACATTGTGGGAAAAGGAGAAAATGCTGGTTACCAGCATTTTCTCCTTGTACCACAGTGTTTTCAAAAACCTTCTCTTTCAGGGTCGTTAAAACTCAGGATTGTGTGGTAAAGAGTTAACAGTTACATTTGAAGCCCAGGCTTCTGGCTATTGTCCTGGTAGTTTGAATCATCAGAAATGGATACTCAAAAACTTAACCATGAACTTCCATGTGGGTCTAAATCTAATCATAAAGTCATTTGACTAATTACTAATTTTTAAATTGCTTTTCATCTTGCTTAGATGAATTTTGCCATATTGATTTTACATTTAATCACAAATCAAATCTAAATTCTTGTGCATTATCATAATTACAATTAACAATTAAGAATGCTTGCCAGGTTGTCTGGTTGCAAAATGTTTCTAACTTTGTTCACCCATAAAGTGCTGAAACTTTACCAAACATTCCCAAGTTTTAATGACCGTGAAGAGGAATGCTACTGGAAATATCGTTGAAAGAGGAAAAAATGCAGCAGTAACTAGCATTTTATCAATTTCAATGTTTTCAAAAACAGAATCCATCTTTTAGCTGCATTTCAACTGCAAAATTAATGCTTTCAATTTGGTTGATTCCAAATTTTTGTTGTCTGGTAAAGAGTTAAGATACTGCAGGCTTGTTTAATTTTTCATTGGGTCCTTGGTAATTCCCACTGCTCCCTACAGTTTTTCAGTTGTATCACTGCAACAGTTCACCTGTTCGTATGTTCCCGGATATTTGTTATGAGTTAAGAGTGCTATGCTGGGGCTATTATTAAACAAGAGGGCCATGATGGTTCTAAGGTCGCTCATCTGAGACTATTTGACCCAACATGACCAATTTCCAATATTTTCAGAAATATCCAGACAAACATTATAACAAACTTTCATGAGTACTGGACTGACCATGTGGCCTCTACAGAGTTACAGACAAGCTTTTCTAGGATTTGTCACAGTGACCTACTTTTTGACCCCAAATAACAGATATTCAAACTTGGCCAGATATTATCAAGACAAACATTCTGACAAATCTTCTTGAGTATAACACAACAAGAGGGCCATGATGGCCCTGGATCGCTCACCTGAGTCAATAGGCCAAACATTCTGACCAAATTTCACAAGTATCTGACTGAAAATGTGGCCTCTATAGCATACACAAGGTTTTTCTAAGATTTGACCTAGTGACCTAGTTTTTGACCCCACATGACCCAATTTTGAACTCCTGTGAGATTTTATCAAGCCAAACATTCTGACCAAGTTTCATAAGTATTTGACTGAAAATGTGGCCTCTAGAGCGTACACAAGGTTTTTCGAAGATCTGACCTAGTGACCTAGTTTTTGACCCCACATGACCCAATTTCAAACTTGTGCGAGATTTTATTAAGACAAACATTCTGACCAAATTTGACAAGTATCTGACTGAAACTGTGGCCTCTAGAGCACACACAAGGTTTTTCAAAGATTTGACCTAGTGACCTAGTTTTTGACCCAACCATACCAAATTTCAAACTCATCCCAGATTTTATAAAGACAAACATTCTGACCAAGTTTCATGAGGATCAAACTGAAAATGTGGCCTCTAGAGCGTACACAAAGTTTTTCTAAGATTTTACCTAGTGACCTAGTTTTTGACTCCACATGACCCAATTTCAAACTCGTCTCAGATTTTATCAAGACAAAGATTCTGACCAAATTTCACAAGTATCTGACTGAAAATGTGGCCTCTAGAGCGTACACAAGGTTTTTCGAAGATTTGACCTAGTGACCTAGTTTTTGACCCCACATGACCCAATTTCAAACTAGTCCAAGATTTTATCAGGACAAACATTCTGACCAAATTTCACAAGTATCTGACTGAAAATGCGGCCTCTAGAACGTATACATGGTTTTTCGAAGATTTGACCTAGTGATCTAGTTTTTGACCCCACATGACCCAATTTCAAACTCGTCCCAGATTTTATCAAGACAAACATTCTGACCAAGTTTCATGAGGATCAGACTGAAAATGTGGCCTCTAGAGCGTACACAAGGTAAAAAGTTGACGACGGATGACGGACACACGACGATCACACGACGATCACAATAGCTCACCATGAGCACTTTGTGCTCAGGTGAGCTAAAAAGTGTTGCCTAAAGAGAGTTGCCTCTATAAAGTGTTCACAAGATTTTATTTAAGGATTTGATCCACTGACCTAATCTTTGAACCAATGTGACCCATTTCCTAACTTATCCGAGATATTATCAAGACAAAAGTTCTGACCAACCTTCATCAGTACTCGGAGAAAAATGTGGCTTCTAGAGCAACCTCAAGGTTTTTTTTCATAGGTCTGACCTGATGTAATCCATTTTGGAATGTGTCCCAGGCAGAATCAAGACAAACATTCTGACCAACTTCTATGAGTTTTTGATCGAAAATGTTGTCTTTAGAGCCTATATAAGATTTTTCTAGATTTGACCTGGTGACCTAGTTTCTGACCCGACATGACACATTTTGCAACTAGTCCAAGATATCATCAAGACAAACATTCTGGTAAACTTTAATGCGAATTGGCCAGAAAAAGTGGCCCCTAAACTATACACAAGGTTTTTAATAGATTTTACCTGGTGATCTAGTTTTTAACCAAGCCTGACCCATTTTCAATGTCAATAAAAATATGATCAAAACAAACATTCTGACAAACTTTCATGAGTTTTGAACTGAAAAGTGTACCTAGACAGAACAAATGGTTTTTCTAAAATTTAAGCTGGTGACCTAGTTTTTCACCCCATGTGACCTCATTTCAAATATGTCTGAGATATCACCAAGCTAAACATTCTGACCAACTTTTATGAGTATTGGACCGAAAATGTGGCCTCTTAAGTGTACACATTTTTAACGAAGATTCGACCTGATGACCTATTTTTTGACCAGATCTAACCCATTTTCAAATTCAAGAAAGATATTTCAAGACATTAATTCTTACTACCCAGTGTTAGAATTTTTAGATATTTTTCAGGTAGCAAATACTTTCTACCTGGTTTAAAAAAAGCTAGCTAAAAGGAATGTTACTGGTAGCAAATAGGGGCAGACAAATTACGACCCTCCCTCTCACTGATAGAATGACGCATGAATTACTACCTTTGCCCATGAATTCCTTTACCAAAGTAAAAACAGCATGTTTTCAAAGACATGGGCTTAGAGACTGTGCTGGTTTCAGGTGGCTCATTTATACTTGCATGTTTTCGCCCATTTATTATAAAGCAGACCCTTTTCAGATGGACATTAGCAAAGATTCATGTAGATAGCTATAAATATAGGTGTTAAGACATCATCAGGCACAGACGCATTCGATGGTGCGACTCTGTGATGCTTGCATATTTTTGTAACAATGCAGACGATTGCAAAGTTTATTTCAACACATTTCTAAATTAACAAGTGGAAGATCATTTCATTGAAAACTAGCAAAACACTTCAAGCAGACAGGATCACTAGGTAGCAACCTTTTGCTACTGCTTTTGTGTCCAGGTACCAAAATTTACTTTTCAGGTAGAAAATTGGCTACTTGCTACTGCTAATTTCAAACCCTGCTACCTTTCATAGGTACTGGACTAAAAATGTGGCCTCTAGAGCGTACACAAAGCAGAAGTTGACAACATACGATGACGGTAGGCAACAGACATAGCACAATCACAAAAGCTCACCTTGAGCACTTAATGTACTCGGGTGAACTAAAATTACTCTGACTTATTTACTCTGACTATTGGACTGAAAACATGGCATCCACAGTGTTCACATGGGTTTTTTAACATTTGTAAAAGTAACCTACTTTTTAAATGACTTGACCAATGGTAGAGATATCATAAAGATAAATACTCTGAACAATTTTGATGAGCTTTGAACTGAAAACGAGATCTCTAGTGTGAACATAAGGTTTGTCTCTGATTTGTCCAAGTGACCTACTTTTAGAGCCGATGTAACTAATTTTCAAACTTGTCCAAGATATTATCAAGACAAATATTCTGACAAATTTTCATAAGTATTGGACTGAAAATGTGGCCTCTAGGGTGCACATAAGTTTTTTTTTTTTACCTAACGTCTGAACCTGACCAATTTTTAAACTTGTCTAATATAATCATCCAGACAATCATTCTGATCATTTTCTTGACTATATTGACAGGTAATGTAGCCTGTACAGTGTACACAAGGTTTTCCATAGATTTGACCTGGTTGCCTAGTTTTGGCCCAAAGTGACCAATTTTGCAACTAGTCTGAAATATCACCAAGACAAACATTCTGACTAACTTTCATGAGTTTTTGACAGAAAATGTTGCCTCAACAGAGTGTACACAAGGTTTAACAAAGATTTGACCTGGTGACCTAATTTTTGACCCAATATAACCCACTCATATTCATCCAAGATTTTCATCAAGTCAAACATTCTGACTAATTTTCATGGGAATTGGTCTAAAAATGTGGCCTCTGGAGCGTAAAGAAGGTTTTTCAAAGATTTTACTCAGTGACCCAGTATTTGAGCTGACATGACCCACTGTCAAACTTGTCTGAGATATCATCAAGACAAATATTTTTACTGCCTTTCATGAGTATTGGTCGGAAAATGTGGCCTGTACGGTGGTGTACACAAGGTTTTACCTACTGACCTAAACTTTGAACCGATGTGACCCATTTTCTAACTTGTCCGAGATATTATCAAGACAAAAAGTCTGACCAAGTTTCATGAGTATTGGACTGTTGAAGATGCACGCTGGACGCCGAACACAGCTAGATCACAAAAGCTCACCTTGAGTAATTTGTGCTCAAGTGAGCTAAAAATGAAACACCTTGGTACCCAAACAATGCAAGAGGAAGAGAATTAGGATCCAATTGTGAGGGTGATATGCCAATATTTGTCTTGTACCTTCCTCATTTTACCTGCTGAGTGTTCAGAGTTAACTCTTTACTAGCAACAAAAAAAAATCTGATTCATCAAAACTGAAAGCAGTAACTTGTAGAAGGCATCAAATGTGGCCCAACTGATGTGATTTGTTTTTGAAACAAAGTAAAGTGGAGAAAATACTGGCTACCAGCATTTTCTCTTTTTCCTACATTTTCAAAAGCCTTCTTCCTCGGGTTTGTTAAAAAACAGGATTGACTGGCAAAGGGTTAAGGTCTGATATTTATATAACAAATGAATTGTCGTACAAATTTCTGTTCTCACATCTCCTAACAAGAGCGGCAAATTGTCGCAAGATACGCCCGTCTTACCCCAAGTTGTAAAGTTGGGGCATAATAATGATAAAGGGGAGGTATAGAAAAATAGTAGTGCAGAATATTTCTTTTACTGTTGATTGAAGATAATGGCAGTGTATTTGTGTTGACGGAACTCTTGTTTATTATTGTATTACTATTAACTCTTTACCACACAGCAAAAGTTTGGACTAGTCCAAATTGAAATCATTTGCAGCTGACAAACTAAATGTAACTCAAAAATTGAAATTTGGTTTGGAAAGGGTAGAAAACATTGTGGGAAAAGGAGAAAATGCTGGTGCATAAAAAATAAGCAATTTATATTTCATGTGCACTGCACTACCCCTTGATGAGATGTATCCAGCCCTAAAATTTCATAACCCGAGGTAGTATAGTTTGAGAGATATGCATCATACAAAATTCAAGTTCGAAAAAAAAACAAGAAAGGGCAATAACTGAAAAATTAAGCAAGCAAGAGTTGAAATTTATATGCACAGCACTTCCCGTTGATGGAATGTATCCACGCATGAAATTTCATATCCTTAGCTAGTATAGTTCTGAAGATATGCACTGGACAAAATTAAAGTTTCAAAATAAAGAAAGAGCAATAAGTCAAAAATTAAGCAAGAGTTATGGTTCATGTGCACTGCACTCCCAGTTGATGAGATCTATCTACGCATGAAATTTCATAGCCATAGGTAGTATAGTTTTGGAGATATGCTCAAGACAAAATTCAAGTATGAAAATAAGTCAAAAATTAAGGAAGGAAGAGTTATGATTCCTGTGCACTGCATTCCCCCTTAATGAGATGTATGCAGGCATGAAATTTCATAACCCTAGGTAGTATAGTTTTGGAGATATTCACCGGAGAAAATGCAAGTATGAAAAAGAAGAAAGGGCAATAACTGAAAAATTGAGGAAGCAAGAGTTATGATTCCTGTGCACTGCACTCCCCCTTAATGAGATGTATGCAGACATGAAATTTCATAACCGTAGGTAGTATAGTATTGGAGATATTCACCGGACAAAATTCAAGTATGAAAAACAAGAAAGGGCAATAACTGAAAAATTAAGGAAGGAAGAGTTATGATTCCTGTGCACTGCACTCCCCCTTGATGAGATCTATCCATGCATGAAATTTCATAACCGTAGGTAGTATAGTTTTGGAGATAGGCTCCGGACAAAATTCAAGTATGAAAAACAACAAAGGGCAATAAGTCAAAAATTAAGGAAGCAAGAGTTATGATTCCTGTGCACTGCACTCCCGCTTGATGAGATCTATCCACTCATGAAATTTCATAACCCTAGGTAGTATAATATTGGAGATATTCACCGGACAAAATTCAAGTATTAAAAACAAGAAAGGGCAATAACTGAAAAATTAAGGAAGCAAGAGTTATGATTCCTGTGCACTGCACTCCCCCTTGATGAGATCTATCCACGCATGAAATTTCATAACCGTAGGTAGTATAGTTTTGGAGATATGCTCCGGACAAAGAACTGGACGCCGGCTGCCCGCCCACCCGCCCGCCACTCGTGATCCGATAATACGTCCCGTCTTCGATGGGCGTATAAAAAGGAAATTTGTATTTTTTGTATTGGAGTTTAATGCCATTTTAAGAGCTTAGGTCATATCATGACAGTCAGTGCAGCTACACATGTGTCCTGGCTTTCTCACACCTGTACTGAAACAACTTTCTTTCCAAGCCACTGACTACTTTTCTCACATGCATCAGAGATGAGAGATTAAAAATCACCAGAAAGAAAATTTAAAAGTCGGGATTGTGTGGTAAAGGATACAGACCCAATTAATTGCAATTTCATGGTTGCTTTTGTCTCGTCAGTGTTTCAGCTAAGCTGACAGTGTTAGAATAAAAGTTTAGGGAGCACATTTTGTGCAGTCTGATCTTGATCTACACTGTCTATAAAGGTGACTATAGTTGTAAAAGGCACTTTAGGGCCTAATTTATTGGCTACTGAAACAATTTTGCAGCAGGTGCCTTTTAAAAATGAGCCACACTCTGTGAAAAGGAGGCTTAATGCATCTGCGAAAAGTATCCACTTAGGTCAGTCTGCGCAGTCCACGCAGGCTGACCTTGGCCAAAACTTTTCCCTATTAGTCAGTTTTCTTTACGTCCAAGGACAAGTTTACCTCATGATTAAGTTGGTAGTTGAAAAAAAAAAAAGTGGCTATTATCGATCCATAATCATGTGATGGCTTGACTGGTATCATGGATCACGGAGATGCATTAAGCCCCCTATTGCCACAGCATGGCTCAAATGTTTTTGTAATTTATAGATAGTAAAAATCACTTCATCGTCATCCTTAGAATAGATCTACAAAATTGGGGAAAAAAGGGTGGCAAATGAAACACCACATGTGGGTGCCAACACTGAGCTGCAGTTGCTTTTAGTGAAAATTCCAAGTCAAAAAAGGGGCATAACTGTGTCAAAAATATTTTGATGGCTACCTGCTTTGTTGTATGGGCTCTCCCTTTGGTCATTAACAACTAGTCTGAGTTTGAAGTAAATATCTTCATTAATGCTATGTTTACACCATGTTCCCGGCAGCCATGGCAGCCACGTTTCATACAGCCGTGGAAGAAACAGGATTGACATGAGGCAGCGCAGAGGAATGGGATAAGCAAACTTGACGGACCATGATTGCCTTAGTTTGCCGTGATTGCAGTGTCAGACTTTTAAAGTGTCACAAAACTTGTCACGGCAGTCCTGGTGCAGATGAGAAACCTAGCAGACCATAGTGGAATGGGTCGATCTCCACAGCACTTACCAGCAGAGATGATCCATGTTGGGACGTAGAAGCACTGTTCTCACCACAGCACGTAATATGCTAAACAAGACTCAGAGACAATCCTAGATGGGACATGGAAGTACTGTTCTCGCCCATATTTCACAGTTCTTTCAAGTTTTGTCAGGTTTGTTGAGTTGCTTCATGGTTCTCCAGCTAAGTTCAACTATGTCCCAGCCGTTTCATTGCGTTTTATTAAGACACATCATGGTTTGTGCCAGTTATAGATCCAGCATGTTACGGTGCGTTGCGCTCTACTACAGCCTGACTGGATGTGCACGGTCTTGGAGCATATAAAAGCTGGGATAAGAAAATGAGTTCAAGAAGTCAAATTTTGCATTGTGTGAGGCAAAATACAAAAACGCTCAAGGTCCATCTTAACTGCCCCACTGTATGGTGTGACTGGTGTCCATGTTTGTGAGGTAGAGCTTCATAACCATAAGGTCCCGTGCTCAAACCCGGGAGCAGATGTCAACTATTGGATTGTTCATTTACCCTCACATTTGGCGCAAGTACTGGTGTAGTTCCCAGGATGCAGAATGAAGACAGATTAGTATAAGTTGTAAGAACTTGTTTTTCAATCAATGTAAAATAAATATGTTTAAAGTATCAGCCCCACCACCAATGCTACCACTGGAGGACCAGGTTCAACCTATTAATCCTCGAGGGCCTGATGTCTCTCAAACTCCAAGTGCCAGGACTCTCCAGTCATCAGGTGCCACAGGAACAGCAAACACTTCATCTGTGTACGCTTCTACAATGGCACTGCACATTTCTCATACCAGATCATATGGCAGATCTGGCTGCTTTACCAACTAAAATGTATAGGAAAGTGATGAGTAATTTTCTTGTATAGCCAGGAATCTCAGAGTAAGGAATAACTTTTGACATGGTTGTAATGCAAAGAGGTACCTCGCGTTCCTTTGAATTTGGATCCCCAAATTTGCTGAATGTCCCCCAAAATTTAGATGTTTGCCTTCTTAAATTCATGTGAAAGGGGTCAAATGACACCCACATGACAAATATGATCTTGGTTTTCTCTGCCTCCTTCTTCTCTTTGCTCTTGCCTACTGCAATGTGGCATTCTGTCCCTACTGTATTCTCTCATTCAGAGACAAAAATTGTATGTATGCCCCAAGCAAATATACAAAAACAAAATCTTCTTCATCTTTGCATGTCATGTTGACATGTCAAAGTATTAGACTACAACGATAATTACTGCTTGAGGGGCCTTCCTATACCGTGGACACAAACGTGCTCCAAAACTGCCCGTTCACCATGTTCCATCCCTCTTACACCTTGACAGATGTAAAGAACCTAAAAGACCTGGACAGGAACGTTAGAAACACGAGGGTGCTAATCAGAACTTGATGAGCCGGAATAAAACATACTTGCATCCATGGTAGAACGCAGGTTGCCGTGAAAATGGTGTAAAGCATAGCATAAAGACAGAGATATTATAAATGTCTAAGTTTTTACACCACAACAAAAATGACAGAGATGATGACAGTGCTATAATGACAGTACCTACATGTTTTCTTCGAAAACAGCCGAACTAAAAATTACTACTCATAGATTGTTTCTCCTTTTTTGCAACAATGTTTTTTCAAAGAGGCCTGTTGTAAGACAAACTAGAGGCCCTTGAGGGCCTGAAACGCTCTACTGGCAGTGATTTGCTTACCAGTATTTTCTACAATACATGTATACATCACTAAATCATAATTCATAAAGGAACAAGAGGGCCATGATGGCCCTGGATCGCTCACCTGAGTCAAAAGGCCAAACATTCTGACCAAATTTCACAAGTATCTGACTAAAAATGTGGCCTCTATGGTATTCACAAGGTTTTTCGAAGATCTGACCTAGTGTCTTAGTTTTTGACCCCACATGACCCAATTTCGAACTCGTCCCAGATTTTATCAAGACAAACATTCTGACCAAATTTCACAAGTATCTGACTGAAAATGTGGCCTCTAGAGTGTACACAAGGTTTTTCGAAGATTTGACCTAATGACCTAGTTTTTGACCCCACATGACCCAAGTTCAAACTCGTCCCAGATTTTATCAAGACAAACATTCTGACCAAGTTTCATGAGGATTGGACTGAAAATGTGGCCTCTAGAGCGTACACAAGGTTTTTCTAAGATTTGACCTAGTGACCTAGTTTTTGACCCACATGACTCAATTTCAAACTTGTCTGAGATTTTATCAAGACAAACATTCTGACCAAGTTTCATGAGGATTGGACTGAAAATGTGGCCTCTAGAGCGTACACAAGCTTTTTCTAAGATTTGACCTAGTGACCTAGTTTTTAACCCCACATGACCCAATTTCAAACTCGAACCAGATTTTATCAAGACAAACATTCTGACCAAGTTTCATGAAGATCGGACTAAAAATATGGCCTCTAGAGCATACACAAGGTTTTTCGAAGATTTGATCTAGTGGCCTAGTTTTTGACCCCACATGACCCAATTTCAATCAAGTCCCAGATTTTATCAAGACAAACATTCTGACCAAGTTTCATAAGGATCGGACTGAAAATGTGGCCTCTAGAGCATACACAAGGTTTTTCTAAGATTTGACCTAGTGACCTAGTTTTTGACCCCACATGACCCAATTTCAAACTCGTCTCAGATTTTATCAAGACAAACATTCTGACCAAATTTCACAAGTATCTGACTGAAAATGTGGCCTCTAGAGTGTACACAAGGTTTTTCCAAGATCTGACCCAGTGACCTAGTTTTTGACCCCACATGACCCAATTTCAAACTCGTCCGAGATTTTATCAAGACAAACATCCTGACCGAATTTCACAAGTATCTGACTGAAAATGTGGCCTCTAGAGCGTACACAAGGTTTTTCGACGATTTGACCTAGTGACCTAGTTTTTGACCCCACATGACCCAATTTCAAACTCATCCCAGATTTTATCAAGAAAAACATTCTGACCAAGTTTCATGAGGATCGGACTGAAAATGTGGCCTCTAGAGCGTACACAAGGTTTTTCGACGATTTGACCTAGTGACCTAGTTTTTGACCCCACATGACCCAATTTCAAACTCATCCCAGATTTTATCAAGAAAAACATTCTGACCAAGTTTCATGAGGATCGGACTGAAAATGTGGCCTCTAGAGCATACACAAGGTTTTTTGACGATTTGACCTAGTGACCTACTTTTTGACCCCACATGTCCCAAGTTCAAACTCGTCCCAGATTTTATCAAGACAAACATTCTGACCAAGTTTCACAAGTATCTGACTGAAAATGTGGCCTCTAGAGCGTACACAAGGTTTTTCTAAGATTTG
The DNA here is from genome assembly GCA_945859785.2 of Tridacna gigas. Taxonomy (NCBI): domain Eukaryota; kingdom Metazoa; phylum Mollusca; class Bivalvia; order Cardiida; family Cardiidae; genus Tridacna; species Tridacna gigas. The sequence goes on from OX244028.2 coordinate 25,060,601, forward strand.
ACCTAGTGACCTAGTTTTTGACCCCACATGACTCAATATCGAAATTGTCTGAGATTTTATCAAGACAAACATTCTGACCAAGTTTCATGAGGATTGGACTGAAAATGTGGCCTCTAGAGCGTACACAAGCTTTTTCTAAGATTTGACCTAGTGACCTAGTTTTTGACACCACATGACGCAATTCCAAACTCGTCCGAGATTTTATCAAGACAAACATCCTGACCAAATTTCACAAGTATCTGACTGAAAATGTGGCCTCTAGAGTGTACACAAGGTTTTTCGACGATTTGACCTAGTGACCTAGTTTTTGACCCCACATGACCCAATTTCAAACTCGTCCCAGATTTTATCAAGACAAACATTCTGACCAAGTTTCACGAGGATCAGACTGAAAATGTGGCCTCTAGAGCGTACACAAGGTTTTTCGACGATTTGACCTAGTGACCTAGTTTTTGACCCCACATGACCCAATTTCAAACCCGTCCCAGATTTTATCAAGACAAACATTCTGACCAAGTTTCACAAGTATCTGACTGAAAAGTGGCCTCTAGAGCGTACACAAGGTTTTTCTAAGATTTGACCTAGTGACCTAGTTTTTGACCCCACATGACCCAATTTCAAACTCCTCCGAGATTTTATCAAGACAAACATTCTGACCAAGTTTCATGAGGATCGGACTGAAAATGTGGCCTCTAGAGTGTACACAAGGTTTTTCCAAGATCTGACCTAGTGACCTAGTTTTTGACCCCACATGACCCAATTTCACATTCGTCCGAGATTTTATCAAGACAAACATCCTGACCAAATTTCACAAGTATCTGACTGAAAATGTGGCCTCTAGAGCGTACACAAGGTTTTTCTAAGATTTGACCTAGTGACCTAGTTTTTAACCCCACATGACCCAATTTCAAACTCATACCAGATTTTATCAAGAAAAACATTCTGACCAAGTTTCATGAGGATCAGACTGAAAATGTGGCCTCTAGAGCGTACACAAGGTTTTTTGACGATTTGACCTAGTGACCTAGTTTTTGACCCCACATGGCCCAATTTCGAACTCGTCCGAGATTTTATCAAGACAAACATTCTGACCGAGTTTCACAAGTATCTGACTGAAAATGTGGCCTCTGGAGCATACACAAGGTTTTTCTAAGATTTGACCTAGTGACCTAGTTTTTGACCCCACATGACTCAATTTCGAAATTGTCTGAGATTTTATCAAGACAAACATTCTGACCAAGTTTCATGAAGATTGGACTGAAAATGTGGCCTCTAGAGCATACACAAGCTTTTTCTAAGATTTGACCTAGTGGCCTAGTTTTTGACACCACATGACCCAATTCCGAACTCGTCCGAGATTTTATCAAGACAAACATTCTGACCAAATGTCACAAGTATCTGACTGAAAATGTGGCCTCTAGAGCGTACACAAGGTTTTTCGACGATTTGACCTAGTGACCTAGTTTTTGACCCCACATGACCCAATTTCAAATCTGTCCCAGATTTTATCAAGACAAACATTCTGACCAAGTTTCACAAGTATCTGACTGAAAATGTGGCCTCTAGAGCGTACACAAGGTTTTTCTAAGATTTGAGCTAGTGACCTAGTTTTTGACCCCACATGACCCAATTTCAAACTCCTCCGAGATTTTATCAAGACAAACATTCTGACCAAGTTTCATGAGGATCGGACTGAAAATATGGCCTCTAGAGCGTACACAAGGTAAAAAGTTGACGACGGACAACGCACGACGGACGACGGACACAGCACAATCACAATAGCTCACCATGAGCACAAGGTGAGCTACAAAGACAAACACACACAAAAAATGGCCGGAGGGAACTGGCTGCAACTGGGCCACAAAGACAGCATAATAAGTAGGCATGGTGAATTGAACCAATAGTGAAATGATTCAAGTACAATTTCTCAAAACCAATAGTTTGGAATCCAGCCTAATTTGACAGAGTTTCCATACTCATTGTATTAACCATTAACCGTACAATGCCGCCTTTTAACGCCTCTCGGAAAGAGGCCTTTTGAAAACATTGTGTGAAAAGGAGAAAATGCTGGTAACCAGCATTTTCTCCTTTTCCCACAATGTTTTCTATCCTGTCAAAGAAAGATTGCACCATTTCAGCCACATTGAAATTATTGTCTACAAATGCTTTCAATTTGGACAAGGCCAAAATTTTGTCGTCTGGTAAAGGGTTAAAAAATCCCTGCAAGTTTCAAAGAAATGTGACTAATAATATGGACTGTGTTAGGTAAACAAGGTTAAGTCATCAAATTACTGCTTTTCCTAAACTGATGGCAGGATTTTCTTCATTTTAAGAAGTATTCAATCCATTGATGAAACAAATGATCTGTGCAAGTTTCAAGAGAATCAGCTCAAAAATGTGAACTTTATCGTGAAAACAAGGAATGTAAATTTTCAACTTAATTTAAAACATCTACTTTTCCCTTCCGAATTGTTGATTTTTTTCTAAATCAATATGGTTCATGCTATTGATCATAAAAATGAACTGTGTAAGTTTCACAAAAATCCCTCCACAAATGTTGACTTCATCACGTTAAGAAGAAATGTAAATGTTCAACTTAAATGCCAACTTTTCCCTAACTGATTGTCCGAGTTTTTTTTTCAAAATCAATAGGGCTCAAGCTATTGATGAAATAAACAAACTGCAAATTTCATAAAAAATGACCAACCACAAATGCAGACTTTATTGCATAACAAACAAGAGGGCCATGATAGCTCTGTATCACTCCAGTGTCTAATAAGTACAAATCCTGCATAACGAACATTACAATTCTATGCCAGATGGTTTTGAACAAGAAAACTTATAAAGTTTTCTTTACAAAAACCCATGCAAAAATTGTGACCCCAAAGCCATGCAATTTTTTACCACAGAGCTATAATAAATTGAATCTTGGAAGAGATCTACAAGCCACATAAAATAGGTCTGAGGCATTTGGTTAGAAGCAGAAATATTTTCAAAGATTCCTAAACATAAAGCCCCTGTACAACATAAGACCCTACTGAGGCAGGGCTAATATCAAACCCAGGGCTAAATTTTCAACAAATTCATAAGTGATCCAAATTTTGTAGTCCTAGGATTTATGGTTCAAGGAGCCAGAATATTTTTTGAATTTTTATTCTTTAAGCACATGACTTGTTCAATCTATGACCCATGGGGTGGGGCCAGTTTTGACACCTGGGCTTTAACTTATATAATTTTATAAGAGGTCTGCAACATAATAACCCTTACAAAATATTACAGCTGTTTATCAAGATCAGGAACAAGAAGGCCTTTGAAGTTTTCACAATATAAGCCTATATAAAACTTGTGGGGCAGGACCAATTTAGACCCCAGGGCTATAATTTGAACAATCTTGGTTGAAGTCCATTAGATAAATATGCATGGAAAATTTGGGAACCCTAGGTCTTACGGTTTAGAACCAGAAGATTTTTAAAGTTTTCACTATATAAGTCAGTGTCAAAATTGTGACTGCCAGGGCAAGTCTACATTTGACCCTAAAGGCTATAATTTGGTAGAAGCCTACTAGATTATGTTATATGCAAAATTTGGTGGCCCTAGGCCTTATGTTAAGGAACAAGAAGAGTTTTAAATTTTTGCTATATACATGTAATCCAATGTAAAACTTTTGATCCCCTAGGGCTATAATTTGAAGAAACTTGGTGGAATTTCATTAGATGAAACTACATGCCAAATTTGGCAGGCCCAAGGCCTTATGGTAAGGAATGAGAAGATTTTTTAAAGTTTTCACTCTAAGAGCCTATGTAAAATTTGTGACCCCTGTGACAGGGTCAGTTTTGACCCCAGGGCTAAAATTTGGAAAATCTTAGAAGAGTTCTATTAAATAAATCATGCCAAATTTGGTAAAAGTTAATGCACAGATGCATGGATGTGATGGATGGACTGACGCATGGACCCACAAATTGGACACAGGGCCATGAAATAAGCTCGCTGGCCTTCAGCCAGTGGGCTAAAAAAATATGGATGGATGGACAGACTGTATGATGAATGGACAACAGAAACCAATCCATGAAATAAGCTCTGCTGGCTTTCAGCCAGTAGAACTAAACAAGAGGGTCATTGGCCCTAAAGTGCTCACCTGAATAAGGTCATTGAGGAATGATAAAGCTGGAAAGATCCTGGTTGTGATGATGTAAAACACACATATGTAAGTGATATCATCAAGACAAACATTCTGACATTGTTTCATGACCACAGACTGCATACAAGGTTTTTCTAAGATTCAGTCCACTAACCTAATGTACTTTTTTACCCAACATCACCTAATTTTGAAATTGTCCACAATATCATGACCTGATTTTGATGATGTAAACATGTAAGTGTTAGTTACCCACTTTGAACTAACTTGACCTTTTTTTGAATTTGTCAGAGATACACATTCTGATAAAGTGTCACAAGTTTTGGGCTGACAACATGGCCTCTTGACTGCACTCAAGGTTTTTCTCAGACATGGCCAAGTGACCTACTCTTTGACCTGTACGACCCAATTTTGAACTTGTCTGATATATTATGAACACAAACATTCTGACCATGTTTCATGATTATCAGACTGAAAATGTGGCCTGCAGAAGGCACACATGGTTTTTCTAGGATTTGGCCCAGTAACCTTCTTTTTGACCTGACATTACCAAATTACCCAACATGACTCAATTTCAAACATGTTCGAGATTTCATCCAGACAAACATTCTGACCAAGTTTCACGAGGATTTGGCTGAAAATGTTACCTCTAGACTGCAAAAAAGATTGGCCCAGTGACCTGCTTTTTGACCAGACGAAACCCAATATCAAGCTTTTCTGAGATATCATCAAGACAAACATTCTAATGATATTTCATAAGTATTGGGCTAAAAATGTAGCCTCTACGGTGCACAAAAGGTTTATCTAAGATTTGGCTCAGTGACCTATTTTTCTGTCCAACATAACCCAATTTCAGACTTCTTTAAAATTTCATCAAGACATACATTCTAACCAAGTTTCACGAGTATCAGGCTGAAAATGTATCCTCTAAAGTGCACAAAAGATTTTTCTAAGATTTGGCCCAGTGACCTACTTTTTGACGCCAGGTGACCCAATTTCAAATGTGTCCCAGATTGTATCAAGACAAACATTCTGACAAAGTTTTATGAGTACCTGGCTGGAAATGTGGCCTCTAGATGGCATACAAGGTAAATGCTGATGACCGCATGATGGATGCCGGACAACGAATGCTGGACACAGCACGATCTCAAAAGCTCATCTTGAGCATTTTGTGCTCAGGTAAGCTAAAAAGCCATCTGCAGTTTTTATTGTGTTCAGAACTGATGCTAAATGACCTAAATAAAGCTTTCCATGCGTATCCCAAGTGTGCAGCCACTGCTGAATAATTAACACCTTACCAAACAATGACACCTTAGGGCTATTTATAACATTATGGGTAAAGGAGAAAATACTTGTAACCAGCATTTTCTCCCTTTCCCACAATGTTTTCTGAATGTGCTCTTTCCATGACAAATCTCACCATTTAAGACACACCTTTCTCACCACCATTTCACTAAATATTTGAAAACATTCCCAAATATTAAAAGCATGTAACTTATCATATGACATCCAACATATTCTGGTGCCAAATCTAACAAGAGGGCCATTGATCCTAAAGCGCTCACTTCAGTAAGGTCATCCAGAATTGATAAAGCTGAAAAGATCCTGGTCCTGATGATGTAAAACACATTAGAGTAAGTAACCTACTTTTTTACCAACTTGACCTATTTTTGAATTTCGAATCTAGCTGAAAATGTGGCTTCTACAGTGCACACAAGGTTTTCCTAAGATCTGGCCCAGTGACCTATTTTTTGACCCAATGTGACTTGATATCAAACTTTTCTGAGATGTCATCAAGACAAACATTCTGACAATGCTTCATGAGTATCATCCTGAAATTGTGGCCTTTAGATTGCACATAAGTTTTTTTTAAGATTCTGCCAGTGACCCTCTATTTGACTCGGCATGACCAAATTCTTAACATGTCTGAGATACATGTACCATCAAGACAAGCATTCTGACAAAGTTTCATGAGTTTCAAACTGAACACATGTCCTCTAGAGTGCACATAAGGTTTTTCTAAAATTTGATTCAGTGACCTACTTTTTCACCTGGTGAGACCAAATTACAAAAATGGAAAAGATTTTATCATGACAAACATTCTGACCAAGTTTTATGAGAATCAGGCTTAACATGTGGCCTCTGGAGTGCACACAAGCTTTTTCTAAGATATGGCCCAGTGGCCAAATGTTACTTGATCAAATGTGACCCAATTTTAAATTTGTTACAGGTATGATCCAGGAGAACACTGTGACCAAGTTTCAGAAGGATCTGGCTGAAAATGTGGCCTCTCAAGTGCACACAAAGTTTTTCTAAGGTTTGGCCCAGTGACCTGCTTTTTGACCTGAGGTGACCCAATTTCAAACTTGTCCAAGACTTTTATCAATACAAACATTCTGACCAAGTTTCATACGTATCAGGCTGAAAATGTGGCCTATAGAGTGCCCAGATGTTTTTTTCTAAGACTTGGCCCAGTAACCTACTTTTTGACCTGAGGTGACCCAATTTCAAACTTGTCCAAGATTTTATCAAAACAAGCATTCTGACCAAGTTTCATGGGGATCTACCTGAAAATGTGGCCTCTAGAGTGCACACAAGGTAAATGTTGATGACTGCACAACAGACCATTCACATTGCACGTCAGACACAGCACATTCACCGAAGCTCACCTTGAGAAAGAGGCCCTTTGAAAACATTGTGGGAAAAGGAGAAAATGCTGGTAACCAGCATTTTTTCCTTTTCCCACAATGTTTTCTAACCTTCCCAGAAAAAATTTCAATTTTTGAGTCACATTTATTTTGTTGTCTGCAAAAACTGCGAAAACTTTCAATTCAGACTGGTCTAAAATTTTGTCGTTTGGTAAACAGTTAAGGAAATACCACCGGAAAAAAAAATATTTTTTTGATACATTTGTTTTCCTCTTTACTGATGGTTTGCAACCAATAATTGGATTACTTAACTCTTTACCAGACGACAAAATTTTAGCCTTGTCCAAACTGAAATCATTTGCAGACGACAATTTCAATGTGGCTCAAATGGTGCAATTTTTCTTTGATAGGGTAGAAAACATTGTGGGAAAAGGAGAAAACGCTGCATTTTCTCCTTTTCCCACAATGTTTTCAAAAGGCTTCTTTCTCAGGGGCTTTAAAAGGCGTCATTGTGCGGTAATGGGTTAATTCAGTGATGAATCCTTTTTGAAGTTTGGCGAGACTATAAAAATCTTAATAACCTCTACATTAAGCCTTAAGCTGCTTAGTGCAAGTCACTGACCTTTTGCGGACAGTGTACATCAAGATCAGACTTCAGAAAATGTGCAGTCTGATCTTGAATCTACACTGTCTGATAAGGATATTTTTTTTCCTTCAAAAATTAAGTTTGAAATAACATTTTCAGGTTTTTACTTTCAACTTGAATGTTTTATTTAACCCTTTACCACACAATCCCGACTTTTAACGACCCTGAAGAAGAAGCCCTTTGAAAACATTGTGGGAAAAGGAGAAAATGCTGGTAACCAGCATTTTTTCCTTTTCCCACAATGTTTTCTACTCTATCAAGGACAGATTTCATCATTTGAGCCACCTTTAATTTGTCGTCTGCAAATGCTTTCAATTTGGACGGGTCTACACTTTTGTTGTTTGGTAGTTAACTTACTTAGCAGTGTAAGGGTTATGAATTTCAACTCTTTACCAAAGGGCAAATTCCAGACTCTCCAAATTGAAGGCTTCTGCAGAGCACAAATTTAAAAGTGATACAAATTAACTTAAGTTCTTTGATTGGGCAGAAAACATTGTAGGAAAAGAAGAAAATGCCATTTACCAGCATTTTCTCCTTTGTCCCAAAATATTTTTTAAAAGCCTTCTCGATCAGGGTCATTTAACCCTTTACCACGCAATCACTGGTTTCAATGACTCTGAAGAAAAGTCCTTTTGTATACATTGTGGGAAAAGGAGAAAATGCTGGTAACAAGCATTTTCTCCTTTTCCTGCAATGTTTTCTAACCTTCCCAGAACAAATTTCAATTTTTGAGTCACATTTATTTTGTCGTCTGCAAATGCTTTCAATTTTGACTGGTCTAAAATTTTGCCGTTTGGTAAAGAGTTAAACTTAGGATTGTGTAATAAAGGGTTAATAGTTGAACAAATATTGGTCAGAATTATTGTATCTTATATCCACACTTACTGTCAATATTAGAAAGCCCATGCTAATATTGACATAGATGTTACAGCCAGGTACATTTAGAAATTTGACAGTGCATGTATATTCCAGGGTTTACAATACTTTGTTATCCTAAACCGACTCATCACAACTTGGCTGATTCAATATCTGCATCTAACATCATTTGTACAAGGGAATTTTCTATTGGAAATACTTTAAGTAGTATGATCTTAAACATGGTGATGCTCTTGGAATTCTTCTTTTCACTGACTTCTTTCCTCTCTCAGTCCACTGACCATTGTTTCGGTGATGGTTATGTGGGAAAGCAGCCAGTGGCTTGGAAAGAATATTGTGCAGAGTACTGGTAAATGAAACTCCAGGAAAGCATGGATAGGTGCACTGGCCGCCGTGATATAACTGAAATAATGTTGAAAACAGCGTTAAACCCCATACAATCAACAATCAATCTTTTCACCAACAATTAAAAAGCCCAAACAGAGAAGTTACGGTACTACTGCCTCCAGAAAATACTATGCTGCACTGGTTTGAAGAAACAAACATCACTGACAAAGCTGTTTTTGCAACAAATTATATCCATTAAAGAACCTTGTCTTGACGGGTTCAATGAAATTCCTAAATGAATTTCATTACACTCCAAAAAAAGCTTTCACGCTGCAGTGTACCCTTGACCCAAGGTTTGTTTGTTATTGCGACATATGCTTCGATTTTGCATAATTATGTCTATTGTTTGAATTATTGTTTAGTCTTAGACAGGAAAAGAAAGGGGTAGGAAAAATTGTGGGAAAGGGAGAAAATGCTTTTTAGCAGCATTTTCTCCTTTTCCCCTCAATGTTATTTTTTTTAAAAAGCCCTCTTTCTCAGCATCATCAAAACTCAGAATTATGTTGCAAGGGCAAAGTCTGTTAGTTTTCTACAAGCACTTTGTATTCTCCCTTAAGTGTAGCCTCTTTGACCAAAAAATCAACAGTGATAAACATTCATACACAAAACTGGGTAATACATGTAGCTCTACATGCAAGTGGAATACAATTGGGTTATCATATTTCATTATCTTGAACTATTTTTGACAAGTAATTCAGTATCGTTGGAAACAATAACACCCCCCCTCCTTTTTCTGGTAGCCCTGAAAGCATGGTGTGTAAAGGAGAAAATGCTGGTAATCAGCTTTTTTGCCTTTTCTCACAATGTTTTCTTCCTTGTGAAAAACAAATCCAATCATGATGTACATTCACTTTGTCCATTGGAATTGCTTGCAATATGGCAAAATCTAAAATTATGCCTGTTGCTAAAGAGTAAGTCTTTTGCCAAACAGTCCTGAGTTTTGATGACCCTGTGAAAGAACGCTTTTGAAGAATTTAGGAAAAGGAAAAAAATGCTGGTGACCAACATTTTCTTCTTTCCCATCAATGTTTTCTACCCTTCCCGAAACAAATTTCAATTTCTGAGTCACATTTATTTTGTCATCTGCAAATGCTTTCGAGTTTATCATTTGGTATAGAATAAAGTCTAATTTACTGCAGACATGCATGCATGTAAACAATATACAGGTGGACATGGGCTACGAGATGGTAAAATCAAAGGAGGAAAAAAGTTAAACTCCAGTTATCTCCCTTGTTGGATAAAAAAAAAAAAAAAAAAACCCAAGGTTACCAAACTGCAAATAGGTCTTTTTATTGAATTTCCTTTGTTTTATCCTTGCGTCACCTAGAGATGTTGACACATTCTAATTTGGTTCGTGACTTACATTGAAATGCATCATGTGGTGGATTGAAATAGTGGTTTGATCAAATTTGATAGGGTTATTGTCTGTTGTGTCCGTAATATGACATATAACAAGTACGAACAGGGATCATGTATATACAATAGCTGGTATGAACAAGCAAATTTCCTCTTTCAAGCTGCTCTATAGTTATTTCAATAATAAGTAAATTATGAATTTTTCTATTAAAGACAAGTTAATTGAAATTGAATTTTGCCGTTCCTGTTAGCAAAGCAAAATTTGTAGGAAAATATTGTACCAACAAAGAACATAATTATAAATGCACTAAACACTGACCTAACAAAAAGTTAGACAACAAAGCATACTCATTTGCATATTTTCTATTTAATGCAACCCTTTACCAAGCAATCTATAGTTTTAACGACCCTAAGAAAGAAGCCTTCTGAAAACATTGTGGGAAAAGGAGAAAATGCTGGTAACCAGCATTTTCTCCTTTTCCCACAATGTTTTCTTACCTTCCGAAAACAAATTTCAATTTTTGAGTCACATTCATTTTGTTATCTGCAAATACTTTCAGTTTGGCCCAGTCTAAATTTTTATCGTTCGGTAAAGATATAAAACTCTTTACATGGCGAAACAATTTTAGACAGGTATGTATTGAAAGCAAAGTGCATGGGATACAAATTGAATGCAGCCCAAATGATGGAATCTGTCTTGAATGAATAGAAAAATATTGTGGGGAAAAGATAAAATGCAGATTGTTTCCTCACAATGTTTACATAAACTTTTTTCCTACAGGTTCATTAAAATACTGGGTTGCTTGGTAAAGGATTAACAGTACCTTTGTATTGCTTAATTGGAAATAGTGCGTGCAAAGTAAAACCTGTCCAAATTGCTAACTCTATTTAAAATGGAAGCTGTATTATGCATGCATACATTTTATGCCCAGCAAAGGCAAATTTGCTGAAAAGCAGCAGCTGTACTTAACAAGCACCTGTTGTCAGTGAGCACCTTTTTAGTACATGTATTCTTTCCGGGCTTCAATCTTTGGTTAACCCTTTCACCTGCTGGTAATCAGCATTTTCTCCTTGCCTGCAACGCTTTCTACAGTACTCTCTGTGTTCCAAATCCAATCATTTGTGCTATTTTTTAACTTTTTGTCCGAAATGCTTTCAATTTGGTCTTGTCTAAAAATTTGCTGTTTGGCAAACAGTTCAAACTTACAACTGTAAAGGATTGTTAAAGATAAATATTGCAAGCATCCATACTCACCCGTCTCCTGGCCTGGTATTTGTAGAAGTTAATGATCATCGGCACAGCGACCACTAGCAGTAGTACCATCACTACAATCTGGTATGTAATTTTCTTGGCATGAACTCTCATTTTTAATATTGTAGAGGGCATGAGTCTACAGTACTTATGTTGGTATCACAACACAATCGTCACAAAAGTACTTGTGTTCATGTCAGAATGAACACTGCGAGTCTTTCGTATCTATGCTTGTATCACAGTTAATATACTTAGTCAACACTGCTTGTGTTCATGTCAGAATAAACACAGCTAGTCTGTAGATCAAGTGCTTATATTTGTATCACTACAAAGGGAGTCCACACTTTGTACTTCTCACACTTAACACAGTGAGTCAGTTTGTTCATACCAGAATTAACACAGTAGGACAGTGTATGGCACTTATGTTAGTATCACTATTAATGCAGTGAGTCAATATGTTCATGTCAGAATTAACAAAATGAATGTATAATGCTTATGCTAATCCAATGAGCTTCTAGAGCTTAAATTTATGTCCAAGTCACATTTGGCACGATGAGTCTGTGGTACTTATGTTTGTATCATAGTTAACACAGTGCTGCCTAATCACAGTTACATGCGTCAATACACAATAGTACATGTACTTACGTTATCTGCATATTATAACATACAAAACACTGTAAACTTTTCCAATGTGGCAGTTTGTCTTTAATTCAGTGTATTCAATGTTGGATTGTTGTTTGAAAAATTACTTCTGAACTCAGAAAGTCTCTGCATCAATCTACTTCTGCCTCAGTCTTGTAACTGAATAGCCAAAGCTGGAAAATACATTCAGAACATTCAAAGCATTTAATCAAAGGGATTTATAAAAAGATTTATCAATGGAAAATAATGCCCACAAAAGTTACAATGATTATTTTTTTGATATTTAATCATAAACAAAAAAAAACAAGAGGGCCATGATGGCCCTGGATTGCTCACCTGAGTAGAGTGCCTTAAAGGTATTTCTTTAATTTGACCAAGTGACCTAGTTTATGACCCCAGGTGACCCAATTTCAAACTCATATTTCACAAAGACAAACATTCTGACCAATTTTCAAGTCAATTGAGCAAAAAATGTAGGCTCTAGAGTGCCCTAAAAGTATTTCTTTAATTTGACCTAGTGACCTAGATTATGACCCGAGGTGACCCAAATTTGAACTGGTCTTGGACTTTATCAAAGGAAACATTTTAAACAATTTTCAAATCAACTGAATAATAAATGTGGCCTCTAGAGTGCCCACTAGGTATTTCTTTAATTTGACCAAGTGACCTAGTTTATGACCCCAGTTGACCCAAATTTAGACTCATGTGAGATTTTATAAAACAAATATTCTGACCAATTTTCAAGGCAATTGAGCAAATAATGTGGCCTCTAGAGTGCCCACAAGGTATTTCTTTAATTTGACCTAGTAACCTAGTTTATAGTTCCAGGTGACCCAAATCCACACTCATCCGATATTTCATCAAGGCAAACATTCTAGCCAAATTTCAGGTCATTTGAGCAATAAATGTGGCCTCCGGAGGGCAAACAAGGTATTTCTTTAATTTGACTCAGTGACCTAGTTTATGACCCCAGTTGACCCAAATTCAGACTTATGTGAGATTTTATAAAGACAAACTTTCTGACCAATTTTCAAGGCAATTGAGCCAAATAATATGGCCTCGAGAGTGCCAACAAGGTATTTCTATAATTTGACCTAGTGACCTAGTTTATGACCCAAGATGACCCAATTTTGAACTCGATGAACTCGTGCTTAGATGGGCAAACAAACTTAGAAGAGAATCACTACATACCAAATATCAAAGCTCTACACCTTCCAGTTTCAAAGAAGAATTTTAAAGTTTTTCTTCTTTGTTCCTATGTTCGAACTTGTGACCCCCCTGACTGGGCCAGTTTTGACCCAAGCAGCATCCTTGGAACAAACTTGGTAGAGATCTACTAGGAGATGCTACATGCCAAATATCAAAGCTCTACACCTTCCCGTTTAAGAGAATAAGAAATTTAAAGTTTTCCTTCTTTGTTCCTATGTTAGAACTTGTGACCCCTAGGGCGGGTACAGTTTTGACCCCAGAGGCATCATATGAACAAACTTGGTAAAGGTCCACTCTGAGATGCAACATACCAAATATCAAAGCTCCACGCCTTCCTGTTTCAGAGAGGAAGATTTTTAAAGTTTTCCTTCTTTGTTCCTATGTTCGAACTTGTGACCCCCGGGGCAGGGCCAGTTTTGACCCCAAGGGTATCATATGAACAAACTTGGCAGAGATCCACTAGAAGATGCTACATACCAAATATCAAAGCTCTACCCCTTCAAATTTCAGAGAAGAAGATTTTTAAAGTTTTCCTTCTTTGTTCCTATGTTGGAACTTGTGACCCCTGGGGCAGGGCCAGTTTTGACCCCAAGGGCATCATATGAACAAATTTGGTAGATGTCCACTAGGAGATGCTACATGCCAAATATCAAAGCTCTATGCTTCCCAATTTCAGAGAACATGATTTTTAAAGTTTTCCCTCTTTGTTCCTATGTTCGAACTTGTGACCCCCGGGGTGGACCCAGTTTTGACCCCAAGGGCATCATATGAACAAACTTGGTAGAGATCCACTAGAAGATGCTACATACCAAATATCAAAGCTCCATGCCTTCCTGTTTCAGAGAGGAAGATTTTTAAAGTTTTCCTTCTTTGTTCCTATGTTCGAACTTGTAACCCCCGGGGCAGGGCCAGTTTTGACCCCAAGGGTATCATATGAACAAACTTGGTAGAGGTCCACTAGGAGATGCTACATACCAAATATCAAAGCTCTATGCCTTCTAGTTTTAGAGGAGATGATTTTTAAAGTTTTCCCTCTTTGTTCCTATGTTCGAATTTGTGACCGCTGGGGCAGGGCCAGTTTTGACCCCAAGGGCATCATATGAACAAACTTGGTAAAGGTCCACTCTGAGATGCAACATACCAAATATCAAAACTCAACGCTTTCCTCTTTCAGAGAGGAAGATTTTTAAAGTTTTCCTTCTTTGTTCCTATGTTCGAATTTGTGACCCCCGGGGCAGGGCCAGTTTTGACCCCAAGGGCATCATATGAACAAACTTGGCAGAGATCCACTAGAAGATGCTACATACCAAATATCAAAGCTCTACCCCTTCAAATTTCAGAGAAGAAGATTTTTAAAGTTTTCCTTCTTTGTTCCTATGTTGGAACTTGTGACCCCTGGGGCAGGGCCAGTTTTGACCCCAGGGGCATCATATGAACAAACTTGGTAGAGGTCCACTAGGAGATGCTACATACCAAATATCAAAGCTCTACGCCTGCCAGTTTCAGAGAAGATGATATTTAAAGTTTTCCTTCTTTGTTCCTATGTTCGAATTTGTGACTTCCAGGGGCAGGGCCAGTTTTGACCCCAGGGGCATCATATGAACAAACTTGGTAGAGGTCCACTGGGAGATGCTACATGCCAAATATCAAAGATCTATGCCTTCTAGTTTTAGAGAAGATGATTTTTAAAGTTTTCCCTCTTTGTTCCCATGTTCGAATTTGTGACCCCCAGGGCGGGGCCAGTTTTGACCCCAATGGCATCATATGAACAAATATGGTAGAGGTCCACTAGGAGATGCTACATGCCAAATATCAAAGCTCTATGCTTCCCAGTTTCAGAGAACATGATTTTTAAAATTTTCCCTCTTTGTTCCTATGTTCGAACTTGTGACCCCCGGGGTGGACCCAGTTTTGACCCCAAGGGCATCATATGAACAAACTTAGTAGAGATCCACTAGAAGATGCTACATACCAAATATCAAAGCTCCATGCCTTCCTGTTTCAGAGAGGAAGATTTTTAAAGTTTTCCTTCTTTGTTCCTACGTTCGAACTTGTAACCCCCGGGGCAGGGCCAGTTTTGACCCCAAGGGTATCATATGAACAAATTTGGTAGAGGTCCACTAGGAGATGCTACATACCAAATATCAAAGCTCTATGCCTTCTAGTTTTAGAGAAGATGATTTTTAAAGTTTTCCCTCTTTGTTCCTATGTTCGAATTTGTGACCCCTGGGGCAGGGCCAGTTTTGACCCCAAGGGCATCATATGAACAAACTTGGTAGAGGTCCACTAGGAGATGCTACATGCCAAATATCAAAGCTCTATGCCTTCCAGTTTCAGAGAACACTATTTTTAAAATTTTCCCTCTTTGTTCCTATGTTCGAACTTGTGACCCCAAGGGCATCATATGAACAAATTTGGTAGATGTCCACTACGAGATGCTACAAGCCATATATCAAAGCCTATGCCTTCTAGTTTCAGAGAAGAAGGTTTTTAAAATTTTCCTTCTTTGTTTCTATGTTCAAACTTGTGACCCCCGGGGCAGGGCCAGTTTTGACCCCAGGGATATCATATGAACAAATTTGGTAGAGTTCCACTAGGAGATGCTACATACCAAATATCAAAGCTCTATACCTTCAAGTTTCAGCGAAGAAGATTTTTAAAGTTTTCCTTCTTTGTTACTATGCTCGAGCTTGTGACCCCCCAGGGAGGGCCAGTTTTGACCCCAGGGGCATCATATGAACAAACTTGGTAGAGGTCCACTAGGAGATGCTACATACCAAATATCAAAGCTTTCCGCCTGCTAGTTTCAGAGAAGAAGATTTTCAAAGATTTTGCATTTTTATTTCCTTTTTGTTGCCATGGCAACCAAAGTTATGGGTGGAATTCAATTCTTTGAACAACTTTGGTAGAGCTTCACCCAAGGAACATCCCTGCCAAGTTTCATCAAGATTGGCCCAGTGGTTTAGGAGAAGAAGATGTTTAAAGAAATTGTTGACGGACGACGGACATAGGGCGATCACAATAGCTTTTCAAACGCTTTCCTCTTTAACTCTTTACCACACAGTCCCAAGTTTTAAAGACCCTAGGGAAAAGGAAAGGGCTTTTGAAAACATTGTGGGAAAAAGAGAAAATGCTGGTAAGCAGCATTTTCTCATTTTCCCACAATTGTTTTCTAAACTGTGAAAGACAAATTTCATTAAATAGCATTTAAATTGTCATCTGCAAATGCTTTCAAATTGGACCAGTCTAAAATTTTGTCATATGGTAAAGGGTTAAGGATCATTAAACACTGGCTAATGTTTGGTATTAAACCAATAACATGGTAACCCATAGAACAAATTTGCAGGAGACCAGTTTGAAAAAAGATGGAATGTCAACATGAATAAATGTTTAACTATCTACCAAACATTCCCTAGTTTTAACTACCCTGATGAAAATGACTTTTGAAAACATTGTGGAAAAAGGAGAAAATGCTGGTAGCCAACATTTTCTCCTTTTCCCACAATGTTTTCTACCCCATCAAAGATGAACTCCATCATTTGAGCCACAATTTATCTTGTCATCTGCAGATGCTTTCAATATGGACAAGTCAAACATTTTGCAGTTTTGCAGTTTGGTAAAGAGTTAAAACATGAGTACATCTGGAGGCTATCTGGCAAAAAACAGAATTTGTTTGTTTAGCCCTCTAAGTCTTCAACAGTAACTTGTCCCCTGCAAGACAATCAAGCAAGCCCTGGCATGTCATTGCTCTGGCTGCATTTGTTTCTTCCAGTGAAAATTCTGAGATGAAAAAGTAGCTTACCTATAAGCCAAACTTGTACATGTGAGCCATGCTGTGACAAAAGGGGGCTTAGTGCATCTCCATGATGCATGATATCATAGAAGTCATCACACAATTATGGATCCATAAAATCTATTTTGTTAAACAACCGACTGAGGTCGACTGGTCCTTTGACATGCAGAAAATTGACCAATATAGCAAAAAGTTTTGACCCATGTCAGCCTGCACAGAATGGGCAGGCTGGCCTGGTTTGATACTTTTTGCAGATGTATTAAGTCCCCTTTACACAGAGCATGCCTCATTATTATTTTGAGGGTTACCCACCTCTCTGATACAAGTTCCAATAATGGTCATGTTTACAACTAGCACGAGTTTAACCCTTTACCACACAATCCCGACTTTTAAGGACTCTGAGAAAGATGCCCTTTAAAAACATTGTGGGGAAAGAGAAAATGCTGGTAACCAGCATTTCCTCCCTTTCCCACAATGTTTTCTACCTTTCCCAAAACAAATTTAAATTTTTGAGTCACATCTATTTTGTCTTCTGCAAATGCTTTCAATTTAGTCCAGTCTAAAATTTTGTCGTTTGGTAAAGAGTTGATTCTTTACCACACAACAAAGTTTTAGACCCATCCGAATTGAAAACATTTGCAGACCACAATTTCAATGTGACTCAAATGATGCAATTCGTCTTTGACAGGGTAGAAAACATTGTGGGAAAAGGAGAAAATGCTGGAAACCAGCATTTTCCCCTTTTCCGACAATGTTTTCAAAAGGCTTCAATATCTGGGTTGTTAAAAGTCGGGATGGTGTGGTGAAGGGTTAAAGCAGATAGCTTCAGTATTAGTAATAACATTTAGAATTTGGAAACTGTCAATGTTTCACACTTTGATGACCATGCTGATCCAAAAGACAGCAGGGTTTTGAAAACAGCTTGACATTTTCTTTTAACCCTTTACCAGACGACAAAATTGTAGACCTGTCCAAACTGAAAGCTTTTGCAGATGAGAAAATAAATGTGTCTCAAAAATTGAAATTTGTTTTGGGAAGAGTAGAAAACATTGTGGGAAAATGAGAAAATGCTGGTTACCAGCATTTTCTCCTTTTCCCATAATGTTTTCAAAAGGCTTCTTTCCCAGGGTCGTGAAAACCTGGGATTGTTTGGTAAAGGGTTAAACTTGTTAAACTAAAATTGTCGTCCACATTTGTCTATTGTTTGCTCCTTCTTAGTTCCCACTGAATGGCATGTCAATTTAATGATTTCAAATACAAATGTGCAGTTGCATGAGTGCCCGAATAATCAAATGCAATAGTCTTATGTTTGCATGTAAGTTTTTGTTGGTTTTATTGGGCACATGTTTGTTTGTTTGTTTGATGTTTATCCTTTCCTGAACACTCCCATGATTCCCCAACTCTGAGGAATATTATGGCTTGTTGTAAACATCATAGGAAATACAGAAAATGCTAGTTACCAGCATTTTCTCCTTTTCCCATAACAATTCCTACCCTTTCAAGAGAAATCTCATCATTTGAGCAACATCTAAATTTGTCATCTGCAAGTGCTTTGAACATGAACAAATCTAAAACATTTTAGAAAGCTAAAGTCAGTTAACTCTTTACCAGATGACAAATTGTAGACATGTCTAAACAGCAATATTAGCATTTGCAGATCACAAATTAAATGTGGCTCAAAAGATGGGATATGTCTTCAATAGGATAGAAAACATTGTGGGAAAAGGAGAAAATGCTGGTACCCAGCATTTTCTCCTATTCCCAAAATGTTTTCTAAAGCCTTCTTTCTCAGGGTGGTTTAAACTTGGGATTGTGTGGTAAATGGCTAATGCCATTTTCAACAGTACTTCACTTTCAGTTATGTCATATCATTCTGTGCTCCTATCCACGTGTTCTAGGTATTTCTTTACATGTTTTGGCCGCTCTCCCGCCAAACCAATTCAGTGTCGAGACGCTGTTGCAATGAATGTCATCAATTTTAGGAAGGAATTCTGGCCAAGCTAGGTTTCAAACTCACAACTACTGTAAGTTTATCGAGTAAGAGTCATACCGTATAGTATAGTGAGATTTTTCCCATAATATACATACTATTGAGTGAGGTTTATCGAATATGTATACGCCTGTCACCATGAGGAAATTTTAAGTTGATAATACTGATTGAAGAGTTAATATTCAGAAACTTCACTGTACAATCATATTCCAACCCGCACAGTGCCTTCTACAACTTAACCCTTTAACAAACGACAAAATTTTAGACTTGTCCAAATTGAAAACATTTGCAGACGACAAAATGGGTGTGACTCAAAAATTGGAAGGGTAGAAAACATTGTGCGAAAAGGAGAAAAAGCTGGTTACCAGCAATTTCTCCTTTTCCCACAATGTTTTCAAAAGGCTTTTGTTTCAGGGTCATTAAAAGTCGGGATTATGACACTAAGAATGGCTGGTGAATACTGACCCATTTCCTTGAGTTTTCATACCAATCTCTATCGATTCTGCATTCTGAGAACTCAGTTCCTTGAGTTTACAAATTAATCTCAAGACTCGAATCTGCATCCTGGGAAATACACCAGTACTCGCGCCGAATATGTGAGCCAATGAAAAATCTAAAAGTTGACATCCTCTCGAGACCGGGTTTCGAATTCGGGACCTTATGGCCGACGCTCTACCTCACAACTACGGACACCACACAGTGAGCCATTTAAGATGGAGCTTGACCGTTTTTGTTATTTGGCTTTCACAATGCGAATTGATTTTTTGAACTCGTATGTCGCAGATCTTATTTGCTCCGAGACCGTGCACCTCCAGTCAGGCAGTACAGCTCAACGCGCCATAACACGCCGGATCCATAACCGGCAAAAACCGGGATGTGCCTACTTAGAAGGGCAAAGAAACGGCTGGGACATAGTTGAGCTTGCCGGGAGAACCGCGAAGCAACGCAACAAAAATTAACAAAACTTGAAAGAACCGTGAGATACGGGTATAGCTAAACAGCGAAAGGAACTTCCTTTCGCGAAAGGAGGATAGTGTCCACGACAGGAAGATTATTTATTCATTCGGCATACCTCGGGTGATCCGGTGATCAAATCCCTCGGCTGTATCACGTAAACTGGCAGCCTGTTATCGATCTTCGTATCAACAACAGGTAAGACCCAATGCTTACAAGTCGAGTTTCTGCCCGGTTCGAGATTTCATGAGATAACGCGAGCCTTGGAAATTTAAATCGTGACCTTTTTAATGCACAGAAATATGCATTATCGATAAGGATTAAATTCTTTGGCCATTTTGATAAATTGATCGCGGTCAGAAAAATCTTTGTTTATCATGAAAATCTTAGCGAAAGATAGAATATTGCTCCGTTATTTCAAAACAAATTGGGGCATTCTGCTACAAGCTGTCTGATTGGTGGATTTGGTACATGTGAAAACCAATAGCTGCCGTCGATAAATCGGGTGTTGCCTGTTGTCTATCGGACGACTACGGGAGATACAACGGGTACCAGTTTACTGTATCACGTAGCTTGATATGCACCTACACGGTACATTTCGCACATCTCCGGAAGCACACCGCTTTACTGTTATTGAAATTGTAAGGCTCCTCTTTAGAAAGAACGCATGAGTAAATTTTCTATCGTTATCTTTCTAAGAGTATTTCAGTCGGCAAACAGTTTGTACATTCAATTTTTAGCGTGGTTTATCAATTCTGTTATGAGCATTCATCGACAGATCGATAGAAGTGAATAACTTCACAGTGGTTGTTCATGTCATTGCTAAGCGATCTACAGGGGCGCCGCCATGTTTAAGATCATGTGATTGGTAGTTAAAAATGGAAGCCTCCCTTATACAGACGAGGTTAGATGTAGGTACGGAATCGGCCGAGTTGTGACGAGTTATTATTCACTATGAAATATGGGATTAATACTTAATAGAAAGGTTTCTTTGTCACATTTAATATATTTTCTTGATATGGATAAAAAATTACACTTTGAATTCAAGTATTTTAAACCAAATCATCATGTATTTGCATCGCCCGAAGCCCTTACACAGCTTTGTTATAGAGCGTTCAATTAGATATCGTGAAGGAAGTTTCTTTCAAAAGTAAAAATGTTTTTTTTTTTTGGTTCGGAAACGAATAAAATTAAAAAAATGAAAACGATGCCTATTATACTACACATGTACAGATGATGCATTTGAATACTTAGCGTTATTTTGTTTCTCTTCGTGTTGTTTGGGGGGGGGGGGGGGGGGTCGTCCCCATTTTTTTCATCACTTTAGACGCTTCGCCCAGTTTTATAATTGTAATATGTACTGTGTGTCCCAAATATTTTGTGGAAGTGGACAAAATAATTATTCTATGTGTATTTCAGTTCCAAAGAGTAACCCTTTACCAAAAGATGAATTTATAGGCTTGTCCAAATTCAAAGCATACATTTGCAGACGACAAATAAGGGTGGCTCAAATAATGAGGTTTAGCTTTGAAATTTGAGGAATCATAGTACGAAAAGGAGAAAATGCCTTTCACCAGCAATGTTTTCCAGATCTCTCTCATTCGGAATTGTGTATGAAAAGGTTAAATGCTCAAAGAATTTCGCGCAGATCGAAAGGAACTTTTCCTAAATTTTCTTCTCTTCCTATAGATCCTATAAATATAACTTTACGGGAGAAAAGCACACTTCAAAATTGGTTGGGGAAAAAGTACACTTCAGGATTGGTTGAAGAAAAGTGGACTTCTGTCCTTAGCGAGTCTGTCTCTATATCTGCCCCTCCTGTCGGTGTCTCTACCACATACGTCAGTTTTTTAGCAAAATAAGATGAATCACTTTCTCTATACCCATGATCTAAATTGCAAGAAAGGAACAAACAAACAAACTCTCTCTCTCATAACAAACTTCATAGCACTGCCTGGTGGTAACCCACACAATTTACAGTATTTTTAGTTTTTGCGCGTGAATATCATGTGGGAATGTTATGTGATCAATAACATGGGACGTGGGGTCTTTATCGAATGAATTATAGAACGACATATTCGATTTCACACACACCAAAAAAAGCAACAAACCTGTTATTCGAAAGCCAGTTGTGTCATTTTTACTGATTGTGTCCAAAAGTTTATTTTGTTGTATTCATTAATGTTAAATACATGACGAAATACGGGATGTGTCCATCTTTAATGGTTACTTTAATTGTATTTTGGCAACTTTAATTAATTCTAGTTTTACAATAGTTTCTCTGCCAGCGAAAGGAACTTTGACAGACTGCATTGTAACAGATAGCGGACTCATAATGATATCTATACTTTTAAATGGTCGAATTAAATTCGTCTGCAGTTTGACATCCTAGCTGCTTACATTTCGCATCCAGTGGGCCTAATGTCTGAGGTAAAAAAACTGCCTATTCTTATACAATTCTTGAAAAGATCTTTATTTTTTCTTGCGCATTCTGCCCCCAGAATGTGTATACATACATGCGTGCGTGTACACATGTGTGTGTGTTTGAGGTTACGTGGACTATCGTATGTTTACAATATACAGACTGACCTACCGCAAAGTCAAAATGATATAATGTCTGTTTGTAGCATCAATCACGTATCACTTAGTGATACTATTTCAAGAAGATTCACAGCATCTTTCAGGTTACACATTCTTAAAAAATGGAATTTATACCCAGGTTGTTTTATCATAACAGATTTCCGAGGATATTTTGTTTTTTTATCTTGCAGATCTAATATTAGAACAGACTTTAAATCATTAACAAAGTTTGTTTTCATGGATTCTAGATTAACAATATTACAAAATGTAAAACGTATAGGCTTTACACTTGCCACAGTTTTCCACAATTAAGCTTTCAGATTCAAATGTGTGGTAATTAATGCCTTACCGTAAGTATTTCACGGTGACAGCTCAGATATTCATCTTTCCTGACTTCTTTTAGACAAGTTCTTAACCAGAAACTTGCGGGGCAGTTGTTTTGTTACGCTGTCATCGCGACCGAAACTCCCGAGAAAGCACAGTTAGCCCTTGCAAACTCGTAAGGCATGTTGGTCTAAGTCGGCATTTCTCACGGGCAAAGAAAATGATTACCTACTTTTTCGAGATGTTGATAATGATAGTAATTAACAACAGTAATGATAGAAAAAGTAAATGATGAGAATAGTTATATACGTAGATTTATATTGCTTGAACTATGCCAGCCTTTAAAACATTGCGGGACAAGGTAGCATTTGGTTCAATTAGACGTTAATCGTCTGTAAAATGTTTCTTTCATGTACGAGTCATTTACTAAAATAACAGTGGTTATGGCAACAAACCAGTCTTAGACGCTATGGTTTTCGTTACCGGGTTTGAGATTGCCGTGTGGGGAAATCTTATACTTGAATTGCCGATTTAAAATATCAACTGCACAAATATAACGACCCTGCAGTTGATTTTCTTTGAAAACATTCTGGATAAGGGAGTAATTGCTCGCAGTCCCTCCTTTCCCCTCAGTGTTTCAAATATCACCGATATCACCTAGCAGTGACCCCTTTCTTTCAAATGTTTTCCCATGTATTAATTGTTCTATGATCTAAAATTAGTCTATGCAGTAATGGGTTAATTTGAAGTTTCGTCCATATTTAAAACAAAGTAACCTGCAAAAAAGTGGTAATCGCAAAAAGAATTACTGTACTTATGGCTTTAAATTGACACAGACTCAGAACATAGCGGAGGAAGAGGGAGTGATACAAGCGATTTAATCTTTACCAGTGACGTCGAAAGTTGGCTACTGCATAATATACGTATATGTAAGCTTAAGCGATATCATGAGCACGCTATGAGGTTTGTGGTCCTGAAACTCTAATTCTGACTTTTAACTCTACTCACGTGGTTGGCAGTGACAAAACATAGATAGGCAAATTGTATGGCTAGTTCCTGTTTAGAATCGTTTAAAAGAAGGCAAACTTTGAAACAAGTGAAAATCACGAATGCGTATTGTAGCTATTTCGATATCGTTAAGCAATCCACTTATGGTTACCTAGATTGACACTGTCTTCATCATACATATATTTTGGAGGATGGATTTACTTAGTATCTTTTTCATCCCTATAGATGGCGAGTATCAGTTTGCACTGATCGAGCAGCCTAAGGGTGAATAGAAACATACCTGCTAGTAATATAATGGTAAATTCTCCGGGACAGCAGTAGAAATTGTGGGTTCAAGAAGGGAAATTGCTCGTCCACCAGTAGCGTGAGCGAAAAGAAATCGACACTACAGAGTCAATGCATTATTTAGAACCAAGCAAAAATCTCATTTTTTCGCCGAACAAAACCAACGTTAGATAAATATCTGAATTGGCGGACGGACGTTTTGGCCATGGGCGTTTTGACCAACTGGAAGTACAAAAAAAGGACGTTTTGGCCAAATGCTGTTTCAGAAGAGAGAAATACAGTAAGTGAATTATTTATGCTCTTTAGTGAATGAATACATTTTTAGAAAAAGAAAAGCACTTTAAGGAGTTTATTTATTACATTTTTTTGCTTTAAAATAACATTTGACCAGAACATAAAGAATTATAAATTATACTTTATTAGAAAAGAAACATAACAAGAACTTCTCTTCATTTCAATATTACCCGATACCATATCATTATTATCATATTAAAATTGATTCATATCCAATAAATCCTAATTTTCGAATGATACATTAATGTGATGACATAGAAATCCTTGTGAGAAAAGGTGTAAATGCCTGTTAATTTTACATTTTCCCATAATGACTTATGGAGCTGCAGAAGAAAAAAGAATTAGCACATCACAAGAAATTTCTTTTTTATTTCCACCGATATTTTCAAATAATCTATACTTTAACAGACACGTTGCCTTAACGTTTAGACAAAACTTCCTACTTTTTGCGTTCGGCTGGCCAAAACATTCGTTGACAAAACGTCATGGACCAAATGTCCTTACCAACATATCCTTGGCCAAAAGTCATGTATTCTCTGAATCTTAATTTTTCGTGTGTATAAAATCATGTTCTTTAAACATTCTGTGCAGTATTCGAAATCAACATGTGTTATACACGAATTTTGTTTTCTTTTCTGGTCCTTTTGCTAATGATAGGAAACTGTAAACGCTGTTTAAACAAATTGAATTGGTCAGCCTCTCTCGCAAGAACAGTCATTTCTAAATTCACGTGTACATACATACATGTACATTTTTGAAATTCTGACTAAATTATCCCATCTAGATTTAAATAGCCCTTTACTCTCTACCAAACGACAAAATCTAGTATTTTTCAAAATGAAAACATTCACAGAGGACAAATTAAATGTGTCATATAATATTTGTTTTTGAAACGGGTTGAACACATTGTAGGAAAATAGCAAATTGCCGATGACAAGCTTTTTCTCCTTTTCCCATGGTGTTTACAAAAGCCTTCTTCCTCAGGGTCATAAAACAGAGACTGCTTACTAAAGGATTAAACTGCTACATAAATTAACATTTTCAGCCAATGATTTCAACCAAAATATTACGACATCGCGTAGATCTACATGTATTTGTTTTTTACCGAAAAAAAAAAACCGATCTATAGGACCGATGGGGTCAAAGATCCGACTGCTTTTTTTGTACAGTCTGTTATTGATCTATACTGTCGGCAAAGTGCATTTAATAGCATTGATCAGCCTAAGCAGGGATCGTAAATTACATTCCTGGCCTAAGTGTCAAACCACGGGGGTCAGTTAATGTATCAAATGATGAAAACAGAAGAATAATTTGAATTCAACATTTCAAACCGGCAATTTCAGCTCAAATATTGCAATTTCAATTTTCTTTCGCAAGAAAATTTTGCCGTATATAAAAGTGTAAATCATAGACCAGTAAGCTCGTTCTTTGCAGTCTGATGTCAATCTACATTGTTTTTAAAGACATCCTGAGTCGCGTTTAGCGGACTAAGGGATGTGGCTAAAATACGAATAATCTAATTAGTGCCAGATATACAAAGATGGTCAATATACGTGTGATGGAAATTGTAACCTGGGCTACTGATTGTTACGTAATGTTACATTTATCTTATCTTTCTTAGCCACGGGATATCGATTACACATGGTTTAGGTTCGCCAAACTCCGGAAATTGCCGAACCTGTACGAATGACAACGATAATCTTTATTGATTTGTTGATATGCGAGGCTGCTGATAAGGCATGGCCGTAAAACTTGGCTATGCTTCAAAGCACTGATTAAAGCTCACGGAAAGTATAGACATGTGCACTAGCCGCCGCGATTTAATGGAAACCGTTTTGAAAGTGGCGTTAAACATCCGTCAAACAAACAGTTTGAGCACTTTGGCTCGAACAGCTCATATACTGAACATTTAAAAACTAGTCGAACGTAGTATATAACAGAAAGTACATGTCGACGATTTCAAAAGTTTAATGTTCGTGTAACACCCCGATTAGTAATTAATATTCAGCTGGTTGCAGAGAATTTTCTGTTGTTATTATCATTATTATTGAACGGACATTATTTTAGGGTCCTGCATGTTTGTTTCTCTCTGAAGTCATTCAAAAACATTGCAGCAGCAGTTCTACTTCCTTCATAGTCACAAGTGTTGTTAGACTGCAGTATTTTAAAGGTACATTTCAAAGCAATCATAGTCAGTATGTAAACTGACAACACAATACTCACTGACGCTTTAGTTTGATTTACTAGTTTGTTCAAATTAATGAAAAATCACTGTCCGGCGAATCGTAGCCAATCATGAGAGGATAAAAGTACATTCGTATAAAATCATTTATTGAGGTCCCATATGTATCATGAATTCTTCCTCAACGAAAAGTGGTTCAGAAGCATTTCAGACTGAACTTATGTCACGCTATTTTCAAAAGACACGTACTCGTACAAGTTACTACTGTGAAGACTTAATTACACACGCACTTACCCCTAAAACGCATGCAGAAACTCCAAAGAGAGAATGCTTCTCAGCGATAGATAACAGGGTTTGAAAGTTTGAGAAAGAAGTTAGTCCTATTTTACTGAAAATACTGACATTGTTACATTGTAGCGACACAGATAGGTGGAGGGGCAACCGGAGAAGAAGACTGCAAGAGAGAGAGCCGGTCCGAGTTTCTTTAACCAGTTCTCAAGCCTCCCCCCCCCCTTTCTTGAAGTTCGATTAAGTTATCTTGGGTGGGAGAAGAACATTTTCGGAAAGGTTCATTTCGTTCAATACGAGTGACATTCACATACTTCGGAACTGAAATATGTCTGGATTTTTTTTTTCCACAGAATATTAATTAGGAATGAACAAGACTTGTAACCGGAATAAATCCGGTAATTCCGGACAGAAACGTCTATATACGGTAAAATGAAGGACGAAGAAAAACCCGCCCCCTGAAAGCTAACGCAGAAAAAGAAAATATCAAATGAATATCAAAACTCGCCATTAAATGTTTATTATCAAAGTTTATGTTCAAAATCGTTTCGGAAACTAAGAAGCTTTTTGTTATGAAATTCTTGAACTTTCTTTCACTAAAAGAACACGATAAATAGCAACATCATGTACCTTCGTCGCAAAAAAACTTCCTTTAGTGGAAGGAATTTACTTTTACGGAAATGTTGCAATGAATCTAACGTTCAACACAATACTGTACAATTACTTATGTATATTAATACGCAGTGCTAAAACACATTTTTTTTTTTTTTGTCTAAAACATTTCAACTAAAAATTCAATTTTTATTCATAATGAGAAGATGTAGCCTACTAATTCTGGCAAGTAAACTTCCTTTCGTTAGGAAAACACTTCTTATATAGCAAAACAATCTTCCTTTCGTAGACGAAATCTTCCTTTCGAGAAAGGAACTTCCTTTCTTTCCTTTTTGTAAAGTAACGCTTCACCTTTCACAGCAAATACTTCTTTACACAGTTTCATTTAACCCTTAGGCTGCTAAAGACTCAAGGACCTTTTGCGGACAGTGTAGATCAAGATCAGATCACACAGAACATGCAGTTTGATCTTGAATCTACACTGTCCGATAAGGGGACATCTTTCCCCAAAAAATACCTTTGAAATGCAAAATTTGGGTATTTACTGTAGGATTGAAGGTTCCATTTCACTTATTTAGCAGGATAAATAAATAACTTTTGAATTTAACTTGTAAAATGTATCCATATCGAAAAGATAGCCTTAGATTTAAAAAAAAAAAAAAATCCTTTCGTAAACTAAACACTACTTTCGTAGCTAAAGTCTTCCTTTTGTGAAAAGAAATTACCTAACACTATTTATAGTAACGCTATTTCCGTGATAATAAAACACGAGTTTTTCTGTCTAAAACACTTAAATTCAACATTTAAATGTCATATATATCAAGTAGATGTACTAAGATGAACATGGAAACCTACTTTTCTAAGAAAAACACCTCTTTCATAGCAAAAAATCCTCCTTTCGTGGACGGAATCTTCCTTTCGCGAAAGGAAGTTCCTTTTGCTGTTTAGCTATACCGTGAGATACCGGTGATAACAATGCTTCCACGTCCCAACACAAATCGTCTCTCAGTCTTGTTGCGGTTTATTACGTGCTATTGCAATCGATCCATTCCACTACGGTCTGTTAGGTTTCTCATTTGCGCCGGGACTGCCGGCAAACCTTTTGACAGTTCAAAATTCTGACACGGCAAACCAAGGCAATCACGGTCTGTCAAGTTTTGCTTATCCCGTTTCTCTTCGTTGCCTTACGTCGGCCCCGTTTCATCCACAGTAGTCTGAAACGTGGCTGCCGAGAACACGGTGTGAGTTTACGTAGCATAAAAGACTGCGCATAGGCTATTCGTTGATTGAATGGTGTTATACCCCGCTTCCATTATTTCTGTCGTATCACGGCGAAAGCCCACATAATCATGTAGATCTATGTCCTTGGTTTCACCAGTATTAGGCTAGGGCTCTAAAATGGCTTGTCCAAAGGACAACCCCACAAAGAACACAGCGCTTCCAATGAGGCTCGAACCTGGGGCCTCCTGGTCACGAGTACTACACTTTACCACTAATCCACGTAGGACCTTACTATTCGCATAAAAAAGAAAAGCTAGATCTAAAAGTGTTTGATAAATTGACTGGCAGGAAAGATTTTCAAAAGAAAAACCAAGCAGGTCCACTGATCAATACAGGTTATAAAGTACATGTACCTATCGAGTCTTTTTCTTCGGCTATTTATAAAATATACCTTATGTTCACCTTCACTCAAAAGCTATAGAGCTATATGAGGCCAAAATATTATTCGTAGGAGATAGGTAAAGTTAGCTACTAGTAGCCAGCTACTAGTAGCCAGCTACTTGTTCGGGTAAAGTTAGCTACTAGTAGCCAGCTACTAGTAGCCAGCTACTTGTTCGGGTAAAGTTAGCTACTAGTAGCCAGCTACTAGTAGCCAGCTACTTGAGCTGGTAAAATTGGTTATTTGTAGCCAGCTACTGGTAGCCACCTTCTAGTAAGCAGTCACTTGTAAAGGAAAATCTGGCAAATCGTACCAAGCGACCAATATATAGGTTATTAAAATGGAGGTTTTATTAGTTCCCTAATAAGGTACAAGTAGCTGGCGAACCAAATGTCGACGCTTTGATCGAAATGTTTTTCTTCCATCCAGAATACTATATAAATGCATCAGAAAAATCAAAATCAAATAATTTCCTGTATTAAAGGGTCAAGCTGCGAGATCTGTCACTAGGATTTTTTTTCCCACATTTGTTTTTAATTAGGGATTCAAAATGTACAAGTAGCTGGCGAGACTAAGACAGACATTTCAAAATATTTCAAAGAATCACATTCACTGTACTACGAAGAAATGGAAAATATCATTTTCAATTCATTTTTAATTATTAAAGGGGCCAGCTACTCGTCATGAAAATTGGGACATTTTTCAATTTCACTTAGAAAGGAATTCAAAGGTACAAGTAGCTGGGGAGTCTAAGAGCTGTTTTTGTAATTAAGTGCTTGTTTTGAATAAAGTAGACTATAAATGCGTCAGAAAACTCAAAATTGAAGCATTTCCGGTTATTAGAGGGGCCAGCTACTTGATATAAAAACGGGATAACTTTGCAATTTAGCGAAATCATGATTTAAAATGTACAAATAGCTGGCTATATTTAGAGAGATTTTTCAAAATATTTCAACGAATCATATTGAGGATACTTAGGAGAAATTAAAGATATCAAAATCAATCCATTTTTAATCATTAAAGGGAGCAGCTACTTGTCAGGAAAATGCGGATATTTTTCAATAATACTTAGTGTGAAATCAAAAGGTACAAGGAGCTGGCGAGCCTAGGAGCGAATTTTGAAATTAAATGCTTGTTTTGAATAACAGATACTATGAATTTATGAGAAAACTCAAAATTCAATCATTTCCGATTATTAAAGGGGCTAGCTACTTGATTAAAAAACGGAACTACTTTGCTGTTTTTCGAAATCATGATTTCAAATGTACAAGTAGCTGGCTAGATTTAGAGAGATTTTTCAAAATATTTCAACGAATCATATTGAGGATATTTAGGGGAAATCAAAGGTATCAAAATCATTCCATTCCTTTCATTTAAAGGGCCCAGCTACTCGCCAGGAAATTCGGATATTTTTTAATTTTACTTAGAGTGAAATCAAAAGGTACAAGGAGCTGGCGAGCCTAAGAGCGAATTTTGAAATTAAATGCTTGTTTTGAATAACAGAGACTATAAATTTATGAGAAAACTCAAAATTGAATCATTTCCGATTATTAAAGGGGCTAGCTACTTGATTAAAAAACGGAACTACTTTGCTGTTTTTCGAAATCATGATTTCAAATGTACAAGTAGCTGGCTAGATTTAGAGAGATTTTTCAAAATATTTCAACGAATCATATTGAGGATATTTAGGGGAAATTAAAGGTATCAAAATCAATCCATTCTTATCATTTAAAGGGCCCAGGAAATTCGGATATTTTTTAATTTTACTTAGAGTGAAATCAAAAGGTACAAGTAGCTGGCGAGCTTAAGAGAGAATTTTGAAACTAAATGCTTGTTTTGAATAACAGAGACTATGAATTTATGAGAAAACTCAAAATTGAATCATTTCCGATTATTAAAGGGGCTAGCTACTTGATTAAAAAACGGAACTACGTTGCTGTTTTTCGAAATCATGATTTCAAATGTACAAGTAGCCGGCTAGATTTAGAGAGATTTTTCAAAATATTTCAACGAATCATATTGAGGATATTTAGGGGAAATTAAAGGTATCAAAATCAATCCATTCTTATCATTTAAAGGGCCCAGCTACTCGCCAGGAAATTCGGATATTTTTTAATTTTACTTAGAGTGAAATCAAAAGGTACAAGTAGCTGGCGAGCCTAAGAGCGAATTTTGAAATTTTGAAATTAAATGATTGTTTTGAATAACAGATACTATGAATTTATCAGAAAACTCAAAATTGAATCATTTCCGATTATTAAAGGGGCCAGCTACTTGATTTGAAAACTGTACAACTTTGCTGTTTTTCGAATAATGATTTCAAATGTACAAGTAGCTAGCAAAATTGAAAGAGATTTGTCAAAATATTTCAACAAATCTTTTTTGGGACACTTAGGAGAAATTGAAAATATCAAAATCTATCCATTCTCATCCATTTAAGGGGCCAGCTACTCGTCATGAAAATGCGGATGTTTTTCAATTTTACTTAGAGTGAAATTAAAAGGCAAAAGTAGCTAGCGAGCCTAAGATCGAATTTTGAAATTGAGTGGTCGTATTCAATAAAAGAGAGTATAAATGCACGAGAAAACTGGAAATTGAAGCATTTCCGGTTATTAAAGGGGCCAGCTACTTGATCTGAAAATGGGACAACTTTGCACTTTTGCGAAATCATGATTTAAAATGTACAAGTAGCTGGCTAGATTTAGAGAGATTTTTCAAAGTTTTTCAACAAATCATGTTTAGGATAAGTAGGAGAAATTAAAAATATCAAAATCAATCCATTCTTATTCATTTTAGAGGCCAGCTGCTCGTCATGAAAATGCAGATATTTTTCAATTTTACTTAGAGTGAAATCAAAAGGTACAGGTAGCTGGCAAGCCTAAGAGCGATTTTTGACATTCAATGCTCGTTTTGAAGAAAAGAGACTATAAATGCACGAGCAAAATCAAAATGGAAGCATTTCCTGTAATTAAAGGGGCCAGGTACTCGTCGTGAAAAGGGGGACAAATTTCAATTTCACTCAGAGAGGAATTCAAAGGTACAAGTACCTGGCGAGTCTGAGAGCTGCTTTTAAAATTAAATGCTTGTTTTACATAAAAGGGATGATAAATGCACTAAAATAGTCAAAATTTAAGCATTTCCAGCTATTAAGGGGGACAGCTACTGATTTGAAAATGGGACAACTTTGCTGTTTTTCGAAGTAATGATTTCAAATGTACAAATAGCTACCAAGATTAATAGACATTTTTAAAAATATTTCAACAAATCACTTTGAGGACACTTAGGAGAAACTAAAAATATCAACATCAATCCATTCTTATCCATTTAAGGGGCCAGCTACTCGTCATGAAAATGCCCTTTAAATGGATGAGAATGGATTGATTTTGATATTTTTAATTTCTCCTAAGTGTCCCAAAAAAGATTTGTTGAAATATTTTGAAAAATCGCTTTTAATCTCGCCAGCTACTTGTACATTTGAAATCATTACTTTGAAAAACAGCAAAGTTGTCCAGTTTTCAGATCAAGTAGCTGGCCCCTTTAATAACCGGAAATGATTCAATTTTGAGTTTTCTTATACATTCATAGTATCTGTTATTCAAAACAAGCGTTTAACTTTAAAATTCGCTCTTAGGCTAGCCAGCTACTTGTACCTTTTGATTTTAATCTAAGTTAAGTTGAAAAATATCCGCATTTTCATGACGAGAAGCTGGGCCCTTTAAATGATAAGAATGGACTAATTTTGATATCTTTAATTTCTCCTAAATATCCTCAATATGATTCGTTGAAATGTTTTGAAAAATCTCTCTAAATCTAGCAAGCTGCTTGTACATTTAAAATAACCATTCCGCAAAAGTGCAAAATTGTCCGATTTATATTAAGTAGGTGGCCCCTTTAATAACTGGAAATGCTTCAATTTTGAGTTTTCTGACGCATTTATTGTCTACTTTATTCAAAACAAGCACTTAATTACAAAAATAGCTCTTAGACTTCCCAGCTACTTGTACTTTTGAATGCCTCTCTAAGTGAAATTGAAAAATGTCCCAATTTCCATGACGAGTAGCTGGCCCCTTTAATAATTAAAAATGAATTGAAAATGATATTTTCCATTTCTTCGTAGTACAGTGAATCTGATTCTTTGAAATATTTTGAAATGTCTGTCTTAATCTCGTCAGCTACTTGTATATTTTAAATCCCTAATTAAAAACAAATATTAAAAAAATAATTCTATTGACAGATCTCGTAGCTTGACCCTTTAATACAGGAATTTATTTGATTTTGATTTTTCTGATGCATTTATATAGTATTCTGGATGGAAGAAAAATATTTCGTTTAAGGCGTCGACAATTAGTTCGCCAGCTACTTGTACCTTTAGGAAACTACTAAAAAACCTCCATTTTAATTACTTATACATTGGTCGCTGGGTACGAATTGCCAGATTTTCCTTTTATAGGTGACTGCTTACTAGAAGGTGGCTACCAGTACCTGGCTACAAATAGCCAATTTTACCAGCTCAAGTAGCTGGCTACTAGAAGCTAACTTTACCAGCTCAAGTAGCTGGCTACTAGTAGCTAACTTTACCTAAACAAGTAGCTGGCTACTAGTAGCTAACTTTACCTGAACAAGTAGCTGGCTACTAGTAGCTAACTTTACCTATCTTATTCGTAGGTATATATCAGCTAGTTGCTCATCGGTCAAAGGGTAAAATGGAAGTGTAAACTGTACAGTGCATAAGTATGCCTTTAAACTCTTTACCAAACGACATGCTTTTAGACTTGTCCAAACTGAAAGCGACAATGTGACAGAAAAATTGAAATTTGTCTTGAGAAGGGTAGAAAACCTTGCGGGAAAAGGAGAAAATGCTAGTTACCAACATTTTCTCCTTTTCCCACAACGTTTTCAAAAGGCTTCTGTTTCAGGGTTGTTAAAAGTCGGGATTATGTGGTAAAGAGATACACAATTACACATCCACTTAGTTTCACCTAGATCTACAATAGAGCCTATGTGTACCCGTATTGTTCGATAATCTAAGCCCCATACACACTACTTTCCCTTTATGAAACGAGTCCAGGATGAATCCTTCGGTTGCCTTTTTCAGAGTGTGAATCAAGATCAAACAGCATCTTTGATTCATAATCATTTCGACCCATTGTGCTCATCTAAAACGCCAAGAAACCTCAAGAAATGTAATTTGTGTACGTGTATGTAAATACATTAATAATATAAATTTAGCAGGATAAGGGTTACGCAGAATAACGTGAATTTATATGCATTTAAACATTGTAACCAAAGGAAAAAAATACTCATGGAAAGAGTAATTTTTCCTTTTGTAACGATGTTTTCAAAGTTGAACTGGTTTGCAGAAAACTGCAGAGCAGAGCGAGACAAAGAGAAAGTATCGGGTAGGCCTAAATATTTTGAATCATAATACGGATTGAATACATCTACCTGTATAAACACGATTTATTTTACATATCCGAGAAAATAAAAATATGTGCACTATAATAAATCCCATCAATTTTGAATCTAGTAACTTAGAAATTCACATGGTAAAATCCTACATATACCTACCTATCTATATTCTCGTGTTTTGCTGTATTACCACGACAAAGAGACAACCCAGGTAAAATACTCGTTTAGATTGTGGTCCTATCAAAAATTCAATACACATGCAACACTTTTCGTACGACTACGCATACAATCGATTTTCAACCTCTCGTGGACTTCACTTTTATTCGGCGCTCTATTCGAAGTTACATCGGTATTTCAATGCTTACTTAATTCACCTTGTAAAATCGTCCTGTGGACGATTTTTTTTAACCCTTTCCCAAACGACAAATTTTGGACTGGTCCAAATTGAAAGAGTTTGCAGACGACAATTTTAAATTTGATGAAAATGGCAGAAAGGTCTCAGAAAGGGTAGAAAACACTGTGGGAAAAGGAGAAATTGCTCGCTACGAGCAATATCTCCTTTTCCCACAGTGTTTTCAAAAGACTTGTACTGCAGACACGTGCAAACCAGGGCTTGTTCGGGAAAGGGTTAATTCACCTTGTAAAACCGTCCTGTGGACGATTTTTTCTGTCTTAATGCCGACCACTTTTGAAAACATAGTGGCAAAAGAAAAAAATTGCTTGTTGAGATTTGTACGGTGTTAAACTACAACTGTTCATGCTTTCCCAGAGTTTCTTTTACAAGTGCCTGGAAAACTATTTTCTTCCGAAGCCACTGGCTAATTTTCCACATAGATCTAGCTGTCTTCAAAAACAACTATCAGCTGTGAGAAAGGATGAATCTTGTCGCTCGCAATAACTATTAGTCCTCAGAAAGAAATTGGCCGAGCTGGGGATTCGAACTCGCAACTCCCTGGTTTGAGCTCTTGTAGGTTGTCCGCTGATCTGCCGGGCTGGGCACGAGACACATGAAATGGTCACGTTAGCACATTCTTTATGGTCGTGCGTGACTGAATGGTGACGGTGTGGGATTTGTAATCATATAGGCTGGCGGTCGCAGGTTTGATCCTCACTCGACATTCTGGGTTTTTCGCAGGGATGTCGTAGGGCATGGTGCTAGTAGTTAAGAGCCCTAGTCTTGCACCACTAGTCTTGTACTGAAGAAACAAAGGACAACACGTGATATGGCAAATGGTGTTGAAAGCGGTGTGAGCAATCAATCGATCCATCGATCGATCGATCGATCCAACCACTCAACGCATCCATCCATCCATCCATCCATCCATCCATCCATTCCTCAATACATTAGTGAACTCGACTAGATGACTATTTAGTTACCCAGGATCAACGTGGGGGTGTGGGCCACAACATACCAAGACGTTATCCCAAAGGTGAGTGAGGAAAGGGTGTCCCCTTCACAACCATGTTTGTAATAGAACTTGAAAGTATTTAACTGTGTACCACATGACCCCAAGGACAAAAGGCCTCTGAAAACGTTGTGGGAAAAGGAGAAAATGATGGTAACCAGCATTTTCTACTTTTTGTAACAATGTTTTCTACCCTGTAAATGACAGAAATGATCATTTGAGCCACATTAATTTTGTCGTCTACCAATACTTTCAATTTGAGGTAAAGATTAAACATTCATCAGACGACAAAATTAAAGACTTGTCGAAATTGAAAACATTCGCAGACGACAAAAGAAACGTATCTCAAATGGTGGGAGCTGTCTTCGAAAGGGTACAAAACATAGCGGGAAATGGAGAAAATGCTGATTACCAGCATTATCTCTTCTTCCTCCAGTGTTTTCAAAAACATATAATCAGGGTCGTTAAAACACGGGATTGTTTAATTGGAAAAGGGTTAACTCTTTACCAGGCAACATGATTTTAAACTTGTCAATACGGGAGGCATATGTACACACCACAACAAATGATCCATGCTCTCTGAAAATGGGGCTTAGTGTATCTGCGAAAACTATCGAACCAGGTCAGCCTGCGCAGTCCGCGCAGCCTGACCTGGCCGAAACTTTTCGCTATTTGCCAGTTTTCTGTACGTCAAAGGGCCAGTCTACCTCACGATTTAGAGAGTTGTTCGACAAAAAGGATTTTACTGATCCATAATAAAATGACGATTTGCCTGGTATCATCTATCCCAGAGATGCATTAAGCCCCCTTTTGCCAGAGCGCTGCTTACGTTCTAATTATGAGACTGTTCCAAGAAAGGGTGAATAACATCGTGGGAAAAGAAGGAAATGCTGATTAGCAGTATTTTCTCTTTTTCTCACATCGTTGTACTCGTTTAAGAAGCTCTCTCTGTCACGACTGAAAAGAAAACAACATGGCGTCG
This sequence comes from Tridacna gigas, assembly GCA_945859785.2. Taxonomy (NCBI): domain Eukaryota; kingdom Metazoa; phylum Mollusca; class Bivalvia; order Cardiida; family Cardiidae; genus Tridacna; species Tridacna gigas. The sequence goes on from OX244028.2 coordinate 25,097,519, forward strand.
CTTTGTAATGGGTTTATTGAATCGGTCATTACCGATCGTTCAATAATATAAAATCGAGTCCGAACACAACATGTCTGTCGATCTGTATTCGACCCTTACCAACCAGTCAAACAAGTTTAACGACATTAAGGAATAAGACTTTTAAAAACAGAGTGGGAAAAGAAGAAAATGTTGGCTTCCAGGATGTTTTCTATCATTTGAGCCACATTTCATTTTTGTCGTCTGCAAACGCTTTTAGATTGAACAAATCCAAAATGCTATCGTATGGTAAAGGCTTAAAATTCCTTTGAGGCTAAACAATTTGGACTGACTAATCTGGTCTCTAATCTTGCCATGCTCGACTATGGATGTATATTGCGGATCATAGTCAGATTGCACATAGGTGCAGTCTAATATTCGTCTACATAAATTGTATGTTGCTTAATAGCTAAAGATAGAAAAAAAAAAAAATGCTTGTTACTGCGTTTTCTAAGTTTTCCACAATGTTTTTTAAAGGATTTGTTCTGCAAGATCGTCGGAAATACCAAATGACGGGATTGTTTGCTATAAGGTTAAACCTATTTTTTCCTTACATCGGTTGTGAAATAAGTTCTTCGGTATAAATAAATCAGTTATATTATTTCTTCCTAGAAAACCTAAAACAGTTCTCGTGTCGTGATGCTGATACTAGTCTTACAAAGGCTGACCCCATCCCCATCTTATCACGTGATTCGAACCTGGAACGTGTGCTCTCAGAAGCCGACGCTCTACATCCAAATCACTGTCTCCCATAGAATACCTAGCAGTCTGTTAACTCTTTACCAAACGACAAAATTCTAGACAGGACCAAATTGAAAGCATTTGCAGACGACAATTTAAATGAAGCTTAAATGGTTATTAATGTATTTCATAGGATAGAAAATATTGTGGGAAAAATGTTTTCGAAAGCCTTCTCTTTCAGGGCCGTTAAAACTCGGGACTGCGCAGTAAAGAGTTAATTAAACACACAATCCCGTCTTTTAACGACCCCGCGAAACGAAAACTTTTGAGAACATTGTAGGTAAAGGAGAAAAAGATTTTTTCCCACAATGTTTTCTACCCTTTCCTAAAACAAAATTCCATTTTGAGTCACATTCTTTAGTCGTCTACCAATGCGTTCAATTTGGACAAGTAACATAAGAAGTCAAACTGAGGCTACAACAAGGGAAATATTTACAGAATCAAAATAAAGGTCAGTAAATAAACATTTACGAGAATAAATTTCGTGTCTCCTAAATTGCCAAGTGGATAATCAGAAATGCTAAAGAGCTTTTTTTTTTTGTCAGAGTGTGTACATTTATTAATTGGACGGTGTAGACAAGAGAACAGACTGTAAGTTCTATCCAGTCTGATTCCAGTCTACACCGTCCACCAATGCGCTAAAAGTCTTGCCTAGCGGTCTAATGGTTAAGCTTATTGGTCTCTAATGTAAACATGCTGTGACAGAGAAAAAAAAAAAACAACTTGTCTAGGGAAGAGTGCGGATCAGGATCAGGCCCCATTTATGTGTAGCCTAATCCCGGTCAACACTAAAACAAGAGGGCCATGATGGCCCTGGATCGCTCACCTGAGTCAATAGGCGAAATTTCACCCTAGGAGAGAGTATATATAGGAGAGCTGTCGCAAAATATAAATTTGAATGCAAACAAAATATTATATGTGAAAACAATAATCGGAACCCTAAATATTTTTAAACTACCATTTTTAAACCACCCACCCGCCATCCACATACCCACACACTAGACCACGGCTAACCACGAACTTCTCCCGTTTGACCGATTTACCGGTTTGCCGTTTGACCGATTTTGCCGTTTGACCGATTTTGCCGTTTGACCGATTTTGCCGATGTACCGATTTTGCCGTTTGACCGATTTTGCCGTTTGACCGATTTTGCCGTTTGACCGATTGAACTGGCGGTTTTATCGGTTAGCCAGTTAGCCGGTTGATGGGTTAGCCGGTTAGCCGATGCGTGGGAAGTGGGAAGTGGGAAGTGGGGCTAAATATGCAAAACTGAACTAAAGAACTAACTGAACAAATGTATTTAAGATGGGTTAAACGAAAAAATGTGCAAAACTGAAAAAGAAAGAAAAAAGTTGGGTAAATAGGTGAAAATGGGTGAAAATGGGTGGAGGTAGAAATGGAATTTTGCAAGTAGTTTAAAAATAATAATTTTAATTTAACTTTTTTTTTTTTTCTATATATAAAAAATGAAAAGTTTAAACGAAAAAAGTAATTTTACATTACAAAAACTTGGTCTATCTACTGAAAGTTCAGTTATTTATCATCTTGCTATTGAAAATATATATTATAGTAACTTAATTTCTGATATTTCAAATGTTTCATGTACTGCAAATTCAAAGGGGAAAACAACACTTAAACCATTGGAAGGATTACCACCTTTTATAGATGATGTTTATATTTTTGGTTATATAGATAGTAAAGATGTTAAAAAATGTAGAAATGGAAGACCATATTTTATAGGAAGTAACACGGAAAACGGGCAAGCAGTAGGACCAGCTAAAATTTATTTAGACTATATAAAAAATATTTTTTTAAGAGAAGTAAATCATGAATGCCATGCAAAAATAGCTTTTACTACTTCTTATATTTCTACTTGTAGTGAGATTATGAGAGAAATAAAAAAAATAGAAGAAAAAACAAATCAAAAAAATTTAAAAAAATGGAAGAGATACATTAAAAAAGATATTGAACCTACAGCAGTTTTTAAATGTAAAGTTGATACTTCAAACATACCATTTAAATTACTCATAGAAAATTTGAAAAATATAGAAGAACAGATAAACAATTTTGGTTATGGTTTGTATTCTATAGACTATACACAAGATTTTAGTGGAACACTTGAAAAAAAAGAGCTTGAATATCACCTTAAAAATACTTACAACTTTAGAGAAGAAAAAGAACAACCAGAAGAAGGGGTAACAGAAGAAGAAAAAGAATTTTTTTATGCTAGCCCTATTCTTGAAAGAACAGATGAAACATCAGGTTCCAATATTGTTAAATATCATTATGAAGAAAAGGGTAATTTTATAAAAGTTAAGTACTATAACAAAATTGTAAGTAATTTTGAAGCTGGTGATGTTAAAAAAAAGGCTGGTTCTCATTTATGTGAATATGTATATTGTTTTTCAGATCCACACTTGAAAAAAACTTTTGAACATCCAGATGTTTTAGAACGTGGATTAACTAGGCTTGAAGTTAGTATATTTGGGTTTGATCCTTCTTTTTCATATTTAGATATTTTAAAACAAGAATTAAAAAGAGTTGAAAACAAACAAATTTTTTATATTCAACCAGGTAAACAACAATGGTTAAATCTATCTTCTTTAATTTCTAAATCTTGTGTAATTGCAAATAGAAAAACACAAGAAATTTCACATATTTGGTATGGTTCAAGTAAAACTAAACGATACGCAGGGGTTAGTTTAACTGTGAAACAAACAAAAAGAGAAACAGAAGAAGAAACTTTAAGATGTTGGGAAAATGCTAAAAAGTGGTCCATTTCTGAATTTGGTTTTTCTGGACTTCCTGTATTTCTTGTGGAATTTAATATTTTAGATAAAAAAATAGTAATGGAACCTTTAAAATGTTATTTAAAAGATGGAGCAACAATACTCACACCAACAAAAAAACCAACCAAAGATTTTAAAAGTAAATTTACAGATTTACCTATTGTTTCTATATTTTACCACATACTGAAAATATACGAATGATTTGGAGAGATGAAAAAGAAGCTCATAACAAAATTGGAAAGAAAAAAATTAGATATGAAATTCAAGAAATACAAACAGAACGTGAAATTTCAATACTTTCAACAAGAGAAAGAGAAGCACTTTTAAACGATAATCAAGATCAATATGAAAGTGAAGAATGGAGAGAAAAAATGATTGCAATTGTAGAAAAAGATAGAAAAGTATTTTTTGCAAGAAAAAAAGAATTACAAAAAGAAAAAGGAAGAAATGCTGAACTTTTCCTTCGTGTTTGTGAAGCAAAAAAACGGAAAGATGAAATTGATGATGATTTTAAAACATTTACTCATCCATTAGAAATAGAAAAAAGCTTTGAAAAAAGTAAAAATATATATTTATATGGATTTAAAAAATATGATACTTTTATTCGTATTGCATATTTTGACAAAGAAGGTAAAAAAGGGGTTTGTTTTGCTAATGGTTCTATTAAAAATATACTTTTAAAAACAGAAAAAGAACTATTTGAGCAAATAGACCCAAAAAAGGTTAAACATAAACAAAAATGTCCGGTTTTTGTTTTGCCTTATAATACTTTAAAAGTTTCATGTGAAAACCCAAAAAATTTAATTTGTAAAGTAGAACTTAAACCATTTATAAAAGAACACAATGTAAAAGCAGAAAATGAAAGAATACAAAAAATACAGGAAGAATATGAAAAATTACAAAAAGAAGAAGAAGCAAAAATATCAATATTACAAGAAAAAAATTAAATGAAAAAGCAAAAAAGGTAAATGAAATAGAAGAGGGGGAATATTCAGTCTGGTATTTTGAAGATGGAATATTTAGAAAAAACAGAAGGACTATATTACAACTTCAACAAGAAGGAAAAGAACCTGTGAATGTTTTTGGTTACTATTTACAACAAGAAATAGAAAATATAGGAGATTTAACAAAAATACAAGCTCCAATATATGTTAAATTAGGTAAACAAAAACCAGATAAAAATAAAAACAAAGACAGACTAGCAACAATCGCATTTTTAAAAATTGAAGAGTAAAAAAATATAATCTACATATGATTTTTAAAATCATATTTAGATTTTTTTACTTTTTAAAACACTGGCTTAAGTTCCTTTCCATTTGCTTGAAGAGCAAAAACTTTATCAGACAACAAAACAGCATATGCTTTTGTGTCTGCTTCTAAAACATTCCTAAATTTCATTTCAACAGTAATATTTACAACAGCCGTTTTTAAAGCTGCTGATTGTTTAGAAACATCAACAACAAACAAAGGGTAAAGTTCTTTAAAATCAAGAGAGTTTATATCAAAGTTTGAAGCACAAGATGGCACACCTTCAACTAAACATTTAAAATTACTTGCTGCATTGAAAGCATCAGCAAATTGATTACTTGAAAAATCCATTTGAAAATCTAAAGCTGGATACCTTTTTGCATTGTTTAGGAAAACATGTATTTCTGAAAGATTTAAATTATCAAATGTAGATGCATTAGTTGTTTGGTTTGTTCTGCTTCCTCGTTGAAATCCAACAACTAAAAACCGTGGTTTTTCTGTTGCTGATTTTGTAGTTAAAGACCATGTATAAGAAGAATTTCCAACAGGTAATCCCACACTGAAAATCTGCCTATGATCAAAACCTATTTTTACTTCAATATTTTTTTTCATTTCTTCCATTAGAGAATTTAAATTTTCTAAAGAAGGTTTAATTTGAGGAACAAACCAATGTATATTATTTAATTTAACTCTTCCATTTGCTGCTGTTCCATCTCTATAAAGTGCTTCTCCATCTTCTTTTCTTGTTAGTATCAACTCATGTTTTACCCCATAAAGTACCTTGTTGAAATCTTTACAAAAACCGCAAATATGAGATAGAGGAATATTAAAAGTAAATGTCCCTTTTTTTGCTTCATCATCACCTCCATGTTTAAATGAAGTTGATGTTAGATCAAATCTTGCTTTAAATCCTGGATTATCTTTTGATGCTCCACCTTGTATTTGTCCATCATCATTTAATCTTAATCTATCTTTAAACCAACATTGATTTAAACCTTTTGAAAGTTCGAAATCATTGGTATAATCTAAAAGTCCCATCATTGTCGTTCCTTGTCCCGGAAAAAGCAAACTCTCTATTTCTCGCCCTCCTATTTCATATTTTATTTGAGAAAAAAGGTACATTATTCCATTGTTTGCAAATGTTATAATATCATCTCTTGCAAATGGTGTATCATCGGTTTTTAAAATTTGTCCTTGAAATTGTAAATATGAACGGTGTGGATGTGTAAAAACATCACCACTTTCAATATTAAACCTTATCTCTCCTGGTGTGTTTAACATTACAACACCACCAGCATTTGGTGGATATCTCACGTATTCATATTCTTCTATACTTTCGTCTACTTGGACTGAACTGTTCCATTGAAGTATGTTAGCATCTGTCATTTTTATTTTTTAATTGTTTTGTTTTATTTTATATTATTTTAATTCCTAACCCAGATGTTAACCCATCGTTTAACCCACTATAATTTATTTTAGTTGGTTTTTCTATTGTTGGTGCTGGCATTGAAATTATGGAAGGATTAGTAGGAGGTAAAGACTTAATTCCACTTTTTGTTTTACTTGCTAGTAACTGATTAATCTTTCCTTTTGCTACTTTAGCTGCTTTCTTTCCTGCTTTCTTTCCTAGTGTTTCTGCTCCTTTTGTTGTAAATTCAAGAGCTTTTTTTTTACCAAAATTAAAAACTTTTGGTGCAATTGCACTTAAAGCTTTTTTTCCTAACTCCCAAATTGGAGTTAAAATATTTGCTCCACCATAAACATATTTTCTAGTGTATCCTCTATTCTTTACAATCATTTTAAAAATGAAAAGAAATATTTAAATATCATATAGTAGCTGGTCCCTTTGTTTTCTTGTCATTACTTTCATTCTTATCAATTCATTACATATATCTACCATTTCATTTTTAAGTCCTGTGTTTCCTGCTTGTGCACTAGCACACAAAAGAGTTAAACGGTCAGCTAGTGTTTCTGGGTCTGATGAAAGAAAAACTGTTTTTCTTTTGTTTTCTTTTGAAATACCTCTTCCTATTGTTGGTTTAATATAATTATCCCATATAGGTTTTAACAATTTTTCCCATTTATATTTCATTCTTCCTACAATTTGTGGGTTTGGTTTTATTATTTTTTCTCCTCTTGCTGTTCTTATTTTTTGTTGTGTAGGAAGAACACCAGAATTTTTTATAATTTCTGTATAATCGTCAAATGCTTTTTTATTTTCAATATTTTCATCTTTTGGTTCTATTGAAAAAATTAAATCCATTAGTGCGGGTGTTCTATCATATGGTTTTCCATCAAAATTAATTTTATCTTTTCCAATATTTAAAATTTTATTTCCCATCATTACAGAAGCTCCACCTTCTCCTCTTTCAATTCTTATCAATGGTTCCAATTTTTCAGCTTGTTTTGGTAAAGCAAAAATTGAAAGATAATCTGTAAGTTCAGGGTCACCAGGAACTGTTAAACTTACTCCCCCTGTTGCTCCTTCTTCCAATGGTGGGGGTAAAGCAGATATACTTTGAAAACCTTGAGTTATAGCAGCTGGTATTTTTTCTATTTTTTCTGAAAGTTGTTTTTCAAGTTTAGAAGTAGCAAGTGTAACTGGTTTAAATATTTTACTAAGTTCCTCCTCTCTTCCAAATTCCCCCATTTTTTCAACTCTATCTCTCAGCCTCAATTCATTCTTTAAAGCCAGATATTTTTTAACTTCATCTTCCCTTTTGTTTGGGTTTTGTATTCTATTGAAAGTCATTTTTTAAATACTTAAATCATTTTAAAACATATTTAAACTTAATTTAAATATATTTTATTTAGTCAATATTACCTACTTGACAAGAACATAAAAATTTAAATTTTGGTGGTTTTACCTTCAATATGGAAGGGGTCCCCCATTTCTCTTTTCTACCAATCGACGGAATTCGTCCCTGGCTTCCTGTTTCCCCTTCTCTATTAGGCTTTTTTCTTCCTCTAGCTTTGCTTTTTTTCTACTCTTGGTTCGGATATCTTCTTTCATTTCTTTATATTTAGCCAATTCTTCCATAATCAAGTTAAACTCTGAATGTTCGATCTTGTTATCTGAAATCGCTTTTGATATGTGTGTATTTAAAGTGTTTAACTTACTTTCAGCTATACCCTGTATATGCTGGTGTTTCTCACTTTTTGTTCTGGTTCTTCTAACAATAAATTTACCAACTATCGCTCCAAGACCAACACCTAAAGCGCAAGCTTCAAGGGCGATCGTTGCAGGAATGGCAACAACGGTACTTAAAAGCAATACCACCAGCACCAGCACCAAGAGCCACCGTAGTTAAACCACCTTCTATATTATCCACAGTCTTATTTAACTTTAAATATTTTTTTGCCAGCCGTTCCCTTTCTTTAATTTCCTTTTCAAGGTAGTCTTTTACCTCTGATATCTTTTTAAGTCTGAAACTCTGTCCATTGTCTCCAACTTCAAATATGGCTACAGGTGCCGTTGGTTGGTTTTGACTTGCTATAGTTGGATATAGTGTTTCGGTTTTTTTCTCGTTAACTTCACTCATTTTTTAAATAGATATTTAAGGCTTTAAATATTGAATGAAACAAAACGGACTATTCTCAGGAATTAAAAATATTTTTCCTTTGGAAAAATTAAAAATATAAACTTGGATATCCCGGGTTTCTTGGTCTATAAAAACACCATTCATAACCCCCAAACTTAATTTTAAATCTTCAGTCGGAGCTATGGTTATAATTCCCTCACTCACCATATAACCAAAATGTAAATATATTATTTTTCCTTCTTGTGGTTGTAGTTTAACTGTTGATTGAGTGAAAATTAACCATTTAGACCCTGACTTTTTTTCTGGGGGATATTTTAACCCTTCATATGGTTTCCAATATATAGTTTTTAGTTGTCTTTCTTTCATTTTTAAGAAATGATTTTTTTATCTAAATGATAGACTTCAACAATGGGCCAATTAAAGGTATTTTAGATAGAATACCTTCTCCACTTTTTACCTTTCCATCATTTACTAAAAACAATCCACCACCGTAAAGTTCTAATCCTCCTCCTTCAATTGGTTTTAAAAACAAACCTTCTCCATCAGTTTCAACTTGTGCAACTTGTCCATTTTTCTTTAAATACAGTCCTTTACCAAATATCTTTTTTGTTAGTCCTTCTGTCAATCCACCCAAAGCACCCAAACCTAAAGCAGGTAAAACCTTTTTAGCTACTGGAAGCGCAACTCTCCCCAAAGCAGGAAGAGCAGCCCTTGCCATTCCAAGTAAAGCACCTAAAAATCCACCATGTTTAGCATTGTATTGTATTTGTGCAAATGAAAGAAGAAGATTTACACCTTTGTTTTTATCAAATGCTTTATTCATTCTTGTTATTTGACTTCGAGTAAAATAAAAGCTTTCTTCACCTTCTATATCTTGAGGTTTAACATTCACTGTTACTTTACTTTTGTTTTTGTAAGCATTAGCTATTTTTTGTTTTTGGTTTTCTGAAAATGAAACTTTAACTTCTGTATATCTACCTTTAGTCATTTTTTAATTACTTTGAATTTCCCTAATATGAAAACGCATTGTTATATTTTCCCCTCTTAAATCAATTTGCTCTCCGTCTTGGTCTGTTAGTGTAGCTCTGATACTATGTATATCTTTTAAAAGTAAAGGAAGATATAGAGGTAAGGTGGACGTTCTATAATTTTATGACCAGGGTTAACATTAGGAAAAAATGAGTATATTGTATTAGCTTTAACTCCTTTTACATATGAACCAGATATAACATCAAGATTTATTAGTATAGAATTTATAGGTAGTATATTTACTATATTTTCACTTAAATAAGTTCCACCTTTATATAGTATATTTTTAAACCCTAGTATATCATTAAATTGATGAACATTATTTTCAACTTTACTAAAATTTACATAGTACCCAGCATCAATACTCATAATTGTTTTCAATTGGTTGTGATCTGCTTTAAAAGATATTGCATAACTATCATTTTTTGGATCATAAAATTTATTTAACCTTGGATTTTGTGTATACAACTTTTTTAATTCTTTTTGCAAAACATCATCAATATCAATTAAACTATAACTTCCTTTTGGTATATATATATAAAACTCATTATCACCCTCTTCACCATAACCCACAACAATTAAATTATTTTTTCTTGTTATATTTGGAATACTATAGTACGTTTCATGATTTACTAGTGCCATTTCACATGGTTGGTTTAAATGTATTGTTGGGTTAAATTCTGTTATAAAATTTGTTTTGTTGTCTGATAGTACTATTTGTAAGCTTGTCATTTTTAAATTAAGGTAAATTAACATAAATTAAAAGATGAGTTTGTATTTTAAAAAATTAAAAGAAAGAGAAGAAACATTTAAAAAACTTGAAGAAGATTATGAAAAATTTATAATTCCATTTCATGAAAAATTTATAATTCCATTTTAAGAAAAAAATTTTACTTTTGTTTTTAATCGTCATTTTTTAAATTTTGAAGAAAGAGGAAAATTAAAAATTTTTAATTTTTTTATAAGGAATATGCAAAATAGTAATGATGATGATTATTATTTTTCATTAGATTTTTCATTTTTAAAACCAACCTTATATAATGCATGGAGCAAACAAAAAAAAGAAAATCCAAATTTTACTTTGTTTGTTGGTGGTTTAGTTTCATATCTAATAGATGCACAAAACTCATTTGAAAAAGAGAGTATACTTTTTAAATTAGATGGGTTTGATGGAACAAGAGTTTTAAAAATCATAGATGATTTTGAACAGAAAATAAGAGAATTTAATTCTAACTTTTTTATAGAAGGTCAAATTTCATTTAAAATTTTTACATATTGCTATATGTGGGAAGATAAAGAACTTTTAAAATTTCCTTCTATATTTAATGTATTGAATGAAGCACAAAGGGTAGAAAGAATGAGAGAAATTAGAGAAGAACACAATGAAAACACAACATTGAGAAAATATGAAACGGAACTTACATTTAGAAGAAATGATGAAGAAGAGGAAGGACAAAGATTTACTTATGGTGATTTAAGTGAATTTTGGAGAAGAAACAAACATGATTTAAGAAGTGGAAGATATAGAATAGAATATAGTAAATATGGTATTGAAAAAATAAAAAGACAAGGAAGCATTGAAGAAGATAGTGAAGATAGTGAAGATAGTGAAGGAGAACATCAACAAAAACAAAACACAAAAGATATTTATAAATCTGATGTTTGTGTTCTTTGTTTAGATGAAAATAAAAAATCTTGTGTTTTGTTTTGTGAGTGTGGCCATATTTGTATTTGTGAAGATTGTGACTTGTTGTATCAAAAACAAAAATGCCCTGTTTGTAGGGTAAAAAGTAAAGTGAGAAGAAATTTAAAAAAAATTTAAAGAAAAAAAATATATAAAAAATGAATTTAATTTTTAAAAAGTTGATACAAAAACAACAAAGCAAAAAATTAAATCGGAGTTTAGAATATGATGATATAGATGAACATGCTGAAACATTTGATGATTATCCAGGATACAAAATATTTTTTTTCGATGTTTCAGCATATGACGGTTTAGAGGGTGTTTTGTGTGATATAGAAAAATATATTTTGTTTGAATGGGACACAAACAAAAAACAAAATTCTAATTTTACTGTTCATGTTGGATTTTTGATAAATGACAGACCAGAAATTACAGGAAATTTACCTTCACGTTTACTTTTTAGTATTCCTGGTTCTTGTTCAGAATATGAAGCATATCAAATTCTTTTTAGTTTAATTAAAGATTTAAGATTTTATGACTTGGTTCCTATAGAGGCAGTAGGGGAAAAATATTTTATTCCTTTTGTTTATACTGAAAAAGGAAACACAACATGGAAAAATAAACCTATTATGTATTCAATATTAGAAAACAACTAAATTTAAAATATTTAACCTAGTGAAAAGGTTAAATATTTATAAATCAAATGGTAACAGCTTTTCGTTATAGTCTGGAAAATGTATTTGTGCAGCACGAGTCAATGAAATCCTTTCTATATTTTCATGACTTGAATTAAAATCTAAAATAAAAAAAGAACATGAATTAAATTTAAATGGTGAGGAAAACAATTGACAATTAATATATGATTTTTGTTCTTCTTCAATTACTTCTTCAAAAAATACTAATTTTTCATCACTGTTTTGATCAATAAATCTTAAACTCATTTTAATAGTTTCACGATTTGGTTTAGTTAAATCAGTTTTTTTTTTGCTGAAAAAGAATATTTAAAAAAAATACCTTCAAAAGGTAATGAATAAAAGGGAGCTAATTCTAAATCTTCATCATTTATTGAATTAAAATTATTTTTACCACCATCAAATTTTCCAAAAAATAATCTTGTTAATTTTATAATTTTATTATCATCACCTAAAGCAATAGGATTAGATGGAAAAAGTGAGGGAGCCCTTATATTTGAATTTAAAACTTTATCCATCCCAACTATAGGGCCCATAGCTTCACCACGAATTAAAACTATAGATGTACCTAAAAATTTAAATATTCTTTCTTTTTTTAATTTTTCATCTTCTTCTTTAAATTTTTGTATTTCCTCTTCAACCCCTTTTTTAATTTCTTGTTTAACCATATCTCTTAAAGTATAATCAACATAATTTTTAGTTGCAGCTTCATTATCATTTTTAGGTATTGGTAAATTATCTATTTTTTTAAAAGCCATATTTAACCCTGTTTTTGCTAAATGATACCCATTTTCTTTTAAAAATGGTATTTCAATATCTGTAATTGATTTATCCACATAATTTTTAGTTGCCCCATCTTGCGGTTCTTCTGGTTCCCCAACATTGATTAATTTAAATCCTCTCATATTTCCGTCTTTTGTTACAACATATTCATTAATTACTCCAATTCCACCATTTATATTAATTTTTTTTATTTCATCTTCAAAAAAATCTCTCATGCGGTCCACATAACCTTTATTTACTGCATCATCTTCCTCTTTTGGTTCATGTAAATTTTTAATTATTCTTTGTTTCATATTTAAATTTTATTTAACATTATAAAACTTTCTATTTTGTGAAAGTTCAAACGCTTGGTTAGTTTCTACTTCTTGTTTTACATCCTGTTTAACATCTTCTTTAATTTTTTCAATGGTTTCAGGCGTTACCCCTCCTCCTTTATCACCTTTGTTTTCATTGAAATATTTTAAATTTAATACTTCATCTTCTCTTTGTGGCTCTGGTACCCCATATATTCTAAAATTTTGCATATTTAAATTACTATCAAACTTATAATTAGTTCCATCAATAAATTTATCAAATGTGTTGCCTTTAATTTTTTCAATTTCTTGATCAACATAAAATTTATTTGCTGCTTCTTGTTCTCTTTGTGGGTTTCTAATTCCCCGAAGTTTTTTTCCTTTTAAATAAATATTATCTGTAGCAATAAATCCCCCATTTCTCAATTCAAACGGTATTAAATCTTGCACCTGTTTTAATGTTGTAACATCTCTCGGGTTTTCTGCCTCTCCTACATTTTCTATTTTAAAATCCCTCATATCTATTTTGTCTTTTGCTTTGTGTATATCATTTTGAAAAATGAAAGGGTTGTTAGCTTGTAGTTTTTGTTCTGAGTTTTTAATAGCTGTATCAGTATATATTTTAGTTGCTGCATCTTGGTCTTGTACAGGTAAAGGTAAACCTTGTATTTTTTGACCTTCCATTTTAAAAGCTTGACCTGCAACATAATCACCATCTCTATTTTTTATTAAAAATTTATGACCTCCTACACTATCTACATAATTTTTAGTTGCTGCGTCTTGTGGATTTACTGGGTCTTGAAGGTTGTTTATCTGTTTGTTTCCCATATTCAAAGTTTCCCTCATTTCCACACCATCTAAACTTAAATAATTGTCTACAATGAAAGGTAAAGCCACCCCATCACCTTCTATTTCTTCTTCTGTTTCTAGTCTTCCAAATTTAGTTATGATTGACATTTTTTATACTTTTTTTTCTTTTAAATCCATCAAATAAGTGACTATAGGTTGTAAGTCATAACCTTTACTTAGTTTTTCCAAAACATAAACACAAAGATGACCACAAATTACAGTATTAGGGTCTTGAATTTGATCAGATGAATAGAATATTGGAGATTTTAGGTATTTCTGCATTTCCAAAGGTGGAGGTAAACCGTAACTGTCAAAATAGTATTTTGTTTTCTTGTTTTTGTGCCAAGCTGTCCAATGTGTGCCTTGTCCTTCACTATCATCTAAGTTTAAAATTCCACACTCTCTCAGGTTTGGTTTTTTTGGTAGTGCATCTCGTGAAAACACACCACGCCAACCTTTAAAGTTTTTACACACGTTCACTAAGTCAAAGTTTGAAAGGGTGGTAATAGGTAACTGAGAAACTAATTCAGAAGGTTCTAAACTTCCACCTTTTTTTTCAGTTTTCTTTCTATCTCTTTGCCTTTGTTTCTTTTCTTTTTGTCTTGTTGCTTCTGCTGCCACCGCTTCCATACCTAAACTTGCATTTTCTTTAGTTCTTGGTTTAGTGTGTCCCATCCATTCCCTGAAAGGATATTTTGTTTTTTGTAGTTCTTGTCTGTAAAAAGCACCTTGTATATAATGATTTTTAGCATCTTTTAAATAGTACGTTGTAGGATTTGAATTTTTAATATCTCTAATCTGAAAAATCTCTTTTGTCCAATTAGGAGTAAACCCTTTTTCAAACCCTTCTTTTTTTCTTCTTGGTATTCTTACCCTGTCTGATACTTTCAATACATCTTTTTGTGTTACATAATCAACTCTTCCAGGTTTAGGTTTTGCATGTAAATAGTATTTTTCATATATCTTTTTCTCATTTTCTTTTTTACTTGCTTGTTCTGGCGTGTATGTATCATTAAAATTTCTGTGTGGTGTATTGTTGTATTCTTTAACCAACTTCTGAAGATGAGGTATATAATCCGTTGTGTTGTTGTCTGTCATAAATCGTCCTATCTTGTCTTTCAATGTTTTTATAAATCGTTCTGCCACTGTAGCTTTATTTTTTCCTTCAGTATGATACATTACAATGTTTTTCAGTCTTGTCTTTCTTGGTTTTTTAGCTGCTTCTTCTTGTAGGTTTGTTGGGTTTGGATCTTCCCTGTTTATATGTTGTGTTAGCCCACTTTGATTTTTAAGATACTTCCCACAATACATACACTGAAAATTTGTTTTTTCTTCAGGTTTAGCCTGGTCTATTAGTCCTGTAAATTCACCTCCTCTATCAGTCCATAATTTTTTAGGTTTTCTTCCTGAAACATCAAATATTTCTTTAAATGTCTCAGCCACAGTTTCAACCTTTTTATTCGGTATTTCTTGAACCCAAGCATACCTACTAAACACATCCAAAACAACCAAGAAAATATTTAAATTGTCTGTTTGTTTCTCAGATGCTGTTTCTCTTGGTTCGTCTGGTTCTCTTGATGTTCCGGGTTGTGGGCCTTCACTTTCACCCTTACGAATTTTCTTTGGCATGAACATTAGATCAGCTGTCCATGTATCATCTATACTTAGTGCTATCACACGGCGAGTTGGAAAGTGACGTCTTAAAGGTCTGTGTAGTTCATCAGAAAGTGTTTTTTCTTCTCCTAACTTTTTTTTTTTTTACCACCACCAGTTTGCCCCATACCAAAACGTTTTTTGGTTCCTATGATTTGTGAAACTAAACCACGTTCAAATCTTTCTTTCAATGTTGGATTGTATATTCCCTTCATTTCCTGTAACATGTTTTTGTCACATACATCGTTTCTAGTTTTTGTATCTATGTTTTTACTGTAACATATGTCATGATGCATAGCTGTGCGATCTATACGGTTTATAGGCTTACTCCATGCTTTAGGTGTACCATCAGGATTTAACCTTTCTTAAGATTTGTACCTGGACCTGTAAAATTGTGACCTGGTAGGTCCATTTCAAAAGGAAGGTTGTTTATAGCTGTGTTTAAGATAAAGCCAAACTTCTTTTTCTGTTGTCCCTTTTTCACGGTTCCCACGGTTCCCGCTGTTCCTGTAGATGATGGAAATTTGGCTTTTTTCCCTCCACAAACAGCACAGGTACCTTTTAAAATTGGTCTGCCGTTTTTGGTTGTTTCCTGTCTTAAGTTTTCTGTATTTGTCTTTTTTCGACATTTCACACAATATATTAAATTCATTTTAAGTAAATATAAAAATACTAAATATGGATATACAAAATTTAGCATGGAACCAAATGACAAAGAACCGTAAAAACAACCCTATGTTTCCAAAAAGCATTAGAGGGTTGATAATAGGTGATAGTGGATGTGGAAAAACAACACTTCTTTTAAATTTACTTTTACGTCCTGGTTGGTTAGACTATACTAAACTATATGTATTTGGTAAAAGTTTAACTCAACAACCTGAGTATAACCTATTGAAGGAAGGTTTTGAAAATGGACTATCTAAAGAAGCTGTATATTACCTTTTTAAACAAATGGAAGGAATTGATACAGAAAATGTTAAACCTTCTGACCTATTTAAAGAATTGAAAGAAAAATTTAAAAAGGGTGTAAAAATCACTCCATGTTTTCAAGAAAAAGGAGAAGATATACCAGACCCAAAAGAACTAAACCCAAAAGATAAAAATTTAATGGTTTTTGATGACTTGTTGAAAGAAAAACAGGACATACCTGAAAAGTACTATACAAGAGGAAGACACAACAACACAGACTGTTTTTATCTTTCTCAATCATTTTTTGATTTACCAAGAAGAACTATAAGGGGTAATTCTAATTTTCTAATTCTATTTAACCTCAGTGAGAAAGATATAAATAATATTTATACTAACTATGCAAGTCGTGATATGGATATCCGTGAATTTAAAAAGTTTTGTTACAAATGCTGGGCTGAGCCTTACGGCTTTGTTGTGATTGATAGAACAAGCCACAGAGACAAAGGTAAATACAGATGTGGGTTTGATGTGTTTTATCATCCTAGAGAAAAAGACGAAGAGTAAAATATATATTACCGGTGTTGTTGGTAATATATATTTAAAAAGAAAAATGAAAACGAAAAACGAAAATCAAATATTTGTTCCTAACGTCGCGTTTTTAATATATAAATATTTTTTAAAATTAAATTCAAAAACTCATATTACATATGTATATTTAGGTAATATGAGCAAAATGGGTTTGAACAAGAACAAAACAAGCAAACTTTAAAATATCTATTCTTCATCAACCATATTTAAAGCATCTTCTTGAAGTTGAGCCAACAGCTCACTTTCAAATATATCATCATTTTCATCTTCACCGGTTGTATATGAATTTACCAAAACACCCAAAACTTTAATAGTCAAACCTGTATCAGTTACAAAACTTCTATTTTCTTTCTTTTGTTCCTTTCTCCATAGTCCAGTAACTTTTAAACTATAAACTCCGTTTGTGATTTTGTCATATAGAAAGTCAACATCAGTTAAGTTTTTAATTTTTCTACTTCCCTTCTCTTCTGTAACTGTTGTGAAGAAAGAAGGACCGTATTTTTCCAAATCAATTTTACACTTTACAAATCCACGACTTTTAAAATTTTCTAGTATTTCTGAAAGGTGGTAATCATCCTGAACCTTTGCTAAATATTCTTCATCAAATCTTTCAACCAATCCATTTAAAAAACTTTCAAACATATCATTATATTCAATATATATATATTTAGTTTGAAAATATTCCTGTATAGTTGGTCTTTCTTCTGGTGTTTTTGAAAGAATATTTGTATATACCCCGCTTTTGTTGTTTTGCCTAATATCAGAAAAAAATATTTTTTCTGATGTTCTTTTTTCTTGTTTTAAAACGTTTTCAGGCCCTAGACTTAGAACTGTTTGTAATGTGTTTTTTGCTTTAGTATTTTGATTTTTCATTTTTTAATTAAATTATTTTTTCTTAAATTAAAATAAAAAATGAGCCAGAAATACAATTTTATGGTAAAAAAAGGAATTGTAAAGATGGTTAAAAATCCATCATACACACCGCAAACAACACAAACATCACAAACGCAAACAAAAGGGAAATTAACAAAGTCTGCTTTAAATGGTTATTTTAGCCAAATAGATTTTGAAAATCCAAACAAAAAAGAACTATCACCAGAAAAACTATTTCAAAAATTAAAATATCAACTCATTGCATCTTTAGAAAAGCACAGTAACCAAAAAGTTATTTTAAGTTTGACTGCAAAAATGAGAAATGGGGAATTGATTAAAAATATGTATTTCAACACTAAACCACATGTTATATATGCTTGGAATTGTAAAACTCGTATATTTGATTTACTTTTTAAACAATTGCTAACTTCTTTTTATGGAAAAGATTATGAAGGTTCAGGTTGGACTTTGGTTAGTTTTGAAACAGTAACTTTAAACTATGGAAAATATAGTCCGTTTAAAGGTGGGTGTGCAACTTTAAAGCTTCCTGATTGGATACTAGTAAAAAAGGCTGTTGTAACTGCTTTATCTGGTGATCAAAAATGTTTTTTCTGGACATTTCTAATACACTTCAACCCAAGAGAAAAAGACAAAGGGAGAATTAAAAAAATTTAAGAAAGATAGCAAAAGAAGAACCAAACAAGTATGCAGATTTTTCTAATGTTGAATATCCAGTTACAGCAGAAGAGCTTACAAAATTTCAAATAAAAAACCCACATATTCATATTGTGATATATGGAGTAGACAATAAAAACCAAAAAACACCTGTTATATTTGATGAAGGAAAAGGAGGAGAAAAAATATTTATGTTGTACTATGGTGAACATTACTATTTAATCTCTGACTTGTCACGTTTACTTTCTTCTCAGTTGTCTAATGCACATGGAAAGGTTCATTTTTGTTACAAATGTCAACAAGGTTTTAAGAAAGAAGAAAAAAGAAATGAACATTTAGAATATTGTAAAGATGAAACACTTTTAAAGTTACCTGAAAAAGGAAAAAATTATACTATATCATTTAAAGAAAAATCAACAAACCCTCCAAATGCTGTAATATACGCTGATTTTGAAAGTTTACTGTTACAAACTGAAAACAACACAGAAAAAACAAAAAATAGAAAAAATGAACATGAAGCCAGCTGTTTTTGTTTCTTTGTTTGTTCAAGTAATGAAGAGGTGTATAAAAATAAAAAAATATCATATGGAAAGAAAGAAGAAAAAGAAGATGTGGGATTAATTTTTGTAAAAGCTCTTTTGTCTGAGATAGTTAAAATTCAAGAAAAATTTAAAAAAGAAAAAAAACCAAACATCAGACTTTACACCTGTGTTTTTTCATAATCTGGCTGGTTATGATGCTCACCTTTTTATTCTTCAACTTGCTAAACTTGAAAATTGTGATATTCAGGTATTACCATCCAATGCAGAAAAATATATTTCATTTTCTATTTTTACTACAATATGTGGTAGAAGACATGAAATCAGATTTTTGGATAGTTTTAAATTTTTAGGTGCTTCACTTCAAAAACTAGTAGAAGAATTTATCCCGGAAGACTTAAAACTTACACAACGTGCCTTTCCAAATGTTCCACTTTCAATACTAGCAGGAAAAGGGATTTATCCTTATGAATGGATGGATAGCCTCGAAAAAACTAAAGCTCAAAGTTTACCACCTATTGAATGTTTTTATTCTTCATTGGATAAAAAAGGGATAACAGAGGATGAATATAACCATGCTTTAAAAGCCTGGGTTATGTTCAGTTGTGAAACAATGTATGATTACCAATTAAGATATTGTGAACTTGATGTTTTGCTACTTGCTGATATTTTTGAGGCATTTAGAAAAAACAATATAGAAGCTTATGGTTTAGATCCTGTTGTTTATGGTTTTACCACACCTGGGTTATCATGGAACAACATGTTAAAATTTACTGAACAAGAAATAGAATTGATAACCGAACAGGACACATATAGAGATTTTGAAGCTGGTATTCGTGGTGGAATTAGCCTGTGTAATATTAGATATGCTAAAGCAAACATCAAGGATTTTAAAGACTATGACCCAACAAAACCGAAAAGTCAACTTTTTTATATTGATAAAAATAATTTGTATGGTGAGGCAATGAGTGAAGAAATGCCATATGGAATTGAAAGAAAATTAAAAAAATCTGAGTTTGCTAATTGGCGTAATTTACCCTGTGCTGTTGTTTGTGATTTAGAAATATCAGAAGACAAACATGATTTTTTTAATTCCTATCCACCGGCACCGGAACATTTGGAAATTTCAGGAGTACAAAAACTGGTTCCAAACTTAGAAAATAAAAAAGAGTATATGTGCTATTCAGAACTTTTAAAATTTTATGAAAAACTGGGTGTAAAGGTGGTTAAAATTCATCGTGGATATGTTTTTAAAATGAGCCGTTGGCTTGAACCATATATAACAAACAATACAAAAAAGAGAGCAAAAACAAAAAAGAAAAGCGAACAAGACTTTTTTAAAATGTGTATAAATAGTATATATGGTAAGACAATTGAAAACCCAAGAAAAAGAAGTAATGTTATATTAGTAAACAGTGAAAAACAAGCACAAAAAAAAACACAAAGTCCTGAATATACAGGATACACAATTTTTAGTTCTGAGCTGGTAGCTGTAAACAGAAAAAAAAAAGTTGTTGAATGTAACAAGCCCCTGTATATTGGTTTTGTGGTTCTTGAACTTTCTAAATTAAAAATGTATCAACTATACTATGATTACCTTCTAGGAAAATTTGGAAATCGAATGAAAATGTTGTACACTGTCACAGACAGCTTTTTTTTAAATATAGAAACTCATGATATATATGAAGAGATGAAAACAGAATTAGATGTTTGTTTTGATACTTCTAAATATCCTGAAAATCATCCTCTTTACAGAATAGAAAATAAAAACAGATTAGGTTTTTTTAAAGATGAAGCAAAAGGAAAAATCATAAGTGAATTTTGCGGTACCTGTGCAAAATCTTATAGTTACACCATAGAAGAAAAAAAAGAAACAAAAGAATATATAAAATGTAAAGGAGTTAAAAGTTCTTGTATCAAACAAAAAGAAATTACACATCAAGATTATTTAAATTGTATTTTTGAAGGAAAACAAAAAAATATTTCATATTGTAACATTATAAGCGACAAACATAAACCATATACAATAGAAACAGAAAAAATAGCACTGTTACCAACACAAGATGTAAGAGTTGTTTTAAAAGATGGGATAACTACACTTGCAAGAGGACACTATAAATTAAAAAATTTAGACAATGTAATTTTACCCCTCACCCCCGAAAAAACCCTTGAATAGAGAGTATATATAGGAGAGCTGTCGCAAAATATAAATTTGAATGCAAACAAAATATTATATGTGAAAACAATAACATATAATATTTATGCTTTTTATATAGTTTATTTTTTCGTTTAACCCATCTTAAATACATTTGTTCAGTTAGTTCTTTAGTTCAGTTTTGCATATTTAGCCCCACTTCCCACTTCCCACTTCTCACGCATCGGCTAACCGGCTAACCCATCAACCGGCTAACCGGCTAACCGATAAAACCGCCAGTTCAATCAGCAAACAGGCAAAATCAGTCAATCGGCAAAATCGGTACAACGGCAAAATCGGTCAAACGGCAAAATCGGTACATCGGCAAAATCGGTCAAACGGCAAAATCGGTCAAACGGCAAAATCGGTCAAACGGCAAAATCGGTACATCGGCAAAATCGGTCAAACGGCAAAATCGGTCAAACGGCAAACCGGTAAATCGGTCAAACGGCAAACCGGTAAATCGGTCAAACGGGAGAAGTTCGTGGTTAGCCGTGGTCTAGTGTGTGGGTATGTGGATGGAGGGTGGGTGGTTTAAAAATGGTAGTTTAAAAATATTTAGGGTTCCGATTATTGTTTTCACATATAATATTTTGTTTGCATTCAAATTTATATTTTGCGACAGCTCTCCTATATATACTCTCTCTAGGGTCATAGTGACCCAATTTAAAACTCATCTGAGATATTATTAAGACAAACATTCTGACCAGTGGTCAGGTCAACTGAGCTGAAAATGTGGCCTCTGGAGTGCCCAAAATGTATTTCTTCAATTTGACCTAGTGACCTAGTTTATGACCCTATGTGACCATATTTCAAACCCATCCAAGATATCAAGACAAACTTGTTAACCAAGGTTCAGCTGAATTGGGCAAGAATTGCCGCTTCTCGGGTGCCCACAAGGTATTTCTGTAATTTGACTTAGTGGCCTAGATTATGACCCTATGTGACCCAATTTCAAACCCATTCAAGATATCAAGTCAAACATGCTGACAAATTTTCAGGTCAGTTGAGCAAAGATTGTGGCCTCTAGAACGCACACAATACATTTCTTGACTTTGACCTGGTGACCTAGTTTATGATCCTATGAGACCCAATTTCTGATTGATCCCAGATATGATCAAGTAAAACATATAAACCAATTTTCAGGTCAATTTAGCTAGAATTGTGGCCTCTAGAGTGCCCACACGGTATTTCTTCAATGTGACCCAGTGACCTTGTTTTTGACCCTATGTTGCCCAATTTTTAACTCATTCGAGATATCACAAAGACAAACAAGCTGACCAATTTTCAGGTCAATTGAGCCAGTGATTTCTTTAAATTTGACCTTGACCTAGTTTATGGCCCTACGTGACTCAATTTTTAACTCATCCAAGATTTTATCAAGACAAAAATGCTGATCAATTTTCAGGTCAGTTGAGTAATAATTGTAGCCTCTAGAGCGCCCACAAGGAATTTTTGTAAGTTCATCTAGTGAGACCTACTTTATGACCCTAGGTGACCCAAATTCAAACTCATCCGAAATTTCATTAAGACAAACATTCTGACCAATTTTCAGGTCAATTGAGTAAGAAATATGGCCTCTAGGGTGTCCACAAGGTATTTCTTTAATTTGACCTAGTGACCTAGTTTATGCCAAGGTATCCCAAATTCGAACTCATCCGAGATTTTATTAAGACAAAGATTCTGACCAATTTTCAAGTCAGTTGAGCAAAGAATGTGGCCTCTAGAGTGCCTACAAGGTATTTCTTTAATTTGACCTAGTGACTTAGTTTATGACCTTGGTGACCCAAATTCAAACTCATCCGAGATTTGATCAAGACAAACATTCTGACCAAATTTCAGATTTATTGAGTAAGAAATGTGGCCTCTAGAGTGCCCACACGGTATTTCTTTGATTTGACCTAGTGACCTAGTTTATGACCCTAGGTAACCCAAACTCAAACTCATCCGAGATTACATCATAACAAACATTCTGACCAATTATCAGGTCAATTGAGTAAGAAATGTGGTCTCTAGATTGCCCTCGACATATTTCTTTAATTTGACCTAGTGACCTAGTTTATGACCCCAGGTGACCCAAATTCAAACTCATCCGGAATTTCATTAAGACAAACATAATGACCAATTTTCAAGTCAATTGAGCAGAAAATGTGGCATCTGGAGTGTCCACATGGTATTTCTTTAATTTGACCTAGTGACATAGTTTATGATCGTAGGTGCCTCAAATTCGAACTCAACCGAGATTTCATGAAGACAAACATTCTGAGTAATTTCCAGATCAATTGAGTAAGAAATGTGACCTCTAGAGTGTCCACAAGGTATTTCTTTAATTTGACCTAGTGACATAGTTTATGATCCTAGGTGCCTCAAATTCGAACTCAACCGAGATTTCATAAAGACAAACATTCTGAGTAATTTCCAGATCAATTGAGTAAGAAATGTGGCCTTTAGAGTGTCCACAAGGTATTTCTTTAATTTGACCTAGTGACCTAGTTTATGACACCTGGTGACCCAATTTCGATCTCATCGAAGATTTAATTAAGACAAACATTCTGACCAATTTTTAAGTCAACTGAGTACAAAATGTGGACTCTAGAGTGCCCACAAGGTATTTCTTTAATTTGACCTAGTTACCTAGTTTATGATCCCAGGTGACCAAAATTCGAACTCATTCGAGATTTCATCAAGACAAACATTCAGACCAATTTTCAGGTCAGTTGAGTAAAAGACGTAGCCTCTAGAGTGCCCACAAGGTATTTCTTTAATTTGACCTAGTATATGACCCTAGGTGACCAAAATTCAAACTCATCCGAGATTCTATAAAGACAAACATTCAGACCAATTTTCAAGTCAACTGAGCAAGAAAATGTGGCCTCTAGAGTGTCCACAAGGTATTTCTTTAATTTGACCTAGTGACCTAGTTTATGACCCCAGGGGACCCAAATTCAACCTCATCCGAGATTTCATCAAGACAAACATTTTGACCAATATTCAGGTCAATTGAGCAAGAAATGTGAGCACTAGAATGCCAACAAATTATTTCTTTAATTTGACCTAGTGACCTAGTTAATGACCTAAGGTGACCCAAATTCGAACTCATCCGAGATTTCATCAAGACAAACCTTATGACCAATTTTCAGGTAAGTTGAGTAAGAAACGTGGCCTCTAGAGTGCCCACAAGGTATATCTTTAATTTGACCTAGTGACCTAGTTTATGACCTCAGGTGACCCAAATTCAACCTCCGAGATTTCATCATAACAAACATTCTGACCAACTTTCACATCAATTGAGTAAAAAATGTGGCCTCTAGAGTGTCCACAAGGTATGTCTTTAATTTGACTTAGTGACCTAGTTTATGACCCCAGATGACCCAAATTCAAAGTCATCCGAGATTTCATCAAGAAAAACATTCTGACCAATTTTCAGGTCAATTGAGCATGAAATGTGGCCTCTAGAGTGTCCACAAGGTATTTCTTTAATTTGACCTAGTGGCTTAGTTTATGATCCCAGGTGACCAAAATTCGAACTCATTCGAGATTTCATCAAGACGAACATTCAGACCAATTTTCAGGTCAGTTGAGTAAAAGATGTAGCCTCTAGAGTGTCCACAAGGTATTTCTTTAATTTGACCTAGTGACCTAGTATATGACCCTAGGTGACCAAAATTCGAACTCATCCGAGATTCTATGAAGACAAACATTAAGACCAATTTTCAGGTCAATTGAGCAAGAAAATGTGGCCTCTAGAGTGTCCACAAGGTATTTCTTTAATTTGACCTAGTGACCTGGTTAATGACTCCAGGGGAATCAAATTCGACCTCATCCGAGATTTCATCAAGACATTTTGACCAATATTCAGGTCAATTGAGCAAGAAATGTGAGCACTAGAATGCCCACAAGTTATTTCTTTAATTTGACCTAGTGACCTAGTTGATGACCCAAGGTGACCCAAATTCGAACTCATCCGAGAATACATCAAGACAAACATTATGACCAATTTTCAGGTAAGTTGAGTAAGAAATGTGGCCTCTAGAGTGCCCACAAAGTATATCTTTAATTTGACCTAGTGACCTAGTTTATGACCCCAGGTGACCAAAATTCAACCTTCTCCGAGATTTCACCATAACAAACATTCTGACCAACTTTCAGATCAATTGAGTAAGAAATGTGACCTCTACAGTGTCCACAACGTATGTCTTTAATTTGACTTAGTGACCTAGTTTATGACCCCAGATGACCCAAATTCAAAGTCATCCGAGATTTCATCAAGAAAAACATTCTGACTAATTTTCAGGTCAATTGAGCAAGAAATGTGGCCTCTAGAGTGTCCACAAGGTATTTCTTTAATTTGACCTAGTGACCTAGTTTATGATCCCAGGTGATCCAAATTCGAAGTCGTCTGAGATTTTATAAAGACAAACATTCTGACCAATTTTCAGGTCAATTAAGTAAGAAATGTGGCCTCTAGTGTCCAAAAGGTATTTCTTTAATTTGACCTAGTGACCTAGTTTATGACCCCTGGTGACCCAAATTCAAGCCCATCCGAGATTTCATCAAGACATACATTCTGACTAATTTTCAGGTCAACTGAGCAAGAAATGTGGCCTTTAGAGTGTCCACAAGCTATTTCTTTAATTTGACCTTGTGATCTAGTTTATGACCCCAGGTGACCTAAATTCGAACTCAACCGAGATTTCATGAAGACAAACATTCTGACTAATTTTCAGGTCAATTGAGTAAGAAATGTGGCCTCTAGAGTGTCCACAAGGTAAATGTTGACGACGGACGACGCACGACGGACGACCGACGCCGGACGCCGGACAACCACAAAAGCTCACCTTGAGCACGTTGTGCTCAGGTGAGGTAACAAGAGGGCCATGATGGCCCTGCATCGCTCACCTGAGTCATTAGGCGAAATTTCACTCCAGGGTCATAATGACCCAATTTAAAACTCATCTGAGATATTATTAAGACAAACATTCTGACCAATTGTCAGGTCAATTGAGCTGAAAATGTGGCCTCCGGAGTGTCCAAAATGTCTTTCTTCAATTTGACCTAGTGACATTGTTTATAACCCTATGTGACCATATTTCAAACTCATCCGAGACATGAAAACAAACTTGTTGACCAAGATTCAGGTGAATTGGGCAAGAATTGTCAGCTCTAGAGTGCCCACAAGGTATTTCTGTAATTTGACCTAGTGACCTAGATTATTACCCTATGTAACCAAATTTCAAATCCATTTAAGATATCATCAAGTCAAACATGCAGACAAATTTTCAGGTGAGTTGAGCAAAAACTGTGGCCTCTACAGTGCCCACAATACATTTCTTTCATTTGACCAAGTGACCTAGTTTATGACCCTATGAGATCCAATTTCTAACTGATCCGAGATATCATCAAGTCAAATATGTAGACCAATTATCAGGTCAATTTAGCTAGAATTGTGGCCTCTAGAGTGCCCACAAGGTATTTCTTCAATGTAACCCAGTGACATTGTTTATGACCCTATGTGACCCAATTTTGAACTCCTCTGACATATCATCAAGAAAAAAAATGTGGCCTCTAGGGTGCCCACAAGGTATTTCTTTAATTTGACCTAGTGACCTGTTTTATGACCCCAGATGACCCAATTTCAATCTATTCCAAGATTTAATTAAGGCAGACATTCCGATAAATTTTCAAGTCAATTGAGCAAAAAATGTGGCCTCTAGAATGCCCACAAGGTATTGCTTTAATCTGGCACCAGTCACCAAAACCATGTTTCTTGACGGATCAAAATTTCGCGAACAGTTTTTGAAAAGGGTCACCCAAGGAACATTCCTGTGAAATTATTTCAAAATCTGACCAGCCGTTTCAGAGAAGAAGAATTTTTAAGAATTTCTTCATTTCCGTATAGTGCAAGTAGCCCCCATTCACCAGAGCCATGTTTCTTGACGGATCAAAATTTCGCGAACAACTTTTGAAAAGGGTCACCCAAAGAACATTCCTGTGAAATTATTTCAAAATCTGACCAGCGGTTTCAGAGAAGTAGAATTTTTAAGAATTTCTTGATGGCAGTATAGTGCAAGTAGCCCCCAGTCACCAGAGCCATGTTTCTTGACAAATCAAAATTTCGCGAACATTTTTTGAAAAGAGTCACGCAAGGAACATCTCTGTGAAATTATTTCAAAATCTGACCAGCCGTTTCAGAGAAAAAGAATTTTTAAGAATTTCTTCATATCCGGATAGTGCAAGTAGCTCCCAGTTACCAGAGCCATGTTTCTTGACGGATCAAAATTTCACGAACACTTTTTGAAAAGGGTCACCCAAGGAACATTCCTGTGAAATTATTTTAAAATCTGACCAGCGGTTCCAGAGAAGAAGAATTTTTAAGAATTTCTTCGTGGCAGTATAGTGCAAGTAGCCCCCAGTCACCAGAGCCATGTTTCTTGACGGATCAAAATTTCGCGAACAGTTTTTGAAAAGGGTCACCAAAGGAACATCTCTGTAAAATTATTTCAAAATTTGACCAGCTGTTTCAGAGAAGAAGAATTTTTAAGAATTTCTTCATTTCCGTATAGTGCAAGTAGCCCCCATTCACCAGAGCCATGTTTCTTGACGGATCAAAATTTCGCGAACAATTTTTGAAAAGAGTCACCCAAGAAATATCTCTCTGAAATTATTTCAAAATCTGACCAGCGGTTTCAGAGAAGAAGAATTTTTAAGAATTTCTTCATATCCATATAGTGCAAGTAACCCCCATACACCAGAGCCATGTTTTTCGACATATCAAAATTTCGCGAACAAGTTTTGAAAAGGGTCACCCAAGGAACATTCCTGTGAAATTATTTCAAAATCTGACCGCCGGTTTCAGAGGAGAAGATTTTTAAAGAATTTCTTAGAAAATTCCAAGGAACATTCCTGCCAAGTTTGGTCCAAATTGGCCCAGTGGTTTAGGAGGAGATGATTTTTAAAGAACTGTTGACGACGCACGACGAACGACGCACGACGGACGACGGACACCGGGTGATCCTTAAAGCTCCCCTTGAGCACGTTGTGCTCAGGTGAGCTAAAAAAAAAAAGGGGGGGGGGGTCCGTGGTCACATTTAAAGGAAGCAAAATACGTAATTATATCGTAATATGAAATTTACTGGAGGCAATGGGGAAAAAATACCTATTACCCTTCGAGCTTTTGCATAACCCTTTTCACAAATACACTCATGAAAGTGTTTAAGTTCGGAGATTGATGTTACAGTAAAAATACTTTCTATTGTCATTTCATATCGATTTGTGTAATCACACTTGATAGATATTGTTGCCTGATAACGCGGAAAAAGAAGCAGTCAAACAAATAATGTTTTTCAGGGACTACTTGGTCAGAGTCACAAAGAGGGCATTTCCTTTTGTCGAGTGGGATCCCGTCATATCGACCAGTTTCGATGGGGAGACGGTGATTCGGGGTTCTAAATTTTAGAAGAGGTAAGTATTCTTGTTTTGGTAATATTTTTAGGTAGCTTTCAAATTCATGTGTTGCTTTGAAACTGTTATAGATTTTGCACTTATTAGACAGCTGCAATTGTTCATGCCATTCTTGCTTATATTGATCTATAAGAATTTGTTTTACCGTTTTGTGCACATTGGTTTCTTGAATTTGAAACTGGTTTTCCCATAAATCAGGCCTGCCGACAGGTAACAGAATTTCTTTAATCCTTTTGGCCACTTGAAAGTATTTTGCGGCTGGGAAACCATTTATTTATAGATTTTTAAGGACATTTTTTCACGTTTTGCTGTTAAGAGGCGATTCCAGAATGATATCATGCGAGTCTTTATTAAAAATGAAATTGGGTATATCCCTAGTTCCCCATACAGAAAGGAGAGCGGTGTTGATTTTCTGGCATTTGCAATTTTTCTCAGAAGATTGCTGTGCGTTCTTTCCAAAATTTCGATATTTTCGAACACAAAAGCCTGAGAGCCGTATGTCAAAATAGGCAAGACTGTATGATCAAAGAGTTTAAGGGCCAGATCCAAAGGCAGGTCTGTGTTGTTAATTCTAGTGAAAAGAAAATGCAATGCTCTATTTACAACAACAATAAACTTTATTTGTTCCACGTATGTAAACATACAGTATGGCAATACAATAAAGTCATATGATATAGAGATAAGAATGTGATTGGACCTTGAAAGTATAGATCCTGTAGAGGAAGGATAGAGAGTGGAGTGGTGAGGTCATGAAAGGGGAGTGTGACGTTTATCTATTACGGGAAAATCGATAAAGAGCTTAAATAGAGTCAAGTCAAGTCAACTTTATTTGGCATTCGGCAAACTGATATGCCATTGGCCACTTACAAGAAAACATGTACATATGGCAATGACAGAACATACATGTAGGTTCATTCCCTGTTGCCTAAGTTCGGGAAATTCCCTATTATATCCTTTACGAGTACGTTCAGGCTGTTCACCATTCCAATACCAATAAGTATATATCGCTACAGGAGTTTACATCGTATTCTCACGTCCATTCCGGTCCGTTTCAGCCATTCTGGTCTGTTCCGGTCTATTCCTGTGTTTCCATGCACCCCATCCTGAGTTTTGCTCCGCGCAATCTCCGAGCAGAGTTGTCGTTCGTTACTCTCACCATACATCTCTGCAACGGGCTAAATGACAAGAATCTTGTCAAACCGAGGAAAACATGTTTTGTTACTGTTTAACTGTTTCATGTGTAACATAATAAAGTAGACAAAGGAAATATGATTCCGGATACATTATAGGTGCATTCAAACTGATGAATTTACCTGTATACAATAGAACTATTTTTTCAAGCTTCTTTACTGATCAGAGTCTTACGCCAATTGTACAAAAAATGGCTGCGCCCATGAATGATGACAATTTAAACAAAATTAAAAAACAAGTTATCGTCCCTTAAAACACATTTAAGCTTTTCAGAAAATCCCTCTTTTTCACATTTCCTACCACTAAGTCTGATTCAACAGCACACAAAACAATCGATTGGTCTTTCTTTCACCGGCGTTTGTGTTGCCATTTTGAGTTATGGTCATGTGACGAAAATATCACGTGATGACGGACTACTTTCTGAGCCAACTACAGAGGTGAATGGGAATGGTCCGTAGTGCAAGAGAGTGTGCTCCGCGATGTAAACTAGCAGCCTGCTATCGATCTTCATACAGGAGATACAACGGGCACCACTTTACTGTTTTTGGTCACGTGATTAATTTCACGCAGATTGAAAAGCGTAATGTTCGCACTTCACGAAAGTTTAGGAAATCGTGAAATATTACCAGTCGAATACAAAACGTGCAGCACGAAAACGGCCGTGCTTCACGAAATCACCAGTCGAATACGCCTAATCGTGCTTTGCGGTAATATTAATCTGGTATACAAAACGGAACGAATTAAGGCTCACAAATCGTTCCAATCCTACCGTAAAGAATCTGATTAGTGAACACCGTTTTCAAGAGCTCGCCATTATTTCAGAAGCCGATCGCTGTACATGTATGTCTTGGATGGGTTAAGTTTATCGGGCAAGGCGGAGGAATTTATCTGGTGAGCCGAAGGCGAACCGGATAAATTCCGGAGCCGAGCTATTCTGGATTACCTGCCCCTACCACTACGTTATCGGGTCAGGCAAAGCGCAATGATGGCGGCCTCCTAGGTGTCCTCAAGTGTACCCTACATGCTTCCGCGTTTTCTCTAATTTCATGCGATCCAGTTTGATCAGTTAATAAAATGAGATCAGTTTTGTACAAAAAATACATTACCGAGTCTAAAACGTGCTGTTGGCGTATGGTTTAAATATAAATTCGACTATGAAACATTTTGAAAGTAGCACTGTTTTCGGACTTTATATAGGTCCATTGACATTTCGGATACTTAAAGCATTTCTGACATGTAGTTTTTCTTCCTAAATAAGAACGAAATGTAGAAAAACTTACTGCCATGACTTTATCGCTAGCGATGTGTTTTGAATTCAGCCTATGATCCGGTTTGATCATGTGAATTAACAATATCCCGTCTCCTCTGCATAGTACCAACGGGGGCCGCCATTATTGCACTTTGCCCGACGTACTCTTGTAGTACGGCGGGGTACCAGACTTGAGCCGAGCCCGATAAACTTAAACCATGCAAGGCACCAACCATCTATTTTATTTATCCTGTCACGCACTGCAAATCATATATAGTTCATATAGTTCATATAGAATCGAGGCCAGCTGTACAATTGTACATAAACTATTTAGCTTCTAAAGGCCCTTTTTGATGATGTTTTCCCCGATCTAATTTTTATTCCAGATACTTTTATCTCTTTGTTCACCATTCTTGTATGTTTAATTCTTACACGATTGAATCTATTGTGCATGTATTCATAAGTCAGATTTCTGTATAAATGATTGTGTACAATTACTATTTTAATTAAAAAAAAAAAAAAAAAAAAAAAAAAAAAAACCTTATTGTACAATTTAAAATACATTTTAAAATACCCTGTCCAGTATATGTAATTATTTGTAACACTCTGCCATAAATTTATTCTTAGCTTTCCAATTTTTATTCAGTCTGGATTTAATGCTATTCAAAGATGGTGAAGTAACAATTTTATTTTATAGATTATTCCACAAATTCACCACTCTGTTACTATAACTATATTTTTTACATCATGGCTAAACCCTTTTTTTATATAATTTTAGGCAATTTCCTCTAGTACCAGCAGCATCCCGTAAGTTGATGATTTGTTTGGAAGTTTTATCAATACCATATAGTAATTTATGTTTGGATAAGGTCTGTTCTATCACGCCTATACTCTAAAGTGAGAAGGCCGAGCTTTTTTAATCTCTCACTATACGTGAGAGTTTTTAATGAATGGACTAGACGTGTTGCTCTTCTTTGAATGTTTTCGATTGTGATGATGTCTTTTTTTTTTAAATTTTGGTTACCAAATAACCGAGGCATATTGTAAATGGGGTCGAACTAGAGATTTAGACAGGTTTAGAAATATTTCTGGGTCCATGAATGTAAACGATTTACTAATAATGCCCAGATTCCTATTGGCTAATTTAACCTTAGTACATATATGTTGATGGAAATCTAGTTTTTTGTCAAATATTACCCCAAGATCTTTCTCATGTTCGACTCCTTGAATTTTTGTAACAGAACCTTTATTGTCTGTAATGAAGTAATCACCCGCTTCTTTTTTTCCTATATGTAACGTTTTATATTTTTTAGGGTTAAAAGTCATTTCCCATTTCTTTGTCCATGTACAAGCATTGAATATATTATCTTGTAGTTTATTTTCATCATCCAGGTTATTAATTTCTAGGTAGAATTCTGTGTCATCCGCAAATAATTTTACAGGACAGTTTAGCACTTCTGGTAAGTCATTTATAAAAATCAGAAAAAGGATTGATCCCAACACACTTCCTTGAGGAACGTCACTAGTCACCTTGCACCATGACGATAACTTGCCATTAACGTTAACTCTCTGTTTTCTGTTTTTTAAGCAGTCCTCCAGCCATTCGTAAATTTTACCCCTTATACCTATGTGCCATATTTTCTTTAACAATCTAAGATGTGGAACTTTGTCAAAGGCAAATTTAAAATCTAAATAAATTATATCTATATCTTTGTTGTCATCTAGACTTTTAGTCCAATCCTCAATACATTCTAACAACTGCGTAGTACAAGATCTGCCTTTTCTAAAACCATGTTGATCAATATGTAGGAGGTTGTTACACTCTAGATGTTCCACTATTTTGTTCCGGATTATCTTTTCCATGACCCGGCAACAAATTGAGGTCACACTTATAAGTCGATAGTTTTCAGCTTTGTACTTGCTTCCTGATTTATGTATGGGGGTAACATTGGCTGTTTTCCATTGATAAGTCAGTTTTTCCCTCCTTAATTGATTTTCTACATATGGACAACCAAGGTTTCAATATTGAGTTTCTTGTTTCATATATGAAGGACGGATGCAATTTGTTTGGTCCCTGAGCTTTTGAGGGATTAATTTCTGCCAGAGCTTTTAATAATACTTCTTCTGTAATAACGATATCATCTATTATAGTTATACTGGTTTTAGACGGTTGACGTACTGGGTATGTTTCTTCAGTAAACACAGAGGTAAAATGTCTATTGAATTCTTCAGCAATTGTTATGTCATCTGTACATAGAACTCCTTCGATTTCCAATGCATTTATTCTGGAAGATTTCTGGCTCTTTAGTTTGACGTGTTTCCAGAACAATTTGGGGTCACTGTTGATTCTGCTTGCAATTGCTTTTTCTTGTTGATACTTATTTTTCTTTATTAGATAATTAACCTTATTTCTAGTAATCTTGTAGTTTTCATAAGTTAAATGATTTTTACAATGTATATATTTATTCCAGTTTTTTTTTCTTTTATCTTTTATCGCCATCATGGTCATCTTGTCAACACTGAAGTTAGAGCTTCCCGGGGACTTCTTAAACTTTGGAATTGTTTGCTCTATGATAATGAAAATTTTGGCTTCCAAGTCATTCCAGGCTGCCTGTACTCCTTTGTCGACATCATTCGCCCATGATGTTTCCATAATTAGTTGGTTGATTGCTGGCCAGTCTGCTTTACCATACTTTAACTTGTCAATTGATGCTTCCATGTCTGGTTGTCTACAAACAAGATCAAATTTGATAAATAAGCGGTCACTTTTACCAAGACTCGGTAAATAATTTATTTCACTGACGTTTTCTTCATGATTTGTAATAACAAGACCGAGGATAGAGGGCGTATTATTATCTGGTCGGTTCCTTTACATGTTGATGTAAATAGTTATCCCTGATACATTCAATGAACTGGTATTCAATGTTGACTTCACCTGTAGTTGTAGATTGATTTTCCTAGTTGATATTTTTCAGATTGAAGTCACCAACTATTACTATATGCTTGTATAATTTACTAGATATCATTTCATTAAACATTTTTATTAAACATTTATTAAACATTTTTATTATAAGATCAGAATTTTTTTTAGCACTGTTCAAGCTTCTATAGATACATGCCATTAATAATTTTTCTTCATTGGAAATGTTAATTTGTACCCAAATCAATTCTTCGAATTCATTTTTTTTTAAACAGTTCCACTGCTCTCAATTTGGAGTGTATATACATTAGTATTCCTCTTCCCTTTACTTCACTATAAAACATATCATAACCATTAATCTTGTATATGTCCACTGGATTTATATCGTGTTTTGTCATTTTTTTATTCGTTTCAGTTACTGCTACTATTTCACTATTGATGTATTGCATAGACAAGTTCATTGAACTTATTTGTAGTCAAACAGTCAGCATTAGTATATTAAAATTTCATTTTATTTCTTTCCATGCTCTGGTATTTACAAGTTTGGTGACTATTGAAATTTACATTTGTACAGTCTAAAAGGTGTCCATTGTTCGGGTTAAAAAACTCTTTTTATTCACACTGCTGGGTTCTGGTGGCAGGGGTAGAACTATGCTTGTCTGCAATTGCGAGCATATCTTTTAATTTTACCCCTCCAAGTATAGTTACGTCTTCTTCTACTACATTCGTATCCATGTCAGAGCTATCCAGAGGGTTAGTTTTTATTGTTTCAATTACGAAGGGATTGTTAGCTTCTTGTGAGAATCTATCGGGTGAAACAACAATTTGGGGCAAAACTTCACTTTGTGGTGGTTTAACCAATATGTTTTGATTCCTTCTTTCTCCTAGTTTGTCGTTGTTCCTCTGTGAGGTCTTTTACTATTATGACATTATTAAACTTTTCACTAGCTTTATCTTTTATGTATTTAGAATTATCAAGCAGCTGTTTTCTCTGTCTGTTTTTGTCCTTAAGTATAACTTTAAAGGGTCTTTCTCCCTAATCCCTTTCCCCAGTCTGTATGATGTCTCAATTTTAAGATCATCAATTCCAAGTTGTTCAGCAATTGCACTGATACTGTTCTCATCATAGGTTTTATTCTCGATGTTGATTGGGCTCTTACCCTCCTTCAGATTAAAAACAATGACATTCATTTCTCTTCTTCTTCTGTCTTCTAATTCAG
This sequence comes from Tridacna gigas, assembly GCA_945859785.2. Taxonomy (NCBI): domain Eukaryota; kingdom Metazoa; phylum Mollusca; class Bivalvia; order Cardiida; family Cardiidae; genus Tridacna; species Tridacna gigas. Next base: position 25,132,659 of record OX244028.2, read on the forward strand.
ATGTTTTCTGATCAACAATTTGCCTTATTTTAGAGTCGATTTCATTACTAAAATTTTCCTTGAAATCTTCGAGATCTATTCTCTTTTTTGTTTCTACGTGAATCTGACTCATCTTGTTTTCAAGCTCTTGAATTCTTTTCTCCTGTTGTTCACTGATTCTCGTTAATTTTCTGTCTATATTGTCGAGGGTAGGTAACGATTGTTTACAGCTTTTACATGTATATTGGAAATCATCTAATCCTCCACCTTTAAACAATTCATATGCCCTCAAGGTTAGGCCTGAGCATCTGACACAAAAAGGGAGGCAACATCTAGAGCAATTAATATATTTACCATTGTGTTCATTAGAACATTTTGAACATGTGGAATCACTAAATTCTGGACTGGAGATACATAAATTCCTTTTAAGATCATTTACGCTGTCCTTTCTCAGTGGTGTACTGTGACTAGGGTTGTGGAGACTGCATCTGTTGGCCATAGTTGTGGTAACTATGCATATTAATATTTGCTGGCTAAGGTTGTGGTATTTACGTATTATAATAAATTTGACTTATAATTAGTTTTTTTCCATCAACTAGCTAGTTAATTTTTTCTTACATTACAAGATTTATTGTGTATTCTGTCATACTTGCAAATTTTTGCTAATATTTGGTATGGCTGTTTTATTGGGACGGATCAACCTCCGTACAGCTCATTATAATTTTCAGTAGCCACTTTTGAGCTACAATTTCTATCGGATGAACTCCGTCTTTGAGCAACACTGGGTGTAATTTTCCCTTAGTCTTGGTGATCCCTCCCCCTCTTCTTTTTTTTTCTTCTTCTGTGAAGAAAATCACATGTAAATTTTGGTGAACTATATTTCAGTGTTTCGTTGTACTCCCTAATGAGGTTATTTAGGTCTGAAAGTTGGTCATGTAATTCAGAATCATCTATTGTTTCCCAGTTCGGGTAGTTTTTGGCCCTGTTCCACTCTTTTGTAAATATTGGTGGTATTTCTAAAATGCCAGTGTCAATAGTTTCTTCCGTGAGATGAATTTCTTTAAGGGTTTCTAGTGTTGGCTTAAGCCTATTTTCTATATCAATGTATTCTGTATATCTACTATGTATATAGGAGCCTTCTTTAATAGTAGTGTCACATGTGAAATGCCAAAATAAAATCAGAGTTGATCTACCATCACGTAGTTCATGTATGTGGTCAACTAGATATTTGATACCAAGGCAGCTGTTTCTACCACTACTCGTCCACCATACAAAGTCGATATTTAGAAATTTAAATTTGTCAGTTTCTGTTCTAAGAAATTTCCCTTTACTATCTGATAGGATTACAACCCTACTGTAATTTGGTAAACGAGCTATTGGCTTTTCTTTACCAAGGAAATCTTCAATATTTTTAATTTCTAAACAGTCCATTACATAAAATTACAGTAAATCCACCATCCATCCATCTGGGTCTACATGGTACAGTTAAATGGTAGTTGAATATTCATTTCTAACCAGAAGAGATAAACCTGTATAGAAAACGAACAAAGTCTAACGCTTAGTCAATAATCAGGTATTGCTATCAATCATACCAATCATTTTCATGTATACAATATCAATAATAAGTTTGTTTTGTTAGAGTTTTATTTATGAACAGTTCAAAAAAAAAAACAAAAACAAAATCAAGCGACAGTGACTGTATGTGTGTCAGTCTGATTAATTAAATGTGCCTCACAGATTAAACTACATATAGACTGTGACAGCGTATTGCAGTCAATCACTACTATCACATACTATGACTATTACAAATCCCTAGATAGTGATAAAAAATATGTAAAATATAGTAACTGTTTGCCGGTGTAAGAGAGGAAACGAGGTTGCTGTATTGCAATGTGTTACGGTCTGTCAATATAGTAGATTAGATACCTATAATAATGCATTAAAAAAAAAAAAAAAAAAAAACAATGACGGAGTATTGCAGTGACAGAGTATTGCAGTCAGTCACTATTATCACCAGTAATCGTCCCTAGAATATTATATTGCAAGAAAGGGCAAATGGCAAGGGGCATAGGCTTATGACTGGGCAAGTATAGATAAAAGTATATGGACAAGAAAAGAATGCTCTGTCAGGTAAATTAATACAATTTGGTTAATTGTTAATTGTCAATGATAATGACAATGCACTGTAGACATTAGACAGTGTATTGCAGTCAATCAGTACTGTCACCCATACCCATCACTATATAATGATTTCTAATAGACAGGTAGATATCTATTTGACAAGACTATACACTAGTAAAAAAAAAACAATTTGTACATTTAAAGAGGGGAGGATGCTGCTGGATGCTATATGATGCTGGGTGCTATAGGGTTGTACACCCATTTAGTATGTAAATCCAGGATTCTCAATCCAAGGATAGAACCTTGATGTAACACTACCAAAAATTTATAATTTATTTTCGGATTAAGTATTTTAGATTACTGTCTCGATAGATAAATAGAGATATGGATTTAACTGTAGTTAATTCGTAATTATAGATAATCTCGATATTAATTAGCTTTAGCAAAAATGTTTCTTTTCTCTTAGTTTACAAAATAGCCTGCCAATTTCAAGATAGCGGTAATCAGGGTGCCCAATCACGTACTGCAGTACGTAATTAACCAAACGCCAACTATCAATCAAAAAAATCAATAAGCCAATCAGCGATCAGTATTTTTCTATCCAGAGCGGAAGCCGTCTTGCCGTTATAAAACCTAGACATTCTGAATCATTAGGAGTTATAACTATATATAAATGTATAGTATATTTATGAGAAAAAACTGATGAATAACTTTAAACTTGATATCCATTATTAATCCTTACGACTGCAATTCCAAGATGCAGAGTTACACCAGATAAAACTATTGTTGCAGAAGACAATTTCAGATTTAAAAGGAGAAAAATAAATGAATACTTCTTGTTAACATGCTTTTTTATTGTCATAAATTTTCCAGAATTTCAATCTTGGCAACAGATTCCTGTTTCTTTACTAAAAGAAATGTATAGATAATATTTTAGACAACTGATTGGATTTTATCATGTTCAGTTATTTATTTCCTTTACCTTATTTTTCATTTAAATATATACTCGGTCATTCATTTTCTTACCAAATTGAGTTGACTTGTTATTTTGAATGCTGGTTACATCTCTTTTGTTGAATCTTTTCCCCCCTCGCAAATTATCCTTAAATAAAATTTGAGTCGACGAAATTCGGGTAAAAATGCTTTTCATATAGTCTTCATAGAAGTCAAATCTAAACAGCGCCCCCCCCCCCCCCCGCTTTTAAAGTAAATGCAATGTAGGCACAGTTTTGACATTTGTTTAAATTAAGAATAAATGCCATCTTCCTTCATCAGTAAACCATTAAAAACGTTGTTCCCATTGGTCTCTGTATTTTAACATATCTATGAATGCACACTTAAAGCCTGTTAAATTAAAGACGATATGCCACCCTATATATATAACCATCTTTCCCCTCCCTTTATTTTCAATCTTTTAATCTCCCTTAAACTATTATTTATTTATCGAAAATCAATTAGGTACCAATCAAGCCGTTTTCGTTTGATTTGTTGTACATGTTGCCACTTTTTACGCAAAACGTGGAGCAAGGGTTTATGCGGTATTCCTTTGATATCGGTATACCACCCCGAAAGCGTCTGGTACTGTCCTACTTGTAAAATTACACACACGTGTCATATCATCTGACTCTTTGTGACCGTCTATAACCCCTTTCAACGATTATTAGTGTTTGAAATTTGGATTATACATGTTCAATGTGTAAGTCAATTTATTTTTCTATTACTCTTACAGCATAGTATTTACCGGCGAATGCTTAGAAATATATTCATGTTTTTATTCTTTTTATTCTTCTGCTCGGGTTTTTCCCTCAAACTTGAAATAATCAATTTGGTAAACCTATCATTTGTTAATGTATCTTCTAATTTCAATTCAAACATCTGGTAATCATATTGCCCTGTTAAAAACATGTATATTTCATTTGGTAATGTAAAAGTCTTGCAATTTGTGGTGAAATTATTGAAGCATATATCACGGACTAAGTAATGGAAAAATCTCTGTAACTTTGAAAAAGCTTATTTTTGTCCAGGTAAAAGATGCATTGCATTTGAAGACCAATGACTTTAAGAAATATTTAGGAAGCACGAGTTACATGTACACGTATTGTACCTACATTATAAAACGTAAGTGGCGTAAGAGGTGTAAGTCAACTGACTTCGAAATAAACAGTCTCTATTTCAATTTTCACCTATAAAACTTCGAAAAACCTAAATTCAAAAGATGTAACTACCTTTTCTCAAATTGTTCCCATGCTTATTTTATCTTGAACAATTATTTCGTGTTAAAGTATCTTCTGATAACTTGCATATGTCTCCTAGCTAAGCCCTCGTGTCTGGGTAATGTTTGTCTAGGTTTTTAGATTCGCGGGTCACGTGGCATCAGTGGGAGGAGCGATCTATCGTCTGTCGTTTGGTTAATTCACGGATAAATTCTACTCCGCGCGTACAAATCTTTTGTGCTTACGTGCATGCACCACTGTCAAAAGTATGCACGTGCAAAAAGGAAAGTAATTACGTAAACTGCACGTACAAATTAGATACCATTTCATATTGCATGCCAAACACAAAAAAAAACGAAAGTAGCTTTCCTGGTGAGTGGGTACCACGCTTTGTCCTCAACATAGAGCGGGTTACCAAATGTTTTGGATAAATCTATACATATCCCTCGTTTGTCTGAATAATTTTCGCTACGATTTTGTTAAGGTGTCAAAATCTACCACGTGTACAGGAAATCTAGTAATTAATTTTCAGTGAGAAATTAAAATCATCTGATTATATTATGATGCACAGTTATTGTTAAAAACACATTTATTTGACATATGAAAGCTGAAAAATTGAGCCGCAAATTAAACGTGTAATTTTCCTATGTATGGCGTCTGCAGCAGGAAAAATGTCATCACAACATAATCAAATTAAATGTGTAATTTTCCTATGTATGGCGTCTGCAGCAGGAACAATGTCATCACAACAAAATCCGTTAAAATATTTTACAGCGTGAATATCCGAGAAAGGCAGGTTTACACAAGTGATTCTACCATTAAACATTTTGTTTTATTATGCCCTAACACGGCATGGCCTTTATTTAACAGAGTTTGAGTTTACAGTGGGCCAATCGGCCTGCTCCTCTGTGATTTTAAAATAGCCATATCTACGAACATCATCTTGGACAACGAGCATCAATCTGTCTATGCTTCCTTTTTAAAGCAGTTCTAATGTACTTCGCAACTTTGAGAAAGGAATAAAGGTGAAAAAACTCCGTACAGGCGGTAGATTATCAAAACTCATGGTAGTGTTCGGCTTTTAAACCCTGACCGCTGTTGCGATTATATCCAAGTATATGCATGCCCTAGAGACATATGATGCACAATTTAATAATTTAATTCAAATCCCATTCATTATGGTAAAGGAGCTAGGGTGTTAGAATTCATTAATAAAACTGAAACGGCCCAAAGTTACTCTGTACCCCCTAATTTTTCTTTGTACCCCCAATTCAAAACCTAGGGGGTACAGTGTACCCCCAATATTTTCTTTGTAACCCCAATTCAAAACCTGGAGGGTGTACCCCCAAATTGAAAACCCAGTGGGCATGCTGGGTAATAATCTCTCCGGCGAGTCCTGGCTTACAAGTCCTAAATACGGGATGAATTTCAAACTTTCAGTCTGTGATTTACATAATTAAATACACCATATCTTCATCTTCCTGAATAGCACAAACACACTCGAAAACGAAATTAAATAAGAACGATAGCACCGGATTTAAACGTTCATTTTCGTCCTCCCTGAAACCCACGTCATTCCACCATGAATCCCAACTTCCGGTGTTTGAACAAAAACAAAAACAAAACAAAACAAAAAACAGACACGATACAAAGATTACACACCTTTTATTCAATATCTTATGGTACTCACCGTGTATCATCGACTCCGGAACTTGGTACCAGCCGAGTCGACACAACAGGTAGTCATGGCACGTAGTGGGGTGAGTCAATCGTTTTTTGAATAGTTTTTAATGAGTGTCTGTCAACCAAATGATAAGCATCGGTATTTAGAGATGTCCAACTGTTGTCCATGATCGTAAGTCAAAAATACTATTCATGCATGCTGCAAAAAACAGCGAAATCCTACCAGCTGGTACTGCTCAAGCCACCATATCCCATTGAAAATCGTTCTTTTTGCGTTGTTACAAAGCTTGTTACCCTTGGTTTTTAATATCAAAATATTCCGGACATTTGGAACTGACTTCGGTATAAGTTTCATATGCAACAAGCAAGATTTGACTGGATTATTCTCGAAAACAAGAATCTTTGGGAAGTACGGCAATTTGCAAGGTTGGTGTACGGCAACATTAAAATTTTACTAAATTAACTGTACGGCAACTTGCATCGGTATGATACAGCAAAAGTGGCTATTTTGACGCATTCGTTTATCCCTTTGCAGGTTCTAATGCCCTTCATTAGCGGATATTGCACCAGGAGGCGTCTACATTAGGACGAATAACATATTTAGCGTTTTGACGTCACAGAAAGCAAAAATAGTCCGGTTACAATATAGAAAGGGACTACCATGATGGCAGTAATGGATTTAGAAAAGTAATTAGAAATGTCTTTAAAAAAGATAGACAGCGTAAGCGATACTGGAATATCAATATTGAAACTCTTTTGTGGCTCAATATTAAGTAAAATAATGAAAAAAAAAAAAAAAAAAACTTCACGAGCAATTTTCCCCTTTCTCCTCAGTGATTTTAATTTTGTTATAAAGTAGTACCGGCTTATTGGGTAACGCTCATGAAAATATTTAGTTTCGAAATAGCACAAGAAAAGAATTATTCCCTTCTACATTAGTTTGCTATGGTATGAATCAAGGCCCGGGGTATCGATTAGCAGTGGCAACACTTGTTGATAGTGGTTTCATAAAGTGCCAGGAAATATGCCAGCAGGGTCCCGCCGAACAAGTGCACATATTTTACCAATCGCAAATTATCATCTATTCATTCTTTATTAATACCAAGAAGTAGGTCAAAAGCCAGCGCATTCAGCTACGTCGAAAAAAAGATTGTATTCTCGTGGTACTAAGCAGTTGTCCGCGACTCATGGTGGTCCAAGATTTTAGGTGGTTGTACGCATCCTGCTAAGATCAGCCTGTTCATTTAGATCAATGTCTTCAATGACCACTCTGTTGATAGCTAAGGACCCAACCCTACTTCAGGCGACCAGCGAAGACTCTAACCACACTCTGACTATATAGATACAGAGGCTGAGCTAATGTGTTTGCTGGGCGTGCATATTGGTTGTACGTGTTGCTGCGGTTCGGTACCAGGGCCGTTTGAAAAAGTTCATCTGCGGCGATTGCCCACCAAGGAAACCATTCATATTTGATATCACTGTAAAGATCAACAACTACACTTTAATTTAATACGCAATTCGTATGCATGCACCTGCAACAAAATTCAATAACAAGAACATACACTGTTTTCATACTGGAAACTTGAATGGTCAGTTACCACACCCACCCTGCTCAGAAAACGGGGGGCGGGGGTGTTGGGTTTGAAATAATTTTAAATAATGTTTCTGCGAGAAAATGCCACACACTGAAAATTTAAGAACGAAGGATGAGTCGCAGGTCGTCACAGTGTTCTGCTTTAAGAAATGTTTGCTTTCCTTTAGTTTTGTGGTCGTGGTAGGGTCAACAATAGAGATTTAATGGAATCATATATATACCCGGAAACAGAACATCATGCATGGTAACAGCACGCGTGAGCCGTCAAGTAATGCCATACTTAGTATGACAGTTTCTTTTAAGAAAACTGATTAACTTTTAAAGTACAATTTCATTATTGAAATAGCTCACTTTTCTACAACATGTACTCATGATTATCTGATATAGATAAGGCATGGCTCAAATAATAAAGCATGGCTCAAATAATCTCAAATAATACCACCGATATTGTTGCAGATTGTGACACGTTTTATTGCCCTAAATTCATGCCAGTGTCCTTGATACTATTGTGTTTTTTCCCCATCTTTTTAAGAAAGGTTCAAACTTTCCTTTATACGAGTTCGCCGTTAAAAACTACATGTATGTCTCTACTATAAATACAATGTACCCTGCAAAATTAATGACCCTCGTATAAATGAATCCATCTTTAGCTCAAGATACTGGAAATATTTCTCTCGGGTAATATTTCCCGAATTATAAACTTATTGTCAGCGGCCGATATACGACGCGGTAGTTTTGTGGCTAGACTACTCACACGGCCTGCGAGGGGGAATTGGCTTCCATTCGAGCTGTGTGCTTTTTTCTTTCCATATGACCACACTCAAACAAATACATTCTCTTGTAACTAATGTTGGCAACTGTGAAAATGGTACGAATTAGGAAATAATACCCTTTCGCGCGCTACATTGCATTAAATTCTATTATTTTCACAATAAATTGCCGTACAGTTAGCTAGCAAGACGCCGTCCAGTATTTTTATGCAGTGCCTCAAGTTGCCGTACTCAAGCCTTTCGAGTTTTATGATGTTTTTATCGAGTTCCATTATTGTTTTGAGAAAACTATTGATTATATATAAGCAGCGGTGATGGGAATACATATGCATAATAATGGACTGAAATTTGTCACAATTGTTTGTATGATAAACAGGTGGGTTTTGACGAAGACACATAATTTCGGCAGTACCAAGCAGCTCGTTTTACAATAAAAAGTAATTTTCATATCATTTCTAGATGTGCAATTCAAACAAAAATATGTTCCGTAAATGGAGACATTCTCGTTGAGGCATAATATCGCGACATAACATCAAAATAAAGAATTTTCTTAACCTGAATATGACCAGTTTTTCTTTATCACCGCTTCAGCTGGTACCAAGTTCCGGAGTCGATGATACACGGTGGTACTGATACCATAAAATTCCCGAGCCGAGCCTGACAGAATGTCCTGGAATCAAAGACACTACTGTCTATTCTTCAAATTTTTCATTCCACGACACTATTCTATTTATCCTGTTTCACATTTACAAACATAAATCCGACTAGATAGAATATTTCGCTCGAAATTAAGGCACGTATTGACATCTTTCGCCTTCGGCTCACCAGATAAATTCCTCCGCCTTGCCCGATAAACTTAACCCATCCAAGACACCAACCATCTATTCTATTTATCCTGTCACGCACTGTAAATAAACAAAACAAAACAAAAAACAGACATGATCCAAAGATTACATACCTTTTATTCAATATCTTATGTTACTGAAACCATAAAATTCCCTAGCCCAGCCTGACAAAATTTTCTGGAATCAAAGACACTACTGTCTATTCTTCAAATTTTTTATTCCACGACACTATTCTGTTTATCCTGTTTCACATTTACAAACATAAATCTGACTAGATAGAATATTTCGCTCGAAATTAAGGCACGTATTGACATCTTTCGCATTATGAAAAAACACACTTGTATGGCGAACTGTGCAAATCGCTTTCGGTATGCAGCTGAAATAATGACGTCATGAATAATATTGACTACGTCATAAACGTGACGTAAACCCTCGGAAGAATGTTGTGGCGAAGAATTCTAATTTATTTTAAATAATAAGAAAAATCAACATGTGCATCGAATTTTAAGCGATAATTTTACTTTGAAATATTGATTTCGTGTACCGGCACCTAAAAAGGAGTTCCGGCTGGTCACATGACCAATAATAAACCTTGATCACGTGACCAGCTGACATAATAAACCTAGTCACGTGGTCAAGTGACCGGAATTTATATGAGGTGACAGGATAATTCTATTTATCCTGTCACGCACTCTGAAAGAACAAAACAAAAACAAAAAACAAACATTGATATAAAGACCGTACCTCTTATTCAATATCTCATGGTATGGTACTGATACCATAAAATTCCAAAGCCGAGCCTGACAAACTTTCCTGGAATCAAAGACACTATGTTACTGTCTAATTCCCCAATCCACGACACTATTCTGTTTATCCTGTTTCTCATTTGTAATCAATCCTGAATCCGACTAGATAGAATATTTCGCTCGAAATTAAGGCACGCATTAACACTAGGAAATAAACACACAAATGGCGAACTGTGTAAAGCGCTTTGAGTATGCAGCTGCAATAATGACGTCGTAAATTTTATCCTGTCACCTCCTATAAATTCCGTCGTATAACAGGGGGTCATATAATTTTGGTGATATACGGTCACTTGACCACGTGACTAGGTTTATTATGTCAGTTGGTCACGTGATCAAGGTTTATAAGGCTAGTTGGTCATGTGACCAGCCGGAACTCCTTTTTTAGGTGCCGGTACACGAAATCAATATTTCAAAGTAAAATTATCGCTTAAAATTCGATGCACATGTTGATTTTTCTTATTATTTGAAATAAATTATAATTCTCCGCCACAACATTCTTCCGAGGGTTTACGTCACGTTTATGACGTAATCAATATTATTCATGACGTCATTATTACAGCTGCATACCAAAAGCGCTTTGCTCAGTTCGCCATACAAGTGTTTTTTTCATAGTGCGAAAGATGTCAATACGTGCCTTAATTTCGAGCGAAATATACTGTCTAGTCGGATTTATGTTTGTAAATGTGTAACAGGATAAACAGAATAGTGTCGTTGAAAATTTGAAGAATAGACAGTAGTGTCTTTGATTCCAGGAAATTTTGTCAGGCTTGGCTGGGGAATTTTAAGGTATCAGTACCATAAGATATTTGATAAAAGGTACAGTCTTTGTATCATGTCTGTTTTTTTGTTTTGTTTTCTTCATTCACAGTGCGTGACAGGATAAATAGAATAGATGGTTGGTGTCTTGGATGGTTCAAGTTTATCGGGCTCGGCTCCGGAATTTATCCGGTTCGCCTTCGGCTCACCAGATAAATTCCTCCGCCTTGCCCGATAAACTTAACCCATCCAAGACACCAACCATCTATTCTCTATATATTGACTACGTCATAAACGTGACGTAAAACCTTGGAAGAATGTTGTGGCGAAGAAGTCTGGTTTATTTTAAATAATAAGAAAAATCAACATGTGCATCAAATCTTAAGCGATAATTTTACTTTAAAATATTGATTTCGTATCGCGGTACCTAAAAAAGGTGTTCCGGCTGGTCACATGATCAACTAGCCTAATAAACTTTGATCACGTGAGCAACTGACATAATAAACCTAGTCACGTGGTCAAGTGACCGTATATCACCAAGTTTATATGACCCCCTGTTATACGACAGAATTTATAGGAGGTGACAGGATAAATAGAGAATAGATGGTTGGTGTCTTGGATGGGTTAAGTTTATCGGGCAAGGCGGAGGAATTTATCTGGTGAGCCGAAGGCGAACCGGATAAATTTCGGAGCCGAGCCCGATAAACTTAAACCATCCAAGACACCAACCATCTATTCTATTTATCCTGTCACACACTCTGCAAGAACAAAACAAAACAAAAAACAAACATTGATATAAAGACCGTACCTCCTATTCAATATCTTACGGTACTGATACCATAAAATTCCGAAGCCGAGCATGACAAACTTTCCTGAAATCAAAGACACTATGTTATTGTATAATTCCACAATCCACGACACTATATCCTGTTTCTCATTTGTAAACAATCCTAAATCCGACTACATAGAATATTTCGCTCGAAATATAAGTACGTATTGACATCTTTCTCACTATGAAATAAACACACAAATGGCGAACTGTGTAAAGCGCTTTGGGTATGCAGCTGCAATAATGACGTCATAAATTATATTGACTACGTCATAAACGTGACGTAAGACCTCGGGAGAATGCTGTGGCGAAGAATTCTGTTTTATTTTAAATAATAAGAAAAATCAATATGTGCATCGAATTTTAAGCGATAATTTTACTTTAAAATATTGATTTCGTATCGCGGTACCTAAAAAAGGAGTTCCGGCTGGTCACATGACCAACTAGCCTAATAAACCTTGATCACGTGGTCAACTGACATAATAAACCTAGTCACGTGGTCAAGTGACCGTATATCACCAAGTTTATATGACCCCCTGTTATACGACAGAATTTATAGGAGGTGACAGGATAAAACTCTTTTAACCCTTCATCACACATTCCGACTTTTAACGACCCTAAAAAAGACAGCTTTTTAAATCATTGTGGTAAAAGGAGAAAATGCTGGTAACCAGTATTTTCTCCCTTTTCTACAATGTTTTCTACCTTTTCACAGACAAATTTCAATATAAGAATCAAATTCATGTTTGTCGTCTGCAATTTCTTTCAATTTGGGTAAGTTTTAAATTTTGTCGTTTGTTGAAAAGTTTATTCTCAGAGGCAAAAGAAAGTATACAGCCTTTCAATGTTGGCTGTCCTTGCAATCTATTTGTATCTCTTAATTATTTTCTGTATCAAAAAGGTCCATGGAGGCCCACAGAATAAACATATCCTCAATTTTGACCAATTGTAAATAATACTCATGAATCGTAGACTAATACCTAGAAGTAGGTCATAACTCATAAGCCAGCTTAAAAACCACTACGCCGAAAAAAGAATTGTTGGCTTTTTTAGATTGACAAACAACTGAGGAACCAAATAGTAATTTATACTTGTACAGGTATATACTTACTGGTCCAGTATAATAGCCTACAGGTGCAAAGGGGTAAAATCGACATCTCATAGTGTAGCCAGTCAAGTGTGTCAGTTCGTTAATAAATGACAGAATATCAGTGTATGTTTGTATGATAGCACATTTCTGCCACGAGATACGAGATAACTATTGCGATAACTTAAGAAAACTATCGCGATGAAACAAACTTTCCTGGAAATATTATCTCGATAGTAAAAAAGTTTTACGATAAAAGTATCGCGATAATTCTCACTTTTATCACGATTTTTTTTGCGTTCGTGCCTACAACTGACATTCACGATATTTACACTGTATAAATAGATACGGTTTCGGAACATCTTTGCCATCTTATATAGTCAAAAACTACCGAGTTCATCCTAATGATGGAATTTTCTATTTATAGTTATAGAGAATTTTTGTTTAAGGATTTAAAAAAACAATAGAACAAGATTATGAGAATTTATAAACTTCCTTTTGCCTCTGGGTATATTTATATCTATTTGTTCCGGTCGATGTACCAGATTAAAGATAAGTTACTACGGTGGATGATATTAAAAACTAGCGACATTTTCCATTTGAAGTCGAGAAATATGTGAAAAAAAATCAGACAAATGACTGAAGGTCGTGTTCGACAGGTAATACTGTTAGACACCTTGAAAGTTTAGTTTATGAAGTTACAGAGCGGCAAATTAGTCAAAAGTTTGTTATAAGTGCCTGTGGAAGCATGAAATATTTGAACCACGCTCTTTGAACAGGGAGTTTACTGCATCTGCAAAAAGGATCGACCCATGTCAGCTTGCGCGGACTGTGCAGGCTGACATGAGTCGATATTTCTTGGTACTTATCAGATTTCTGCATCTTAAAAGAACCAGTGTATCTCATGACTCGGTTGGTTGTTAGACAAACTGGATTTTATGGACCCATATTTAGTGATGTCTTGCTTGGTACAATGCATGACGGAGATACATTAAACCCCCTTTTCCCGGAAAACGACACATAAATTACTGTACATACAAGTATGGTTCTGTACACGTTACTATACACCAAATGCCTTCGGAAAGGATAGAACTTGTTTCCAGGGCCCGTTTTCACCAACCATTCTTAAATACAAGTAAATGATTAAATCTAGAAAGTAACACAATTTCTGATTGGCAAAACCATTTGGTATATCAAATCAGGAATTATGTTTCTTTTGAATAAAGAAAAGTGACAATAAAATAGACTTAAACAAAAGATAAAAATGATAATACATGTAATAAACTTGAATATAAATCTGTTTGCGGAATAGAGGCCCTGATGTGCAGCGCCGAAACCATTCATCTTTTGTTTTACTTTCGCGTTTCGGCAATACTTCCTTTAAAGGGGCATTCAACCAGATTTCATTTTGCAATTTTTTTTAGTATTTTTCTGTTCAAATACTGGTTATTTTTATTTGTGTGCTAAACTGGCTTTAGAATTAAAAACCTACATAAAAATACATGTAGAAAACACCAGGAATAACTGAGTTTTCTCCCCCTTTTTCTTATTCCGTTAGTAACGGTAGCATAGCAAAGGGTAAATACATTTCTGAAGCATTTCAAACAAAACATCTATCGATTGGTCCTATAGCTCAGTTGATAGAATCACCAACTCTTGTTTTGAAGGTCGTGGCTTCTAGCTCCGCTAGTTCCACTTAAGGCATTATTTTTCCCCATCTAATGGTAAAGAAATAGCCCCCCCCCCCCCCCCCCCCCCGCACACACACACAAAAGGCAAAAACCCTGGCTTAATGCCCCTTTAATGTGGGATGTGGGGAAACGAGTATGTATGTCGATGTTTCACACACAAATGCTAAAAGAATGACAAAACTTTGTCATTATTATTTTATACATACATATACAAGGCTAGGTGAGACCAGGGTCCGTATTCACAAACCATTTTAAATTGCAGTTTTAGTGACACACACACAAACACACACACACACACACACACACACGCACACACACACACACCCTAAATTTCAAAGTAAAGCAATTACTAATTGGCTAAACCAAATACATGTACATAATACATGTAGTTTAGCCAGTCAGAAATTGTTACTTTCTAAACTTAGAAACAGATTAAGAATATACTAATGGATTGTTGGTGAATACGGACTGGATCTAGATCTAGGAACAGACTGCAAGATCGTTGCAGTCTGATCCTTATCTACATTGTAGATCATTACTTCTTGCGTGATGACCTTTTCAGCATCATAGACAAACCTTTTCAGCATCGTAGACAAAAACAAGGTTTTTTTCGGACGGCATTGATCAAGATAGACTTACGTGGCACAGAACGTGCAGTCTGAACTTGGATCTATAACGTCAGCATTTTTATTTAGTCAAGCCTGTTGGGTTTCAGTGGATGTATTTCAGCCGTCGAGAGAGGTCGAGTTGACATATTTGGCACTCAACAGTTAATTCTTTACCAAACGACAAAATTTTTGGCAAGTCAAAATTGAAAGCATTTGCAGACGACATAATAAATGGGGCTAAAAAATTGGAGTTTGTTTAGTAAGGGTAGAAAACATTTTGGAAAAAGGAGAAAATGCTGGCTACCAGCATTTTCTTATTTTCACATAATGTTTTCAAAAGGCTCCTTTCCCAGGGTCGTTAAAACTCGGGATTGTGTGGTAAACAGTAAACTCTTTACAGAAGGACAAAATTTTAGAAATATCCAAAATAAAAACATTTGCATACGACAAATTAAATGTAGCTCAAACAAAAGGGCTTGACTTAACAATATCTTAAATAGCATGATTTCCAATGACTTGTTTCTCAGGGTCGTTAAAGACAAATTAAATGCAGCTCAAACAAAAGGGCTTGACTTAACAATATCTTAAATAGCATGATTTCCAATGACTTGTTTCTCAGGGTCGTTAAAGCTCGGGATTGTGTGGTAAATGGTTAAGTGTAAATTTTATAATTTGGTTACTATTTTTTGAAATAGTGTCTGTTTATCCTAATCTAACCCAGTGCATGATATGCAAATTTTCTGAATGTCGCTAAATGAACGCGTCTAGTACAAAGGAATATAAGTAGAAATAGTAGCCACATATCAACGAACCAGTCGGAAGAAAAATATTGTGGCAAAAGGAGAATGTCTTGTATCTGTGTATTATTTTCACTTTTTAAATTAGCTTCAAATATATGTGCCAAGCCCCCGTAGCTCAGTCGGTAGCGTACAGGACTTGACAACAGGAGGTCGCTGGTTCGATCCCCGGCTTGGCCAATTTCTTTCCGAGGATTTACGATAGTCATCGCAACAGGATTCATTCCTCTCACACCGCTGACCATTGTTTCGACGATGGTTATGTGGGAAAGCAGCCAGTAGCTTGGAAAGAATATTGTGCGGAGTACTGGTAAATGAAACTCCAGGGAAGCATGGATAGGTGCACTGGCCGCCGTGATATAACTGAAATAATGTTGAAAACGGCGTTAACACCAAACAATCAATCAATTCAAATACATGTAGCAGCGTTCAGACTTGCGTTGAAATGTGCCGCCATAGAGGAAAGGGTAATTCAACCAAGCGCATAAAACCGTATCGACATATATACCTATATTATTTTTCCCAGCCAGAAAAGACCATTTTATGTACGTTCGTTACTCAATATATACGAAGGAGGACAAGACTTCTGCTTCTTAGAATGGTAGAATGGTTCCTGTAAAATCTTGTCGAGGTAAGTCAGTTATCAATCACTATTACACTGCACATATTCACTTAGTGTATGTGTGTTTGCAAGGGAGGGGGGTGGGGGAACGGGGTGTTGATCGGATTTTTAAAAGCATTATTTCTTCAATAAAACCTATCTCGTGGGTACTTGGTCGAATGGTCTCGATTAGTCTATTTGAACGAGTACCAACAATAAAGATTTTAGTGAAGTGATTATCAGTCTTTAAACTCCAACATATCCGCCTTATCTGTACATCTGGGTCCGTATTCACCAGGGGGGCCTGCGTGGCTCAATGGTAAAGTGTGGGACTCGTAACCAGGAGATCCTGGGCTCGGGCCCCACCTGATCCGCTGGGCTTTTCGTGGGAGTGTCCTTGGGCAAGACACTTCAGAGCCCCAGCCTAGTACTGGTGAAACCCAGGAAGTGCATAAATGAATATGTAAGCTTTCGCCGTGATATGGCTGAAATAAAGTTGAAAGCGGCGTAAGACACCATTCAATCAATCAATTAACCGTATTCACCAACTATTAAGAATATTTTTAGCCTTTATACCTGAGGTTTCTAATTTGAAAGTACCACAACTTCTGATTGGCTAAACCAAATGGTTTAGCCAATCAGAAGTTGTGTTACTTTCAAATTTAGAAAATTCTGGAGAATATGACTAAGAACGTTCGTAAGAATGGTTGGTGAATACGGACCCTGATAGCTTTCTTTTAAACTCCGATCAGCCAGTCTGTTTGGAAGTAATTTTTGTATCTAACTTTCTCCATTTATCTCACAATGAGCCTAGCTCACTTTTGTTTCAGATGTTTATACCTTTGAAATAGAAGTCTTCGGTTTCGTCGTCAAACCATGGCGGTCTGACTTCATCAGCATCAGGAAATCTGGGTCTGTATTCGGCAACCATTTTCAATTTTATTCTTTGTCTTATTTTAGATTTGGAAAGTAACACAGCTTCCGATTGTCTAAACCAAATGTTTTAGCTAATCAGAAGCTGTGTTACTTTCAAACTTAGAAAATTCTGGAGAATGATACTGAGAAAATTCGGTGACTACACACCCTGGTTGCCCGCACATGGGATTTCAAATTTCTAAACAAGTATACGCAATAATCAGCAGGCCAGGTCTGGGCTGTAGGGTGGGTGATTAGGTAGTTCAAACTTACATTCGCCAAAAGCAACTTGTCCAATCCTTGACTTGTGTACAGGAGTATCGTCGTGAAGAATCAAAAGGGGCGTAATCAGGGTTTCAGAAGTTCAGGGTCATTACTCATTTCTAATAGAGAGTACTATTTCACTCTTACGCTGCTAGGCGCGACACAGTGCGCCTTTGCTGACAGTGTAAATCAAGATCAGACTAGACAGAACGTGCATTATGATCTTGAACTACAATGACCGATACAGTGCGATTTCCATCAAAAAGAAATAGGATGAAATAGCAATATTTGGCTTTTTACTTTCGGTTTGAAAGTTTCAGTTTGATTTTAGATTTACACTGTCCGACAAAAAGATATCTCTCCTCCAAAAATACCTTTGAAATAGCAAATTTTCGGTTTTTACCATCGACTTGAAAGTTTCATTTCTTTTATTTAGCAGGATAACGGTTAAATTATGAAGATGGGGTTGTTCTATAAAGTGATAAAAAATGTTTTGCTTGTGTCCATTTAATCTGGTGCCTGTGTCCATTTAGTCTGGTACCCCGCCGTACTTCAAGAGTACGTCAGGCAAAGCGCAAAGCGGCCCCCGTAGGTAATATGCAGAGGTAACGGGATATTATTTCACTTGATCAAATCGGATCATAGGCTTAATTCAAAACAGATCGCTTGCAATAAAGTACTGGCAGTTAATTTTTTTAACTGTCGTTCTTATTTAGCGAGAAAAACTACATATCACAAATGCTTTAAGTATCCGAAATGTCAATGGACCTGTATAACGTCCGAAAACAGGACTGTTTTTAAAATGATTCATAGTCAAACTTATATTTAAACCATACCCCAACAGCAAGTTTTAGATTCGGTAATGTTTATTTTGTACAAACTTGATTTCATTTTATTCACTGATCAAACTGGATCACATGAAATTGGGAAAAACAGGAAAGCATGAAGGGCTACGCTTGATGACGTAGTGGTAGGGGCAGGTAATCCAGACTAGTGTTCATTGTCTTTAAAGCCCCAATAAAGTCCAAAATTAGAATTTTTTTTATGCTTGAAAAAAGGCACGAATCTGTTAGATTTACTCTTATTTTGTCACCAAGGGGATAGGGGCGTTCATTGCAGCATCGGTTCATGTCACAGAACCATACAAAAAAATCCTAATTCTTTTTATCAATTCTCCCAAGTGACGTTGCCACGCACTATTCGGAATCATTCTGGTGTCCATTCGGCATACCTCGGGTGATCTGGTGATCAAATCCCTCGGCTGTATCACGTAGCTTGATATGCACCTACACGGTACATTTCGCACATCTCCGGAAGCACGCCCCTTCACCGTTATTGAAATTGTAAGGCTCCTCTTAGAAAAGAAAACATGAGTAAATTTTCTGTCGTTATCTTTCTAATAATATTTCAGTCGGCAAACAGTTTGTACATTCAATTTTTAGCGTGGTTTATCAATTCCGTTGGGAGCTTTCATTGACAGATCGATAGAAGTGAATAACTTCACCGTGGTTGTTCGTGTCGTTGCTAAGCGATCTACAGGGGCGCCGCCCACTCATCACAACTCGGCCGATTCCGTACCTACATCTAACCTCGTCTGTACAAGGGAGGCTTCCATTTTGAACTACCAGTCACAAGATCTTAAACATGGCGGCGCCCATGTAGATCGCTTAACAATGACATGAACAACCACTCTGAAGTTATTCACTTCTATCGATCTGTCGATGAAAGCTCCCAACGGAATTGATAAACCACGCTAAAAATTGAATGTACAAACTGTTTGCCGACTGAAATACTCTTAGAAAGATAACGATAGAAAATTTACTCATGCGTTCTTTCTAAAGAGGAGCCTTACAATTTCAATAACGGTAAAGCGGTGTGCTTCCGGAGATGTGCGAAATGTACCGTGTAGGTGCATATCAAGCTACGTGATACAGCCGAGGGATTTGATCACCGGATCACCCGAAGTATGCCGAATGGGGCGCCGCCATGTCTAAGATAGGGTATGTCGGCGTGACGTCACTTCCCGTAGCAACAAGCGGACGCTATTTTCGGAGGTGAAAATGTTACATAGCAACCAGCTATTACTATAGGCTGATCGAGATTTTGATCGTGGAATAAGAAGTATTTTTTGCGATCACAAACTAGTGCGGACCAAGAATTTTGTTACAAATAGATTTAATATTATGTATGTAGAGTTGACTGATATCGGGGTAGAGGTAAAACCACCCAGTCATAGTAGGTATGAGGGACCTGGCGCGAGGTGCGAAGTGTCAGCAGAAATTTCTTGTTACCTTTTGCACCATATTTTCTAAAGCTTTTTTCCTCGCTCAAAGCTGGGATTGTGTGGTAAAGGCATAATTGCTCTAACGTGCTTGATCATTAATAATTAAGAATGAATTTTCATTTCTGTCAGTGGCATTGCATACTGCATTATTGATCTATCCATGGCTGAAAGTCATTTAATCCTTTTAATACATTCAATCCAGTGTTTCAAACACCTCAATGGTTGCCTTCAAAAACATTATGGGACAAAGAGAAAATGCTAACATCGGTTCCTAGCAGCCAGCATTGTCATCTTTTTGCACAATGTCGTCTAACACTTCAAAAACAAAATACATGTAAATGTCGTCAATTGATCAATATTTAGTTTACATGTGTGCAACTGCTTTTAACTGGCCAAGTGTAAAATACTGACACCCACCCACCCCATTAAAAAAAAAAGGAGAATATAAAACCCTTTTAACGACATAGTGAAATGTTCAAATCCAAAAAGTGAATTGTGGTAAGATAAAGTAATTTATTTTACCCGTAATGGTTTCACATCTTGCACATCTACTTCCACTACAAGAAATGTGTAACTGATACAAAATGATATTTGTTTTGAAAAAATATATATGTTAACAGTGTATATCCTTGACTGAATTGCTATGTCAAAGGTATTATGGCTCAAAGATAACAGTCAGGGGTTCATTGATTAGGGGTAGAGGGTTAAGGAGCCTCTGAAAGTCAAAGGATGTTTCATTGTTTCACTAAATTTATCCAATAAACACCACATCATCACCCTCCTTTGATCTTTACCAGGGAGGGATATGCTGAGGGTCAAAAATTACTCCTTATCACACAGGAAACTTAGAATGGTCCAAATTCAAAGTTTATCTCGACAGCATATTAAATAGGGTTTAGAAGATGGTATTGATCTCTAGGAGCAGAAAACACTGAGGGAAAGAAGAAAATGTAGATTTATAGTAAAATTAATGTTGCATTTGATAGACAATTTTCTCCTTCCCCAAATTTTCCTCTTTACCACACGGCAATATTCTTGATAGACCTGTATAAACTGAAGGTATTTGGAGATGACGAATTAAGTGCAACACAAATGATGGAATTTGGATTAGGAAGGATAAAACATAGTGGGAAAAGGAGAAAATGCTGGTTATCAGCATTTTATCTTTTCCCACAATGTTTTCCAAAGTTACTTTCCACAGTCATTGAAATATGGGATTGTTTGGTAAAAAGTTACAGATTAAAACATTTGATAATACAAGTAATACAGGAAACCAGCATTTTCTCCATTTCCCACTATGTTTTCTCCCTTGTAACACCATCATTTTTAGCCATATTGACCTTGTCATCTGCAAGGGCTTTCAAACTGGACAAGTTAAAGAAACAAAGCAAATGCTGGTAATCAGTATTTTCTTCATTTCCTAAAGTCTTTCTAACCCCTAACAGGATATCTCATCTCTATTTGAGCCATATCTAATTTTTCGTCAGCAAGTGCTTGAGTTTTGACAAGTTTGAATTTTATTATTTTGGTCAATGTCGGTAAAAGAGAAAATGCAGATGACCATCATTTTCTCCTTTTCCCACAGTATTTTTTTTTAAAACTTTTACATAACTCATACCTTGAGCCAATTTAACCCTTCACCACACAATTACGACTTTTAACGACCCTGATAGAGAAGACTTTAGAACACATTGTGGGAAAAGGAGAAAATGCTGGTAGCCAGCATTTTTTCCTTTTCCCCACAATGTTTTCTATCCTATCAAAGACAAATTTAATCATTTGACCAATGTTTAAAGTGTTGTTTGCAAACATTTACAGTTTTTGACGAGTCGATATTTTTGTTGTGTGGTAACAGGGATCGTAAATTACGTGTAATATACGATCCCTGGTGGTAAGGAGTTAACCATTTACTCTTTGCACAAATGGCAAAATTTTAGACGAAATTTAAAAAGAGAAATGCTGGATAGAAGCATTTTCTATTTTTCCAAATGGCACGGCAGATTTTCGGCATATCTATCGCTTTTACAACGAATTTCGGTGTTAAAATATGACTAGTTCACTTTCAAACACTACTGAAGAAGACGTCTATTTTCACCTCCGCATCGGTTACTATCGCGTGATCAACGAAAGTGCCCGGATGTCCGTCATACCCTACCATGTGATTGGTAGTTCAAAATGGAAGCCTCCTTTATACAGACGAGGTTAGATGTAGGTACGGAATCGGCCGAGTTGTGACGAGTGTCTGGTGTCCTATTTGTAGACACATGTGACCGACATATACTCATGACGTATCACAGACGATGTGCTTTCTCTCCTTAGAAAACGTTGCGAAACTTCGGTAAGTCTTTAATTTTCGTTAAATTACCTGCGCTCATCGTATCTAAGTTATTTGTATGCATTTGATTGGTAAATCGGAGTTGTGTTATATTTATTTCGATCATGATATGCCTATTTCTTCTTGTCAAGAGTCGTCCAAACATCGAATGACATCTCGGCCTATAACACTTTCGGCCTATTACAATTTCGACTAGTAAGAAATTCGGCGCATACAAAATCGAATGTCTACACAGGCTATAAAGGTTTGTAATATGAGTCATGGAGAATAAGTCAAACAAAATGTGGACGTTTTATAACGAAGATCAGACTTTACATTATGTGCAGATCTGATCTTGATCTTCGTAGGTAATGAAAAATTACAAACTCTCTGGGGTTTTTCTTTTGGTCTGTAATTATTAGCGAATTTTGACATGAGTTTAGCATCAGGTGGTGGACGTTTTATATCAAAGGTAAGACCTCTTACTAGGTGCAATCTGATCTCAATCTATGCTGTCAACAAAGGATATTTCTCAACTTTCAAGAGTTTAGTAAAACACATTGCTTATAGATATTTTTACTGCTAGTTTTTGAAGACAGAGTTGATGTTACTTCATCAATCAAGTTATTGCATGCAGATGAACCATACCTTTCAAAATTATAGATACATATTCCAAAGCTGATAAATACATGTACTTCAAGTTGTTGGAGTGCAAGACAATTGAAGACAAAAGTAGAAGTTTACTAGTACTCAAGTAATATTTATCTACGACATTGTGATTAAGAAAAATATTTTTTATGTCATGTTTTACTGATCTCTTTTCTTTCCAATCTAAAAACAGTGTATCTTTTTAGGGTGTGATACAGAGAGACCAAGATGTTTGTTAACCGACAAATAGATATCCCAGTCTGGTGTTATATCTCTGCTGTACGACGATTTTTTTTTTTTCACAAATTTTAGCACAGTCCATGTCAACAGGTATTTGAATGATATTTAGATCTCCATCTATTACACATTAATGTTAGAACTTTATTATATTCTGTTATATTTCAAGCTTAGAAAGGGTCAGCTGCTGAAGGGATAATTGATCAAATACAACTATTTTACACCCTTGAAAGGAGCAATTGTTTGCTTCAAGCAACTGCTCCTTTCTCACATTTCTCCATTTAGTTGATTTTTTTTTTTTTTTTTTGTATATTCCCCAGTTGTCGGTTGGTTTACGCCATTTACAACATTATTTCAGTTTTATCACGGCAGCCAGTGCACCTGTCCATGCTTATCAAGAGTTTCTGTTTCCAGTACTTTGCATAATATCCCACTGGCTGCTTTTCCATGTAATCATTGTCATGATACACTGATTAGCATTGAGAGAGGAATGTATCCTGTTGCAATGACTATCATCAGTCCTGGGAAAGAAATTGGCTGAGCTAGGGATTTGAAGCAGCAATCCCCCAATCTCAAGTCCTGTATGGGACTAGCTGTATCACTAGGGCTCGGCAGCAGTATTTCGAGTAATGTACTCTTGAGAGAAGGCATGCCTTTGGGCTAAAACAAATTGAAGTCCAACTTTTAGTAAGCAAGCACAAAAGATACACTCAAAAGCTGCTTTGTATTAAGCCAGCACCAAAGAGACTCTCAAATTGTGTGTTTTTTGTTTTTGTTTTTTACCTTGAAAAAGAAGGCTTTTGAAACATAATGAAAAAAGGTGAAAACCATCATTTTCTATTTCCAAAAGTGATTTTTACCTTTTTAGACAAGTTCCGTCATTTGAGCCATGTTCAATTTGTTGTCTACAAATGCTTTCAATTTGGACAAGTTAGAAATTTTATCAGCTTGAAAAGAATTAGTATAAAGGTGGCCACAAGGGCAGGGTTTACTGTATAAAGAAATGAGCATATCTTGTAAAATAGTTTTAGAGATACAATCTGAGACTAGTAGATTGAAAATACATTTTTCAATCTAAATTTACTTGATTGATTAAATGGTGTTTAATGCGGCATTCAACATTATATCAGTCATTTCATTGTGTCAGTTTGCTTGTTCATGTATACCCTGGGTTTTAATGGTACAAGGCTATGGCTCTGTAGTGTCATGCCCAAGGACACTCTTATGAAAAACCCATTGCTTCCAGTGAGGCTCAAACCTCGGACCTCCAGGTTATGAGTGCTACACTTTACCACTGAGCCAGGGAGACCTTATATAAATTTGTATTTCAGACTCAAAATGCAAATGCAGTCTCAATGGCAGTGTAAGATACAAGGACATAGTTGTTAAATGGCCTCTTTTGGATTTCATTTAACTCTACTAAACAAAAAAATTTTGGACTAGTCCAAATTCAAAGTATTTGCAGCCAAAAATTTAACTGTGGCTCAAATGATGGAATTTGTTTTTAATAGGGTAGAAAACGTAGTGTGGAATCAAGAAAATGCTGGTTACCTGCATTTTCTCCTTTTCTCACAATGTTTTCAAAACACCTGGAGATGCATTAAGCCCCCTTTTGCCCGAGCATGGCCCATACATACTTTGCATTATTTAACTCTTTACCAAATGACAAAATTTTAGACTGACCCAAATTGAATGCATTAATTTTGCAGACGACAAATTAAGTGTTGCTAAACTGATGATTTCTCTTTTTGATAGGGTAGTAAACATTGTAGGAAAAGGAGAAAATGCTGGTTACCAGCATTTTCTCCTTTTCCAACAATGTTTTCAAAAGCCTTTTCTTTCAGGGTTGTTTAAAGTCGGGATTGTGTGGTAAAGAGTTAAAAAGAAATTTATGTTCTTGTTATTTCAGTGTCTCATTTTGGACAGAGTGA
This sequence comes from Tridacna gigas, assembly GCA_945859785.2. Lineage (NCBI taxonomy): Eukaryota > Metazoa > Mollusca > Bivalvia > Cardiida > Cardiidae > Tridacna > Tridacna gigas. The sequence continues at coordinate 25,157,632 of OX244028.2, forward strand.
CGTCATATTTGAACAGTGTGGACAGGGAAAAAATCGCTCTCAGTTTATAGACAAATATGGACAATATTAGTGCATCTACTAACTTAACAATATACCAGTAACATCGGAATGGACTTCCGCAGTGATTGGTGATTGTAATTTTAGAATTTTGGATCAAAATTGTGGATTTTGGAGGTTTCTTTTGGAACAATTTGAGTGAGTAAAATTCAAAATAAGAACTCTACCTATACATATACCTATACACATCATCTACAGACAATAAAGCTAGAAAACAAGTTTGGACAGATACAGTTATGAACAGTTAGACCATTAGAACAGCAGGAATAGCAAATTTTACCCTGTTATTGAACTCGGCTCATGAAATTTGACTGATTTGTAGGGTAGCAGTTACACAAAGTTTTACATAAATTAAGAATTTAGCCGGATACCAGAACTCGAAAAAGATATGGCTGGACGTGGCCAAGGTCAAGGTTGCTCTAAACAGGTAAAAGTCAATAAAAGATAAAGTAACTTAGCAACTTTTTACCTGGGTCTAAAATTCATTTTTCTAACACATGGACGGACGGTACAATAACAGATTGTCAACTTAACAATAATTTCCGTACTTTTAAATAGTATGATTTAAATTTAAATGTATTTTAACACCTGCATTGTCAACTTTTGTCCACCACTGGGCCTTTAACTTTTTGTAATAATAACATGGCTATGTTGACATCATGGAAAATTTCCATGTAATAAATACTTATTGCTTTCCGAGTGCTGGAATAGATAATGGGTATAAGATGACTGATTTTGCTTTTGAAACATATGAGCTATTGCTTTCTGAGTGCTGGAATAGATAATGGGTATAAGATGACTGACTTTGCTTATGAGCTATGCTCTGTAATAAGGGGGTTTAATGCATCTGTGAAAAGTATCGATTCAGGTCAGCCTGTGCGGACTGCACAGGCTGACCTGGGACGAAACTTTTCACTATTGTACAATTTTCTGTATGTAATAGGACCATTCCACCTCATGATTCAGTCAGTTGTTAGAAAAAAAAATGAACTCTGTGGATCCATGATCATGTTATGACTTGCTAGGTATCATGCATCACAGAGGTGTCTTAAGCCCCTTTTGCCATAGCCTGGTTCATGTTACTATACACAGGTATTTACTAATGAACAGGACCAAGCCCAGGTAGCTCAGTCAAGGACTTGAGAACAGGGGGTCAGTGGTTTGATTCCTGGCTTTTCCAATTTCTTAGAATTGATGATATTCATCGTGACATGTGGGAAAGCAGCCAGTGGCGTGGAAAGATTATTGTGTGAGGTACTTTAAAAAGGGTTTTTGTCGGTTCAACCCTTTACTAAACAATCTTGAGTTTTCACGACCCTAGAGATGAAGACTTTTGAAAACATTGTTGAAATTCTCTGGTTACCAGCATTTTTTTTCATTTTCCCATAATATTTTCTACCCTTTCAAAAACAAATTTCAATACCTGAGTCCCATTTATCATCTGCAAATACTTTCAAATCTAAAATTTTGTTGTTTGTCAAGAGTTAAAAACTATGTGCAGAAATGGGTTAACCATTTACCAGATGACAGATTTTGGACAAGTCCAAATTGGAAGTGTTTTTTGACAACTACTGTAATTCAGTGTGGCGTAAAGGATTAGATTTGTCTTTGAAATGGTAGAAATCAGTGAGGGAATAGAAGAAAATGATGGTTACCAACATTTTCTCCTTCACCCACGAAGTTTCTAAAGCTATCTCCCTGGGGGTCATTAAAAGACGAGATTGTTTGCAAAAGGACCATTGTATACTTGATTTAAAAGCTTGAAAATATGTAGATAGTGAAAACAATTGCAGTTTGCTCAAATGTACTTTTTATTGGTCTCGAACTTTGTAACATATGGTTTTGTTTTAAAATTTATAAACATGAATTAAAACTGTAACCCTTTACCAAATCACAAAATTTTATGCTAGTCCATATTGAAAGCATTTGCAGTTGACAAAATAATTGTGACTCAAAAATTAAGATTCTTTTTGGGAAGGGATGAAAACACTGTGGGAAAAGGAGAAAATGCTGGTTACCAGCATTTTCTCCTTTTCCTACAATGTTTTCAAAGGGCTTCTCTCTCAGGGCTGTTAAAAGCCGTGAGTGTGTGGTAAAGGCTTAAACTGGAAATAGAGTTTAGTATCTTTCAATTATTTTCCTTTTAGTAATAAAAAACAATGGTCACAGAAATATCACACTCAACTCTTTACCACACAATCCCAGGTTTTAATGACCCTGAAGAAGAGGGCTTTTGAAAATATTGTGGGAAAAGGAGAAAATGCTGGTAACCAGCATTTTCTCTTTTTCCCACAATGTTTTCTATTCTTCCCAAAACAATTTCAATTTTTCAATCATATTTATTATGTCGTTTGCAAGTGCTTTCAATTTGGACCAGTCTAAAATTTTGTCGTTTGGTAAAGAGTTAATCATATTGGTAATCTTAATTCAATATTCTTCATGACTGTTGTAAAAACTTAATACTGGCTATCTGTATCTTGGGCAAAAATACTGTTAACGTAAAACTTTCCATCATAGAGCACCTAAGGTAGGAAGAGAAACAGAAACAAGTAAATGTATTTGACTGATATATGTCACAATGCAATAAATCTATTTTAAACAGTATTTCAACTGTATAGCAGTAGCTATACACTTACTCATGTTCACTGGGTCAATAACTGATATCCCTTTATCACACAATCCCGACTTTTAACAACCCTGAGAAAGAAGCCTTTTGAAAACATTGTGGGAAAAGGAGGAAATGCTGGTAACCAGCATTTTCTCCTTTTCCCACAGTGTTTTCTACCCTTCCCAAAACAAATTTCAATTTTTCAGTCACATTTATTTTGTCGTCTGCAACTGCTTTCAATTTGGACCAATCTAAAATTTTGTTGTTTGGTAAAGAGATATTACTGGCAATAAAGCTAGGGGAGGTTACTTTTTGCAGGAAACTACCTATCAAGCTCCAGCTACAGTTGAATTTTGAACACATGTTTTATAAATCATATCAACCAAAAGGCCATGGTGGGCTTGCAAGCATCTTCACATCCTTGTTTATTAACCCTTAACCACACAATTCCGGGTTTAAACGAACCTATGGAAGATGCCTTTTGAAAACATTCCGGGAAAAGGAGAAAATGCTTGTTACCAGCATTTTCTCCTTTCCCACTGTGTTTTCTACCCTACCAGAAACAAATTTAAATTTTGAGTCACATTTATTTTGTCGTCTGTAAATGCTTTCAGTTTGGACCAATCTAAAATATTGCTGTGTGGTAAAGAGTTAAGTGTCACTGCAACAGGATTTGATCCTCTCAAACTCCTGAACATGATTTGGGTTTGCTCATGGGGGAAACAGCCAGTGAATTTTAGAGAATTTGCTGAGAATTACTAGTATATGAAATAGAGGTAAAAGGCGCATTATTAAATTTAAACCTTTTTCAAACAGTCCAAGTTTTAATAACTCTTAGTAAGACAGCCTCTCCAAATATTGTGGGATAAAGAGAAAATTTTGGTACAATATAGCCTGTAGAAAAAGCAGAAAATGTTGGTAGCAGCCTGCATTTTTTTCTTTTTTCCCCACACTGTTTTCTACCCTTCCAGAGAGACATTTATTGTGTTGAGTTACATGTACTTTTTCATCTGCAAATAGTTTCAATTTAGACGAGACTAAAATGTTCTTCTCATGTAAAGATTGGGTGTTTATTTGTTGGAGCGTTTTGCACCACTTTGAACATTATTTCAGATTTTTATTCATGTCAGTGTGACAACTCATTACTGTCTTTTCTGTATTTCACCAGCACAAAGCTGGGGCTCTGCAATGTCTTGCCTAAGGACATTCCTTAACTCTTAAAGCCCTGGATTGATTGATTCTATGGTGTTTAATGTCATTTTCAACACTATTTCTGTTATATCGCGGCGGCCAGTGCACCTATCCATGCTTTCCTAGCGTTTCTTTTAGCAGTGCTTTGCACAGTATTCTTTCCAAGCCACTGGCTGCTTTTCCAACATAGCCATTGTCAAAACAATGGTCAGCGGTGAGAGAGGAATGAATCCTGTCGCAATGACTATCATCAATCAGTGGAAAGAAATTGGCCGAGCCGGGGATCGATCCAGCGACCTCCTGTTCTCAAGACCTTTACGCTACAGACTGAGCTACAGGGTGCGGCTTAAAGCCCTGGAACCAGCTTAAGTTGCTTTTGTAGACAAAAGTTGTTTTTGCAGACAGTGTAGATAAAGATCAGACTGCACATAACATGTAGTCTGATTTTAGATCTAAACTGTCTGCTACTATGAAACAAGTTTTGTCAAAATAAAGCAAGACGGCTACCATTTTCTTACTTTCCAAGCAGGTGCGCAACCCTTCACCAGTTGGTAAAATTTTAGTTCAATTGTTCAAAATGGAAACAATTGCAAATGAAAAATTGGACGTAGTAGCTCAAATGAGAGATTTGCTTCAAGAAGAATAGTAAACATTATGGGAAAATGAAAAAATACCGGTAACCAGCAATTCTGCTATCTCCATAATGTTTCAAACGCATTTTTCTTTGTTAAAATGATTAAATAGTGCTTTTCATAATAACTTGGATGTTTTGGTTAACCCTTTACCACACAATCCCAACTTTTAAAGACCCTGGGAAAGAAGCCTTTTGAAAACATTGTGGAAAAAGGAGAAAATGCTGGTAACTACCATTTTCTCCTTTTCCCACAATGTTTTCTACCTTTCCCAAAACAAATTTCAGTTTTTGAGTCCCATTTATTTTGTCGTCTGCAAATGCTTTCATTTTGGAAATGTCCAAAATATTGTTGTTTGGTAAAGAGTTAAGGGTTGAGGGCAAGCAATTGCTTCTAACATTGCTCTGTATGTATGAATATATATATATATTTTTTTTGTCCACAAATTCTTCTTGTAAGACTATTGTGATGTACATGTATTTAAAATAATAAAATAATATTACACTATATTGCCTTGATTGTTGCATGAAACATATCTGTCTTTGTAAGGGCTGTGATCTGAACCAGCCAGTTTTATATCGTAGTACTGAAGGCCAAGTATTCACATGCTACATATTCTTCAGCAACACCACAGACTATGTCTTTGGAAATCTGATTATTCTGCTGTATATCTGAAAAATAAAAAAGACGTATTCTCTTTTTTAATTTATCTCAATCAGAAACTGTAAAAAAAAAAAGACAGCAGTATAGTAATAGGTGTAGGTTTACTCCAACTTCATTCCATTTGATAACAGAATTGACGGCAGCATTTGTCCAGCATGTGGTTGAACTTAAATAATGTTGAAAACTGTACATGTATGAAGTCATAACTGTACAAAACAGCATTGGTAATTACTTATCATTTGTAGGGTAGAATCATGTGATCCATCTTCCACAATGTTACTTTTCCATATGGATCAAAATTGACTGCTGCTGCATTTCCAACCTTTTACTAATTTTCTTCACATGTTCTTTACTCTAGTATGGCATATGTCTCAAAGCCTGAATAGTAGCAAAAAGTACACAAAAAGTAGGTCAGCAGTTGCTATGCTGCTCTATCTTTTGTTACAGTGCTCTCAATAAGCGGACGTCGACGTATATTACGTCCGAATTTTGAGAAAAAACGTCGGCATTTTGAAAGTCCAATGGCTTTTTTACGTCCAGATTTTGACAAAAACGTCCAAGAATTTCAACTTGGAATTTTTTTCAAAAAACAATGCACAAAGGGTTTAACACGTGTGGAAAACTTACATATTGTCTATTAAATGTAAGGAAGGCGCTTTACAAAGAGTCTGTAATCATGTTTAAGCGTTTTGGTGATGCAGATTACAGTGTACAGATGACAATTACACATATGCGATTGTTTATCCAATTATGACCGGATTATGGTAAGTATTTCATTGGTTGGTCAATTATGATCGGTAAGTAATCAACCGTCTTTAATTTGACTTCATCTGTAGAAATTAACGGATAACTGCAATTAATAAGACACGCAATCGGGGATTGTTGTTTGTTTGCAAACATGCAACATGAAAGAAATTGAAATAATCGAGTGCTACTGTATCAATTATTTGTCCAACTCTTTAAAAATCGGCAGATTATGGTTTCGATACGCATTTCTTTTGGGAATTATGCAGCGCACTTTGGCAAATTTCTTTAAAATATCATCGTGCGATGTGACCACCGTTGTGAAGGAAACCACACCTATCCGAGATACGTCTCTTCCCAAATCCACCCAGAAACTGAAAGAAAATCATGCACATCAAAAAATTCAAGATAGAAGGTTTAGCATGTTCACTTAGTTTGAAAACCATGGTCTATCATTGCCAGCCAATCACAGATCATAATCAGTGTTGTTATAGATATATATACATTTCTACTCCTATTACATGGTTATTCTAAGGACATGCCTTTCTGGATAATACTTTTGAGTAATCACAACAGAACAGAACAGAACAGAACATTTCTTTATTACACTCAGAAGGTACATAAAGTACAACTAGAGGATTTGAAAACAATATCATTAAAAAAAAAACATCAAGAAAACAATTCCGGTAAACGAGAGAGGTAAGGCTGAAGGAAAAAGAGAGGAAGGGAGACAAGAGTCGAAAGTGTTTACATCAGAATATCACATGATATACCTGTGTTCATTATGTGAGTAGTCTGGTAAGAGGGGAAAAAAAAACCCGTTAAGGGGCGTGGTTACTAAAAGATTATTTGGATTGTGCAGTTACTGTCCACTACATGAGAACAATGTGGAGTAAGTACATTTTCGCGTGATCTGAAATTGATAAATAAATTACGACAATGGGGTTTGAAATTAGGACTGGACATTCTGCAACACAATCAAAATAAATCTAAGCCTATGACCACATTGACTGACATGGAACAAAAAATTCCATGATTTTTAAAAAAAAATTCCTGAAATTTGAACATGGAATTATAAAAATTCCTGAAATGGGCCCTTATTGAGAGCACTGTGTTAACTTTTTACTTAATTTCAATTTTTTTTTTTTTTGCCATTGACTTACACTTGGATCGACTGGACAACAACATATTGTCATCTTCCCAACAATTTCGTACTTTCAAAAGGTATGACTTAAATCAAAATGCATTTCAACACCCACTTTGTTTACTTTTGGTGGCTGCTGTGCCTTTAAACAGTAGCACATACAATCATGGGTATGGGCTATACATCAAACAAATGAATGTAGTTTTTAGCCTTTCAATTTCTGACAATCATTCTGTTTACAAGTATGATACATGTAAATTCTAGAACAGTGTAATGCAGTATCTTTTACTCAATAATCAGCACTTTTGCAAATGAAGCCCAGTTTGATTGACTGAGTGATACATACGTGTAGCTTTCAACATTATATCAGTCATACCATTTTGACAGATCATTTATTCATATGTTTCCTGAGTTTTAACAATATCTGAAGTAACTTGCCCATGGACATCCCAACGAAACCCAGAGAGAATTGAATCCGAGTCATGGATTACTTATATCATGCATTTACCACTGAGACATTAAGTAATCCTTGAGCCCTTTACAGTTGTTCAGTTGAATAAAACTTGTGGCATTACTAGTATCACAAGGGTCAGCTCAAGTAATATAGGAGAACTGTGAAGCCCTAAGTGACAAAACAAAATTCAGTCGCATAAGCACAGTAGTAGCTTAATCAGCTGTCTACCGGTATTTTGTCCAACAGCATATTTTCAAGAATTCTGCTCCATTTTCATCCTGGCCTATAATAAGGGTTTCATTCAAGATCTAGCAAAATGATACAGCAAAAACTTCTTGCAGTATACCAGTAATCTTGAATCTACACTGCTTCTTTAAAGGTATAGCCCATGCGGTGGGTTGAGGTGAATCCCTGAAACTGCAATACATTGTTTTGAATTTTCATTACTTTACCAGTCATGTAAATTTTGTGAATTTGGCTATTGAAAATAAAATTTGTTTTATCTGATTGAGACACATGTACCTGAAAAGTGGTCGCCAAATTCTGAATCTACTGGAATGGAATCACAATCATGACAGAGTCAGAAACCAAGGCTCATCTGCATCTGCACAGTCAGTATAATTCAGTATGTGTATCATCATGTAGGAGGATCCATTCACATTGGCCAGAGGTGTGTAAAGTAATTATCTCCATACTCTGGAATATCATTTACATATCATTTAACATTCTGTGCTAGAAATTTAATGGTGTTTTACTCTGCTTTCAACAGTATTTTAGTCATATCATGGCAGCATCACACAAATTCATGTATTTTCTGGGATTCACCAGTACTACGCTAGGGCTCTGAAGTGTCTTACCCAAAGACACTCCCATGAAAAAATCAGCAGATCGAACCCCAGACCTAATAATGTGCAAATTCATCTTTTACTCTTTACCAAACGACAAAAATTTAGACTTGTCCAAATTGAAAGCATTTGCAGACGACAATTTAATGTGGGCCAAATGATACAATATGTCTTTGATAGGGGAGAAAATATTGTGGGAAAAGGAGAAAATGCTGGTTACCAACATTTTCTCCTTTTCCTACAATCTTTTCAAAAGGCTTATTTCTCAGGGTCGTAAAAACTCGGGATTGTGTAGTAAAGGGTTAACATACAATCCAGAACTGTAATGACCCAGAGGCATAAACCTTTTCAGAACATTGTAGGAAAAGGAGAAAATGCTGCTGGTGACTAGTATTTACCTTTAATTCAACAACTGTTTCTCCTGTTTCAAATACAAATCATGTAGATCCAATACAAGCTATGTCGTCTGCAAATGGCTTCAATCTAGACAAGTCCAAAATTTTGTCATCTGCTAAAAAAAAAAAGATTCCATTGATATGTGCACTGACCAGATTAGGGAAAGATAATTGGGTTCTACGTTCAAATTTGTGTCAACCAAGAAATTCAGCCAAATTTTTTAAAGACTGGTGCAGATTTAATTCAGCACATTGAGTTTCAATTGCATTTCTAAAGTTATAAACACACACACACACACACCCCAAATGCTTAGCCTTGTCCAACACTAAGGCATTTGCGGAAAAACAAATATTTCTCAAATAATGAAATTTGTCTGTGATACAAGAAAAATATTGTGGAAATAGGAGAAAATGTCGGCTACCAACTTTTTCTCATATTTCCACCATGTTTTCAAAAGCATTTTTTCAATATCGTAAAAACTAGGGATTGCTAGGTAAATGGCCAGTCTCCGAATAAATATGCGTCGCGTATATCCGAGGTTCAGACTACATTCATGCACATTTAATCATTATCTGCATTCTCTGCAAAGAAAATGGGTCAATCGGGTGCTGCGCAAAAATGAAAGATCACTTTCATCTCGCATGTGAACGGCGAGCGACAGTATAATTCATGTATTATACACTAAGTAATAGTAAATTACTGTCGCTCGCCGTTCACCTGTGTTTCATCTTACTAGCCGATATTCATTAATCAGAAAGTGCTTACGTATCCTGTTCCAACAGTAAATGGGGAAATCAATACAGATATAGCGATAAATCTGTTTTTAACGCAATAAATATAAGATGAACGTAAGGCGACTTACCGATTCAAGAATGCGAACTGAAATCCGCATCTGTTTTCAGACAGTTCGCTCATTCTGTATATTTACACGGAGCTTCTTGTTCAAAACAAAAGAAACAAATCCTAAAATAGACGCCCGTTTGTTCTTTCTGTGTCGCTCTTCGGCAAATTCGGTAAACGAACTTGGTTTTCTGTCGAATATGATTCTCACACCGTCACACCGTCATCCATTTTGTTTTTCGTTTACCTTAGCTCCAAGGTATCACGTGGTGTACCTACGTCATCGTTATTGATGTAAACAAAAGTTAGAGATACCTGGTAGTATTTCTTGTAGTTCTGAAAGTAATTCTTCTGCCAGCGAATGGAACTTTGACCAATCGCACATTAAGAGAGTGTCATCGTTATATTAATTTACATAGTTTTAAATGGTATGATTAAAATTTAACTTCATTTTTTACCCCGCATTGTTTACATTTGGACTTTATTGGGACTTTAAGCATTTGCTTATTTTGCGTTATGAACACTACGCTTCTGTGCAATATACCGTCCCCCTATCCTGAAGTAAAGGTAAAGAGAATGTAGAAATGATCTTAAAAATGGATACTACGTGGTATTCCCCTACTTTTGGTGAAATAGGACTTTGTTTGCATTGGAGTTTACCGCCATTTTAACAGCTCAGGTCATATCATGGCAGTCAGTGACGCACCCATGTGTTTCCTTGCTTTCTCACACCAGTAGGCCTACTGACCCAACTTTTGTAGAAATATGAAAGAAAAAAGAAAAACTTGGTGAAATATAAAAAAAAAAAAATTTTTTTTAATCGTCTCTTTTAAAAAATATTGGAAAAAATGTGTCTAGCCTTGGGGATGGGGAAATATGCCATAAAATAAAAAGATGAATAATTATTAACCCTTAGGCTACTAAGCGAGACTCATTGACCTTTTCCGGACAGCGTAGATCAAGATCAGACTGCACAGAACGTGCAGTCTGATCTTGAATCTATACTGTCCGTTAAAGAGATATTTTTCCTCCAAAAATACCTTTGAAATAGAAAGATGGGTTTTTATTATCGGCTCGAAAGTTTCATTTCTGTTATTCCGCAAGTTAAGGGTTAAAGTGGCTCAATGATGAGATTTGTCTTTGGAGGGGTAGAAGGCATCGCGGAAAAATGTGAAAATGCTGCATATCATTGATTGTTATCCATAATTTACAAGGATGTCTTCAATGTACAGGACGGATCAGTACCATGTCAAAATGTAAAGCTTCGAAAACTTTCGTTTTTCTTCATAATACTTTCGTCAACCTAGCTTACATGAAATTACCGATTCTGGTTGGATTTTTTTTTTTTTTTTAAACTCTTCGAAATCTTATCATTGGAAAAGGCGGTATACATCTGGTTTGGAGCAGGTTAAGATAAAACAACCAAAAAATCGATCAACACCCTAGAAACCTAGAAGATATAAACATAACTGCTTCTGTCTGCAGTGTTGCAGCAAGGTGGACAGTGTAGATCAATGATCAGACTGCACATTTTGCCGCAAATGCAGCTATAGTTGTGAAAGGTGCTTTATGGGTTTTAACACCAGCAATCAATCAAACATAATAATTGGACTTGCAGTCTCACATAACTTACTCAGATCAGTAGTCTCTAGGCCAAACATAATGAATGTTGACTGCTGCTGACAGCTAAGTGCTACAGACTTGAAGGCTCTATGTGGCACTGCTACTGGCAACTCCTCAACGCATGGCTGATTTTCCAGAGCAACACCTGAACAGAATAGAAATAGCAGTCGACGTCTGGTGGGGTGGGAAATGCAAAAAATGTAGACAAATCTAGCACAGAGACAAAAATTATCACAGTAGAGTCATTTCGTACCCAGTATTTATAAACAGGTGCACAAAATATTAGGAAACATTTAAAAAGAATTGGGACTTATCAAACGCATGTACGAAATGGCCAGATAAAAGTCATTCCTTACCATTTAGAGAGAGTTAAAAAAATGGTATTTAATGACCTGGCTACGAAATGGTTGCACTTACTAGGTACGATATGAACAAAGAAGTGGGTACAAATTGACCAAAACCATACAAGTTGGCTTGTTTAAAAAAGAAGCCAGGAGAGGTCGGCATCATTGTTTTCAAATAGTTTATTGGCTTTTGATTTCAATATATTTTGGTAGATGCAAACAAACAAGTTAGGCATTAAATGAATGAGAAAAAACATTTTTTTTTTTTAATTTTGCTAGTGTAAAGGTACAAAATAGTACATGTTCCACATTAATATAATATTCTAGGAACAAGAGGCCTATAAAGGGCTAAAAACAGCTCTACTGGCATTTAAATACAGACTCGGGTTTTTACAAAGAGTTGTGGAGGTATAATGGAATTGAGAGCTGATTTGAGCAAAGCTATTCTTTTTCATGTTAGTTTCCAAAATTATATGCGGTAAGCTCTTGACAGCCACAAAATGCATTTTTTAAATTTAAGGGCAAGGAATTTCTGCCCCAATAATCCGTCGGTTTGCAAAGGGATCCAGCTCTCATGAATATCTATAAACTGTGTGGGTTTTGTGAAGATTGAAAGTAAAAAGAAGGCTGTAAGTTGTTCACAAGCTGAAAAATGTTGTTGTTTTTGTAAATTCAAGAGCATGTGATTCTTGACTCCATGACCCGATTTTGCTCAATTTTGAAAGGGACCAAGCTCTCATAAATACCTAACAACGCGAGTTTGGTAAAGATTTGAAGAAATTGTAGGCCATATGCTATTAAGATGCTTGAAGTGCATCTTTTTTTAAAATTCAAGGACACAGAACTCAAGATGATGATCTGATTTAGCTCATTTTCAGACTGGAACAAACCTCTAATGAATGTTTGTAATGTGTGCTCAGATAAGCCAAAATATTTTTGAAAAGGAGAAATCATTCAGTTAAGATTTAATACAATTTGTTAATTCCACTGAATAGGCAAGAATCTTACCTGATGACAATAAATAAAGGTGGCCTATACGTAATACTAGTACCAGACATGTAAAAAATAAATGTAATATTTTTTAATCTTTTAACAAACAGCAATTTTTGGACTGTCCCAAACAGAAAAAGCATGCAGACGACAATTCAAACTTTGATAATTAATGCGGAAGATGATGCTTTGATGTGATGGAAACCATTGTGACAAAAGAAGAAATTGCAGTTACTGGCAGCTTCTCCTCTTTCCACAATATTTTGAAAATTTGTCTACTGCAGACATGTAAAATGATGAGGTTGTTTGTCTACACGTTAAAAATTTAAGAAAGAGGATAAATGATCCATGCTCTGAGAAAAGGGGGATTAATGCATCTGCAGAAAGGATCGACCCATGTCAGCCTGCGCAATCCGCCCCAAACGAAAGGACCATGGACTCTTTGAGATGTGCGGTACGTAGGGCGAAGAGGCACGACTTTTTGGCGCTCATAAGTTAATTTTCGCGGGATTCTCGCAATCCCGCATCCTAGAACCAACTCTGTGTGTTAGGCTATTTCATTAAAACTATATCATTATAAATCTATAGAACTTTTGTAGAAAACTGAGAAAAATACAAGAGTCTAGTCAGTTTTGAAAAGCAAAAACTTGAAAACATACTGATCAACCAATTTATATTTATTTGTGGGGTACGAGTTCTCCAGAGAACTCGCGCTCTCGAGATTAGGGTACGAGTTCTCCAGGGTACGAGTTCTCCAGATAGTATCGAGTCACGTGATCTTTTCCAGCGGTGTTCTTTCTCTTTCTTTAACGAAATTTTTCTGTTCGCTTAGGTTTATTTGTTTATTGAAAAATTACAATTATTGGAGAGGTCATTTACAATCAATATAGTATAATAAGTCCTTTTGGAAATCCGTCATATAAAAAACACGTCTATTTTCTATTTCAGTTTTTTTTATTTCGGTTTATTTATAAAACCATGACGAAATAGACTGTGTATCAGAACAATTTCCCAAAAAACAAACGGATTTAGACAGCGATTTCTGTGGCAGTCTGTCTTTTAAACTCACCACTGTTGGAGAGGTCTGATGACCTCTCCAATAAAATAACATAAGTACGAAATGACCTAGGTACGTAGTGACCGGTTACCATGACTGTTAGCTTTTTGCAAAGAAAAATGCATATTTGCTGGATTTATTGAAATTTACATATAAACTTAATTGCTTATTCACTCATACAGGCTGTATTTAACAGTGGCAGAATATCCGTGAGTGTGTGAATTGGTTGAATAATTCCTAAAACCTCAATAGATAACTTGATGGAAGATACAGAGATTATCGTAACAATGGTCTAATGTATGTGAAGTACAAAACACCCAGTTCTCCCCCGGTGACATTTTTAATACGGAATAAAACTGATATACTTGTTGGGTTGTTTCATCTTACGGAAACAATGACAAAAATGTGTATGGCAATCTTGGCAATCAATTGTTAAAACTTATCATCAATCTATTATCTACGAGTGAGTCCAGCATGGAATGTTACTTTCCGTAAATACTCAGTAAAACCCTATGTTGTGGTTACTCTAAAGAGCACTGACAGATGCAAATATAGCTTGATTACAACTAGAAATATATGTTTACCTGTACCGAGTTTAGTGTTGATTGAAAAACATCCCATTCTCTTCTGTTCGGCTCTAGTCCAATATTTAGACGTGTACATGCTTATTAACCTTTCAACATTTATCTATCGGACAATTCACATTTTATTTTTCTTAACGTCTAAACGTGTCCCATGCACGTCTATGTAGCAAATCGGATCTCTCTAAAACCTGTATTATTACCAAAGAGAACTTTATTCACCTTTAGGAAGAACTTCATTTGAGAATATTAAGCCGCTGTCCTAATAAATAACGGGCAGATTCATTCAGAATTCAATCTAATCACTTGCATGTCGGATTGCCGATAGATCGCCGTCATGTTTTCAGTCCTGCAGACGGTTGCATAGCAAACTAGAACTGACTTTATGAACGGAATCTGTTTCAATGATCGAACAAGACCATGGTGAACAAAATTTCGTTTTAACAAAAAGACATTATACGGTTATGTCAGATGCATTACCCCATTGGTTCTTTCGGAGCAATCGTATCTCCTCTACGGCAATTCATAACAAAACAGAGTGGTGTTGAATCGGCAATAAATAGAAAAGTTTTGGACAAATATCCTTTTTCAATCGAGAACTTATTTATTAATCTTTCTTCTGATGTATATTTTATTGAACAAGTTCAGTTAAAAGTATCCGAATTTGCTGTTCCAACAGCGACAAAATTCGATGTCGGAGTTTGCTAAAGGAAACTATGAAGGAACCGATAAGACCCTACTTAAAAAAAAAAAAAACCTTATAAATAGGACTAGTTCGGCTCTAAGACCCTACGTAAAAAAAAAACCTTATAAATAAGACTAGTTCGGCTCATGAAGACATGATACATGCTTCCATATGGGACGTGACCTCTCCATAATCGCTATTTTGACACCTCGCATAAAGAAATCCCACCAAGTCCCTTTTGCCCCAACCACACTATCATATGTCAAGGGTACAGGTCCTAATCTGCAGTGCCTACAGGACTTAAACGATGAAAGAAGTATCAAATAATCGTCAAGTTTTCCATCCACCACGTTTACGTTTTTTCCAAGATTTACACCATTCGATAACGGACAACCCTTCTCACAGAAGGGTATGCCTTGACATTTATGTCCAGAGAAATAGTTATGTTCAATCAAAACACTTCTACATTTAATTTTCTTTTGAACTAATGGAATTTTCTTGCAGGATTTGTCTCTGCCGTCTCTTGCAATATTTTTTTTTATTTTTTCGGACTCATAGCCAACTTTCGCGGACATGTAAAAATCGATATCTGCCCATTTTACCTGTAATTTTTTATATAGAATTATGAAGGGCCCTGGTAGATAAACGTTTATAACTTAATCAATTTTCAGAATTGAAAATTTTCCCAAGTGAGGTATGAAAATTCAATTTATCCTCTTTCAAATCAACTAAGTTTTATAAATATCATAAAAGAAGCTTTTGGTCCTTTTTTAACTTTAAAATTGCAGGTATAGTTTATATAGAATATAGAGGGAAATTGCATTTTCCGAAGTTAAAAAATGAAATATTTGTTGAATTTTCTTTTCTTGTGTTGAAATGCCAAAATTTTCCCAAGTGAGGTCAGAAAGCTCATTTATTTCCCTTTAAGTTGGTATATATTTTAGTCATTTAAAAAAATAAACTTTTGGTCCTTTTTACAGTTTTTTAATGCTCCTATCCTATTTTTTACTTCTTTCGCGATTGTTCGGATTGTGCCGGAGTTTCCCGATGATAGCCGAGTCTCGCTGTTCGATAAGCCACCTATCGGGTATCTTTACTGTGTTACGTAATGTTATCGTCTGACGGACCCCCTGCTATCTTTAGGATATACATGTACCCACATAATTTGTGGACCAAAAATATACACCCGGGTTGTTTGATCATGACAGTATCCCTAAGACATCATGTATTTTACAGATCTAACATAGGACCAGACTTTTGATATTTATGAGAATGTTTAGATTCGATTTAAAAATATCAACATTCAAAGTTAGAAAAAGTTCAGTTGCTACCCTTTTCCACTCTTCAGCTTTTAGATTCAAATGTGTGGTGATTAATGCCATATGAAAAGTATTTTATGGCGACAGTTCACATATTCTTGTTTCCTGGCTACTTTAAAACCGTTTCCTGACCTATAACATCATATTGAAGCTTGCAGGCTAGTTTGTTATGCTTTCATCGCGACCGAAATTGGCGATAAAGTACCTGTAAGCCCTTGTAGACTCATGAAACATAGGGGGGGAAAAAGTGTCGTTTTGAAATTTCTCTTTGGCGAAAAGTTATACTTAAACCTTTCGCTCACAATCCCGAGTTTTAACCCATTAAGCGCTGGAACTGACTTAAGTTGCTTGTGCGGATAGTATAGATCAAGATCAGACTGCACATAATGTGCAATCTGATCTTGGATCTTCACTGTCCGCTAATATTTTGCACATTCTGGCCAAAACAAATAATATTCAGCATTCTAAGAGTTAGCAATCCTTGGGTGGAAGGCTTTTGAGAACGTTGAGAGAAAAGGTAAAAATGCTGATTACCAGCATTTTCCCCTTTTGACCCTTTTAAAGACAAATTCCATCTTTTTTACCACATTTTATTTGTCTTATGAAAATGATTTCACTTAGACAAGTCTACAATTTTGTCATTCGATAAACAGTAAATTAAAAAATTTAACTTATTACTGTACAATTACGACTTCTAACGACCCTGCAGTTGATTGCTTTGGAAAAATTGGGGAAACCGGCGCACTAATTTCTAGCAAGTTATCTCTTGCTTTTTCCGAAATGTTGGTTTTCTCTTTACATCACTCATACAGATTAGCCTTAGTTTCAAATATTTTTCTTTTGTATTACATGTATTAATAGTTAGTTCGTAACAATTAGTCCAGTAAGGGATTAATTGTAGATCCGTCCATATCTAAAACAACGCAAACCTTAAAAAAAAAAATTGAAAAAAAAAAAAAAGACTGTACTAATAGATTAAAACTCACACATACTATAAATATAATGGGGTAAAAGGAGTAATACAAACGATTTCTCCTGTACTAGTGACTAGTAACATCAGTTGTTGCATTATTAGCAACTATATATCAGTGTCACGAGATTGTGTTATTTAAGCAATACGAATGATAAATACTACATATAAATATGTCTCTAGACTAAAACTGTTCTAGGATTTCTGAATTTTTAAACTACTCACATGATTGGCTGCAACAAAACAGCCTATCATATGGCTAGTGCTGAGGTTTAGAATTAGAAAACGTCTTTAGAAGCGTATAAAAGAAATCAAACTTTGACTGATTGATTGTATGATGTTAAACGCCATTTTCAAGATTATTTCAGGCATATCGCGACGGCCAGTACACCTGTCCATACTTACAGAAGTTTCCTTTACCAGCACTTCGCAAAATATTCTTCCCAAGCCACTGGCTGCTTTCCCACATAACCATCGTCGAAACAATGGCCAGCTATCTCTTGGTTTGAACTTCCAGCTAGTGATATCCATGTATGGTCATTTATATGTACACTGTCTGCGTCAAACACAGCTTTTTTGGGGGAAAAACTTTTTTTTTTCTTTATCATCACTGTAGACGGATAGTGCCGACTCGAATCAGTTTGCGCTAATCGGACAAGATGGTTTTCACATAGGCAATAAGGCCCTTTCTTTGCCATGGCTTATTCGATGGTGAATAATTTGCTTTTACATTACTTTCTTTTTCGTCTTGAGCACATTTTGTTTCAGATGCAATGAAAGGAATATTGATCCCTGTAAACATGATAATGCATTGACAGAGTTTAACCTCGTGTTATAATAATACTTTGTACTTTTTTTTATGTACCAAAAATATGAAAAAATGTATAGGTGGACTTAGATTTTGCCTGAAAAGAAGCATCATTTGGGTATATCGCATTCATCCTTTCCATGGTATGCAGCTTTTAGACTTGCCCAAAATGAAAACATTTTAATAGAACTATAGATAGTAGTATAAATTGTGAGAAAATGCGACATCGTTCAATGAGTAATTTTTAAGCGTTGCCAAATAGAAATCGCCACACAGTCTATGGAGTATTCGGAGCAAGACTTTTTCTTTTCTTTTTTTTTTTTCGATCAAAACCAACTTTAAATGAGTAGTTTCTCATATACTGAATCTGTAACTTTTCGTGTGTATAAAACCAAGTACTCTCACGGTTCTAAGCAGTATTCAAAATTAATATACCAGTATGTGCTATCTATGAATTTTCTTTTCACCTCCTTCCCCATCTTTATCCTAATTATAGAAAGTGTAAACTGCATTAATCATAAAGTTAAAAACTACACACAAACACAAAGTAAAATTTTGAAATAGAGACTAAATTATCCCATCTAGATATAACATTTTACTCTACATATCACGCGACAAAATTTAATTTGTTTTTTAATTAAAAGCATTAAAGACGACAAATGTGAGTCAAAATGAAACTTGCTTTTAAAAAGCTTGAAAACACTGTGGGAAAATGAGACATTGCCGATTACAAGCATTTCCCCCTTTTCGCATATTTTCAAAAAGCCTTCCTCTTAGTGTTGTCAAACCATGTTTTAATTGCTACGCAAATTATTTTTTCTTGCAAAAAGTTTAAACCGGTACTTCCTACAACG